>JAYRCH010000413.1:0-1200000 GCA_037179445.1 Phengaris alcon alcon
CTCAAAAATACTTGGCTTTTTTTTTTACTAAATAATGTTGTTATTAGGCAAAGTCTAATCTTGTATAGTATTTTATAAAGGGTAAAATTATATTTGTGTATTTACACCAAGAATGGTTTTATAAGAAAACGCCATCTATGGAATAAATTTAAAACTAGTAAGACTATCGAGATATGACCTAGACAGTCTTTATTCTATCGCCTACTTTGTGTATATTTATAACTTTGTATGACTGTTATAATGATACTAAGTCTATGGTTACCTTTATAAATTATGTTATAAGACAAAGTCTTAGCAAGTTTCAGATAAGTACAGATCCCGGCCATAACGAATGCACATCTACATCTGCGTTTGTAAAGCGATATACGAGTTACAAGCGTTTTCTCTCTTTGACAAAGACGATGCTCTACAAACAGACGAACTGAACAATATTTCTCTATCTCTCTTTTTCCAATTCGGTGTGCTTTCTTTATGGTCAGGTACTGTACTACATTTATGTATTGTGAAGTTTATGTAACGTCACCAGCAAAAATGTATGGGTATACAATATACATAGATGCTACGGGTGTAAGAAGTATGACGTTTATGCCACTTTTTGTCCAGAAATGAATAGTTTTGAGACCGAAAAGAAGAATGCAAGTGGTATTTGATTATGAAGAAAGAAGCAAGCCTCAACCCCAAGAGTTCTGACACTATTGTTGTTTGCCAATCCCCTTGTGTTAGTTGATGGTTTTATGTAGTTTTATGTATGTAACTGTATACACGTTTTAAATGTATCTCACACAATAAACGTTTAATTCAATCGTCCATTTCGTAAATTTTCATTTGCCAAAATTTTAGAATATACAATTTAGTTAATTTTATATCTAGCAATATTCGCGGATAATGATGCAAGCAAATGTGTGAGTGCTCGCATAAGCATGTGTAAAGCACCTTATTTATTTTCTTCTGTTTTTATTTGCTTTGTTGTAGCGGCAACAAAAATACATCATCTGCGTCTAGCAATCACGGTTCATTAGATACAGCCTGGTGACTGATAGGCAGACGGAGGGACGGACAGCGGAGTCTAAATAATAGGGTCCCATTTTACACATAGAGTACGGGACTCTTAAACCGAGTATGGGGAATAAGGGACTTTAAAACAAAACAAATTAGAATATTTCGGATTCAAATAATTTTGACTCTAAAACATCTATTTTATTAAAACGGAAACAATTGTCGATGTAATTTATCGCGGAAGGATTAAGATCCCTAATTAGTGTAACAATATCACGTCGGACTTGCTGTTGCTGAACCTGGCCTCGGGGCTCAGCCCGTGAACTAGCTGTGACTGTAATATGAACCGGATACAATTGAGCTGAAAATCGAACACACAAGTGTCGAGTCAAATGTCAATGTCAACATGACAGCTCGATACTCGACACTTCGATTTGCAACTCTATTGTAATAACGCAGAGTTCTATTTTCAATGCTCTAAATTTTCCCCGACCTTCCAGATTCCGGATAGATGGTCCCAGCCTAAGGTAGTGTGTTTCGAGATCCTGAGCGCGATAGATTCTAAGTGGGTGTCGTGTAAAGGCTTAGGCTAAGACTATATGATCAGGAATCAGGCCGACCCGGGAAAATTCCGAGCATTGAAAAAATAGCTTTGCGCTAATACAATAGAGTACTTATTGTATTAGCGCAAATAATACTTTATTGTACTAGCGCAGAGTTCTATTTTCAATGCTCTGAATTTTCCCCGGCCTACATGATTCCGGACAATATAGCCTCAGCCTTATTCTCGTGGTAAAAGACATTCAATTCGCAGTATGGTTTCAGTCTCAGTATAAATTGTCTCACTCGTACGCGCACGATTTGATGACTGTACGAATGCGACTAACGACCAAAGGCGACTCAAGCAAAGTTGAGACTGAAGCCATAACTGCATTTTAAACATTGTCAATTACGAGATTGGCCCTCAGGCCTCCACAATCTGACCGGAGACCGCAACAATTTATGTAGTAGGTTCACAATGCTCTGATTCTCACGTAGTTGACGATCAGAGCGTATTGATGTGACCAAGTCGGCACCAGGTATGATAGTTTTGCCAGAAGTGAAAAAGGGCCTTTCTACCAGCGTTCTTCCAGGATTTCTTTACTCCGTCCTTGGACACAAGATTGTCTTCAAACTCCAAGACCCCCCTGCTGCCACACCCAGGGTTAACCTGAACTGAAAACAAAATCTCAAAATGCAGTTTCTCAGTTTTTCAAGACCGAATATAGCCACGGCTCTCCTGAAATTCGTCGGGTTTCGTTGACAATCAAAATCAGCCTTGCGAGGGCTGGTTCTACTTCAAAGGGAAGCTCTAGCCTGTACCAGGTACCTATAATAGGTAGGGATTTGAATGATGGTCTTCAAAAGGTAAGTGAAACCGATAGGAATGGAGTTATAGAAACCCCACGCCACTGATGCCTATTATAAATTATTACCTACAAAAAAAACGCGAGGGTTGAAATATATACTAATTCCTCTGTTGTTTCAGGTCTCCATGGACGTCAGCAAATCGCTAAACATCAGGTGCTTGCCTTCTATGGCCCCGTCATTATAATTTATAATCATCAGCCTATCGAATATTGCAGTTCACCGCTGTACTTAGGATTTTTTTTATAGGCACTATATTTATTATAGGCACGTAAATGAGCTAATAAAGGTTGTCCCAATAAGAGTGCCCGATTTAATTTTAAGAAAAAACATATTTTTTTGAGCGAGAGGTGATATTTTTATTGCGTTATAAAGTACACATGTTCCGATAAGTATGGAATAGAATATCCTGCATATGGCCCCCACGGCTCTGGCGGCAGACCCTCGCTCTTTTAATGAAATTTTCGATGACTTTCGAGTGGCGGCTCTAGCTCACCGATGACGCCTTGGATTTCGGCCTTTGGCTCGGGAATTGTTCGTGGTTTATTCGCATAGACCTGAGATTTAACAAAACCCCAAAGGAAAAAGTAGCAAGGAGTTAAATCGCAATATCTCGGTAGCCAGTTGACATCGGAATTTCGGGAGATTATTCGGTCCGGAAATTTTTCCTCCAATAAATTAATTGTTTCACGGGCGGTGGGGCAGGTCGCGACATCCTGTTGGAACCACATGTCGTCCAGGTCCAGTCCTTCCAATTGAGGCCACAAGAACTCTGTGTAGCAAAGCTACATTTTTAACGTAGTTAATATAGCTAATAACGACGCTTCTAGCGTCATCTATTAGCTGTTGCTAATTATAATAGCTAATTTATACTAGACGACGCCATCTATTGGCAAACGTTTCTAACCGGAGCTTCATCTCCAATATTTCTTTATTGTGGCATATGGATTATGCATTACCGCTAGTTGTCAGCTAAAGAAAAAAACAATATGATAGTATATAAGGGCTGTCGCGAGATGACAGTTCCTTTCTTTTGCTGAATCCATTTGTTCAAGTTTTTCTGGATACAATGTATCTTATATTCCTAATCCCGTTTTCACGGTGAGTTTTCTATGTCTGTGTTGTGAAGTTTTATTCGTAAATCACGCTTGTAATAAAACACATTATTTTTCATGTAAAATATCACCTTGGTTAAATTAGTTGTCAAAAGTAAAATTTGATTGGCCATACCACGTGCTCAATTTGTAGTTTCATTCTTTCCGTTTTGCATTGATATAATTTTAGTATATTTGTATCCATGCTTTAATTATTCTTGTATATCATCTTTTATTTTGCTTACCCTTTATTTTGTGATGGTCACACAGCGACCGTCAACCGTGATTTTGATCGTTTGGGGTTAAGATCACGCTGGCTTTGGGACTCCTATTCCACACGTTTTTATGGATTTTCCATGGATCTATACTCGGGATTCAAACCACCGTTTTTTCTTATGGACTTGGTAGCTGGTTTTCTCACATCCGGATTCCTGAGTGCCGCTAAATATTCCGGACAGATCTGACTGGTTTTGGAATCAGTCTGCACCGCCCTTGGACGATAAACGTCGCGGTGAACGGAGAGACGCTACCGGAAGTAGGAGCCCAATTCGCTCTCGCCACGTGCTACACTCCTGGACCCAGCTAAGTTCCCACGTGGTTAAAGCCCCCCGATCCCCACAGACACCAAGAGGCTAAACCAGATCGTTCGGCCTTCTGCCTACGACCCCTATATTTTTTTAATATATTTGTCACTCGGTAATAACTCGTTTCATTTACTATTACCCATAACATCTGTTATCATGGTGCGGTAACGCAAACCGTTGACAGTTGCAGCATTTCCAGCCTTATGTTCGAAGAAGTACGGCCCAATCACGCCGCCTGCGAAGAATCCGCACCAAACAGTGGCTCGCTGTGGATGCATTTATTTTTCCTGGATCACTTGCGGATTTTGTAAGCCCCAAATTCGACAATTTTGTTTGTCAACGAACCCGTTCAAGTCAAAGAGCGCCTCATCGGTGAAGATGATTTTTTTCGAAAAAATCGGCATCCAGTTCATTTTGCTCCAACACACACTCAACGAATTGTCGGCGCTGTGCATGGTCTGCAGGTTTAATCTCCTGGGTCAGCTGAATCTTGTAAGGATGAAGGTGAAGTTCCTTCGTTAGAATTCGCTGCGTGGTGTTCCTCGAAAGTTGGGAGTTGTTGTAAACCATGCCGAATTGATTTTCCCGGGTTTTCGGCGACACTCGTTTGCATCAGCGATGTTTTCGAGAGACCGACCGGTACGCCGACGCACAGGAGACTTGCCTTCCATAAGCGACCCAGTTTTCTCAAATTTATTGATCACTCTTCGAATTGTTGACACATTTGGTGCACTTTCACGACCGAAAATTACGCGAAGTTTGCGAGCGGTTTCAGCGTAGCTTTCCCCATTTTTGTAATGGGTTTTCACAATGATTACGCGTTGTTCTTTTGTGTAACGCTCCGTATTTAATAATCGGAACAATCATAGATGATAACTGTCAAGTTTCAGAGCTGCCACTTGCTTAGAAAAAAAATGGCGCCAAATTTAAATCGGGCACTCATATTGGGACAGCCGTTATAAGCGCGTTATCCACCTCTCTAATTTCAGACGTCCTAAATTATGCAGTAACCAAATTCAGTCATGTGAAATAGCATAAAGGAAGTTCGGATAGTAATTAGGACCCTAAATCGGAAAAGTGTGGCTTAATCTGGCTGGCTAAATGATTAGCTTTCTTTTTAGGATTTAATTTACGCGCATTATTGCTTTGTAATATTTGAATAGAAGTTTATAAGACTTCGATACAAAATTATAATCTACAAAACGCATGAGTCTGATAGAATCTCGCTAACGACTGGATTGATAAGAACAACTACATTTTTTATAAAAAACTAAAACCCGACTACATAATTTACATAGTCTATGTTACGCGGCCTATTATTACTAATCTATTGACACCTCATTTATTAAAATTGGACTAGTAGTTTAGGCGCTACGGTGTAACAAACATACATCGGTAAATACATAGACTGCCAAAATTACCCTTCATTTTGACTTCGCTGTAGTCGGGTAAAAATTCAAGCTGTGTCGGAAAGAGTCCATATTTTGAGAAAGACTAATAATAATATCTACGGACGCTTTCACACCACGTCGATCTAGTCCCGTGGTAAGTTCTTGAGGAACTTGTGTTATGGGTACCAGACAATGGAAATATATTAAATATTTTTTATACTACATAATATACTTAATAGATTTAAGATTTTTATTATATTATTATACAAACATATTTGAAACACATCCATGTCCCAGGAACACAGAAAACGTTTTGTTCCCTAGGATTCGAACACGCAACCTCCGGCCCGAGTGCGCGCTAACCGGAAACACAGAGGTCGTCAAACTAGGAATACCTATAACACCACGCTACATTTTCGTTCTACGCGTACGAAGGTGCGCGAAACACATCAAATACCTACGTAGTCATCAAAGGGCGCCATTTTCGATTGACCACTTGTGGGTAGCTGTCACTCCTTCGGGAATTCCTCACGCAGGCTGCCCGTCGGCTGCACTCGATACCACTCCTCACCGTCCACAAAAAACGTTATGCCGTCTGAAATATATAAATCAGCTAAGCTCTCGTTTCCTAGGATAGCGTAACAGTCATAGAGCGGCCGTAATAAAGAGGAGAATGAACGTTTCCTATGTAAGTAAACATAATGGCGCTGTTTCCTAGAGGGTGGTAACCTAAGAGTACAATATCGACAAAGTTCCTGCTCGACCAGTTACTAAACATTTTCCTTTGCACTAGGACGCCTCAAAATATTTAAACACAACGGAAGTGACCCCAACGACTTAAGACATGGTTGAACTACGTATTTATACGTGAGTATGTGTGCACACGATTTAACGGCACTGTTAAGCCATCTTATGTCTGGTCGAGCGGCAGCTTGTACTATAGTAGGTACATAAATATTTAGTAATAAAATCTTTGGTGGTGACTGGCACTGCTGTATGACGACAACGCTATCCTAGGAAACTAGAGCCTCATCAAAATCATCCTTCTAGAATGCTTAATTCAGTGAAATTACCCGAAATTGTATGAAAATGTCAGATCTATCTGACATATTCAGGATCTGAACGGTTCAGCTCGTGTGTGGGACATGAGTGTTTTGGAAACCTGGCCTTCGACTTGAGTACGTGTGTTCCCAGGCTAAGGCTGACAATAACCACATCATGAAGTTGGACACCATGCCAATTCTCGTAAGTATACTTATTATTGAAAAAAAAAACCAGTATTGTTGTAATCGTCGTGCGTATTTGTATGCATTTTTAACACTTTTAATTAATAAGTGGTATTATTAAATTAAAATTACCCGGTGCCCATCTGATCGAGAAAACATGGAAATCGTCTCCCCAAGCTTTGTTCCCCATATTTCGGTTCTGCAGATGACTGCGACATGCTTCATCCAGCAACACCTCCATATAATACCTGACGGAAAAAAAATATCCAGTATATAACCACTTAAGAGCGTTTTCAGAGTACGCCATAAAGGTTATCGGCTTGGATAGTGGGAAATTGCTCTTATGCCGACGACATAAGGACATTTTCCGGAGCGATATCGGCTATCGTATCGCGTAATGTGAAAACGCTCTAACGGCCGAAAACTCAAATGCTTCTTAAATAAACGAGGTTCAAGTCATATTATCATTCTTGTTGTTATTGTTATCATTCTGCCAAAAAGACCGAGTTATCATGTGATTTACGGAGTCCTTACGTTTAAAAAGCGCTTAAGTAACCGACGAGCTTCGCGGATCTTCGACATACTTAGAGCACAGAGTAGAAAATATAAATACTTACGTACAGAGAAACAGATTTCAAAGAACTATCCAAATCGATCCAAATTTGAGTGTTTCCACACAATCGTGAACACACCGTATGCTTGCAATAGTGCAATCAAATCGAGAGCTAACTATGTAGCTCATTATCTGTTCCTCTTTCTTTAATCTGTGCTTTCAGTACGACCACGAAGCTAATGGCCCTCGGCAATCTTCGTTTTTTTATGAAATTAACAGAGGATTGAAAAACGACGATTCCCGAAAGCCATTAGAAACGTCGTTTTACTAGTGTTTCTAATAACCAAGAGATCGTCTATTGGTTATGTCCCATTGTAAATACACTATGAGCACCTTGTATCCATCCATATTCTACGTCTCCCCCCTTCAGCTCTGAGTTGCCCCGCGCCCCTGCTATTCTGACTACACCCGTGTCGAAATAACTTGCCCCGTGTTTTGCGTGTATTGATTGAAGAAGTATATCTGGAAAAAAAGTTGTATGGATTACTACTCGTCCCTTATATGTATTTAAGAAATACGTGAATCTTCATCTAAGACTAGAAATATTCTTTCTTCTTAATAATATATTTAGAATCTATTAGTTATATTTAGAAACCTACCGGAAATTTAGATCGTAGGCTGGGACTATATGATTCGGTATCCGGCGGGCTCGGGAAAATTCAGAGCACTGAAAATAGAACTCTGCGAAACACAATACAGCTTAAAATCGAACACACTAGTGTCGAGTCAAATGTCTATGTCATATAGGACAGCTCGACATTCGACACTTCGATTTTCAAGTCTATTGTTTTAGCGCAGAGTTCTATTTTCAGTGCTCTGAATTTTCCCGGGCCCGTCGGATTCCGGAGCATATAGTCCCAGCCTTAAACCATAAGAAGTACATCACGCAAATAAACCGTCTCACCTGGATACAGCCAATCTCCCTTTGGCAGTTTGGCTCTTATTTTAACTGTTCCGTACTTGAACGCAAACTTCGTAGTCATTCTGCCGCTGACCACCGGCGACAGAATGCTCGCACCGAACGATTGCATCTCACATTCCACTGTCAAATCTGAGGTGCATCTGAAAATTGTACTATACTTAGGTACATGCATAGACGTTTAAATTATAGACGAGGCGTGTCGAGGCAAAAACTGTCCCCCTCTTTTGGGGTTTTGGGGCCATTTTGACATTTGAGGTATGGTGAAATCAAGATGGCGTAAATGTACAAGAATATGTATGAATATCTGTTCTGTCAAATGTAGGTACGTCATAGCCTATCTTTAGTTGTGAAATCTTTGGGTACATGTCTTTCACGGTAACCGTAGTATTTTTAAGATAACAAGCAGCAGGGCTGCCACTTACCAGCAACGTATTAATTATACGAAATTTGATTACATTAGGTATAGGTACATAACAATTTTATAAATCGATTTTTTTTCATAATTTATAAAACTACCTTTAATTAAAATACTGACTTAATTAAAAATACTGACCTTAACGCTGTTTTGTTTTATTTTTTACTCTTAATCTCTGACAGTATAGTCAGTACAAGCGGTCACAATCAGGAACTATAGACACAGCCCACACGAAACTCCTTCACTTATACACATTTTGTATCCAAATATACGATCGGGAGACCCTGAGTCCAGCAGCCTTTACACACGCACCGCAGCTCCCACCGTCGCTACACTGGGATTTGTATGTATTTTGTGTCACGGCGCGGCGCCGACAGATTTTGTATGGAATTTGTCGCTGCCGAACTGTTGCGACGTCGGATTTTAATTTTTAAACGTTTCATATTTACAATATCGACTAATACTCCTCGACCTCGTTCCTTCTCGACCAGTTTCTATACATTTTCGTTTGCACTAGGACGCCTCAAAATCTTTAAACACAAAAGAAGTGACCGCATCGATTGAAGTCCGTATTTACTGCCTGTCTATACCTGCGGTTATGCGGTATGTCTGCGTGCGCACGATTCAACAGCGCTGTTAAGTGACTTTCAGCTTATGCCTGGCATAAGCCAGCATTGGCAACTTGTTCGATAATAATAAGTCTTTACCTATGAAAATGCCGTTCTGCAGTACTGGCCATTTCAAATCAAAATAATTTTTGTTTGGCTAAGAATTCTAATTTCAAATTAATTTTATTTCAAAAACATGAAATTCTTTTTCCCGAGGGATACTGTATTTACGCTGGCGGAGCCGCGGGCAACAGCTAGTCGCAAATAAACGTCAAATGGATACAACCATTTTGCGCTTTCATTTAGGTACCGAATAGTGTTAACACACGTACGGATTTGGTCCGGAGCAGACCGCGGATTTTTTTGCCAGCTTGGGGGTTTTTCCCTAAAATAAGGAAAAAATTTCCTCTAGGAGCAGAACTTTTAGGGTTATTTTTCGAGGTTTGTTTTTTCTGTTTTTAATTAAATTAAGCTATTGAACTTTTATATCGACAATCAACAAAAGAAAAAACGATTAATTATAATAATTAAAAATCAACCTTAATCATGTCTGTCCAACTTTCTGTCACTAGGCTATATCTCCTTAACCGAGATAGCTAGACTAGACAATTGAAATTTTCACAGACGATGTATTTCTGTTGCCATGTCTATAACAATAAATACGAAAAAACAGAATTTAATCAATATTTAACACCCATTCAACAAACGTGATTTTTTTGCCGTAGGTATTGTACGGAATCCTTCGTGCGTGAGTCCGACTCGTACTTGGTCGGTTTATTTTACCTACTTATATCCACTTCACTTAGTTATATGTCACAAAGACTGTTAAAATAATAAATGTATTGCGATGTTGATCATCATGATTAATTAATAACACGTTTTTAGACGATAAGCTTAATAATCCCACGACATAATTTATGCCGCGTCGACTACTGCCGACGTCCCAACAAATATATTATGATAAGTAGCGTTAATAGATAAATACGAACCTGGAAATAATATTCGGATTCCAGCAGGCTTTAGGGCCTGAATAGCTACAGGCCATTCTTCACAGTCAGCAGCAACTTTTAACCAGGGGCGTGTGCCATATAGGCAGAAATGCAGTGCTTTACTTGTCATTCACAGATATTTTAATAAAACGTTCGTACGTTTTAGATGACTTTAATAATTAATTAATAGTAAATCAATTAATTAAAAAAATATAATAACTTAAAAACGCCTAATATTTTATAAATAGCAACTCATTTCATGCCGTTGCGTTCTGCAGAACAAATCATCGCATGTATGTGTAATTTTCATACTTCGCAAACGCACACACCCATGAATATCGACATCATTATATAGCGGTAAGTCCCGCGGTAGGCTCTCCGATCTAGGCTATCCGATCGCTTCCGAAAACCGCCGAACTGGCTTGTAGGAAATTATTTGTTGCCTATAATCCGAGTAAAAAGAATAGTCGGAAATCTAATAAATCACGTATGCACATTATGCATTTTTGTTTAGTAAGGTTTTATTTGTTTAAATAGAAGAAACGATTGTGTTTCGCGGGGGCCATATTGCATATTTCATTGATAAGCATTGTTTACAATTTAATCGCTCCAGTTTATTTATAGTTTTCTTAAAAGATTTTTCATTTTAACGTTTGAAAGTGTGTACATTTAACAGTTTATTACTGAGTTTCTATAATAATTGTAGTGATTTGATTTTACTAGTGAGTTAGTTGATTTTTTTAAAATGTTATTTGACTGTGAGGTTTGTGTTGAAAATGTGTGTTTATTAAAAATTAAAAATAACAAGTTCTCACAATTGTCATTCAGTGAAAAGATTCAAATTCTGTCTAAAGGTAGGTGTGTACCCGATTTACAACAATCAAACCAGCAAAAAAATTATGTAACTCGAAAATTTCATGTTAAAAGTTATGAAACGTATAACTGGCTGTGTGGTTGTGTACACACGATTAAATTATATTGTTTTCCTTGCATATTATTTAGTAAGTTACATCGGGATATAGTAATCTCAAGTAACCGGAACCTTGAATATGTGAAAATTGAAGCTGACTGACTGGTGAGTAGTTATAATATTTTAAAATATGATTATTATTTTACTTATTAGAATTTCTTCCGCCGCGACGATCGATCGCTGTTTTGTCTGCGTTGCCGTAGAAGATGTACATGAATAGTAGTACATCTAAGACTTGCTCTGTTGGCATGGTTTCGACTTAGAGATACGTCGCTTGGCTGTAGCTATGCTAAAAATCTATAAACGAAAAAGTGTTTGTGACCGAGTACTTCGCCGCATACCCAGTGTCATAATCCTGTGCACGCCACTGCTTTTAACCACAAACAGCAAACAATAAGGCAAACAAGACCGGTTTTACTGGCGGCCATCTTTGTATTATAAATGATAACGTAAGTATGTTATTTATATTTTATTGGATAAACCAACGACCAACATTGATAATAATAATTATTATTATGCTTTATGTTAGTCAAACAAGTAACTTCATTTTCCTGTTGCTCATTAGAACAAAAATTGGTGACATATATTGGCTTATAATATTGGCATATAATATTGGTTGGCTTTTTATACTTAGAGAAAGCTTTTGAATTGTAATGGTCTACAAATTTGGGGCGTTCGCTACGTCTCTACCGACCACCACCTTATTAGGCTACGTAGTTTTCGTCTCGGAAATCGGATCCCTTTATAGAGTTATGGAGGATTTACATGGGTCTATTTTCGCCGCACGATTTCCACCGCAGGGCGATAATCGACCGTCTAAATGACAATGGAGAATGTTCACTAATTTTAAATGTGAGCTTTCTGTATTCCCGTTGAAAATAAAAAACACTCGTGAAATAATTATTTCGTTACGTCAATTAGTTTCCAAGATATTGAAGAACTTTAAATTGGCCGAGAAGGTAACTTGCCACTAAGCGGTGCGTATTAACTAGTACGACGCGCGAACTCCGGTTGTATAGCCGAGGTGTACCTTGTGCTATGGCGAATGTATGTCTGTCTTCCACATAAAAATTTCAATGGACAACATTAACATTTTTATTTTATATCTTACAGGCAAAATAACCGTTATTAAGTTAAATATTAAAAATTAAATGAAATATATGATTTAGGCCACTGGGCGACCATTAGTATTAATTTTATAAATTGGCTAAATTATCTTCTCTTCTCCCTAAATATGTACCTCTGAAACTAAATTTGTTATATAGGTACATACATCTGAAACTAAATATATTTGTCAGTTACTGTATGTTTACTTCTATTTGCATGTAGAAGTTCCATTCCAAAATGTTTCCTTAGTTTTGAAATCATTAACACCATAATATTTGTAAATGTTTAATAAAAATATAGCCTGATCACTTAGGAATCTAAAATCCCTCGTAACATAGTGGAAATTTCACGAAACTAAAATGAAATGTCGTGTCAAATGTTCTAGATTTGACAAATGGCTGGGATGTGCCCAGCTTTTCGAATTGCCCTCAGTGCAGGTATTTATTTTTCTGGTAATGCCTTATAGGGCGTAGACTTTAACATAGTCCACAAGCATAGCGGGCTGGGTCCATCGTGGCCACCAGCTCAGCACGTCCTGCCAGAAGTACAGGCTGCTCTTCCTCTCCGAGTTCCTCCAGGGTTTCTCCTCGCCGTTGTTGGTGGTGTTGTCGTCGAACTCCAGGTTGCCACCAGCAGCCACACCCAGCGCGATGCTGAACTGCAAATAAATAATCTTGTTTACCCAAACGCTAATGCTGGAATACTTAAACGCTACTCAACTTTATTTGACGCATACTTGTCACACGCTGTCCTTGTCATTCTGCGAAGTAGTGTCAGTGACAGCCAGTGAATAGGGGGCTCCTAATTTTAAGAAGCCGTTATCTTCAAACTACACTTGAATTAGGTTTTTGGTAAAAAGTTCAGACATACTGGAACATTGTTCAGAAACAAGGAGATAATTGATAAAGGAATGTCCATATTTCGTTCACTCTAGAATCGTCTTCAAACCTATGAGAAGCCATCAAAGCCTCTGGTTCACGCCTCTTAGGACCACTTGCGCAGATCTGGGTTAAAGTTAAGCCTGTGTTCACTGAAACCCAGAGCTGCTGATCATGCGTTATCTTTTATAAATACGAAGAACGAGAGAGATAAGATGATATTTAACCCAGGGTTAACTTTAACCCGGATCTGCGCAAGTGGGCCTTAGTATTGAATGAATATAAGGAAAATATTCCCAATTCTTGAAAGAAGTCTAAATTCCCTATTCTAAAAATCGAATCCAAGTCTCATCTCCTTGCTGTTTTTAAAGTTTAAAGGATGTAAATAAAAATATTTATTACGAGTTCATCGAAAGGCGCAATCCTCGCTCCCGTAGTAGACATGCTTGGCGGTAGATAACAGTGTTTAGGGAACCGTTCCTGGAAGCCAAAACTACCAGGAGTAGCTCTGCCCCACTCCTTACCGTCCACAAACAAGGAGATTCGTTCTGAAATAAATAATTGAGTCAACTTTCATAGAAAAATTGTCAAAAAGTAGGTATTAGACTTTAGTAGCAATTGGTAATTTTTTTATTATTTTTCTGCATAAACGTCTTGACATAGGCAGTATATCATCTGCCCGAAATATTCGAAATTGATTTTTAACAACCTTGGATAGATTTAAACCAGCGTTTCTTAACCTTTTTCAGTCCACTGACCCCTAAAAAATCAAGCACAATTTCAAGGACCCTTTAATAAAAAGAAACATACTCCCAGGAAGAAACGCAGATTTAAACCAATATGGATAGATTTTCAACCCTTGTTTTTATACTGATGTAATACGGTATCCCGAGGGTTGAAAATCTTGCACTATAGGATACGTATAAAATGTACCTCTTCCTTATTTATTACCTGGTGCCCAACGAATCGAGTACACGTGGAACTCATTACTTCACGGTTCAGCTCGAGATTTCAAATCCAATAGAAATTTACGACACTTAATATTTAGCATAGGTCCTCCATACAAAACCTGCGGAATAAATCATAAAAGTACCGACCCAAAATAAACTTTTTGTAACATAATTAGTAATTACATAATATAGCCAAAATATAGTCTAATATATTTTTTAAAAAGCTAGACGACGACCAACATAATATTTAATTACTAATTCGTAAACAAATCGTATAATTATTTTAATAATTTAGTTGCGTTTCACAATAGAATACATTCCTGCTTTATCTTGTCACCTTTGCAATTTTCAGAATAGAATACATTTCTGCTTTATCTTGTCACCTTTGCAATTTTCAGAATAGAATACATTCATGCTTTATCTTGTCACCTTTGCAATTTTCAGAATAGAATACATTCCTGCTTTATCTTGTCACCTTTGCAATTTTCAGAATAGAATACATTCATGCTTTATCTTGTCACCTTTGAAATTTTTAGAATAGAATACATTCCTGCTTTATCTTGTCACCTTTGCAATTTTCAGAATAGAATACATTCATGCTTTATCTTGTCACCTTTGCAATTTTCAGAATAGAATACATTCATGCTTTATCTTGTCACCTTTGCAATTTTCAGAATAGAATACATTCATGCTTTATCTTGTCACCTTTGCAATTTTCAGAATAGAATACATTCATGCTTTATTTTGTCACCTTTGCAATTTTCAGAATAGATTACATTCATGGTTTATCTTGTCACCTTTGCAATTTTCAGAATAGAATACATTCATGCTTTATCTTGTCACCTTTGCAATCATATAAAAAAAAATTGTTGGTAACTGCTGCCGATCCTAGGCCTTTAGCCAAGGTGCCTTCGCTAATCACGATAACGAAGTTAGAAAACAAAATGTATGAATGTATGGGATTTGAAGTAAGGCCTCCCAAGCGACATGTCACTTAGCGATGACTTATGTCAAATCCCATACATTTTTGATTTAGAAGTTCGCTGTCGAAATTATCGAAAGCATCTTGAATAAAGGCTTTGAGCCTTAATTAGCAAAGTTACCATCGCTAATTACGATAACGAAGTTAGAAATCAAAATATTATGGCATTGACGTATGACGATTCACGCGCTATGTCACTTACGCCCGATATTAATAACGTATCTTAAATCTTAGGCTGACTTCAATCTTAGATTCTCAAACAAAAATTGACGTGAAGTTAATCCTAGGATCATTGAAACGTATTGAAATATTGATCTCAGATAGATAAAATGGGATTAAGATTGATAATTAATTTCGGGCGTAAGCCAGCGTTATAACAATCCCATAATTTTTTTCCGTTTTTTGTCATCGTAATTAGCGAATGCATCTTGAATAATGGCATCTGAACCTTTAACTAAGTCGCCATAGATTACGACGACGAAGTTCGAAAACAAAAATGTATGGGTACTGAGTTCTGACTTAAGCATCGCTCAGTGACTTAGCGAGGCTCTGCCTACACAGTTGTAGCGGTGGGAATGTGTGGTGGGCCAATGCAAATGTTACGACTAACCTGATTGCCCATCTTTCTGATCCCTCAACTTCAGGTCCAAGTTACCCAGCGCTCCAACGATCCGCACAACACCTGATGCGTAGTTCAACACACCGTATATCTCGTACACCGACTGCAGAAGAATATCTGGAGATAATAAATGATTTTATTGACGATCGCACACCATGGGAATAGGATGGCCACCTGCAAGGCTACTTTTTTGTACTATTGTACTCTTGTTATGTAGTTTTAGTCATAACATTGTTATATACCTTTTTTATTCTAATAGAACAATTTTCCATATTTTTGGTAAAAGATGGCCCCGAACCGGTGGTAGGTATCATGTATAACGACGTTCAGAAAATGTACATAATATATTTAAAAAAAAAAATTTTTTGACTTTTGGCTTGACTTTTGAATGCTTTCACGAGTCATGTTATAATGAGCATACTTTTAACAAGAGTGTTAAAAACATGCCAAATTCATCGGCCTTGAAGCGTTATGGTACGTTCAGACAAGGACAGAAATTCCGACATAAAAGTCAGTTATTATTTTCTGTATTATTATGATTACACTGATGGTACACTCATTAAGGTGTCACAGTAAACTTTGTAATTACAGACACTCGGGTTCGTACACAGATACTCGGGTCTCGGTGTACACACTGAATGCACAATGTATAGTGAATGTACTCTCGTAGTCTGAATGCACCCTTAGGCCGAAGAAACAAATAAGAATCATTATCAGGTAATAAATAAAAAAACAAAAGATCGATTCTGCTAATTAAGTCCTGCAAAATGGTATTCTCATAAACGTCAAACCCGTTTTGATTTGTCCTAACTCCATAAATCCGTCTATGATATGAAGACGATTCATGTATAATCAATAAATGTAAAATGAATGTGAAATGAATTTAGTAAGTGAAAAAAAGAATAGAAATGGATTAAAAAGGAACCGGTATAACATTTCAAACGTAAAGTATTCATCCACAATAAATACCAACACACCTGGGTACAACCAATCTCCTTGCGGCAGCTTGGCCTTTAGTTCAATAATGCCATACGTGAATGCTAATTTTGTGGTCATCCTCCCGCTGGCTATCGGTGGCAAGATATCGATGCCAGAAGCTTCCCTTCTACACTTTGAATATGGTGCGGTGCAGCTGAAACAGTGTTATAAATCCATCGGCTGATTTCGATAAAACTACGCAAACAAAGCCATATTTTTTATGCCTACAGTATATTTTTCTCTAATCTTATACTTTAAATGAGACAATCGTATGTATGTATAATCGGTTTCTTGAAAACGACAACAAGTATTACCATGAATTTTTCTTTCGACTTTCAACAATATATCAATAATTTCTGTTAAGGACAGCGGCCTCGTAACGAAAAACATGAGTGAATTTTAATGTGAACAGTAAACGTGTAATTAAAACGGTAAAACTAGAATAGTGAACACTCAGTGACTATATGTATAGATTTATATGGCATCAGTGTGGAAAAATAGTGTTAAAATGGTGTTTTATCAAGTGCGGGTTATTTTGATTATATATTTTTAACTAAAGCTAATTTTAACGTAGCTTCTTTTGATTTATATAAATAAACGTAGTACATAACGTGTAGTATAGCGCTTAAGGTTATATAATAAATGGTTAAGAATTTATTACGAAAACAGTGGTAAAAATGTACAACATTTCATATAAGTTGAACCTTAAAATGTAAATAACTTTTCTATAGAATAAGATGTTTAGTATATAAGGGTTTATATGTCTGGTTATGATAATAAAGTATTTCACACAACGCGTTTTGCTTCACCTGGCTCATGGAAAATGGGGAAAATTATGGAAAATAGCCGTATAGAGAGGTAAAAATGAAATGAAAGATCGGCCCGAAAGAGGCGTACGGGCGGGGCTCTCTATACGGCATTGCCATGAGCCAGGTAAGCAAATCGAAAAAGTGAAAAAACGTTCTCCTCAAATAAGTGTTTTATTATCGCCCCGGCTCTGCCCAAATCGGTGTAACCTTGCTATCTTCGAGTCTAATCTGAGCCGGCGGTTGAACCCCTGTGAATTTATACAGTCCTGTACAATTTCAATTCTGATAAGTCAATCCGATTGGCAGTTTGGTATGCGTATGTCTATGCATATTTGCTTTGTTCCAAATTCGGAATGCGGTAGGTTCAAATCCCCCGGTCAGATAAATATTTTGGTGATTCTTTTTTTTTTTTTTTTAATATATCAAAACTCCGCGGCTCCGAGCTGAGCTCGGTTATCCAGGTACTTGTATATTTATAGGTAATAAAATAACCCCCCACACCGATTTCGGTGACGGTGGCCGGTTTCATTGAAACCAGGCCAGTTATGCAGGAGTAATTTTATAGTAGCCAAGTGTGTGCGCAGTACACAAGAGCACTATCTCTTCCTTTACCCTCATAACCCAGTGGGACGGATAACCGACACGACTGGCGCAGGTCCGACTTTTTACATGCTCGGCGAAAAACATCGAAAGTGTTATATCGGGCTGGTTTTTGTGGTTGGCGAGGCTGTCATACACACAAGTGACGTCACATAATCATTAATAATAATTTAATACGTTCTGATGTGACGTGATATGTTAATTGTATGGCTGTGCGATGCGAGGGCGCATTGAAGTTATGTGTACATTGTACTAGCTCTAAGGTACTACCAGGGAATCTAGTTTATAAGCAGCTAGCTGTTGCCCGCGGCTCCGCGTAAATACAGTATCCCTCGGGAACACTGTACTTTTTCGGGATAAAAAGTAGCCTATCTTTTTATCATGAAACTAAGCTACTACCATACCAAATTTCATCAAAATCCGTTCATTAGTTTTTGCGTGAAAGAGTAACTCACATCCAACTATTCATCCATCCATCCATCCAACTTTCGCATTTATAATAGCAGTAGGATTGAGTGTTCTCATAATTAATTTGTATTTTAATGACGGCATGCAGTCACAATAAAATTGTCAACGAAATGTCAGTTTGAAATGACGACCTCTGTAGCTCAGTGGTTAACGCGTTGGCGTTCAAGCCAGAGATAATAATATCACACAACTTTTATACATTTTTCCACTTTGTTTCGGTTGTTACAATAATTTATATATAAACCGAAACCGGTCGTGGTTTCGATTAACTTATCGTCAGGTGTAAATTGAAGGTACCTATCTAAAGTAAGGCCAACGAGACGAGATAAAAAACGTAAATAAACGGACCGCTACTGAGTTACATTATGAAAGTGAGTTAATATTATATCTGTCTTTATCACTCGTATGCAATAATGACGTCAGTTGGTCGACGACAGCTGTCGTAGCGTGTTTCGTAGTACAGGACTGCGGCCAGTGCCGCAGTTGTCAACATTTGGTCCGCCAAACAATTGTGAACAAGTTCATTCCTGTTTGGATTGCGTTTGAAGTGATACATATTTTTTCGTCTCCGTATTTACTTGGTTTTTTGTTGTTATTATTCCGTTTCGGTTAGTTTTATTTTTTATTTTTGCTGTTATTGTGAGTGCTTAGTTGTTGATTTTAATTATGGAATCACAGCCTGGCGGCTCTAGACAACATTTGAAAGAAATCAATTCACCACGCAAAAAGCGTCAAAAGGTAAGTTAATATAAATAAAATAATTTATTCAAATAAAAATGTTTTGAACCCCTGAAAATTTGTTTACATTCTTTATCTCGTCTGGTTGGCCTTACTTTAGATTGAACATAAGTAGGTAGATAAAAAATAATTCAAAATAACTTTTATCTACTTACTTATTTTCAATCTACCTTCAATTTACACCTGCGAAATTCGAAATCAAAAATGTATGGGATTTGACATAATTCATAGTTATGTGACATGTCGCTTGCGATGCATAATGTCAAAAATCATACATTTTGTTTTCGAACTTCGTCGTCGTAATTATGGAATGTATCTTGACTAGAGGCCCTGATGATGAGTCAATCGAAACCGGTCATGTTTATATATAAATTATTGTAAAAACCTAAAAAAGTTTAAGTGTATAAAAAGTTGTGTGATATTATTATGAACATGAATTTCCACCAAGAACCAACAGTTCACTCAATCAGTTATAATATTCAAGCCGGAGGTTGCGGGTTCGAATCTTGCCAAGGTAACAAAAAGTTTTCTGTGCTCCTGGATGTGTATTAAATATGTGTAAGATAATAAAAATCTTTAAAATTTGTATAGATGTATAAAAGTATCAAATATACTTCCAGTTGTCTGGTACCTGTAACACAAGTTCTTTGGATACTGAGCACGGGACCAGATCGATAACTATGCCGCTTCACGCAAACATCAACCTGACGCACCTTGTGGAAAGCGATATGGGGGTGATTTGGTCCAAAATGGCACCAAGTACTTACATCATCAGAGATGTACTGTTCCAATTTCCATAGATCCTCTCGTAGGCTGTCGAAGTTGTCTTCGAAGATGACCTGATCTCCGCAAACCTTGGCGCCGCGAACTACAGTCGGAGTGTATCTACACGGGGGTAACTGAGCTGGTGTATTTGCGTCGACTAGGTCTAGAAAATGTTAATATATAAGCAGGGATGCCAGACGTCCCGTATTTTAGGTATTATTTGAAACTTTCCGCAGGGACAAGCGATGTCCCGTAAATTGAGCGATCTAGCGTTAAAAATGCTCAGCACACTGAGTGCGAGTTTTTGTCGCTACTCGCCGTGAAGAAGTTAACTACAATTTGTATGGCATCGAATTTGTTACTATTTGTTTGCCACTAGGGGCGTTGTTTCAAACTCAAATAATTTTGTTTTTGGCACACTCCGGCTTGCATTTGTCACCCTTATGTGACGGATGACTTGTTATTAGTTTGATTCCCTCTCTTTACTTAAACGAGTTTTAATCGCTAACCTTCGACGAGGAACTTATGGGTATAATCTGATTCCCGGCGACGACTGTCGTTAATATACTTAAATGTGAATTCTATGATGTCTCTCGGATTGAGAACCAAGTCACTTGCTTCATATGACCATCTACCCTGCGAGTTGGTGAGCCTCGCAAAATAGTATTCCTCTGGGTTTTTATATACATTCGAATGAACGTTTGTATGTTTTATTCTCAGTTCCGCAAAAAACTCTGTCATATTTGGTTCCAATTCTGAAAGAAGAAACTAAACTCTTAAGCAAAGTCTACGACATGGTCTGAGATCAAATAAAAAAGTGAAGACAGTGTTCTGCGAAGTGAAATCGGTCTTAGCTACGCCTCGCCGTGTTATTTACACAGTGTCAAGTACACACATGTAACGAAACTACGCCTTATCTTGTAAGGCGAGCTGTCGCGGTGTGTGGTTTTTTAAATTTGTAGTGCGTAGCTACACGAGCACTAGATGCATAAAAAACCGGCCTCAGTTTCTTATAGCTCTGTATTCACTTTTTTATTTGGTCTGAATATAAAAGGTTAAAAAATATATAACGGAGTCAAACTATTTGTCAATATTTATCGCATGATTCTATCAACTTACACATGGAAAGACCGACAAAAATTAAAAATAAATAATTATGAATCTGAATTTTACCAACTTATTAAAATATTATCTTCTCTAATGTACAGAGTTACAGACAATAGACATTGTTCAGTTACAATTTTTATCCGACTACGGCAAGTCAAATGGAAGGGTAATGATTTTGGCAGTCTATGTATCTATGTATGTATGTTTGCACCATCGTAGCGCCTAAACTACTGATCCTTCCATTACTCTCATAACCCAGTGGGATAGATAACCGAAACGACTGGCGAGAGATCAAGCGTAGGTCCGACTTTTTACATGCCCATCCGACGCAAGGATCATCTTTCTTGTCAGACAATCAGCCTGGTGATCTCAGCCTGCATTATTTTAACCAAACTTGGAACCACCATATTTGTTGTTCCAATGCGGGAATCGAACCCACGACCTCCGAGTCGAGAGCCAAGCTCTAACCACTAGACCACGGAAGCTGAAAAACCTCTTTATATTATAATACAATATTAACAGTATTGCCTTGCAGAGCAAGGATCACCAGACTGCTAGCCGAACTTACTCTGGAACACGCAACATAGAACTTCCGTGTGAGAAACCGTTCTCTCTTAGGTCTATCCCTAAGTTTTTAAGGATAGAGAGGTTAGGCTACAGGGCTAACCCTTAACCCGATCGTCATTGTTTTAAGCTCAAATTGTAGCTGACTAGATTGTCCAGAGGAGTTTTTCTAAAATTTTTGATATCATTCTTCGTTTCCAAAATATCGAGCACCAAAATAAAAAATTCTGAAAAAAATATTTTTTTTATTTTCTCGAATAATTCTTTTTACAGCTCGCGTGAATACGCGTCTTTTGAGCCTTTTTTGGGATATCATATCTTCAAAACACTTCGAGAGATAAGGGAATCGCAATTTTTCTTGAAATCGGGGCGTATACTGGAGCAAACGAAAAGACATTTCCAATGTCAAAATGTTGTGTATTATGATTTATGCCCTAAGTTTATGCTACTACTAACCTATTTATGGCCTACAGCTATCAATATAATATATTTTTTATTTTTCATTTGATCCAACGTTTGATTAAAATATTAATTAATCTTATTTAAAAACGGTGTGCTGAATGTCCATGAAATATTGGGCCAGCAAAATATTATAAGTTATTACATACCATGAAGAGAGACCCTTATCCCCGCTGGTTTTAAGAGCTGTATTATAACTATGGGGTATTCGAATTGAGCGAAAATTTGCACATAGCACATAAACAAAAGAAAAATACGTCTTATGTTGTTGATAGCCATTTTGCAACTAAGCTTTTATCTGTTAAGCAACTGTGTAATATGAGAATGACAACGGTACCAAAGAATATTACTAACTTCAACTCTTCCACATTACGCGATAGGATAGCAGATATCGGCCAGGAAAACGCTCTTATGTCGTCGGCATAAGAGGAATCACTTACCACTTACCTTTGAAGACCCTCACCCAAATCCCTACCTATTAGGGCTTCCCTATGAAGGAGAAGCAGCCTTCGCCGTTGTGACAAAGACATATATATGTTTCAATATAAAACATATAGCTGCCTCACTCATCTCTACTACTGACAATGTAATGGATCCTGTAACGATATTTATAGCATTATTATCCTAAGGACGATTCCTGAAGGCTGAAGTGATTATTGCCACCCACGGTTTGAGCATTGTAAGATAGAAATAAGAAATGTATGCCAGCTCACACCTAAGCGCGACGCGACGCGTCACTTTTAAGATAGTGCTTCAAAATTGTACTTTATTCACAACACAAGAAGATACAGGTTCATTCCACGAGTTCGAATTTCAAGCTGCACTGCGAGGCGCGGCGCCGCTATTGAATTAAAAGCTTTTTGTGTAGTGAATAAAGTTAAATTTCAAATCACTGTGAACTGACACTTATGTCAACAAGATAAATTATATCTTTAAAAAAATTTTCTTTGGAAAAAAATTAACGATGGCATGTTGGCTAAGAAGTCTGGTTTTTCATCGTCATGTTAAATTCCATTTTGAAATTTGCTCGTCTCGATTGTGATGAGAACAAGGCAAAAACTACTACCTCTTATGCTTACTACTATACTTATGAACTTTTTCAAACCTAGAATTAACATTTTAGATGCCTATGTATTATAAACATTACATTTAGTACCTGGTGCCCAACGAAGTGAGTAAAAATGAAAGTCGTTCCCCCATGGTTCTGTACCGATCGTTTGGTTCAGCAGATCATTTCGGCACCCCGCGTTCAACATAACTCCCCCGTAAAGCACCTTAAACATTTCAAATAATGAGATGATGAATTTAATCGACTCTATAAAACATAGGTAATTAAAAATGAAAATAAGCCTACGTATTCCATAGACAATATTTGAAATAAATTCTTGTTAATCTAAAACATGATATTTGAGGTAAACGCTTGGGAAGTATAGGTCCAGCAGTGGATATCCTGTGGCTGTAGAGGTGATCTATATTAGTTTATCTAAAACACACCCTCTAAGGCAGTCCACCACCGATTTGCACAGGTGGTTCACAACTTTTAAGGTAGCCATGGACTTAATTTAAATTATAAAAATAATATATGATCGTAATAACACCTTATTTCCATATTCACTATCTCTTCAACTCCAAATTACCCCGAGCTCCAGCTATTCTTACGACTCCTGAATTTAGGTTAAATAATCCATGCCAATCGTAAATTGATTGTAGAAGAATGTCTGAAAATCAAAATTTCAGTTTGAAAAACATATCCAAATAAAACGAAAATTATTTTCTTCGTTTAATGAATGGAGTTGATATTTTTTGTCATAAAATTCTTTAAAAAAATAGTATTCAGTGTCAAAATAGTTGTATAGTTTGTGAAAGTAATGAAAACTTAATATACAAAAAAAAAGACCTGGATACAGCCAATCTCCCTGCGGCAACTTAGCTCGAATTTCTACAGTTCCGTAAGTAAATGCTAATGATTTTGTAGTCATTCGGCCACTGACTATGGGCGGAAGAATGTTAGCTCCTGAAGCTTTCTTTTCACAGTTACCAGGTGTCGATGTACATCTAAGATCATTATATTAATTGCATGCAGATAACGAGAGAAAAGAAAAAGAAATAAAAACAAGGAGCTGTGTGCAATGTATTGAAACAAGTAATTACAATAAAGGATCACAATAAAGAAAAACTCATGAATTTCATTAGAATTACCCATTATAAAGATCCAATGTTCCGCTTAATATTGATGCACCAGTGTAAGGGAAAAGGTTTTGTAACAACTTTGGCACAATCTTAAGATATCCATCTTCCACAAAAATAACACGAGCATTATGAGGGTGCTGATAGGAAACGAAAGCATAATCCTGAAAGATAACTTTCAAGTGATTAAAGATAAAGAGATTTGATTGCATATTTATAAACAATGTAATTCGATAAAAAAAGAAAACCTACAGCTATTAATTATGAATCACAGTTTACTTACTAGTAATTTATCAAATAGTTCTGTAAAATATGACATATTATTTTACAAAGCAATTTCTGATTTCCTTTAAATATATTATAAAACTGGCTTTTTCCTGCGACTCTGCCCGTGTATTTATCGTTTCGGGTATCCCACGGGAACACTATACTTTTTGGGATACAAGTAACCTATGTTTTAATCCAGAGCCTAAACTACTACCATACCGAATTTCATTGAAATCCGTTCAGTATTTTTTGCGTGAAAGAGTAACAAACATCCATCCATTCATCCTCACAAACTTTCACATTTATAGTAGTAGTAGGATAGAAATTATCTTACGGGTTCATTTGGAGTATATTGCTCAATCCTCCACACATCCTATCTTAGGGTATCAAAATTGTCTTCAAATATAATGTTCCCACTACAAGCTTCCGTCTCACGAAGAACCGTTAAAGACTTCACGCATTCACAAACTTTCGGTGCGTGTGACAAATATTGTGTGTCTACCAGGTCTGCAATATTAAAATTATTTCGTCCTTCATTTCTACAAAGATGATGAAAGTCAACACTTACGGCACGCAGCCTTACATATTGACTTTCGCATTTAATCTTCGTAATAAATAATTGAGAATTAATATTGTGTCAGGTTATATTATTGCATACTACGATTTCGTTTAAGCCAAAAAACATCACTAGAGTACCTTGTACTAAAAAGTGTTTTGTACCACTATGGACTCCTTCCTTATATTTGACGTAATGGTATCTATAGTAGAGAATGTCTCCTAGCTTCAACTCCACATCATCATTTCGGTACAACCACCTTCCGTCTTCGCGCATAACCAACTTTTCCCTGATGTTGCCCCTGGCAACAATGTAGTAAAGGTAATTGTCTCATTAACTTTGCCCTCGAATTCATATATCGTTACACCGGGAGAGTCTAAAAGGAGTTTTGAGTTTTTTCTTCATCAATGTGTGAGTAGGATTGGTAATATAATATTATGATTTGCTCAATGGGTCTGGTTTGTAGGAATCAAGTTTTTTGTAATATATCAGACACTAGTTAACCTTCGTTTACAGAATTTACCTTACAATGCCAGCGCATCGAATTCGGTAAAACTGTATTGTTTAGTCTTTACTTACCAAAAAACACTTGAAAGTTCTGAGATATTGAGCTACCAAATATGTGAATGTGAATGAACTATTATTTATAGGTGGTTTATGATCTACATAATACATACCAGGTATGGTAACTATTTTCAGGCCTATTGACATAGGCCTCCCCCAAAAAATCTTTGGGGGAGGCCTATGTCCAGCAGTGGACGTCCTATGGCTGTTAATGATGATGATGATGATGATGGTAACTATAAACCCTTTAGGTTTCAGAGCCCTTATAGTTATGGGCGGTGGAACTATTTTGCCCAGAACCTGCACCAAGCACAGCGCTGTTAAAGCTACACGTCTCATACTACCGACGTGCATTGCGTTACTAAAACATTCATCAACTCCAGTTTTAGTTGTTATTTTAAGGTCAAATGCCTTACTGATAAGTTTGTCTTCTTATTAGTAAATTATTTTTAGTAATGTACTTATCATATTATTATTAAACTTTTACGTCACAACTAGAACCGATGGAAAAACCGGCTATTGAAGTTGATAATATTTTCTGTTTCTTATTTATACATAATATTGCTCATGGTTAATTAGCCCATCTGTTGCTGTAATGTATCCGAAAAAAACGGGGTAAAATCCGTAAAAATAGTTTTGTTTGATATAGTCATTGTATTCAAGTCAAGTTGCTTCTTTAGTAATTACAGAGCAATATAAAGCAAATGCTTTATTTAAGCAATTATTATTTATTAAGATAAATTATCGAAGCCTTATTTTTTTACCCCCTTACTAATAAAGATATTTATTCAAATTTATACAAAAGCAGTGGATAAGTTATACAATGTTTTGTCTTTGTCTGATACGTGGAAAAAGCAGCTTGGCAGTCAAGGACAAAACATTGTATTTCTTATCCATTGCGTAAATATTTTTATTAGTAAGGGGGTAAGTAAATACAAAAGGTATTAGGAAAAAAGTTTGATATACGTAAAAGCATGGGTTTGAATTTTTATGACCCGTGATCATATCATCATATAATATCATATAATTATTGCAAACATGGATATTAATTAAAACAACACTATATTATCAAATACGGAAAACCCCTCACATAAAAATGTATGGAATATAATAATATGAATTATATAAAGAATAGTGGGATAGTCAAGTACTTTGACGACCTGAGTGGTTCAGCACGTTGGTGCTCAAGCCGGGGGTCGCGGGTTCGAATCCCGCCGGAGGAACAAAAAGTTTTTCTGTGTTATAAAAAATATATGTATAGTATAAAATTATTAAATATACTTCCCGTTTTCTGGTACCTGCAACACAAGTTCTTCGGATACTTAGCACGGGGCCAGATTGACGTGGTGTGAAGCGTCCATAGATATTATTATTATTATATTATTAAGAGGATCTTCAGAACCACAAAAAGCGCAACACACTCGCAACACCAACCATTCATACCAACTAAGAATGCGTTCCTAACAAGAAAGTGTCGAATTTTAAAGATTGGGTGACGCAAATTTTAAAATCTATGTTTTTTTTTTCTAAGGAAACAACGTCAATATCGCATTCTTCGATTGGCTTCAACATAGGAGATATGTCTAGTTTTATTTTTAAATTATTTAATGTTCTATTCTTATATTTATTATATTATTTTCTATTACAGAGCATACACCCTGACGTAGTTCACATGTAAACTGCTGGTTTCGTTGTACCAAGTGCCCAGCCAATCGTTGTTTGTAACCCAGAAGTCGTACATTGCTTCCGGAGAGTCATTCTTCCATGGTTTGCGGAGTGTCTCCGGGTACTCTCTGTGCCCTCCAACGCTTAACCCAAGCGAGACGTAGAACTGAAAAACAAAAGATATATTTTTATTTTAATACCTCAAAGGTTCAAGTGAGAATTCACGTTGAACCAATTCCTTAAAATCTTTTAGGTTTTACATTTCGGTACATATCAAATGAATTGGAATACAGTTTACACAGAACGGGTTTAGTAAAAATTACAACAACCTAAAAATGGTTTTCTGTTAAGTCGGTTTCCGGACGATAGTTTTACGTGATAACGTTATCACAAGCCAAACGCTTAGGCCGGTCGTGCCTCTCTATCGCTTGTTCCGCGCTCTCGCTTGCACGCTCGGCTCAGGCGGAACGTGACAATCAATCGGAACGTGACAATCAGGCGGAACGTGTAAATTTTTCGTGCGTGCAGCCACGATTGATTTATAAGACGTTAGTTATCACGTCAAAAAGAAGAGAAACAAAAATCCAATGTCCATTTTTCTCGATCAGTAGGTGCCTTAGAAAAGAAAAGAAAAGGAAGGCCACTTGCCGCATCAGCGTTAGTATGTTTAATCACAGAGCCTTGTAATTATTGCATTAAACTCCCAGTCCATTAAGTATTATATATTTCCATCCATTAATATTTACCATTTCGTCAAAAGGAGCCATTTTGGTTCCTTCCCGCCATTTTGTGGGTACCGTGACGTTAAGCTTGCTCACGTCGTCGTAGAAACTACTCTCAGGTTGAATGTCCCCATAACTCTCACCATCCACATACATCGAGATCGTGTCTGCGAACAAAACATTTATTAATTACCATTTAAAGTTTACAAAAAAATTACAAACACCAGTCTTCGGTACTAGGCGCTGCCTATGATAGCATAGGCAGCGCCTTTATGAAATTTCATTAACATAGGTTAATGAAATTTCATAAAGGCTTCGGTAACATAGACGTATATATTATAGACGAGACATGTCCGGGTAAAGACTGTCCCCACTTAAATGGCCTCACTTTTGGGGTTTTGTTGCCGGTTTGACATTTGAGGTATGGTGAAATGAAGATGGTATCGTAACTTTTTCTTAAGGTTCTCGGTAAGGTTTTGGGCAATCCAACTGTATAGGCCACAGAATAAACCTATTCCATCGTTACCGACTACTAACGTCGCTGGTGGGGCTTGGGTCTCTCCTAATTGTGGTGAGGTTCAGGCTGTAGCCCATGACGTTAGCCTACTGCGGGTTGACTGATGCTAATTTTCCGACCTCTGTGGCTCAGTCGTTAGCACATTGGCGCTCAAGCCGGAGGTCGCGGGTCCGAATCCCGCCAGGGAACAAAATTAAATATGTGTTCTTAAAATCTTAAATATAAGTGTAATATAAAAGTATTAAATATATTTCCGTTGTCTGGCACCCGTAACATAAGTTCTACGGATACTTACCACAGGACCAGACTGACGTGGTGTGAAGCGTCCATAGATATTATTATTATTATTATTAATAACTTGAAAAAAAAAACCACTCACCCGGTGTCCAAATTAACGTGTAATTATGGAAACTCTTGCTAAAATGATCAAAACCCTCTTTCACCTTTAAATATCTCGACCTGAAACAAATATTTTATCTATTGACGGACAACAACTATTCCGTATCAATATTTGGAAACAAACATAGTAATATTAAATGGACTCCAAATATTTGAATACCTGCTTTTGCCTTTAATATTTTATTTTGTTTATTTATGATGGTAATGACCATCAATCATCAATACCCATTAGGAACGATGTAGGCGATAAACCAAACGATAAAAAGGATTGAGTTGTCAAATAACATTAATAAATTCCGTTCATTTTAGTTGAAAATGCTAGGTGATTTTTCAAGATGAATGTAAGATAATGAGGCGATAAATGCCTTTTAAAAATGTTATATCACAAATACAACAACTGTGGAGTGTAGAGTAAGATTTGGAAAGAAGCCAATTTTGCAGAGCAATGTCCTTTTTTGTGTGCACACTACGTTACTTAAATTTGTTTTTAGCAATGTTGGTGGTGAAAAATCACAGTTTAAAAACGAACGAACGTAATATACTGCTTGTGGTCCCAAAATTATAAGATTTACAACTCTTCCCTTTTTACATTATAATGAAGGATATAGGTTTCATGCCTTAATGTGCTTGGTAATATTTTATTCAATGTCATCTCCATGGTCCAGTGACTTTAGTCCCGTTGAGGTCGTGGGTTCGATCCCCGAGTTACTTTCAAGTCTGGTTAGGACTATGCAGGTTGATCACCTGATTGTCTGATAAAAAAATAAATGCGTAGGATGGGCATGTAAAAAGTAGGTCCTGCATCTGATCTCTCGCCAGCCGTGTCGGTCATCTGTCCCACTGGGTAACGGATTAAAGGAAGAGTGCTCTTGGGTGCTGCACTTGGCCACTATAAATAGTATAGCTGGTCAGGTTTCAATGGAACCAACCACCGTCACCGAATTCGGTGGGGGGATCTAATATTATTATTAATTTACTCAGTGAAGGCTGAAAGCCTACTAACCTGAGTGGATATGAGGGGTACACTATGGGTCCTCCGTATAAATACTTGGACATGTTAAAGTTTCCTCTAACGCAGCCTACTCGCATCAGTCCTGATTTGTAATTTTCTGTCCCATATACATTATCACGTGGCTCTAGCTGCAACTCTGAAAAAAGAACCACGACAGTTTTAATGCAAGCGATTCCTAATTTACTAATTTTCAGAACTGTTTTGCTACAGCCGAATATTACAAATAAATCATTTAAGGCTGGGACTATATGATCCGGAATCCGGCGGGCCCGAGAAAATTCAGAGCACTGAAAATAGAACTCTGCACTAATACAATTTAAAAGAGTTGAAAATCGAAATGTCGAGTGTCAAGCTGTAGGACATTGACAATTGACTCGAGATTTGTGTGTTCGATTTTCACCTCTATTGTATTAGCGCGGAGTTCTGTTTTCAGTGATCTGAATTTTACCGGGCCTGCCGGATTCCGGATCATATAGTCCCAGCCTAAATCTGCCTTTACCTTTCGACATAACGTTTTTAAAGACCCTTTACGTCTTGAAATAGAAGAAAGTCGACTTTAATTGTAAATTCTGATGAGTTATGTATCAGCTGTTAATTGTTACATCAGAGAAATATTATGTTCTCGTGTATATAGTTCGCAGTATAGTATATTAGGCGAAATACGTGTTATATTAACACAGGTACAAAACGAATGAAAACAAGTACACCCATTTTCTGATAGCACGACATCATATTTTACCAAAATAATTCAAATACCTGAAAGCATTTTCTATAAATAGGAATGGTAATAAACTTGATCTGAATGCCGGGAAATCCACTGACCATTGACCAATACCTGCGATTAATTAATCCAATAACGTCAAAACCGCAAGTGAAGGTCACCCCAAATTGATTTGGAATCAATTTTGTTTATGTAAATGTGTAATCACCGTGCTTTACAAACAATCTCATGTTACTTATTTGGCGTTATTCTATTTTCCTCAATCTATCTTTTGCTGACAACTATTTATGTGCCTATTTCAGTTAAAACTTTTGAAATTAGAAGTTATATCGTGTGGGAATAGGTATGTGAAAAGTATCTGTTGTAGGCAAAAACGGTTTTGGCAAGTAAATACAATAAAGATTGCTTGCCTGATATTCTTAGAAACCATAAGCCAAAATATTTTGCTGATAAAACTGCAATACCTACCAGGTACAAGCCAAGTCCCGAGAGGCATTTTTGCACCAATTTCGATTCGGCCATACTTAAAACTGAAGCTGTTCTTGGTCGTAATTTTCCCCGTGATAGTTGGTGGTAGAATCTGAGCACCGGACGCGTTTCGGGCACATTCTGAGCTGTTTACCTTACCGGTGCATCTGAAATTTTGCAAGTAATTTTGTTATCGCTTTTACAATTATGTATATACAGATTTTTATGGACTAAAATCAAAAGTATATGATAGTGAAATAGAATAATGTATTGTTATGATTAGTCTAAATATTATGATAGTTAAAAAGAATATAAATTCAACTAAAATAAATTATACATACACTGCATTTAAATCCAAAGAATGCGTTGCGAATCCCAGTCCGTATTTTGACTCTAAAGTGGTTGGTTTTATCAGCAGTTTATCATCTTGAATTTGTATATTACCTTCATTGAGATACAAATTAAATGGGTATTCCTGTAATATTAGAAATTATAAACAAAGAATACACAGCAGAATCAAGTGGGTCATAATATTATAATCGCACCAAAAACATATTCATGTTAAAATATTGCCAAGACGATACCATATGACTCGCACTGTCAAAAAGTTATCAGATCTCATGTAAAACCAAGCTTCTAACTCTACACGCCCTAACTCTTCAAGACTAACTTTACAAACTCTACACCTTAGTCAAGATATGTGGCTTGGCCTTTAAACCTTTATGTTTAATTTTCCGTTTGACTCGGGAAATAAATATTTTAATATTACGTCAATTAGTTTCCAATCCACGCCAAAGAACGACGACATAACTAAAATAGTTCATAATATACGCGATAGATGGTGCTTTCAACCAAAATTAACTTTCATCCCCTAGTTAGTTGGAGGATAATAGTTCCAATTTTGACAATCATTATGTTAGTTGGGTACTAATACAAGCTTATGTACCAAATTTCAGCTTTCTAGGACATCTGGAAGTACCATATAATTTTGTTGATCATCAGTGAGTCAGTGACAAAATCAGGAGTTTATAGATATCAATAAAATCTAAAGTATTAGACCTTTCCAATCAAAACTATACAAGTTTAATAAGTCCGCTACTGGAAACATATCCTGAAAATAGAATTCATCTGGTATAACCCCAACCCAAGTTATGAGGCTTCAAGGGTTCAAAAAATCGACGAAACGCTTCGAGAAAAGGTGGTGTGGTAGTGCCCTTGCGCTTCGCTTGGCTTGTCTTTGAGGGGGCACTGCCGTGACTCCAGATATGGACTAGAGCTTAAAAAGGCTGTCTCCAAGAATAAAGGAAAAGATAAGCAATGTACATAGTACCTAGTTACAGAAAAACATCAGTAGTACACAGTAGACACAATAAATATTATATTACTAAGGTAAATTCATTACTTACTGGCTCACTTGGGAATTTTATCTCAGGTGTCCAATTTTTATTATCTTTTAAATTTGTATTAAATTCTTCATCGAACAACAACTGACCTTTACAGGTAACACCAGAAGTGGATGTTTTTGATATAGAAGGATCACAGGTCCTGTTCTTCACATCATCTTCTTGAGTATAAGTTGTACGTGGTTTCTGTGTGTTACCCACATCAATAGCTACTTCATTTGTTTGAACATTCGACGGTTCGTTTTCGCTTAAATGTAATTGTGCTACAGATAATTTATTTTTAACCTTTTCAAACAATTGTTGTTCGTGATTTGATTGTATACTTTTTCGTGGTTTAGGTATATTTGGTGGAACTCCAAGAGGTCTATTCTTGGTAAAGTCTTGTATAATATGTTCGACTACCGCGTCCTTATGTGGATTCGGTTCTTGAACAGTTGGCTTGATGGTAGGTTGAAAAATCTCTTTAAGAATTGCATCTATATCTGTATTTTTCATACTATCTGTGTTAATCGAGCCTTCACCTAAGTTACTATTTATACCAGTGCCATGTGGTTGACATACTAGTATACAGTTCGGTGGTACATTTATAGGTTTAGGTGAATGTGTTGTAGTAACATACGATTCTGGTGCAGTAGATTTCATTACGAATGGCGTAGTAGTTGTAGTAAAAGATGGTGATATGGTTGGTTTTGTTACGTACTGTGACGGTATGGTTCCATCGCTTGAATGTATAGGAGTTCCAACTTCATCAACATAGCCTAAAACATAATTGGTAATTATTCCATTATTATATTCTACATTATTATAAAGGTATATAAAATGACTATAAAATCTAGGTGATAATATATAGTTGAGGAAATAGATAGCTTAGTAAGAGACCATTTATAATAATAATATGCAATAGTGTGTAATAATGCGAATAGTGCAATAATCTTGCACGATTAGCTACTTTTTTCCACGGCATTTATTATTTCATTTCACCTACCTGTTATCGTATATTCTCCATCGTCTTCCCTGTACCCCAGTCCATCTTTAATGACATAAGTCCAATAGTATATTTTATCACCTATTTTCAATCTCGTATTTTTATCTCTAAATGTCCATCTACCGTCTTTGACTTTGACTATGTCTCTTGACCATTGACCTGCTTCAAGACCCTCCATTTCTTCGTTAAGCTTTCCATGGAAAGCAAATAGTGAATAGCCATCATCTGTAAAATATAATATTCTTTTATGGTTTCACATATTATTTATTTTCGAACAATTGTTACTTACATATTATGCCTATAAGTTAAATAGGTTTTTGGTTACCTTATTTAGCAAAGTATCTAGGTGATAATAAGGCCCGAAAATGTCGAAATTATTAATGATTTCGTCAAGATGTGCGCGCGCACGGAACTCTTCGTGCGCGGAGTCCAACTCGCACTTGGCCGGTTTTTTGTTAAATCTTTAGGTGTAATGACACAATGATCAATGAAGAATATTGTCATTGTACGTTGACCCTTGTAGTATTTGTGGTTGTCGTTTCTATCGAATTTTCAAAAATGCATGGTGTACACTTGGCCTTAAGTCAATATGCATTCGATAATTTCGACGGCAAAGTTCGAAAACAAAACTGTGTGGGATTTCAGCTATGGCATCGCAAGCGATATTATGTCACTAGCCACAAATACTACATAGGTCAACGTACGATGACAATATTCTTTATTGATCATTGCGTCATTACACCTAAAGATTTAGCAAAAAACCGGCCAAGTGCAAGTCAGACTCTGCGGACGAAGAGTTCCGTACAAAACGACAAAAACTCACGTTTGTTGTAAATAAGCTCCCCAAAGTATTTATTTTATTCTGTTTTTAGTGCCTACTTATTGTTATAGCGGCAACAGACATACATCATAATTATTATGAAAAATTTCAACTGTATATCAACGATTCGCGAGATACAGCCCGGCGACAGATGGATGGAAGGACGGACAGACAGACACCGAAGTCTCAGTAATAGGGTTAGTTTTTACCCTTTGGGCACGGAACCCTAAAAAGTACCAACCATGTCGTCGTACAATTATATACATGTTTTTACTATTTTTTCTGCTTAATATAATTTGTAAAATCTTGTGGTTTTCCTCGCACAAAATTCACACACCTTAGAAGTCCGTATAAGATATTCCATGTTTAGAATGACAGTTGCTAACTGTGTTTAAATTTTTGCAAGTGATCAATCAAAATTTAATATTAAGTTACTAACTTAAACTTAATAAGTTACAAATTACTACTGAAATTAAGAAACTAGCTAGAAGGTAGTAGAAGGAGGGTCATTTTTAACCCCCGATGAAAAAAGTGGTGTGTTATAAGTTTTACGTGTCTGTCTGTCCGTCTGTCTGTGTGTCTGATCGTGGCATCGTAGCTCCCAAACGGATGAACCGATTTTGGTCTAGTTTTTTTTTGTTTGAAAGCTGACAGAATCGAGAGTGTTCTTATCTATAATTCATCATCATCAGATCGCTCGATCGACGCTTGACGATTCGTGGGTTACTTAATTTTTAATTTTTTTTTTCATATTATAATATTTATTCCTTAGGCATCCTGGTAACCTCAGGAATCAGGATGCCTAAGGAATACATTTCCTAAACATATATTACATTACCTTCACTTGAGAAAAACATTTTATACTTTATTTTTGCATTCAAATTAACAGTTAGCAAGCTTACCTGGTAAAGAAACCCGCAGACCTTTTGGATAAATTGCTTCAATTTTTGCAGTTGGCACCTCATAACTAGCAACTCGTGTGACACAATAACAAACAGTAAAAATAAATAAGGCATCCATCTCGCTCTAATGCACCGTAATAAATTAAGCGTGAAAGAGTTAGCAAAACTCGCGACAACCTCCACACACCTAAAGGTCTGAACTAATAACATTGCAATTATATCTCACACAACTTATAGACGGGTTTTTTATAATGCTATTGTTACCATATTTTTGTGATTATTGTGTAATATATTTTTCAACTTCCAGTATATCTAACTCTGTGTATATATATATATATCTCTCTTATTATGAAAAAGGTCGAGACCATTACGATTTATTATTACACTAGCTTTTCCTGCGGCTCCGCCCGTGTAAATACAGTACCCCACGGGAACACTGTACTTTTTCGGATTAAGTTTAAGCCTATGCTATAATTATATAAATATAAAATATTAAGCCTATGGTTTAATCTAGAGCCTAAACTACGCATTTTTAAAGCCTAATTTAAAGCAGAATAGGATGCCTTTTGCATCTTTGCAAAAAATTGCCTCCACAAATCGTGGACACCCTACTCTATAATAACTCTGATAGATTAGTGTACAGCATGTAAATTATAAAGTAATTTTTATAGAACGTATATACGGGCTATAAAACATTTTTATTAATTAAGTTATATAAAATTAACATCTCTCTTTCATAATAATTATCGTCAGTTTTTTGTTTATGTATTATTGAGATTAAAAGAACAGCAAGGGATCCAATTCACAGCTTTGTACACTAATAGTTTAGATATAAGTCATATTTTATTGATAAAAAAACTAAATAAAGACGATTGTGGGGAAACATTATCTTATGTTTCCCCACAATCGTCATAATAACGTATTTACAGTGAATTAGCAGTTAAGGAGTCTCGCACTGAAACAAACAGTCGTGAGTGATTTTACAGCTTATGCTTTGCTGTTTTCCCAAGTACTTTGCTTAACAAATTTCCTTATAGCATACGCATGGTATTTACATTGACTCAAAATAATGTGAAATGCAAATCCAAGAATTGGAGTTCTACTAGTTTTGTGTTTAAATTAGTAACAAATATATAAGAACAGAGACTACGAAATATGCTTGAATATTTTCTGCCAGATATATAGAAAATTGAAAAAGATATAGGTAGAGTGATTACAGTCAAACATTACGTAACACTTATCTAGATTTTGAAAACTATTAGGTACATAGTTTGCTTAGAGTTAAGAGGAAAGTTTTTCATGTTGTATTCAATGGAATGTTGAACTTTTGGTACGTCTCAGGCCATATGGATAAAGCCCATGTACCATCAATTTAGAGACCTTCGGAGAAGGTTCGGTTTCGGTTTCGGCCAGGTTCTGGTTTCGGTAAAAAAAACGGCCGAACTTTCGGTTACACCAAAACTAGAATATTCGTAAATTATCATGCTTCGTTTCGCCAAGCTTTGCGCTAACTCGTGCTTGCTTATAGTTGATATTTAACTATACAGTTTGACAAAAAGTGGTAAGAATTTGAGTTTTTTTTAAATGTTTTGCCCTATTAAGAATTCTCTTTCGTTAACAGATAAATTTTTTCTTCTTCATCTACGCTTCAACTGTTGCAGAAACATCATAATTTGCCTGAGTACGGTGAAAGGAGTACGTTGGTGACGGCAATGCTAATATCAAGTTCTTTTTCGTTCGCTTTTTTACCACAAATCTTAAACTTTAAACGAGACAATCTTGTATTTATATAATCGTAATCTCGACAACGGCTGCAAGTATTTACATGAAATTTAGTATGCCGGCAGTTTTGGGGGAGAAACTCGGAAACTGCGCATTTTTAAGTGATAATGTTATTTCTTACGTCGTGTAACAATATATCAATAATTTCGACTGTATAATGTCAGTCCGATTGGCAGTTTGGTTAATTTTTGCGTTGTTCGGAAATTCGGAATGTGGTGGGTTCGAACCCCGGTTAAATATTTTTGTGATTCTTTAAAAAAAATTTAAATCTAGTAGAGCTCCGAGCAAAGCTCGATTACCCAGGTACTTCTTATTAATGGTTAAAAACGAAGAACTAATTTTTCGGTTCGTTTGTCTTATGTAAGCTGGAGTAATAATCACATGTTCTAAGAAATGGAAAGTCAATTCTTATTTTTTAAAATGACTATTCGAACTGGAGTTCGAAATTGATGTGTATGCAAAATAAAAAATAATATATAATTTTTGAACAGATTTTGTAATAAAATATACAAGAAAGCAAATATTTAAAATTATACTAGACATCAGAATAAAATAGACAATTTTAATAATTTTGAGAGAGGTTTTGGTTTCGGCCGAAACTAAGGGCAAGGCCGAACGTTTGTTTTCAGTTTCGGTTTCGGCTAAAAAACCAGGTTCAGTCGGACTCTAAACCATCATCCGCATATGACAATATTTTAGTATAATAACCGCCTCCTTTTTTTGGAAGTCGGTTAAAAGTAGCACACACATGACGTAAAATTATTACGAATTTAATAATAGTCCCCTGTGAAAAACCCCTGCGGTCATGATAGGTTTAACCACGACTGTCAATAGTTTAGTATGTAGTTTTATCTTGTGAAGTAGTATCGTGTACGAAAATGTATATTAATATAGTAATATTATGTTTATATTTTATCGGAGCGGACAGCGTTGAGGTGCCAAGAGCGAGGCTAGAAGCAATATACCCCAAAGGACTTCGGGTTTCAATACCAGGTAGGAAGAATTAAGTACTTTCAATAAAAACAAACACCAATAATACTTATTTATATAATAGGTCTTTACCTATGAAATTGCCGTTCTGCAGTACTGGCCATTTCAAATCAAAATAATTTTTGTTTGGCTAAGAATTCTAATTTCAAATTATTTATTTTATTTTAAAAACATGGAATTATTTTTCCATAAGTAGTCATTTGTTTATTGATTAGTGTTACATTTTCATCGCATTTCAATCTTTTTCGTCATCATGGATACGTTAAAAATTCGAGTAATTATGGAATATGAGTACCGTCGTGGCAGCAACGCTTGTGCCGCGTTGCCGCGTACTCATATTCACGCAACATCAACGACGTTTACGGAGCTAACACTACAAACCAACGCACCACCTGTTATTGGTTTGCTCGCTTCCGTTCTGGAAATTTCGACCTGAAAAATGAACCTCGCGGTCGTCCGAAGACTTTGGTCGACAATGACGAATTAAAGGCGATTGTGGAAGCTAATGAACGGCACGCAACATCAACGACGTTTACGGACCTAACACTACAAACCAACGCACCACCTGTTATTGGTTTGCTCGCTTCCGTTCTGGAAATTTCGACCTGAAAAATGAACCTCGCGGTCGTCCGAAGACTTTGGTCAACAATGACGAATTAAAGGCGACTGTGGAAGCTGATGATACACAATCTACGGCTGAATTAGCAGCAGCTTTCGACGTTAGCGTCAAAACAATATTGGTCCATTTGCGTCAAATTGGCAAGGTAAAAAAGCTTGACAAATGGGTACCCCACGAACTCAATGATCGCCAGCGCGAAGTCGAGACGTTCCTTGCACTGCTCAAAGACACACAAATGAAGGAATTTTGAACCGCATTGTTACCTGCGATGAAAAATGGATTCTGTTTGATAACCGCAAGCGCTCAGCAAGTTGGTTGGATCCTGGTTCAGCACCTAAGCAATGCCCTAAACGAAAACTTACCCCTAGAAAAGTGATGGTCACTGTTTGGTGGTCTAGCGCCGGTGTGATTCATCACAGCTTCTTACCAAACGGGGTGAGCATTACTGCAGATGTGTACTGTGAAGAACTGAACACAATGATGGAGAAGCTGGCACATCTCCAACCAGCATTGGTTAATCGCTCGTCTCCGCTGCTCCTGCACGACAACGCGCGACCTCATACTGCACAGCAGCCGGTCTCCAAGTTGCAAGAACTGGGGTTGGAAGCTCTACGTCATTCGCCCTACTCACCAGACCTTGCGCCTACAGACTACTACTTTTTCCAGAATTTGGATAACTTCTTGGCGGAAAAAAAAATCAATACCCGAGAGGCAGTACAAAATGCCTTTGAAGAATTTGTTGCCTCCCGTCCAGCTAATTTCTTTAAGAAGGGCATCAATAAACTGCCACTGCGTTGGCAAAGATGCATTGATTGCATGGGTGATTACTTCGATTAATACAAATAAAAAATACATGAAAAAAAATAGTTTAAATTTTTTCATACAAAACGACAATTTCATAGGTTAAGACCTAATAATTAAATACCATTTTTTTACAAAAAATTAAAACCGACTTCTAAAATAAAAATCCACAAAAAGTATGAAATATAACATATTTCCTAAATAACTCCCCTTTTAAATTCGGCTAAAATTTTAACCATTTCACTACTCAATCTTCATAATTTTGAAGTCGGTACCAGCCAACTTGTGAGTTCTATCTGATAGCGCGGCAGCACTATCGCCAAGTATTAAGCGGCCGTAACTATCTTTTCTCGAAGGATTTCGCGGCTTTCTCGTGCCCCCATATTTTCATTTGTAACAAATCTAGTGGTCTGAATTTTTGTCGCAGCGAAGTCGTTAGCGGCAAAATCTATTGTTTTAAATTTTATAAAAATCGAGTGTATAGTTTAGGCGATTTTGAAAGAAATGGATAGATGGAGGTATGGAGGTAGGAAGAATAAGCATAATTCTAACAAAGCATACTTCTAGCAGACTTAGAAATTTCAAATTTGCTGTAGGCTAGGCTATTAGCTAAATATAAAGGGAAAACATAGAAAAAGTAAAAATTCTAAAAAAATAATGATGAAACCGGTCTCCCACTTTGGGACTTCCTCATCCAAAGCTCGCTAACGCACTTGTAACTATTCTGGTGTTTCGGATGTCCATGAGCGGCAGTAAATGTTTTAACTATGGAATAGATTTGGACACGAGCAATCGGAACGCACGTTAGTATGAAATTGTAATACGTTCTAACTAATTAATTAGAAAACGAGCAGACCGATCACGTGGTGGTTCGGAATTGTTATAAATTCTTACCATCAGAGGTTGGTGGTTTTAAAGATCAGGAACGCACTTATAATTCTTTTGGTGTAGCAGATGTCTATGATTGTTGCGATGCGAATGTTTTAATGCGGGAGTAATTGCTTACTCCCGCACTAAAACATTCGCAACACCGGAGAAATCATAAGTGCATTCACGGTCCTTAAGATCCCAAATTCCCTGGTCTTCGGGTAACCTATAAAAAGAAATGAGATCCCACAAGATCATTACTTAAATGAAAAAAGCCTTTGCAAAAAGTTATGAGATGTCGTAGAGACCAAGTGCAATTCAAGACAGTCCATTTAATTACTTACTCATAAAAAAAATTGTAACCGTATCGGGAAAAGTTCTTTTTATAATTTAATAAATTATTAAATAGTGACTTGGCAATGGTCACTTGAAGAGTTAAATTTCCGGTACCGGTATTCATATTTTAATATAAATAAGATAGATAATATACATAGATTAGACCCATGCAAGTCACTGACATACCTAGAAAAGCATTTCGATGTTATCACTATGCCAATAAGGATTCAATAGTGGTACAATGAGGGTTATCCGTGCGTTAATTTCAAAGATTGTTGACCATTTTGAAAACTTTTCATAGGTATGGTTAAGTTTTCTAATTTAAAAATCGTCAACACAATCTAGATCACAAATAATAGAATCATTGCAGGTAATAAGATGTTACTAGGGCTGCACTTAAAGTATCGGAAATGGAATATTTCCACTGTTCCTGTCATATTAAAATCTTTTTAATTTAAAACTCCTTGGTTTTAAAAATCGAATACCGTTTATTTATTTAAAAAAAGATTCTCGGTCTTGTCACAAGGTCTTGTCAAACTTGTTTAGTCGTTGAGAAAATGGAATTGACTCGAGAAAATTCTAGAGCGATGATTTATTATGACTTTCGAAGTGGTTTAACACTAAAACAGTGTGTTGACCGGATGATTTCTGCATTTGGTGATGAAGCCCCATCCAAAACCACAATTTATCGCTGGTTTGCTGAATTTCAACGTGGACCTGTCAAGCTCAGTGATGATCCCCTTCAAGGTCGTCCAAAAACTGCAGTCACCCAAGAAAACGTTGATGCTGTGCGTAAGCTGATTGAGGAAGATCGAAATGTGACATACCGCGAAATTCAGGCAACTTTAGACATTGGCATGAGTCAAATACAAATAATATTGCATGAACAATTAGGTGTAAAAAAGTTGTTTTCCCGATGGATACCGCCATCGGGAAAACAACTTTTTTACACCTAATTGTTTGCTTTTTTGCATTAATTGAGCAAAAATTTGCTCTGTGAAGAGCAAAAAGCGGCTCGCGTTACTTGGTGCGTCAGAACTCTCGAAAGATTCCACGCAGGATCCTCAAATGCTGTATACAACATCGTATCAGGTGACGAATCCTGGATATACGCGTACGAACCCGAAACAAAAAACCAGTCACGAGTTTGGGTGTTCGAAAATGAGTTAAAGCCAACAAAAATCGTTCGTTCACGGAGTGTTGCAAAAAAAATGGTGGCCATGTTTGTCTCCAAAACCGGCCATGTTGCGACTATTTCTCTTGAGGGACAAAGAACGGTTAATGCAGAATGGTATGCTAACATTTGTTTGCCACAGGTCGTTTCTGAACTCCGTAAAGAGAACTGCAACCGCCGCATCATCCTCCATCACGACTATGCGAGTTCTCACACCGCGCACAGAACAAAAGAGTTTTTAGAGCAAGAAATCATAGAATTATTAGACCATCCGCCGTACAGCCCCGACCTAAGCCCTAATGATTTCTATACTTTCCCTAAATAAAGAATAAATTGCGTGGTCAGAGATTTTCATCACCTGATGAAGCTGTGGACGCCTACAAAACGGCCATTTTGGAGACCCCAACTTCCGAATGGAATGGTTGCTTCAATGATTGGTTCCATCGTATGGAAAAATGTGTCAAATTTCGCGGAGAATACTTCGAAAAGCAATAAATACATTTTTAAATAGTAATGTTATGTCACTTCCTTGATTCCCGAAATTTTCAGTGCCACCCTCGTAGCACTAGCTTTAAGCTACTAGTAACCATAATATTTTTATATTGATTTATTAAAGTGCTCATTGCCAAGTTACTATTTAATAATATAATGAATTATAAAAATAAAATTTTCCACGTACGGTTAATTTTTTTATGAGTAAGTAATTAAATGGACTATCTTGAATTTCACTTGGTCTCTACGACATCTCATAACTTTTTACAAAGGAAATACTTGGCTTTTTTCATTTAAATAATGTTTTTGTGGGATAAAAAATTGTCTTATCAGGATGTTGTTCTAGCTGGTACGTACGGCTGTAAATAAAATATATATACCGAACGTATAACCGCCTCCTTTTTTGGAAGTCGGTTAAAAATTGAAATGTCTGTTTGTAATTTAAAATTTACAGCTTTGCACTGAATGCATATGATAGTGTCTACGGTACCTACACCAAAAAAACTATTTTTAATTTTTTTTCTCTGTCCGTCTGTCTGTCTGTTTGTTCTGGATAATTTCTGAAACGACCGGACCGATTTTGACCGGACTTTCTCTGGTAGTTAGCTGATGTTATAAGGACGTAGCGTTGCATTGACAGGTTACCGTATGCAAGTGTGGTTCCTGAAAAACGTCTAAGTAGACGAATTACAAATGTACAAACAAACATAGATGCTCTCAATACTCATGTTGAGGTTGAAATTAAGTATATACCGTGATAAGCTATCAGTGGTATTATTACGACTATTTTCCTGTATCTAATACTTGCAATATAAACACAATATTGATAAGACCAATTTGCGTAACAAGCTTTGTGTTTTTATACAACACAATATTTTATTTTATTTCAATTTCAAGGATTAGATAATTGAAGAGACGTTACTTTGTCTTTTAATATAAATAACTTTTAATGAAAGATAAAATATTTAGTCACTGTAGGTATTCAGAATAAAAATAAAGTGAAATAGCACTTATTTCATTTTATTTTTAATGTTATAATTAAACTAAAACAAACCATCATTTTAAAGTTTTAGATCCGCGTCAGCTGCTTTAAGTTACATTAATCTTAAAGAATAGTCACCATTGAAGTGACTTAAATAATTATCCATCTTTTACAGATGACGATTTTTCATTATTTGCATTTCACGGGAAGAAAAATGAAGAAATGGAAGGACTGGAAGCAGGACATTGGTCAAAAGATATCACTAAAGTTAAAGACGGTAGATGGACTTTTAGAGATAAAAATGCTAAACTGAAACTAGGAGACAAAATATACTACTGGACGTTTGTCATAAAAAATGGAGTTGGATACAGAGAAGACAACGGAGAATGGACAGTTGCAGGTGAGAATGAAAATTAAACATATATTCACTAACAAAAATGAAATTTCAATAAAAACCAATGACTGATCGCGGACCTGGCGGTTAAAAAAAATATTTTGCGAAAATCATCTGCACAATGCATTTGTCATACCTCTGTCCCGGCCATAACATCCATCTTTACAATACACAAATAAATCACAAAATGAAAAAAATTTTTAACGCCTGTCAATAAGAATACGATAGGTATAAGACTTCCTCTTCAAAGTATCACTTACTAATAGTATTTTGAAGCGAAAATTCTTTATCAGCTTTGGGAGTAAAATTTCAAGGTCGCGTCACGACACAATTTTGGGTATGATGCCATCGATTTTGCGCCATTTGTCGGAAGCTACTTATACTTCTTAAATTCTTATGTACGGCTAAATATACAGATGGTGCTAATTGTACAAATTTTATTTTTTTAAATTCTTTTTTGATGTGATGTTCTTTAGGCACGAAGATATTTATTTTTTGATTTTAAATGATGAATGAAGCTTCACTTCTGCACTGCACTTCTGACATGTATACTCTGTACACGTCATGTTTTTTTTTTGTTTAGTAAGATTATAAATACCTATAGATTAAAAAAATGTTTTAGGATACGTCGACGAAGCTGGTAATCCAGTTGATGTACTCGTTGATGGAAAAACAAATAAACTAGTCCCCGAAGCACCAACAGAGGCTGTACCTACATCTACAACTAAACCAGACACGACATCTGCTATACCCGACACCACAGACAATTCAAGAATAGACATCCGCTTCAATACAAAATCAAACAAAACTGTATAGGGAAGATGAATTTACTTAAATAATAATTAATATATTATTAATGAATATTATTTCCAAAGCAATAAATAATTCATTTCAAATCATAAATATGTATTTTCCTTTAGGCCGTACCTTTTCAACCATTAATTCTTACGTTTTATAATACATGCAAAACTTGTTTAAAAAAATTTCCATATTTGATGTACAGATATAAGTTAGTTTATTTTAATATTGTTCTTAGTAGTTTGCAAGTTACTGTCGCTTTGATACCAACTTGAAGTTAATCAGAATGTTGTTTTATATGATACTTTGTTTTATGTTTCTTGGAGTTCCGTGCTACGACGTGCCTCGAGCGAAGCTTGAAGCGATTTACCCCACGGGTCTGAGAGTATCCGTACCAGGTATTTTAGCGCCATTTCTGTCAAAGGAAACTAAAAAATACGTGTGGCACTCGGAAACTGCCGCGGTAAAGCTATTGCATAGTAAGTATACACGCATACGTCTAGTCGCACGCACACAAACACCGTGCCGAAGTCTGCCGAACTGAAACGACGTTAGACGATACACGGCTTTCAACGCGGCACTGCTGTGCCGGTCGGAGAGGGGGGGTTAGGTTTATTTTCGTTACGGAATTTCTTGATTCGGTCGCCGCGCTCTAAACTAATTAAAAAAACTAAAACTAATTTCGCATACATAATCTTTTAATATATTATTATTGTTAGAGCCATTGTAGTAAAGTAGAATACAGCCTACCTTATTATTCGATAAAAATAACATATTGTCTGTATGTTGCATAAATAAATAATATGTTTATTATAATCATCTCTTAATAAAGTATTCTCTTATTAAAATTATCCATAAATTTTAGTATATCCGGGGCTTTATAACGTTGTATCATATATTATTATATTATTCGTAAAGCAAAAACGTTATGTACAGTTTGACGAGAATTGAGCGAACGGAGTAGTATTAAATTGGCACAGTTAAAGTTTATGTGAAGGAAGGTGTGCAAAAAGCTAATATTTTTTATATAATGCTTAGAAAATATACAAAATAAATTCAATTAAAATAACAATACACACTACCTCATATTATTGACACACACCACCGTGCGTTTGATAGATACGGTTTTGTTACACGTTGATGTTTGTTGACCTATCACAACGTTTACATATTTATATTCATTGTGTAAGAAGCAAAAGAACCCTACAGAGTTCGGACTTAAAAATTATATGAATTATTAAGGGCGAATTACGACTACAGCGCGACTTCTAGTTTATAATAATAATATGTAGCATGTAATAAAGTTGTCGTAAGTGTGCGTCATGTGTCCCAACTCCCTAGTATTTGTTTTTATTACAAAGATTTTTTTTATTCATGCAACTTTAGTTTTATTTTCTTAATTAACTTCGTACCTTTTACATATTAATTACGTCGAAACTAACTCATAAGGTAGTACATTTTGAGTTCTATGTTTGAAGAAATGGCTCTTGTATTTTAAGCCTCTTAATACTTTACAAAACGTACCTTCGCATGCAGAATCACAAATATCGAATAATTTACGACAAAATATGTATTCAACCGGTTCTATACTTGTTTTCCTGTATTTTAAGTTCTCGTTAATTCAGTTTCCAGGTCAAATGCTATTCAAAATAATAATACAGACAATTTGAGTAGGTGGTATAAGGAAAATTGTATTAGAAGTGATGTTTTAATTTTTTTTTCTAGTTTTATTGTCTTTATTACATATTAGTATTATTGATGTTAAAATCCTTTTAAAGCCAACAATAATAATTGAACAATAATGGGTTTATTTGAAAAAAAAAATTGAAATTACGTTTTACATAATAAAGTATCGATAAAATCTTATATATAAAAATGGATTACAATTCTAATATCTCGCTTAAACTCGCGAACGGCGGGACCGGTTAGGATAATTTTAGTCTTTAAATAATTGCGGAAGTTCAGGGAAGATTTAAACGATGAGATATTTGGAGGTGTAGGTGTAGTTATTTATTTATTCCAGTTCATATTTAAGACTGGACAACGTGTGTCGGGACATTTAGTTAAATTTAAATAAAACTATTCACAGATGAAGGATTTACACTATTTGCGTTTCATGGAAAACTTAATGAAGAAATGGATGGTCTCGAGGGTGGACAATGGTCGAGAGATATTAATGAAGCCAAGGATGGTAGATGGACGTTCATAGATACGAATGCAAAATTACAACTAGGTGATGAAATATTTTTCTGGACTTATGTGATATACAATGGATTAGGGTTCAGAGAAGATAACGGCGAGTGGACAGTTACAGGTAAAAGTATATCACACAATCACTTCACACTAATATTATAAACTCGAATGTTTTTGTGTGTGTTTGACGTCTTTCACGCAAAACTTTCTGTACGTATTTGAATGAAATTTGACACACAAATAATTTGCATCCTTGATCAACACTTACACCCGGTTTCTGAAAGGCTAATCAAATAGTTGATGAACTAACACGTTGTTGAGTTAACAGGCTTGTTAAATCAATTTACGTTTCTGAAACGCTAATTAGTGAACGTGACATGACACATTTACGCCTTAAATAGCTTTCCAGAAACCGAAAACAGCGTTCAAACCACATGGTTTGACCATGGGCTTGACATAAGTTTCGTTAACTAACACGTTGATCAAATCAAAAGACTGATCCAGCTTTTTGCAACTCAATTTATACCTGACAAGAGATTTGACCGCTGATTAGTTAATTTTAGCGTTGATTAGCCTTTCGGAAACCGGGGGTTAATCTAATTTTTATCCTGAAATAAAAAATGTACAATTGCAGCGGGATGTAGAATTTTATTTATTTGCGAACTAAGTCGCGGCCAACATCTAAAGTAAGGCCAACGAGACGAGATAAAAAACGTAAATAAACGGACCGCTACTGAGTTGCATTATGAAAGTGAGTTATATCTGTCCTTATCACTCGTATGCAATAATGACGTCAGTTGGTCGACGACAGCTGTCGTAGCGTGTTTCGTGGTACAGAAAAGCGGCCAGTGCCGCAGTTGACAACATTTGGTCCGCCAAACAATTGTGAACAAGTTCATTCCTGTTTGGATTGCGTTCGAAGTGATACATATTTTTTCGTCTCCGTATTTACTTGGTTTTTGTTGTTATTATTCCGTTTCGGTTAGTTTATTTTTTTATTTTTGCTGTTATTGTGAGTGCTTAGTTGTTGATTTTAATTATGGAATCACAGCCTGGCGGCTCTAGACAACCTTTGAAAGAAATCAATTCACCACGCAAAAAGCGTCAAAAGGTAAGTTAATTTATTAATTCATTTGCACTTGAACCATTACCATTATTTTGATTTTTATGGTTCCATACCAAAAAAGATTCTTTTTATATAATAATAAGAAAATAGTCTAAAATTTACCATTCCTCACATTTTTTTTATTTACAGCGGACGTATTTTATATCTAATGAAAAAGGAATGGTCGTTAATGTGCACAAATACGTGAAGCAAACTTGGCCTACTGATGAATATCCGTACAAAACAAGTATAATGGAGAAAACAGCGAGCATTTTGGGCATCGGTGTCGCTTCCGTATATAGAATTATAAAAGAATATGCAACAACTGGGAATGTACAAAACCCATCAACAACCAAAAAAAGTTTAAGAAATTAAAATGTTTTGAACCCCTGAAAATTTGTTTACATTCTTTATCTCGTCTGGTTGGCCTTACTTTAGTTAATAATATTTTTGTTATAATAATTTACAATATTATGATTTCCATACCATCCCTTACATCGAGGAGAGATCCGACTATTATAAACAATTCTGACATTCTCTCAGTGAAATTCTCTTCATCATCTGATAAGGCATACTGCAGCTTTTTAGTATATTATTTGTGTCTCAGTAAATTTTGAAATAATCATGGCCTTGTCTTCTGTAATATAATATATTCTTATATCGTAACAGTACCTTCATCACATATTGATGTAGGTCACCACCATATTATGACGTATAATAAGAGCATATCTTTTTCAGAATTTGTCAATGAGGCTGGTTTTCCAGTAGATGATAACGGTGAAGTTATACCAACAAAAACAGAATTAGCCTTACAAACAACCACAAACCATGTCACTTCGGGATATACTACAGAATCAGATGTATCTACTGCAACAACTAAGCTAACAGATTCAAGCACTGAAGATTATAAAACTACTTTTTCTACAACGAATACTTCTGAAATACTTACTTTGTCAACTCTTATTATTCCTTCTACAGATTTTACTATAACCAATGAAGTTGTCCAAGAAACAAATCCAGAGATAAATGCCATTCCTAATATACCAAGCTGTTCAAACACACAAACTTCTAAAGCAGTCTACGGTTCTTCTGTAATATACTTTCCTAGTGAAGATTAATGCGTACAGTACGACCATGACGTCAGTGGCTTTCGGGAATCGTCAATTTTTATACATCGTCTTTCATTTCTATAAAAAAACGAAGATTGCCGAGTATTAGTATTGGTTAAACTGTACCTACGTATTTTATAATTTTTCATCTATACCTTCTTGAATAACTAAAAAAGGTTTACAGAGGGTAATTCGTCCAATATTCAATCATTTAAGCCCACTTGAGCAGATCTGGGTGTAAGTTAACCCTGGGTATGTTATCTGTCTCGTTCTTCGTATTTATGAAAGAGAAGGCAAAAAGGCATGTTATTTTAACCCAGGGTTAACTTTAACCAAGCTCGGCACAAGTGGGTCTTATGTATGTGGAATAGTTTTCTTTATGATCCCAAATAAGCTGTACTGGAATTGAAAAAGTTGCTATTAAACTATCAGCAACCACACTATCAGATGAATAACAGTTTTAAAATAAAATAAAGACTTGCAAAATTACTTTTATTTCAATATTTACAGCGCGTACACCCGCACATAGTCAACCATCATCTCTGGGCTGTACCACGTGGGGTACCACTTGTCCTTCGTCTTCCAGAACTTCGAGAGGGCTTTGGCGTTCTTGTTCATCCAGGGCTTGTCTGGGCCATCGGGGAAGTCGTTGATACCTCCAACGCGAAGACCGAGTGATATGTAGAACTGGAAAGAAAATCATATATTTTGAACTAAATGTTTCCTGCAACTTCGTGCGCGCTAAAAGAAATCTCGCGGGAACTCTCTCTCATTAGAACTCATTTTGCCGCGATAAAAAGTAGCCTATGTATAGCTATAAATTTGACACAGATATAGATTAGACCACGGGGATAGCCCCGTGGTCTAATCTATATCTGTTTCAAATTTCATCAAAATCAGTCCAGTAGTTTCGGAGCCTATTCAATGCAAACAAATAAACACACAAACAATTTTTTTTATAATATTAGTATAGATTTCTTTCATTATTTGCTAGCTAGTACGTTATTACTGCCATTTTATACTGTCTGAGATTACATTATGAGTCACAGGTGCTTTTTCCGGCTATAGTTTAACTTTTTCATAAATACGTCTTTTACAAGCACACAACAAGATGCTTTGTAGAAAATTTTTAAATAAGCATTACAATTGTCAAATCTGGGTTAAAAGGGTACGGGCATTAAGCCTGTAGTTTGTTTATATTTAAAAAAAAAACAAGATATATTGTGAGTGTATAAGAAATGCTCAAGTTATTTTGAATCCAAATAAAACTATAGAGCACTTGTGACACCGCAATCGCCTACCATCAGGTAACACTTCTGCTTAGCCATACCATTTCATCCAGTGGCGCCATCACAGTTCCCTTCAGCCACTGCGCCGCGTGGGGTACAGCGTGTTCCCTGGCTGACTTGTAGAAGCCTTCTCCCGGGTTGATGGCGCCGTAGATGTACCCGTCTACGTAGAACTGCAGGCTATCTGTGTCAACATATTATACACTTCAGGTGAATTTTTAACCTCTAACAGGAACACCCCCCCAAACGGATAAACCGATTCTGATTTTATTTTTTAAAGTAAAAACTCTTTAGCTGCGTTGAGAATTTTTTGAGATTGGAAAAAACCTTTGCATGCAGCGTGTGGAGGGCGGGTCGCGCGCCGCATGTTTTGTGCGCAATTCTTTTCACTTCTGTCGGCACTCCGAGAGTGCCCCTATTTTTTTGTTTGAAAGGTGAAGTGTTCGAGATGGTTCTTAGCTATAACTTATTATCATTAGTTCACTTACTGCTTGACAATGTCAGGGGTTATGTTTTTTTTACTTTATATTTTACTTTACTACTTACAAGTTATAGCTCTCTTTCCAAAACAGAAAGCTACCGTTATCACTCATACAGAATAAATAATAGAACAAAGTAATCAGTATAACCCTTGAACTTTTTGCATATCTTAAAGTTTAATCTTGTTTACAACGATAAAAATATTTGCCCCTATATTTTCTACTACTGCAAAATTTTAAAAGCAAAATCCTCTCACCTGGCATCCACACGAGCGTGTAATTATGGAAATCCTTGTTCCAATTCTCTAAGCCCAGTTTCTTCTGCATCAGGAATGACCTGTAGGGCTCTGTGTCTGACAGGATCGGCCCTCCGTATAGGTACTTGGCGTTGTCTGCGTTGCCCTTCGCGTAGGCTACCCGTATTAGGCCGGAGACATACCGAGATGTACCGTATACTTTGTCGCGGGGTTCGAGATTGATCTCTAAAATAAAATGAACAATATTATTATCCTATGTGCAAATAAGAGGGCGTAATTCCCGGTTTCTAAGATTTTTGTCGGTAATATATATATTCAATAGCGCTTTTGATTGGTTAACGCGTAACGTGAAAAAACCTCAGAAACCGGACTTGACAGAGCTATATTGCCTTTTACATGAGGTAGCTTAGCACTAATTTATGGATTTTGGCGTCGATGAAAAATGTTAAAATCCAACTTCATACAATACGTAATGGTTTGTAGATCTCTTTCCATAAAGATATCAGATATAAAAGCTACTATTTCACGAAAAATCTGCTACACGCTACAACAAATTGGCCACAACATAATGTAGTATTTATATTTCCCTTCTAGTCGGGGATTTCATCAAATAATAAGGATAATAAAAGAAGAAAAACTTCTGAGCATGCATAGTTTTATTCTTTGAAATTATTGGATATAAACATATACTATTACTGAATATGTTTAGGCCGATTTCCTATAGACCCCTATAGGAAATATAGAATAGACAGAGACCACAAACCTTCATTTTATGCGCTCCTGATACCTTAACATTCAATAGAATATTACTGTCATATCTAGCTACTAATCGTACCTGTTGAGTAAATTATATAAATTTATAAGTTGTTAGTTATAGACCATAAATAAGTTTATTATTATTTAATACTGGCAGCACTGACCTTTTTTTGCCTTCCAGTATAATTGTTGGTAACACTGTAAGTGTCATGTCCTTCTTGTGCATATTGCTAAGTTCAATAAACATCGTAGTAAATAAATCTAACGTGATTTTTATTAAAATATTATCCACGTTCAATAGTACCTGGCACCAACCAGCTCCCTGCTGGCAGTTTCGCCCGCACTTCCACTCTTCCGAACTTGAAACTGAAGCTGTTTTTGGTTTTGGACTCGTCCCGTCACCACTGGAGGTACGAGGTCCGGTCCGTTCGCCTTGTGGTCGCACTCCGTGGTGCCGATGTGGCCGGTACAACCTGAAGATGTGGGAGTAACAATGTCAAAACACAGTATAGTACAACCACTAGTTAATGTCCCAATTGAGAATCGTCATGTTTGTATGAAAAAGAACGATTCCCGAAAGAAATTAGGATCGTGGTATTTCGTTATAGGTAATTTGGTACACTTCACTGCCGAACGAATATGTATAGAAATATGTCAATAAATTTGTTTTACCATAGCTAATGAAAAGCTGTTCTGATACATCCAACATAATATTATCAAGGACTTTTAATACATAAAATCAAGTTCTCAGACTTTGAAAGCTTAAGTAAAATGTATAACAAATGATAAGCTCATTTTTAGATTTAAAATAATCTTACGTGTTTGTCAAATCCAATTCCTCGTAGAGGATGCCTTCGCCGTACTTGGTTCGGTTAGCACTGGGGAAATCTTTAGTGACCCATCCTCCAACGATAAAGTGCCATCCTTCGCATATAAGTTGAAAGGGTAATCCTGTAAAGTAATCATAGTTTAAGTGTTAAGCTTAGATCAAAGGAATTCTCAGTTGCATGGATCTACAATGCTTTTGTTATTCGTGAAAGTAATACATGAAACATATTGTTTTAAGCAAATTGAAAAAAGTTTTTCCATGCATGTTATAAAATAGAAATAGATCTCCTACTTATAGAATGTTCTAGAATAAATGTTAAGAATAAATCAAGGTTAATGAAACGTGAATTTTAAATTTTATGACTCGGATTGAAATTACCGGGAAGAAAAGGTTTATTACAACCGAAGAAAAATTTGATAAAAACATCTTGGTATTTTTAATAAACATATTTTAGGCAAACATAAATTTTAAAGGAACTTTACCGGTTCCAGAGGGAACTCCTCTTCTGATTCCCAATTTCTAAGCGCTTTGATGTCCCTTTCATTGAATTCTTCTTCAAAGATGAGAGCATCTTTACATACTGCTTGTTGACCCATCACTTTAGTCAAGGAATTAACACAGGCAGGGGTTGTTACAACGGATACACTTGGGTTGGGTTGGTTGGTTGATGGGTTTTTGTTTGCCTGGCCTGGAGGAATTTTGTTTTGGCCTGGAGGAATTTTGTTTTGGCTGGAGGAAATTTGTTTGCATGGCCTGGAGGCACTTGTTTGGCCCGATATCGTTTCCTGGCTGACTGGATTCTGGAGGTGGAAGAGATGAAGGATCAACCACCGCTCCATTCTCGGTGACAAATTCTGAAATATAGATGATATCAATTATACCAGCTGGATAATTTTAATCAGCTATGTTATGTCAGAAATGGCTTGATAGATTTGAGCAAAATTGTATTGAGATAAGAACAAGAAAATTAGGTATATTAATGTTAAGGAAACTAAATATATTATGTAAAAATAAATTATATACCTAATTGAATTTTAGAGGTATTTTTTTAAGCAGGGAATTTTATATTGACTGTGTATTTTAATATATTCACACTTATTAGCTGTTAGTAACAGCTTGATAAATTCCGATATTATTTCTTTCTATTTTACTTTGAAGATTCTTATACCATTTTAAGTTGCTTAGCATGTGAGGCAATCAACATGCAATATAAGCAAATCCTTTACTTCGGTGTCTGGCAAATATTGGTTTGAAGTAGCTGGAGAGTTTGAATGTCAGGTTGCATCGCGCTGCACAGCGCATGTGCAGTGTATGACTGATGTCATATACAACGTGTATATTTTTGTGCAGTGAATAAAGTTCGATTGTGCATAGCTATCTTCTTCTAATAATAGCTATAATAGCTATTCTATAATATCTAAAAATGCAGCGCTATGTCGCGTATCGTTATGTTTCAGTGTGAAGTGACCCTTAAACTTACCAGTGACAGTCCATTCCCATCATCCTGTCTATATCCGAGCCCATCCTGATGACATACGTCCAGAAGTAAATTTTGTCGCCAAGTTTCAACTTGACATTCCTATCCTGAAGGTCCATCGACCGTTTTTTGGGGTAACAATGTCCCTCGCCCACTGGCCGGCTTCTAGCCCATCCATTTGAGTGTTAAGGTTTCCATGGAAAGCGAATAGGTGAAGCCATCATCTAAAATTAGACCATGAAACTATTAAAATATGGCCTACAAACAGTTACTGTTTTCGTATTTTGTTACTCTGTTCCCCGGATGATATTTAGCACGTTAATTCTGAAATTTTATGTATAATTTAGGTTCCACGTACAGCATAAAAGAGTATGACGCGGTGACAGCAGGAAATACTTCTTGCTGTCACCGCATCATATACTTTTTTGCCAAGCTGTAATTATGAAACGTACCAAGTATAAATTATAATTATTATTGATGTGTAGGTAACATCTTTCCTCTCGCTTTCTTGCAATTTGTGGAGTGATTTCGTGAAATGGACGGAAGTATGTAACAGGAAGTCGCGCAAGCGCGCGATATTTGAATTGACGAATGAGTGCGCGGTGGTAGAGTTGGCCGTCAGATTCGAATCAAACATTTCAGTATTTAGATTTTTAAAATTTTGACGTTGATTCTGTCACTAATCAATGGAAAAGTTTCCGTATTATATTATCATAATATTAGAAAATCGTACTAAGCATTGTATTTTTTTAAATATTTTCATAAAATGTTACGCGACTACTGTAAGGCTCGCTCATTTTTATTAGGGTTTCGTAATAATCAAGGGGTTGCATAATTTATCAGTATTATGAAGTAGAACTGTCAATGTCATATTGACAGATATCACAAGCACAGCCTATCTAGTTAGTTTATTTTAGTTAGCCAAAAGGCTTACTTACTTAGTCTGGCCATAAATACTGTTACAATTAAAAACATTTGAATTTGGAATCTGTCACTTTTAGATGATTGTTCATCGGGTTTTCTCATTTTGGCGCCAATATATTGGTACAATACTTTGCGATATTACAATGGAGTGGGGTGATAAAGAGAACCGAATCGCTGTGATTGCATTACACAAAGTAGGTATGGAGCCAAATGCAATTTTTAAAACTCTCCATACGCTTGGTATTAGTAAAATGTTTGTGTACTGGGTACTATTAATAGGTACAATGAGACCTCCTCTGTTTGTGACGGAAAAAGATCTGGCCGTCCACGTAGTGTTCGTACGAAAAAGCTGGTCAAAGCAGTAAGGGACAGAATTCGATGAAATCCTGTCCGAAAGCAAAAGATTTTATCTCGGGAGATGAAGATAGCACCTAGAACCATGTCGTGTATTTTAAAAGATGACTCAGGACTTGCAGCCTATAAGAGACGTAATTAAGAAATCTTTTTTAAGAATGACCAGTCATTTCTTAAAAAAGAATAGGGTGGTATAATCGAAACAACTACTGAAGCGGTACGCAAAGGGAGGTCACAGAAAAATTTTGTTTACGGATGAGAAATTTTTTACAATTGAGCAACATTTTAACAAACAAAATGACCGTATTTATGCTCAAAGCTCTAAGGAAGCTTCCCAATTAGTCGACAGAGTGCAACGTGGGCACTACCCAACTTCAGTGATGGTTTGGTGGGGTATTAGCTATGAAGGAGTGACTGAGCCATACTTTTGTGAAAAAGGTATCAAAACATCGGCACAAGTGTATCAAGATACCATTCTTAAGAAGGTAGTGAAGTCCCTTAACAACACCATAGTCAATAACCAAGAATGGTCCTTCCAGCAAGACTCGGCGCCGGGTCATAAAGCTCGGTCTACGCAGTCTTGGTTGGAAACGAACGTTTCGGACTTCATCAGAGCTGAAGACTGGCCGTCGTCTAGTCCCGATCTTATTCCACTGGATTATGATTTATGGTCAGTTTTAGAGAGTAAGACTTTCTCTAAGCGCCATGATAATTTGGAGTCCCGAAAACAATCCGTACGATTGGCAGTGAAGAATTTTCCCATGGAAAGAGTGCGTGCTTCTATTGATAACTGGCCTCGACGTTTAAAGGACTGTATTGCAGCCAATGGAGACTACTTCGAATAAGCTTTTTATATTTAAATTGTTTTATATTTATGTATTAAACTACACACTGTAAAAGTAATAACTGTTATTTGCAATAGGATTTTTTTTCTTTGTTTCAATATTTATGGCAAAACTAGGTATAGTGTAGACGTATCTGTGTTAAGCATCTCTCTCATATGTACTAATAAAGAAGAATATCACAATTGTTGCTGTATTATTATTATCACCACTCAAGCGTAAGAAGGATCTGTAAAAACCAAGACGTCGTAGTTCACAACACAAGGAACCATTACAGTTTTATTTCTTATTTATTTTACTTGATAGTTGATACCAACGTAACTATATTGATATTCACAAAATATCAAGAGTTATACGTTATTAGGTTTATTATAGTTGGTGCATATTTTAATCATTTCATAACATTTTTATTAGTCGGATAATACAGACGGAATTTTTAAAAAGACGCATCGAGTCGATCTGTGAAATAGATGCAAGCATAGACGAAATAAACAAGCGATTATTTAATATCTGCTATGACATCATATTACCTACTTGTTGTTACAAGATTATTTGAAAACTAGATACTGCCCGCGACTTTGTGCGCGCAAAAGGAAATCTCGCGGAAATCGTACATTTTTCCGCGATAAAAGGTAGCCTGTGTTCTTCCCCGTGGTCTACTCTACATTCAAATTTCATTCCATCCTTTTAAATACAAGTCTATAAAAATAAATATCTGAATTATATTATGATAAGGCATGAATTCGGTCATTCACGGAAACCAGTTGTGCGATTGACCTAAGGTTACTCAAACGTTTTTACCTGACTTTGCCGGGGTTCATTGAACTGTTTTAGACATTTTGCTAACGGCGAAAGCTTGCTAAGAAATTATTAGTAAGTATTGTCAGTTGGTGCAAGATGGTATATGGCTTGAGATGGCCGAGCCAGAAAAATGGCTCCTCTTGGCCCAAAAAGGAATAAAGTATACTCCTATAGCCCCATTTAACCTTGTGTTACATATAGATGAATATATATATCTATACATTATTGTTGTGATTACCTAAAAAAAAACCCGACTAAGTGCGAGTCGGATTCGCTCACGAAAGGTTCCGTACGAAAGTGCAAAAAAACACGTTTGTTGTATGAGAGCATATTTATTTTAATGTGATTTTTAGTTTTTATTGTTATAGCGGCAACAGAAATAAGTACATCAATTGTGTAAATTTCAACTGTGTAACTATCACGGTTCATGAGATACAGCCTGGTGGGATATGGACAGACGGGAGTCTTTGTAATAGAGTCCCGTTTTACCCTTTGGCGTACCCAAAGGGTAAAACGGGTTTTAATCCCTTAAAATGACTACAGTCACAATTTATTTATCTAACCTACCTAACCCAAGATATTATGTGACTAATGTAAGTATTTATCTGGAGGTCTAGCAGGTAGATTTTACAGCGGAGTAAACGTAACCCTTTCGATTGAAATTTGTATGGGCGCTGTCATAATTTTGACAGATTTTCATACAATAATTCTCATTCGATAAGCTACGTTTACGGCACTGTCAAATGTTCCTGCTAGGCCCACTGAATGAATTACCTTCAACATGAGGAAAACGGTTTTCATAATATTGACAAAAGTGATACAGTGTAAATCATTTATTAATAATCAGAATTAGATAGCGCTGGGATTCCTGACTTAATAATAACATTATTAATTAATATTATTATTTTATCATTAGTAATACTAGTCTACAATGACGCACAGACATTGAATATAAATGCCATCCGAAGATCGAAATAAAGTTACAACTAGGGTTACCAGGGGTCGAAATTGAAAAGCCGGTTGCAAGTGTTAAAAATCCTTGTCTGTTAAAAATTCGGTTGTATGTAAAGTCGGTTTACTGACGATAGTTCAACGTGACAACGTCATAAGAAATGGAACGGAGCGAGGTAACGCCGCATGAGTCATGTTTAGCGAGGTAACGCCGGTAACGCCGCATGAGTCATGTTTAGCGAGGTAGCGCCGGTAACGCCGCATGAGTCATGTTTTTTCGTGCGTGCAGCCGGCTCCATCGAATTAAAAGACGTTATCACGTCAAAAGTCCTGGTCGTAAATAGAACTTAGTAGATTTTAACTACGTTTTAGTATCGTATATTACAATATTATTAGTACCTACTTAATATTCACACAATATAATTTCAAACATCAGACATTGTACGTATAATTCTGTCCACTAGCAACTACAGATTTAAAAAATCTTTTATAATTTCACTATTGACTAATTATTGACATTATTAAAAATCCGGTCTCGAATGAAATCCGGGCGGAGTCCGGTCTATTTCGTTAAAATCCGATCTAGATCCGGATTTATCCGGTCAGATGGTAACCATAGTTACGATCTACGTTTATTGTTAAAATTTGTAGTTGGGTGTTTTACAAAAAAATTCTTAAGAACAGAATCTACGTAAAATCGACGATAAAGATAAAACTAACTAATTAGATATATTTAATAAAATTCGTATATATGTAATAAGATATATGAAAAGAAACAGAGAAAAACCAATTTCTTTTCAAAAATAATCCACAATTCGTTTCAATAATCCGTTCAAATAAAACAATTATTGTATGATTACTGTTTTACTTATTAAACTATAATATGATTTAGTAATTAAGAAAACAACAAGAAACTAAAAAATAATCATATTACCAAAGTATTTATTGAAAAAAAAAACATCCGTTAAGTCACTTTCGTGACAATTACACGTACTAAAATATCTTATATTTAACAACATAATAAACGCTGTACAGTATTATGATATGATAAAATAAATTTTAAAAAAGTTAAACAATATTTTATGTCTGGTATCTCTCTAAGCTCTTGAAAATTTAAAAAAACTTAAATCATAATTTTAATAGGACAATAACTAAAAGGATAATAGTAGGTCACGTCTACATTGTACGTATTACTTATTATTAAAATTAATTAAAATAAACAGCAGTTTGATTCAATATTCATAAATTTTTTTATAAGCTAGAGCTTTATTTTTTTTAAATACCTATTGAAATAAATAATGTAATTATGAAAATATAACGATATATATATATACGGTTTGGTAAAATCAATTACGGATGTTTTGGGTATATAATCTACTGCTTATTTTAGGCAAAAAAAAAATTGTCATACTTAAAGTAAAAAAATAATCTCGTGTATGGGTGACTCTCCGCTAAACGCAAACTCGCAGATTTGCAGACCGAGGGTTCCGTACAAAAAACCTAATTATTTTCTGATGTAACTACCCGTATTTCTAAGAAAAAAGTTATTGACAGACGGACAGGCAGACGGATAGACCGCAAAGTGATCCTACAAGGATCTCTTTTTTTCCTTTAGAGGAAGGAAACTTATCTTACATGATTAAACGGTTTTTACAATTTTTTATAACAACAAAAAAATTATAGTATAGGTGTTCGCGCCAAAACGCGACGCACAGAATGGTCATTTAAGACATTCATATCGGCCGGTCCGAGCGGTTTACGAAACGTCCCGAGCATGGCCGAACGCTAGATGACGCTGGGAGAGAGTGACGTAAGGACTTGCAATTGGAACCCCTTCCGTGCCGGATGCATTTTCAAGTCATCCCGAATTCTTAGTGAAAGCGATCGCGTGTGCGCATATTTATTAGTGCTTCTTAATATAATATCAAATTCGCCGGCGAACCGGGATAAATCTATCGATAATCCGCTCAACAGCTGTGTAGTGTAGTGAGAAGAAACCTCCGCCCAGATCCAGAACCACCAGCTCAGCAAAAAGGTCAGTCCCAGTTGTCTCCAGCCCTCACGTTAACCTATATACCTACTTCCCTCAGCTCAAAGTCGCATGTGTAAGTCCTAGCTTACACATTTTTTGGTCCATCGAACTTTCGTGAAGCTCTTCCCCCTATTACCGGCGTTGGGCCTCATTAGAACCAGCACCTACGGTTCCACTCCGCCCAATTCAGCACATAAAATTAGCTCGATTATCTATATTTTGTCCAATTAATTCTGCCCAGGCGGCCCCCCGCCATTTTAAAACCAAGTTACAGTCAATTACCATTATCAATTCGGCACATTTAACATTAAACTCCTATTCTGTACATTAATATTTACCTACATGTTAATTAATTAAATTATTTTGTGCATATTTTGGCCCATAAATTTATAGGAAAAACCCTAGATTGAAAAAAAAAAAAAACTAATAGTGGGTAGGTTGTCGGCTCATAGTCGAACAAAGAACTCGAACATTCCCTAGGTGCCGAATACATAATTTGTACCAATAATATCACATAAAATTTTCTCAGGTCATAATTAGTTACCAAATATTTTAATGTTTGATTTGCATATAAAATAACTAGTGAGTATTGTGAATTACGTTCGGCTCATAACAGAATAGTAAATTGTCGTTGCATTACTAAGTATTATAACTATATATAACGTTTATATCTTCATATTCTCAAATTTTAAAACACAATATTAATTTACTTAGCATTATTCTAATAGGTAACTATTAGAATAATGCTAAGTTAATAATACGGTTATCCGTGTGGGGACGGAGAAAGAATACAAATCCCCACCGCCGTCCGGAAAAGCGTGTCGTAAGAGGCGACAAACCAGGACCTCAGGCGAATGGGCAGCAGCGTCCGTCTGAGTAAGTAGGTCACACCACTGCGGTCACCAACCCGCCTGCCAAGCATACCAAGGTTGACTACGGCAACCTTGGTATGCTTGGCAACCCCCCCCCCCCCCCCCCCCCCCCCAAAATGAACATCACAAAACGCCCACGGCCCCTAGTCACCGGCAGCCCCGCTATCCCTGGCTAAGGTAGCGGCTACGGGAACTGCGGGGCAGGGGGTGCGAAGAATCTCCAGCTCCGAAATTCCGGCTACCACCCCCGACGACTCGACCTGGCAACGTACAACGCACGCACTTTGAGGGAAGATGCGAAGATTGCTGAGCTGGAAGAAGCAGTGGACAAGTTGCGATGGCATATCATAGGGTTATCTGAAGTCCGAAGACAGGGCGAGGACTCGATAATTCTCAAATTTGGCAATTTGTTCTACTACCGAGAAGGAGAACGTAAATCCGAAGGTGGTGTCGGGTTTATCGTCCACAAGTCTCTTGTCAACAACATAGTGAAGATCGAGAGTGTGTCGAATCGGGTGATATACCTGGAACTCAAAATTACCAGTCGGTATTCGATCAGGGTTATACAGGTATACGCACCTACTTCGACACACCCTGACGATGAAGTTGAGATTATGTATGAGGACATTTCTAAAGCCATACATACCTCTTCAACACACTATACGGTTGTGATGGGAGACTTCAACGCGAAACTGGGCAAACGAAGCGATGAGTTGAGAATGGGACAATATGGAATTAAGCAGCGGAATCCAAGGGGGCAGCGACTGGCTGATTTCATGGAGAAGGAGGGACTCTTCATGATGAACTTTTTCTTCAAGAAGCAGCCTACCAGAAAGTGGACCTGGATCAGCCCGGACGGTTCCACAAAAAATGAGATAGACTTCATTATGACCACCAAGCGGCGTATATTTAATGATGTATCTGTGATCAACAGGGTTAAGACTGGTAGCGATCACCGCATGGTAAGAGGCACATTAAATCTAAACGTAAAGCTGGAAAGGTCTAGTCTGATGAAGTCCACGATCAGACCCACCGCTGCCAATATCCAAAATCCCGAAAAATTCCAACTAGAGCTCCAAAATCGCTTCAAATGCCTAGGCGAGTGCGAATCTTTTGACGATATAAACAACAGGTTTGTGGAAGCTGTCCATGCGATTGGGTCGAAATTCTATAAGACTCGACGCCAAAGTAGAACTCAAAAGCTCTCCGATGGAACTCTGGAACTCATGGCGCAAAGGCGAGAAATGAGATTGCAGTCTTCAGCTGACATGTCAGAATATAGACGGATCAATAGACAGATAACCAAGGCAATGCGACACGATATACGCTCCTTCAATACTAGATGTATTGAGGAGACGATTGAGCGAAACAAGGGCTCTAAAATATTCGCAAAGAAACTGTCTATCGGACAAAGCCAGATGACGAAGCTGAAGACCGATCAAGGCAAGATCATCTCGTCGAAGCCAGAGATTTTGGAGGAGATAGAAAAGTTCTACGGACAGTACACATCGACACGGACACCTGCTATCAGCAAGGCTAAAGATCCAAGAGCCAAGCTAACTCGACACTATACCCCGGATATAGGATATCCCGGACGTCGGCCTGTACGAGATTACAATGACCCTCAAACAGCTTAAGAACAACAAGGCGCCAGGTGAAGACGGAATTACGACAGAACTTCTGAGAGCGGGTGGAAAACCGGTACTCAAAGTCCTCCAGAAACTGTTCAATTCCGTCATACACGAAGGCGCCACACCTGAGTCATGGTGCAGGGGCGTTGTGGTGCTGTTCTTCAAAAAAGAAGACAATACCTTGTTGAAGAACTACAGACCGATCTCGCTCTTGAGCCATATCTACAAATTGTTCTCGAGGGTTATCACGAAACGTCTCGCGCGCAGGCTCGACGACTTCCAGCCACCCGAACAAGCCGGTTTCCGAAAAGGATATAGTACCATAGACCACATCCTCACACTCCGCCAGATTATAGTGAAATCGGAGGAATATAATCGTCCGCTCTGTATGGCGTATGTGGACTATGAGAAAGCCTTCGATTCGATCGAAACATGGGCGGTGCTTCAGTCTCTTCAGCGGTGCCACATTGACTATCGCTATATAGAAGTGTTGAAGTGTTTGTACAACAATGCCACCATGTCGGTCCGAGTACAGAATGGAAGTACGAAACCTATCCAATTGCAGAGAGGTGTAAAGCAGGGAGATATCATCTCTCCTAAACTCTTCACCACAGTATTGGAAGATGTTTTTAAACTCCTAGACTGGGAAGGATACGGCATCAACATAAATGGCGAATACATCACTCACCTTCGGTTTGCTGACGATATAGTCATAATGGCAGAATTGCTGGAAGACCTTAGCGCCATGCTCGGCGACCTCGATAGAGCTTCCCAACGAGTGGGTCTAAAAATGAACATGGACAAGACGAAAATTATGTCTAATGCCCATGTTGTACCCGCTCCAGTATTTGTTGGGAACTCTAAAATCGAAGTTGTTGACGAATACCCTGGGACAGACAGTCCGATTAGGGAAGTCCAACTTCGATAGTGAGGTCCAACGACGAATGCAACTCGGATGGGCAGCGTTCGGGAAACTACGCAGCGTCTTCGAGTCCGAAATACCTCAGTGCCTAAAGACAAAGGTCTTCGATCAGTGCGTGTTGCCAGTGATGTCTTATGGATGTGAAACGTGGTCCCTCGCTGTTGGCCTCTTAAATAAGCTCAAAGTGACTCAAAGAGCGATGGAGAGAGCTATGCTCGGGGTTTCTCTGCGTGACAGAATCCGACGTCACGACTTATGAGTATGACTGGTCATATTTTGCATGTGCAAAAAGTGTTAGTAATGATCATATTTTTTCTAATACATTTCTTTAGTAAATTAGAGTAGCGTAGTCAAAGTTGAATATACAGAGTGTTTCAAAAAGCTACTCTGTAAGAATAGGAAAGCAAACATAATGTAATTTAATGTTGTTATTTAATCTGTGGCAGTTTTACATTTTTGCCGCTTTGTGTAGACGTCACATACACGAAAAAAGGTTACCGGCCGGCGAGATTAAAACACTCACGAAAGATGAGTTCGTCGCATAACACTTTTAATATAATAATTAAAAGTTATAATTTAATATAATAAGTTGATCGGGCGTGAAAACTTTGCAACTTGGAAGTTCAGTGTCAAGACGTACCTGGAACACGAAGGCTTGTGGCAATGTATGGAGCTCAAAGAAAACAAACCTGTTGATTCTAGTAAGGATATTAAGGCGAAGTCTAAATTAATAGATTAGTTGTTAGATCCGCAGAACTATATACATGTACAAAGTAGTAACCGCAACAGAAGTGTGGGAGAATCTGCTACGAGCGTTTGATGACAGGGGGTTGACCAGGCGAGATGGATTCCTTAAAGACTTGGTGAACACTACTCTAGAATCCAGCGGCAATGTGGAGTCATACGTCAACAAAATAATGACCACAGCTCATAAGTTGCGCAACATAGAGTTTGAAATTAACGATCAGTTGCTGGGCACCTTGATGCTGGACGGTCTGCCCGATGCCTACGCTCCAATGATTATGGGACTTGAGAGTTCTGGAGCGACAATCAGTGCCGATCTCATAAAAACCAAGCTGCTGCAGGAAGTCAGATCAGAGAATACCAGCACCGCTTTGTATGTTAGTTCAAAATCAAGAAAACAACATAAACATCAGCCTCAACAACCAAAGGTTAAAGGGCCAAGATGCTACAGTTGTAACTGTTACGGACACTTGCTAAGTTTTGTACATCAACTAAGAATTTAAACAAGGCTGAAAATGAAAAAGACAAAATGGATTCAGGTTTTATTGCAGCTTTTTCAGCATTTTCAAGTCATAATCAAAACAAATTGTTTATAGACTCAGGTGCAACCATGGATATGACGGGGAACAAACAGTGGATGTATAATGTCACAGAGAAACTGGTTAAGAAAATAACAGTAGCCAACAAAGAGCCGCTGTCCGTTGAAGGAGTTGGAAACACTAATATCAGACTAGCGCATGGTAAGAACATTCAGTTCAAAAATGTTTTGTATGTTCCTGACCTAGCTGTCAACCTACTTTCAATGAGTACTATTGATAACAGTGGTTACAAAGTAATATTTACTCAAAGAGGCTGCAATGTTAATAATTCACATGGTAAACTTATATGTTCTGCAACTCTAGATGATAAATTATACACATTGGATACTGGGAATAGTCCTGAAACTGAACATTTAAGCTCTAGTGATAATAGTTGTAGTGATACTTACTTATGGCAATTGCGTATGGGCAACTTGAATGTTACAGATATCAACAGACTATCTGACTGTGTCAGTGGTATGACTCTGACTAATATTGAGAGTAATGTAACAAGATGTATCTCCTGTTATGAAGGCAAGCAGTCAAGGTTGCCATTTAAGAATACTGGCACCCGAGCAACAGCACCCTTACAGCTTGTTCACTCCGACCTCTGTAGACCCATGGAGAACTTGAGCTGTTCAGGTATGATGTACTATATTACTTTTATAGATGACTACACAAGGATGGTGTATGTATACTTATGGAAAGTAAGATCAAAGTATTAGACATTTTCAAGGACTATAAAATAAAGTTGAAAACGATTGTTGTCAGAAAATAAAGGAATTAAGAACTGATAATGGTACTGAGTATTGTAATACTAATTTTGCAAAATTTTTATCCAATAGCGGAATAGTACACCAGACCTCCACCCAGTACACCCCACAACATAATGGACTAGCCGTACGAATGAATCGGACACTAGTCGAGAAAGCTAGGTCCATGCTGTTTTATGCCAATCTACACACAAAATTATGGGCAGAAGCAGCAGGAAAGCAGCATATTTATTAAACCGATCTCCTGATAAAGCTTTAGATGGTAAGACACCATTTGAATTGTGGAATGGACATAAGCCTGACCTGTCTCATCTGAGTATATTTGGCTCCAAAGCCATATTATTCATACCAAAGGAAGGTCTTCATACCAAAGGAAAAACGCCAAAAACAAGAAGTCAAAAAGGATGATTTTAGTGGGATAATGTGACTACACAAATATATAAATATACAATAAAAGGATATCGTTTGTTAGATGATTAAACATACAAAGTTATTAAAAGCAGTTATCTTCATAGGAAATTGTAACAAAAGATTGTAAAAAAAGTGTTCTCACCTGTTGTCAAGTACACTACCATACGGTATCTTATATCATTAGCTGCTATTTTGGGCCTTCAGATTTATTAGTTAGATGCAGTGTACAGGACTGTATAATTTCACAGGGTTTCAACCGCCGGCTCGGATTACACTCGAAGATAGCAAGGTTACACCGATTTGGGCAGAGCCGGGGCGATAATAAAACACTATTTTGAGGAGAACGATTTTCACTATTTTCGCTTTGCTTACCTGGCTCATGGCAATGCCGTATAGAGAGCCCCGCCCGTACGCCTCTTTCGGTCCGATTTGCTATCTCACTTTTACCTCTCTATACGGCTATTTTCCATAATTTTTCCTATTTTTCATGAGCCAGGTGAAGCAAAACGCGTCATGTGAAATTCTTTATTATTAAGACCATATACATAAACCCTTATATACTAGATACCTTATTCTATAAAAAAGATATTTACAATCTAAAGCATACCATATAAGAAATCTTCTACATTTTTACCATTATTTTCTTAATAACTATTTAACCCTTTATTATATATTCTTAATCGTTACGCTACACGTTAGGTATTATGTTTATCCACATAAATCAAAAGAAGCTACGTTAAAAAAAGCTTTAGTTAAAAATATATAAACAAAATAACCACTTGATAAAACACCATATAACACGATTTTTACACACCGATGCCATATAAATCCATACATACATATAGTCACTGAGTATTCACTATTTATGTACTGTTTTTAATTACACGTTTATCGTTCACATTTAAATTCACTCATGCTTTACGTTACGAGGCCGCTGTCCTTAACATGCAGTGCCAGGATTCCTTCAAGGAGACATTGATGTAAACATATATATGAAGCAACCAGAGCTGTACGAGGTAGGGCCCCAGGTATGTCATTTGCACAAATCTATATATGGTCTAAAAACGCAAGTAGACTGTGGAATACAAAGCTGAACACTGTACTGCAGGAGATCGGTATGAAACGGTCAAAGTCTGACTTTGTTTATTCTAATTAATAAGTTTATTCTAATGTAGATAAGAATATTTACATTGCTGTTTGGGTTGATGACCTTATGTTGTTTACTCCTAATAAAGTAGAAAGAGACAGGATTAAGCACAGGTTTGTGCCATGCTTGGAGATGAAGGATTTAGGCAAAGCCAGTCAGTGTGTAGGTCTGAATATAACAAGAGATGGAGATACACTAATGATTGACCAAGAAAAAATACATTATTGACATTCTTGCCAAGTTTGGTATGTCTGATTACAAAGTAAGTTTCTCAAAGCGAAACTATTTGGATTTACATTAGTCTCGTCTCCGCTATGCGAGTGTTCGACCGAAGGTAGCCCTTATGAACAAACTGCTCATCACATACTCTGGGAGTGTATGACGAAAGAATCGAAATGTTGAACAGCGTCCATTGTGTTTCTAGGGTTGTGTACTATGAAGGTCTCGTGGGCTGCGCGAAGAACTTCCGAGCTTTCAAACGTTTTTGTCATAAGTACTATTGGAAACAATGCAACACTTTTTTGTCATTATAAATGCATTGTCATCAATTGTCATATTATAAATTAAAACATTTAATTACATTCTGTCATGTAGTCATAAAAAAAAAAAAAAAAAACATGTTATTCCCGTGGTGCTTCCCCTTTAATTCTGACTTTTTGTCATCACAATTTTTGCTGTCTCCCGCTTTGCTTGGGGAGGGAAACTGGAATACTTCCTACTCCTCCTACAATCTTCTGATTAATTTCGTTGCGGGTTCCAAGACAGATTTAGCATGTCCCCCGGGCACCCCTGAGATCATATCAAAGGGTTTTTGCGGTTGGTTACCACTGTCGATCCTGGCTACACAGGAGTTGCAGTGGTGGGTAGGTATGGTGGGCCAATTGCCCGTTTAAAAAAAATGTCTGATTACAAAGCATGTAAAACACCTATAGAAGTAGGTTTGAAATTTGCTCAGAGTGCTGATGACAAGGAGGTGGAGATGGATTCCCTTACCAACAAGCCATATGCTGCCTACTCTACATTGCTCAAGGTACAAGGCGTGACATTTCCTTCGCTGTTAATACTCTCAGTAGGTTCAATAAAGAACCAAGACCTGAACACTGGACAGCAGTCAAAAGAGTTTTACGATACTTACAAGGAACTAAGGACATGAAACTTACTTACACCAAAGATGGTAATTCAAACATTACAGGCTTCTGCCTTGCAGACTGGGCCGGTGATAATATTGACCGTAAGTTCTGCACGGGATATGTTTTTATTTCTCAGGGTGGTGCAATATCCTGGTGCTCGAGGAGACAGCAAACGGTGGCTCTGTCGACGGCCGAGGCAGAATACATGGCTATGTCATCCGCAGCGCAGGAGGCTCTGTGGCTGCGACAGCTGCACTTTGAATTCGGCCAGCCTCTAGCCGGACCACTAGATATATAGAGCTATAATCAAAGTGCTATAATGTTGTCTACCAATGATTGTTATCTACCTTAAGCATGTTGATATAATATATTATTTTTAAGAGAACATGTATTTAATTTAGATACAAAGTTTAATTTTTGTAAAGGTGAAGAAATGGTTGCCGATATTTTCACTATTAACACTAAAAAATTTTACAACCGAGCATAAAATTTCCTATTGTATAGCAAAAATGGGTTTGCGTTCCAGGGGTGGTTGTAAGAATAGGAACGCAAACATAATGTAGTAGATGTCACCCCTATCTCTATGCTCTATCGTCTATGCTCCGTTCCCGCCATTGCCTCAGTACTAAGTTGTTGTATTTTGCTCCAATAAGTTACACAATATTGTAAATACTTGTTTTAATGCTACTAATCCTACACATTCGAGTATTGTTATATATCGATTAGAGACTATATGTTTCCCGCGGCTTCGTGCGCGCAAAAAGAAATCTCGCGGAAACCGTACATTTTGCTGCTATAAAAAGTCTTCATTTTCCTTGGTCTACTCTGTATCTATGCCAGATTTCATCAACACCTGTCGAATAGTTTCTAGCCTATTCAATGAAAACAATCAAACACACAAACAAACAAATCTTTCTAATTTATAATATTAGTTTAAGTACCAAATAAGTACTAAAAGCAAAAGTAATATCGGCTCTTATCATCTGTTTTCTCGTTTGCCTATCATAATTATCTGTTAAAAAACTTTACATTGCTTCTTAATAACATTAAAATATTTCAATACTATTCAATCATCATAAAGTTTATAATTAGTACAACTACACACTAGAGCCCACGCGTGCTCTGCTGTGGTAGAACAAGGTCGGAAATCATAAGCTGATAGTCTCACCTCTTGAGCATCATCGGGCACACGCACCGATAGTGCATTTTATAAAAAATGCAATCAAAGTTGATTTTTTTACCATAGTAGAACACGTCAAGTGGGTGTACCCCGATAATAGTTGTTTTATGTCATGGAATATCGAAATTTCGTCTTTGGAGTATTTTCAAAAAAAAAAAAAAACGAAACTCAATGGCAATGGAACCTTACAAAAAAATACATGATCTCGAATAAATGATCCCATATTTTGTAAAGTTACGTGAAAGAGTAATTAATGTTGTTTCTATAGTTTAGTTATTAGTATGTATAGGACCATTATTTTTCCATTACGTGAGTATTATTTTTCCATATCTATTTATTTTTGAAAAACATTGATCTGTACATCTGTAGGTCACGCGTGCGTTCGTATAAAAAATAATGGGCGCGTGTAACAACAGAGCATTGTTAACGTTGCGACCGCGTTAGGTTAGTGTGTTCATGTCCTACAGTAAATTGTCTCTAGACAAACAGTTCAAGATTGCAATGTACTTAATTATATATACGCTATTGTTGATTAACATCTTTGATAGGTACAATAACATTATTATGGATAGATACATTTTTTCAAACAAACATAATATCGTCGTTTATTAACTTATTTATGTTATCTACCTTTTAAGGACACCTAATAAACGTAATTTTTTATTTACTTTAACCCGAACCTACATAATATTAAGTTTTGACTATTAATTATTATTTTAAAATTAAAATGATCGACAAATATTCAGTAATTTTACCACTTTAAAACTATAGAGTTAACCTCATTTTCGGATGGCGGATATCTCGCGCTCGAATTTCAATTACTTTGCCCAAAGTGTTTAATTATCCTGGCCAATTATGTGGAAGGAATCGTTAATGATACTTAACTTTATTACAGGGCTTTAATATATTTCTATTACTTTTAAGCACATCTAAGCACTTTAAGTAGGTACATAGTCGCCTAATTAAAATATGTTAAAAAGGCTAGGTCCGCAGAAGGCGTAGCATGGCGAAGTCTTACATTAAGAAGAGATTCGAGTCCCCTTAGTGGTTATCGATGATTTTCTTATGTCATTGAGCGACAAATATTATTTAGGAAAACAATTAAAAGTTAGATTCTTAATATTTTTAATTTTGAAACAGCTCTATCCGACTTCTTTTCTGGTTTTACAAATAAGACGAAAACTACTCATCTTACTTAAATTTGTTCGTTTGAAAACCATTATGTGTGAAACTTTAATTAATATTGAAACCACACTCACACATTCGGAAATATCTAAATATAAATGACAAAAACTTTTCCGATTTTTCTTGAACTCAAATCTTGTCCTACAGTGAATATTTGTCTTGAACTATAGCTGCCTTGTACATGCATTTTGTAGATAAACAAGTTTTTCTTCACGGATACAAAAAACAGCAAAAAGTTATTTCAATGTAAACACTAAACAAACCTCTCGAGTGATGTACTGTAAAAATACTATCGAGGAGTTCATAGTTCACAATTACAAACCATCTGTTTTACATACATACAGCATAGACTTATATATTATAGACAAGATATATCAAGGCTAAAAACACTTAAATGGCCCTACTTCTGGGGTTGTTTGGGGCCATTTTAACATTTGAAGTATAGTGAAGCGAAGAGGGCGCAACTTTTTCTTGTATGAAGATTTGTTCTGTCAAATGTACGTCATAGTCCATCCTTAGTTTTGAAATCTTTGACACACAGACAGAAATAGGAACAAATTAAAACCGTAGAAATGATAGATTTGGACCACATGTGGTACTTAAACGAATTACAAAAGGATTTGTATTATGTATTGTAATTGATATAGTCGAACCCCTATCGTTCGATTGTTCTGTTGCATATACAGATGAACACACACAATTTATAATTATTATATTAATCCCAGCAAAACATATTCATGTTAAAATATTGCCAAGACGACACCAATGACTCGCACTGTCAAAAAGATCTCATGTAAAACCAAGCTTCTGACTTTACACGCCCGAACTCTACAAGACCAACTTCACAAATTCTAAGTACACTTTAGTCAAAATATGTGACCTGGCCATTTCGCTACATTTAGGTACTTGGGCGTGAGATGAAAAATTCACTGACTATTTTTCTGTTATACTACTCTTGTAGGAACGAAACGGCCAGGCCACATATCTTGACTAAGGTGTAGAGTTTGTGAAGCTAGTCTTGTAGAGTTAGGCCGTGTAGAGTCAGAAATTCTATTCAACATTTAACAGACAAACATTTTTCTTCTATCTAAGAGGCAAAAGAACACTTACAAAGTTCAAACTTAAAATTTATATCAAAATCAAAATCAAATTTTTTTTTATTCAAAATTGGTATTTTTAAATACTCTTTTTGAACGTCGATACTACGTGATGCCTACCACCGGTTCGGGAACTAACCCAGCGAGAAGAGCCGGCAAGAAACAGAAAATATGAATTATTAAGGATTTCAAATTCGAATTTTGACCACAGAGCGACTTGTAGTATTCATAAATTTTGGTTCTATAGCCGATAAACATTAGGTTATGCTTCATAAATATCATCTTCAATGTTAAGACTTCACTCAATCCTATTTCGTTGTTCTGCATTAACTTTTGATTGCCTAACAATAACACATTATAACGTTTATTGGCAAAATTAATACTTGACTTGAGACTTTGGTCAGTTATAATTTCATTCAATTTAATTGTATTCATTTATTTTTTGCAGTTGTAAGCTTTGCGATATAAAATGATGTTATTATTACATAGGAATAATGTTGGTTCTAAGTAGTTTATAATTAGCCATATAAGCGTACAATATTATCGTTACTTAAATTAACCGCTTTGGCGTTATTGACTAACAAAGGACAAAACATAATAATAACCTTCTCGTTGTAAAATTATCTCTCAAACAGGGAGTTTGTAGTGAGTATATTAATTATAGGCACTTAAACTGTTAGTACTATTTGTTTGTACTTACCAGGCACTGATACTCGTAGGCCCTTTGGATAGATGGCTTCTAGTGTAGCACGCGGAACGGTGTAAGCTTCAGTCAGGGAAACTATAGAAGTAAACACCAAAAACATTAACACTTCCATGCTGACGTCCGTCGCCCGCTCTGCAAGTGTCAGACTAGCTTCTTAGCATGCGCACACGCATACCGTTACTGTAGATGTAGCTAGCTATAGATATGGCATGGACAGGCATTTCTGAATGTGAATTTTAGAACGATTTATATCTATATCTTATAGAGTAAATATAATGGCCATACCGTGAATATACGCGACGCTACGCGGCGCTGCATTTTTAAAATAGCTTTTCAAAATTGAACTTTATTCACTAAACAAAAAGATACACGTTTCATATGACATCAGTCATACACTGCACATGCGCTGTGCAGCGCGGTGCAACTTGACATTCGCACTCTTAAGATGAAACGTGTATCTACTTGTGTAATAAATAATATTCATAATATACCTACAGTCTGGCCATAAATACTGTTACAATTAACAATAAACAAAATATTACATTTGTATTTGGAATCTGTCATTTTTTATATGATTGTTCATTATGTTTTCTCATTTTGGCGCCAATACATTGTACAATATTTTGCTATATTAAAATGGAGTGGGGTGATAAAGGGAACCGAATCGCTGTGATTGCATTACACGAAGTAGGTATGGAGCCAAATGCAATTTTTAAAACTCTCCATACGCTTGGTATTAGTAAAATGTTTGTGTACCGGGATATTAATAGGTACAATTAGACCTCCTCTGTTTGTAACAGTAAAAGATCTGGCCGTCCACGTAGTGTTCGTACGAAAAAGGTGGTCAAAGCAGTAAGGGAAAGAATTCGAAGAAATCCTATCCGAAAGCAATATATTTTATCTCGGGAGATGAAGATAGTACCCTAGAACCATGTCGCGTATTTTAAAAGATAACTAAGGACTTGCAGCCTATAAGAGACGTACTGGTCATTTCTTAACTGATAATTTAAAAAAGAATAGGGTGCTAAAATCGAAACAACTATTGAAGCGGTACGCAAAGGGAGGTCACAGAAAATTTTTGTTTACGGATGAGAATTTTTTTACAATTGAGCAACATTTTAACAAACAAAATGACAGTATTTATGCTCAAAGCTCTAAGGAAGCTTCCCAATTAGTCGACAGAGTGCAACGTGAGCACTATCCGACTTCAGTGATGGTTTGGTGGGGTATTAGCTATGAAGGAGTGACTGAGCCATAATTTTGTGAAAAATGTATCAAAATATAGGCACAAGTGTATCAAGATACCATTCTTTAGAAGATAGTGAAGCCGCTTAACAACACCATGTTCAATAACCAAGTAATAAGTAAGTACGTTTTAGAGAGTACGGCTTGCTCTAAACGCCATGATAATTTGGAGTCCCGAAAACAATCCTTACGATTGGCAGTGAAGAATTTTCCCATGGAAAGAGTGCGTGCTTCTATTGATAACTGGCCTCAACGTTTAAAGGACTGTATTGCAGCCAATGGAAACCACTTGGAATAAGCTTTTTATATTTTAAATTGTTTTATATTTATGTATTAAACTAACACACTGTAAAATTAATAAATGTTATTTGCAATAGAAAAAATTTTTTTCTTCGTTTCAGTATTTATGGCAAGACTAGGTATATAAATATTAGATTATGTGCGAATATTGTCCACAGAGCGACCTCTAGCAGGGCTTCGTCTGAAATTAACCCAGAATCGACACGAACGAAATGGTTGCTAATGTGTTCACTAATCATAGTAATAGCTCTTTACCTATGGCCATTTCAAATCAAAATAATATTTGTTTGGCTAAGAATTCTAATTTCAAATTTATTTTATTTAAAAAAAATGGAATTCTTTTTCAAAAAGTAGTCATTTGTTTATTGATTAGTGTTACATTTTCATCGCATTTCAATCTTTTTCGTCACCATGGATGCGTTAAAAATTCGAGTAATTATGGAATGTGAGTACCGTCGTGGCAGCAACGCGACACAAGCGGCACGCAACATCAACGACGTTTACGGAACTAACACTACAAACCAACGCACCACCTGTTATTAGTTTGCTCGCTTTCGTTCTGGAAATTTCGATCTGAAAAATGAACCTCGCGGTTGTCCGAAGACTTTGGTCGACAATGACGAATTAAAGGCGATTGTGGAAGCTGATGATACACAATCTACGGCTGAATTAGCAGCAGCTTTCGACGTAAGCGTTAAAACAATATTGGTCCATTTGCGTCAAATTGGCAAGGTAAAAAAGCTTGACAAATGGGTGCCTCATGAACTCAATGATCGCTAGCGCGAAGTACGCGTCGAGACGTGCCTTGCACTGCTCAACAGACACACAAATGAAGGAATTTTTAACCGCCTTGTTACCTGCGATGAAAAGTGGATTCTGTTTGATAACCGCAAGCGCTCAGCAAGTTGATTGGATCCTGGTTCAGCATCTAAACAATGGCCTATACGAAAACTTACCCCTAGAAAAGTGATGGTCACTGTTTGGTGGTCTAGCGCCGGTTTGATTCATCACAGCTTCTTACCAAACGGGGTGAGCATTACTGCAGATGTGTACTGTGAAGAATTGAACACAATGATGGAGAAGCTGGCACATCTCCAACCAGCATTGGTCAATCGCTCCTCTCCGCTGCTCCTGCACGACAACGCGCGACCTCATACTGCACAGCAGACGGTCTCCAAGTTGCAAGAACTGGGGTTGGAAGCTCTCCGTCATTCGCCCTACTCACCAGACCTTGCGCCTACAGACTACTACTTTTTCCAGAATTTGGATAACTTCTTGGCGGGAAAAAAATTAAATACCCGAGAGGCAGTACAAAATGCCTTTGAAGAATTTGTTGCCTCCCGTCCAGCTGATTTCTTTAAGAAGGGCATCAATAAACTGCCACTGCGTTGGCAAAGATTCATTGATTGCATGGGTGATTACTTCGATTAATACAAATAAAAAATACATGAAAAAAATTCGTTTAAATGTTTTCATACAAAACGGCAATTTCATAGGTAAAGACCTAATATAATATTACATCACCAAAAGGGCAGACTCGAAAACGCCGGGTATAGAAGTTATGAGCAAGAACAAAATCAGTTTTTGTATGGGAATGACAGACATGAGATGATGTATGAAATACGACGATTCTCGAAAGACATTAAAAACGTGGTTGTAATGTATTAGAAATGTTGATCGCTGTCGGTAATAGGTGTATATGTAGTTTTGTTAAGTTGAAATGTAGGTGTACTCGTACATACACACGCCTACAATTTCAATGTAGAATAATAATAATAATATCTATGGACGCTTCAGACCACGTCAATCTGGCCCCGTGCTAAGTATGAAGAACTTGTGTTACAGGTACCCGAAAACGGGAAGTATATTTAATACTTTTATACTATACATATATTTAAGATTTTTATTATATTATACAAATATTTAATACACATCCATGACCCAGGAACACAGAAAAACATTTTGTTGAACCCGCGACCCCCGCCTTGAGCACCAACGCGCTGAACCACTAAGCCACAGAGGTCGTCGACGTATGGATGTACGATTTCTTGCGGAAGTTCCGCAATTGTGGAGGCGGAAACGAAGCTCCGTTACAACTCTATTATGTATTCTGTACCTACACCTACCCACCTACAACTTAACTACATACTCCTACAGTTCATACACCAACCAATATAGTATCTACACCTACATCTCTACTTACAATGATTTTAGATTTAATTCTGGCTCATAACTTCTATACCAAGCGTTTTTTGGGATTGCCCGTTTGGTGATAGCAAATATGATTTAAAGTGGGTTCATTGACTATTTCATTGGTGTCGATTCTGGGTTTTGTAGTATGAATTTTGGACCAAGCCCGTTGTCTACTGTAGCCCATAAACATGGTTATGTTTCGTAGATATCTTCAATGTTGAGACTTCACTCAATCATAATTCGTTGTTCTGCAGACCTTTTGATTTACTAACAATAACACACCAAAAACGTAGGTATTTATATTGGCAAAATTAATACATACTTGAGACTGGTCAGATATATTTTCAATAAATTCAATTCGATTCATTTATTCCTTGCAATTGTAGGCTTTGCAATACAAAATGGTGTTACATAGTAATAGGTAATGTTGGTTCTAAGTAGTTTACAATTATCCATATAAGTGTGCAATATTATAGTTAGTTTAGTTAATCGTACTAGCTTTTATTGACTAAGAAAAGTCAAAAACATAATAATTATCATATCCCGCTTAACTTTCTCTCAATATTTATATTATTAAAATCTGATAAAATGTTAGGTACTAAAAGTGTTAGCACTAATAGGCTACTTGACCTTGTTTTTATTTATGACCTATTCATAATTGTTTCATTACTGTATACTAAAAAATAATATACCATTATTTTAAAACCTAAAAACGTACAAAAAAAATATTTTTTAAATACAGTTTTTTAAAACCGCCGAAAACGCTATTCGCCATATTGGTTGATATATTGTCTGTGCAGTGACGTCATACTAGTACTATTTGTAATCTGTGCTATAGTCCGTAGCAGTAAACGTGTTAACAAAGGTGTTACGTTCCGTTTGACGTTTTGACACAAATAACTTTTTAAGCTGTCATGAGCTATTTATTAACAGAAACGTTCCGTTTCACTACTACATACGTGTTTAGTGTGTTTGTGTCGTCACATCCTTGCCGGAGGTTAATTCGACGTGTTTTCATCACTAGAAATTAAAAAACAAAAATACATATTTTTTATATCAACTTTATTTATCAATCTTAAGTTTTTAATTTATGATATCGCTAGAATACGTTTTCCTAAGCCAAGTACTAAAGGAAATACTCCTTCAATGTATGAATTGAATATGAGTCAAGTAGCCTATTGTTAGTACTTACCAGGCAATGATATTCGTAGGCTCTTTGGATAGATGGCTTCTAGTGTAGCAGGCGGGAGTTTAAAGGATTCAGTCAGGTAAACTATAAAAGTAAACACCAATAACAATAACACTTCCATGTTGTCGTCCGTCGCCTGCGCTGCAAGTGTTAGACTAGCTTCTTAGCATGAGCACGCGCGTACTGTATATGTGTACTATAGATGTAGGTAGTTATAGATATGGTACGGACAGATATTTTTGGATGTGAATTATAAAACATTACATCTATATTCACACTGCGACGATACGCTACGCCACACTGCATTTTTAAGATAAATATTGAAAATTAAACTCGTTCACTACACAAAAATATACGTTTCAATTGACATCAGTCATACAGCGAGGTGCAACATGACATTCGAAATCTTACAATGAACATTCAAACACCTCTGTTATGAATAAAGTTCAATTTAGAACAGCTTTCGGTGTCAAATGATCCTTAGATGAAAATTTAAATATGTTAATATTTAGGAATTTTGATTAGTAGACAGAAATGTTTGTTCCACATTTAAATCTAAATTGGCTGAACTCACTAAGCTTTCAAATTAATAAAAAATAATAAATTAATGACTGTCAATTTTTTTTATAGATCTGTGGTCGAAACAACTCGTATTACCGGTCAGTAAGTACCCAATTGTAATTGTTACGTTTAAAGTTTCATGTATTACCTAATGTTATGATATTTTTGATTATGACGAGATGTAGGATTCCTCTGATAAAATTTATTATATAAGTACCTTTCAAGTTCTAGGTATGCCGTTCAGATACAATTAAATTTAAATATAATGATACCAATTTAAATGCTACTTATTTACAATAAAGAAATACAACGACACATTAATGTGTTAGAATTTCCTCTTATTGTGGACGTTTACATTCAATTGGTTTTGAAGAGATTTTAATATATTAGCGCATTGTATAGCGCCCGTCACACGTAGAGTTCTGAAGCTCAATTCTCACATTTAAAGTAGACTTTCATTTTACTTTGATTTTTTTAAAAGTGAAGCGACTTGTTATTATGTATTATTTACATATATATACCCGTGCGTATATGACACTAGCTATTGAGCGAATCAGATATGGTTATATATAGAGGTATAGATACCGATAAAATATTCTTATTTAATTATGAAGCAAACATACTTAATATTTCTCGGTGATAAAATACACAAGTCGGATATTAATTTAAATAAAACATATCAATTGGTTTCGTTAGTTCCGTTAAATATTTGACAACACCAATATTAATGCCGTTTGAGTATATTAACTACTATGTTAAATATTAAACCTTAGTTGGTTATGAGTCGTTGATGTAATGATTAATATTATTACAAAAGATTTGTGTAATTGTGAAGACGTTTGTATTTAAACGTTTTTGTCGCTAAAACCTGTAATAATTATAGTCTATGGCATCTGTGGCAAGCCTGTAGTGGGAGTAGTCTATAAAATGGCGAACTACACCCCCGGTTAGCCTCTCACACTAATGCTGCTATTGTCAGGTGACGTACCTGCTTGTTATTTATGTAATTTTTATTTGTTTAAATATTCCCTGATGATATTTTATGGTTATTACTTCTGTTTTATAATTTTAAATGATTGAAAGAATAATAATGTAATTAAAATTGGAATAAATGTGGAATGTTATGATTGTACAAATTGGGTTTTATTTCTAGCTGTTAGGCATTTTTACGATTTGAATCTTTATAGACGGCGCCCAGTGTAAAAGTTATGATAAGTCACAAACTGTTTTAATGTTTAAAGTATCTAAAGTATCTGTAGCTACTTTAAACCTTATGTAATATAATAAATAATATCAAGGTTATATATTATGTTATTTTATGATATTTTATGTTTTTTCCGATTTAATAAACAATTTTGACTAATCTCTCTGTTTTGTTTTGAACTGTGATAGTGTTAAAGATCTTTCTAGAAAATGGTATATTTCTATCTACCTACCTTTAATTGCTTGGGTAGGTTGCGATAAATGTATTTGCTATAACAATTACATGTTCGAATTGAAATATCAGTAAATAAATTCCTGGTAATAGATTACTATCAGTTATTAACTAAATATTACATTAAGTCAATAAAATCATGTCGGTATCCAGATCTGACAATATGTTATTTGTACATTGTTTTATTAGGTTGACTTTTGAAGATTCAACCATTTTTAGAATTAATCCTTAAATTCTATATTATACACTTTCAATTTTGATAATATATAGCCTAATCTATCATCAGAAGTTGGATACGAAAAACCCACAGTTTTGTCAGTTTCAGAATGGTCGTGTGATCGCGTCGCTAGGTCCGTTCAAGACAGATTCGCAACTTAACGAAAGTGGCGCCCAGGGCGTTATAATTCTGGTCAGAACTGGCCGAACGGTTTTTGAAAGTGGTTAGAATTAATGTGAGTGTAGGTATTATAATACGATTGATAATGTTGGCATACAAGGTTATATTAATTATTTTTTTATAATCAATGATGCAGCGATTGGTTAATTTAATATTAATAGATATTTTAAGATTATATGACAAGAAGGTTTGACGAACAATAATGTAAACTAAAAGTTTTAATTATCAAAAGAAATTGATAACGGATTAATATCGGTGTTGTCAAATATTTAACGGAACTAACGAAACCAATTGATACGTTTTATTTAAATCAGTATCCGACTTGTGTATTTTATCACCGAGCAACATTAAGTACGTTTGCTTCATAATTTAGTAAGAATGTTTTATTGGTATATATACCTCTATAATATATAACCATATCTGATACGCGCGATTTCTTCTGCTTCGAAAAATCTTTTCTTAATAGATGACTACCCCCTGGCTCGTAATAACTAACTGCTTGCCTAACTTCAGCACAATATATCCAGTGGTGCAATAAGCACTACACGATGCTTATGTCGAATCCCATATATTTTTGTTTTCGAACTTTGTCGTCGTAATCAGCGATGGCTACTTGACTAAAGGCGATTTTCCACAGTTTGAACCGCGCGCTATGACGTACCTATTACTTAAGAAGCCGGTAGACCAAACCGTAAACCATTTTAGTCGTAATTAGCACGACAGTTTGATTCGCAGTCCAAACAGCACAGATCCTTCCTCAGTTTCGAACGCAGTCAATTCCGAGGTCCGAACTTTACGTGTACAGGGCGCCAACGTCCTTTCCGATGGTCTACTTTATATCAGTGCCAAATTTCATCTAAATCAGTCTAGTTGTTTCGGACACTATTCAATGCAAACACACAAATTTCTCTCTTTCTCTTTCTCTTTATAATAGTATAGATTAAAATTTTCTCTTTATAATAGTATAGATTAAAGTAATATTGACTGGCACGCACTTTTAAGTTTTTTACTCTTTTAGTATTGTATCGTACACATAAATTAAAATTCATTGTAAGGAAAAGCGAAAATACCCGTACATAAACGAATCTCAAACTAAGCAGGTTTGGTTTTAAAATAATGAGGATTATTTCGAAGAATATTCACGTGAATGTGATGTTAGGTTTTTGTTATTATGTAAAAGATAACATTTTTCTCAAGCTTAACAACACCATTATTATTAGAATTATTAATTCGTTTAAATAATAGCCCCTTGCTTCAATGATTTCAAAATTAAAGATGGAAAGCTATGACAGGTACATTTGACAGAACAAATCTTCATACAAGAAAAAGCTACGCCATGTTGATTTCACCAAACATCAAATGTCAGCCATCTTGATTTCACCATACCTCAAATGTGATGCCGTTTAAGTGGAGACAGTTTTTGCCTCGACCATGCCTCGCGACGTCTATAATTTATACGTCTGCGTCTTGCTCGCTTTGTGGCTCGGTACAAACGGGCTACATGCGACCGCGACCAGTGGTCGAAGACAGCCCGTTCAAACACTTTAAAGCCTGAAAATGAGATTTTAAAAATGTTAGTCAGTGAAATGTCATTTTTCATTACGTGATCTCTCCTTATTTGATTGGTATTGATTTGTGTTCGGCTATAATTTTACTGACTGTGATCAAAAATATGTTCAAAAAAATTATCGATTTTACCAAAGTCTAGTAATTTAGGGATTATCTGTCAATGCGTGCGGTGCGACCTTTTCGAGTGGCTCTCGGATAATTGAAAGGGCAAAGTCCTTAAATCGCCCTTTCATTATATTTGTAATTGGATACAATTCTATCTAAAGCGGTAAGTCTAATGAACTTTTACTGTGAGAGAACTACGATTCTACCTGTCAGACGTGAATAAACGTTTGCATTGAGTTTCGCCGAGTAGAGTATTAAACCGAGGTTTAAGCGACGGCCAACGCACTTGTTACTCCTCTGGTGATGCGAGTATCCGTTAGTCGATGAACGGCAGTAATCGCTTTTTTCCGAGACAATTTTATGTCAGCTCAAAAACCTTGAAACACAATACATCACTTTTTTCTCGTTGCTATATAATTTCCACAGGCGTGCGAAATATGAGCCACATTGACATCCAATAATATTAAGGACATTCGTTTGAAAACCAACGAGTATATTATATGTAATAAGAAATAACCTTCCGATACTATTTCATCATTAATAACTAAATGTAACACGAAAATAGATAATATGAAAAAAAAAAAACTACAACCCGACTACGCAAATTATAGAGCCTATGTTATGTTTAGGTTAAATGATGAGTCATTCATTATAATAAGATCAGTAGTTTAGGCGCTGCGGTGGAACAAACATCCATATTACAGACTGCCAAAATTATTAGGTACCCTTCCTTTTGGCTTCGCCGTAGTCGGGTAAAAATGACTCTATCGAAAGACGAACAGCACATTGAAATCAGTAGAACAACTACACAGCCACCTACAGTTATCGTCGTGTGCAGTCGACAGTCGGTGTTGTGTGTACAGATGACAAATACCCGTCAGTAAAATTTGTCTGTAATAGCACTTAACTTTACATACTGTCTAACTATAAAAAAAATAAGTTTTCTAATACTTGTGTACCTTATTATCACACGTCTTCACTGTCTATCGTATAAGCTGCGATGTCTCTACAATTTGATACGTCTATGCCCTATCTGAACAAGCAATTATTTTGCAATTAAAATTATCTTCACATGTTTACGATCATAATTTGGTTTTCAGTTCGGCAATAGGCATGGTGCTAACATTTTTTTTAGTCTATTCGATGTTGCATAACATGTTAATAAACAATCTAGAACCCATTTTCGTATATCTTAAAAAATAACGAAGATACAAACAATTTAAATTTACAATATGAAAGAGAGCGATATATCGGCCAGTGACGTCACGACTTGCACGCGACATACATTTGTCATTACAAAATGTATGGCGGACTGGCGGTAGCAACTTGTGATGTAACAAATCGTTTTGCGAGAAAGAGATGGGCAATATTTTGTATTTTCTAATCATTTTTAATCGCGTCAATCTAAATACTTATTTCTTTTAGATTTATGTATCTTTAATCAACAATTTTAATATTTTATTTATAAAAATCTGATATTCCACACTAGACAACATCCCTATTCTGTTTGTAAACGAGTACATTGCATGCACAGAATTTGATTTCCGATCGTCTACTGCTGTATTAATTACAGCTTTAATAATGCAATTGAAATATTGAATAGATATAAACTATATTAATTATTCAAACAAGGTAAGGTTATACATGCTTAATAAAAATATTTCAGTAACCCCCGAATTGTCAAGTAGTGAGCGAGCTATGATTATGAATATATATATATATATATATATATATATATTTCTGAAGAACTTGTGTTACGGGTACCTACCAGGCAACGGAAATATATTTAATACTTTTATATTATACACATATTAATACACATCCATGACCCAGGAACACGGAAAAATTTTGGTCCTTCGGCGGGATTCGAACCCACGACCCCCGGCTTGAGCACCAACACGCTCAACCAGCTGAACTGAGCCACAGAGGTCGTCGCTAATTACTCTCAATCGTGTCAGCTTTCAAACAAAAAAAAAAGTACTAACTAAAAAACTACTACTAAACATCCGTTTGGGAGTGGTATTGTAGCCACGGATAGACAAACGGACTAATAGACAGACACATCACACTTATAACACCCCAATTTTTTGAATCGGGGGTTTGATAATAATTATAACCACAAAAATATCACAACAATCTGACCGGATTTCGAACATACCACATTCCGAATTTCCAAACAATGCAAAAATTATACATACGCATACCAAACTGCAAATCGAACTGACGTAATATAAATTCGAGTCGAAATTATTATACGACGAAAGAAGAAGTAATTATATAATTTAAAAATGCGCAGTTAAGCCACTGCGTAACTAAATTTGAGGAAAATCGCTCTAGCCAATTCTCGTAACTCGAATCTCGGTTCGATTGTCAGTCTGTCCCGCTCGCGCGCGCATGATTTGCCGCCTATGCGAATGAGTCAGCGCGATAATCGAACCGATATTTGAGGTACGAGAATTTGAGCCCAGGTCTTATCCCTATAAGATCTGGCTAGAGGGATTTTCCTCCTCCAAAACTCCCTGCATACTAAATTTCATGGAGATAGTTGCAGAAGTTTCCGAGATACCGATTTTATATATATACAAGACTAGCTCGTTTATAATATAAGATTTAATGAGTAAATAATGGTTAAATCTCAATATTATATTAAAAGCTTTAGTCATTTTACTTTTCATTATTCCTAAAAATCAAGTTGGTATAACACATTTTTACATCCAGGAAAAACTTACAGGAGAACCCTCCAAACGTGCAAAATAAACTTACAAATATATCGTAAATGAACGTCGGAGTTCGGACAGCCGCCCAAACTAGTGACGTGCAACAAGTGAGGCGAGGGCGGGCGGCGCCGAGGGCGGGCAGCGGGGGTCAGTATCGCCGCGACCATGGCCACGGACGGACGTACGAAGCGCTCGCAGTCGATATGCGCGCCGGCCTCCGCGAGCATGGAGGCTCTCGCGGTCCCCGAGACGACCCCGGCGCCGCGCCGCCGCCCGGCCGCGCGCTCGCAGTCCGCGCGCATCACCGGCGGCAGGTCCGTCCGACACAGACGGCAGCAGCAGCAGCTGGACCGCGAGACCCGCGCCAGATACAGTTCAGAGCCGAGGTTGGCCGAGGTGGAAACCCCTCCGCAGGTTAGGAGGCAGGCGTCTGCGAGGCGAAGACCGCCAGCTGGTCAGAGCCAGCCCAGACGCTCGAACGCGTTCCTGGACGTGCCCAAACCTCATCAGCCCGAGGAGGAGCCAGACGAGGACTCGTACAGGCTGAGAACGTTCAACATCACGCAGAAAGGAGGTCAGTTATACTACGTTCATTCACCCGGATTCTAAATTTGAGATTTGTGTTTTTCATGTTGGCACCGCTCCTATACAGTCGCAATGCCGGTCTATTAATTTTAAATCTGCATTTTGTGTATTACATTTATACTATCGAAAAATACAAAAAAAAAAACATTTATATTAAACTAGTGACCCGCCCCGGTTTTGTTTATTTATTATACATAATATAAGGTACATAATATAAACCTTCCTCTATCTAATGCTGAAAAGTGCATCAAAATCCGTTATGTAGTTTAAAAGTTCTAAGCGAACAGATAGCAGAGACGACTGCATTTTATATTTCTGTAACAATATTGTAAGAAAACTGGTAATGTATTACGAATTTTCATGCATTAAATGCAACTAAAAAACGGACGGATGGACGAACGGAACGAAAAAAGTATAGTCAAATAGTATGATAATGAATTATAGTTAAAAACGCTCTAGATCATGTCAGATCAAACAAAAAAAATTAGATGGAAATCAGTTTATCCGTTAGGTAGTTACGATGCTACGGACAGACAGACACTGTCAAACTTAAACCTTTCTGTTTTCATCGGCGGCTAAAAACGGTTATGCTCGTCGGTTATTTATCTACGAAATGTATGTATGTAAAAACGGAAACTGGAAAAGGATAAAGGTTTTAAATTCGATCCTTTTGACTAAATAGTTGGAGTCATTACGTAGGTGAGCCCAAGAGGGGATTTTTGAAGTAGCTCGAGCGCATCAGATTGAGATAAAAGACCGACGGAGACCAAAGTTGATAATGAAGAATTGAAGGCTATTGTGGAAGCGGATCCATCGCAAACCACGTCCGAGTTAGCTGCAGGCTGTGGTGTTAGTGATAAAACTGTTTTAATCCACTTGAAGCAAATTGGGAAGGTGAAAAAGCTTGAAAGGTGGGTACCTCATGAATTGAGTGCAGCAAACCGACAAACGCGCGTCGACTGCTGCGTTACATTATTCAACCGGCACAATAATGAAGGGATTTTAAATCGAATCATTACTTGTGATGAAAAGTGGATCCTGTAAGATAATCGGAAACACGATGAGCGCAATGGCTGAACACTGGCGAACCAGCCAAAGCCTGCCCCAAGCGAAAATTGAATCAAAAAAACTTTCTCTTGAGCGTTTGGTGGACTAGAGCCGGTGTCGTTCACTACAGCTTTCTTAAATCTGGCCAGACGATTACGGTAGATGTCTATTGCCGGCAACTGCAAATCATGATAGAAAAGGTAGCTGCTAAACAACCGAGGTTGGTCATTCGCTCTAGGCCACTGCTGCTTCAGGACAACGCTAGACCACACACTGCACAACAGACGGCTACCAAATTAAAGGAGCTTCAATTGGAATGTCTAAGACATCCACCGTACTCCTTGCTCCAACATATTACCATTTTTTTCGAAATTTGGATATCTTCTTGAAAGGGAAAAAATTCAACTCCGATGGGGCAGTCCAAAGAGCCTTCAAAGATTTTATTGATTCCTGTCCGAATGGTTTTCTTAGTAAAAGAATCAATGAACTACCTATGAGATGGCAAAAGTGCATAAATAGCAAATTTAATAAATTAAATAAACATATTATTAAGTATATAATTTAATATATAATTTTCTTTTAAATCGACTTTATGTTCCTCCTTTACAAAACGCCAATTTCATATGTAATGACCTAATATGAGTATTATGTGTCCCACATGTCCCTGGTAGTCAAGGTATGAAATTAATTTAATGAGGGTGTTTGATATTTTTTCTGCCGCTAGGGGGCAGACCCAACGCACATAAAGCATCATCTGGTGGCGTATCAAAAACGGTCAATAAGAATTTTCGATTCTTTTTCTTTCACCAAGTGGCGATTGATAGCCCGATGGTCCTTGTCGTGTCAAAAAGCTGTCAGATGTCACGAATTTGAAAACCCTCATTGTGACAACGTAACTTATACAGCGCCACCTAGTTGTAAACGCGACAACTAGGTCAAATCACATACAAATTCCTTGTAAACGCCAAACGCGCTCACGATCGAATGCGAAAAGAAAAACTCACACTTAGAACTCTGATGATGAGTTAATCGCAACCGGTCGCCGGTCGTGTTTTTATTATATAAATTATTGTAGAAACGTAAATAAAGTGGAAAAGTGTATAAAAAAGTTGGGTCATATTATTAGGAACATTAATTTCCACCAGGAACCAACAGAACACTCAATCAGTTACACGTGGTTACCTTATTTAAGGTAGAAGCTCGACCTCAAAGTACTAAAACGTGTGTTGCGGCAAATCTCGGACACCCTATCATTAAACGATGAATCATTTCGGTTTATGAGGGCTATATAAATCAAGAGCGTTTTCTTTGGGTTAAAAATAATAGATTATAATACATTGCTAATAGATTGTTCGCTTAACGCTTTCCGTGGTGTTTAAGTAAATAGTTTATAAATAATTTACAAAACCACAATATTTAAAATGTATTTACTTCTTTAATTGCATATCAGCCCACAAAGAATTACATTTTATTAGAATTCTAAACCCATAAAAATTGGTTAAATAATATATTATGTCAGTACATAAATTTTAGTTGCATTTCTAAGTGTAGCTTGTTTTGTATTTGTGTCAACACCGACTGTTAATTAACTTGTGTGTATGTGTGTTTTAAATAAAAAAAATTTATTAATAATAATGTCTAATACCAAAGTATTTAATGAAACCGTAAAAGATTATTATATAACACAATACAGCCAACTTTATCATTCCTCGCTTGACCCCAAGTGTTAGGAATATCCGTTCCATTTTCACGAAATCACTCTCAGAGATTGCAGAAGAATGATGTTAAGCACATCCATAATAATATTATTGAAATTGCAATCTATGTAACCAGCTTATTTATAGAATAGGTACATAACGTTATTTTTACGAGAAATGGTGATTCATGGCAAATGGCGATTTATATTTTGGCTAAACAGTAAACACGCGAACGTAGCCGCGGACGGAAATCTAGTTTTCACAGTTCTGGGGGCTTAGTCAAGGTGACTTCTTTAATCACAATCACGAAGTTCGAAATCAAAAAGTCACATAACGAACTCTTGACAGAGACTTCTTCCATCCCATCCTTGATGCCATACTTTTTGTTTTCGAACTTCGTCATCGTAATTACCGATGACATCTTGGCTAATGGATCCAGAGGCTTAGTTAAGGTGACTTCTTGAATTATAATTGAAAAAATTTGGTCGCTAAACTATGTGGTACTCCCCCCTCCCATTGCATTACATTTTTAAGAACTCCGTATAGTTCTGACATTATACTTTGTCTAAGTTCCCTGAGACTTTAGTCATGTTGCCATCGCTAATCACGAAGACGAAGTACGAAAACAAAAATGTATGGGATTTGACATAAGCAATGCTATCATAATCGTAATTAGCGATGGCAACTTGTCTAACGGCTTTGTTTAGACAATTACAACGATTCGTTCTGCAGATAAACTTCAAAGAACTGAAGAACTGATTTAGATGCGCGTCAGTAAAACTATTCCTGGTGTGAACATTTAATTAAATTGTGAAGATGTTCCAGCGATCAAAATATAGTTGTGTAGTCGAAATTCTTCATTACATTGCCTTGAATTTTTCTTATTTTATTACATAATTACTCCCCTCGTTACTTCAAGACTCAATGTCTTGAAGTCACGAGGCGATACTTGACGCTGCGTTGCATTTTTAATAAAGTGATTCAAAATTGAACTTTATTCTCTACATACGAAGATACACGTTTAATTGCAAGAGTTAGAATGTCAAACTGCACCACTCTGCATAGCGCGGCGCCTTAATAAATATTTGAATCGCTATTTTCAAAAATGAAGCGCCGCGTGTTTCGTTGTGATCTGACCCTTAGATATTAAAGTAAAAGTTTTATTCACTACAATATTAAATTAATGAGGGCTAACTTCACTTAGAAAATCCTAAAGGTGCTTCCAAACCGGGAGGATTCACGTGTATTGTTACATTATAGATTCGACTTTGAGCATTACATTACATTACTACCTCCCTCCATTGATCTTACAAGTTGTATCAAGATTTACACATTGCACCATTACAAGGTGCGCATTATAATGCTCGGGTTATCCTCATACACTGATGTAATGCTCGAATATGTAACGTTACATTACACGCGAATCCTCCCGGTGAGGGAGCACCTTTACAATTAATGTGAAAGTGACTTTGTTTGTTTGGTTGTTTCTCTTTCACGTAAAAACTACAGATATAAAGTACCAAAGACCACGGACTATATAGGACCATATTTTATGACGGCAATATGTACGGTTCGCGCGAGATCTCTTTTTGCGAGCACGAAGTTGCTGTATCATCTAGTACTATATAATTATCTATTACTAGCTGTTTCCCGCGGCTCCGCCCGCGTAAATATACTATCGAGTATCCCGCGGGAACACTGTACATTTCCGAGATAAAAAGTAGCCTATGTTTTAATCCAGAGCCTAAACTACTACTACTACTACTACCATACCAAATTTCATCAAAATCCGTTCAGTAGTTTTTGCGTGAAAGAGTAACAAACATCCATCCATCCTCACAAACTTTCACATTTATAATATTAGTAGGATAATATTAGTAGGATGTAATAACATATATTAGAACTTTTCGGGCGACATCCATTTTCCTTGGCATTTGCTCATATAGGTATTAGATACCATGGTCTCAATGGAAGCCGGCGTTACACAACGCTTCATTGTGTCTTCGTAGTGGCTCGAATGAGAGTACTAGGGAGGATATTTTAACAATACTTAAACAACCTTCTGATCCTCTGAGGAGGTAGTCATAAATTACACAAGATAAACATAAAGATATTTAAATGAGGAAAAGATATATCCCTTAACATCCAGTTAATGTGCGGGTGGTAAGATATAGCCTCATTAAATAAGGGAGAAATAGAAATCTTATATTTTAAACGTGACAATGATATTTTTTTCATTTATTATTTATTTATTAAATACCAACAAGTAAATTACATTCTTTTTAAAACATGCCCCGCAAATGGTGGCGCAGTTTGTCTGCAGGCTACAGTCTCTTTAGGTTACATAAGACATAGTAATTTTAAGCAAGATCCTTATTACACAAAGAACATCAAAGTGTCTCTAACAAATATTTTTTTTAATATCCCTTTAGACTTACACAAACTTTCTGTCTGTCTGATATATTCGGGTAGACTATTAAGTCGGTATGGCACGCGTTTATTTAATTTTCTTTCACCATAATAATCATTTGCTCTAGGAACTTCATATATCTAGTACTTGTATATGTACAATCGGATTTTCGAAATCTGCTGGAAGTATTACCATGAAATTTAGTATAAAGGGGGAGAAAAATCGATCAAGTTAGGACTTATACCTGGGAAACTGCGCATTTTAAAGATAAATATGTTTTCTCTTTCGTCGTGCAACAATATATCAATAATTTCGTATCTAATACGCCAGTCCGATGCATTTTGGGATGTGTAATTTTTGCGTTGTTCGGAAATACGAATGTGGTGGGTTCGAACCCTGGTATTTTTGTGATTTGACATTGACATTTTACTTGACACTCGTGTGTTCGATTTTCAGCTCTTTTATATTAGCGCAGAGTTCTATTTTAAATGCTCTGAATTTTCCCTGGTCTTAATTGACGACGATCTTCTTCAAGATGACGTAACTTTTTCTTGTACGAAGATTTTTCTGTCAAATGTACGTCTTGTACAATGATTTCAAAACTAAGGATGGGTTTAGTTTTGAAATCATTATACAAGTTACCCCTCTATAAGTCATAAAATCTTTACCTTATAAATAGTTTTAAGTTACTTTTGGATGTCGGTTAAAAAGCAGATAATTTCAGTTTATTGTATTGAAAAAAAAAAAATTCATCTGTTATTGGATGATATATACAGTATTCTCCGAGCGCAGTAACAACTCTTAAAATACTGTAGTGCCTGGGACAGTTGGTTTTTAAATGTCGTATGGTTGCCCCAAGCACATACGGCATTCTCACAACACAGTCAGCCTAGTCCAGAGGAATGACTGGTATATACGTTTGGGGCTAACCAACCATGTGCGGATTTCCTTACGATGTTTTCCTTCACCGTTAGAGCGTCCGTATAATGTACTTGAGATCTGAAAAAGTCTCATTGGTACATACCACAACCTGGGAATCGACCCTGCACTCTCTCGAGTGTGAATCAAACGGTCTACCCACTAGGCAACGGAGCTCTATATTGAAGTGCACTGAAATATATACCTACATACATTACAGAAATGTACCTACACAACAACGCATAATTAAAAGTACCCGGGAGACCGAGCTTTGCTACGACTTTAGTAGAGCGATAAAATAGTTAAAAAAAAGTTAAAAATATAAAAAGAATCACAAACATGTTTGTCTGACCGGGATTCGAACCCGAGACACCAATTTGCCAACAACGCAAAAAGTCCGACGCTAACCAAGCCACCGACCGGACATGACATTTAGCAATTGAAATCGCTTTAAAATACGCAGTATCCAAGGATATGACCTAGCTAGATCGATTTTTCTCCCCCAAAACTCCCTGCACGCTAAATTTTATGGCTAAATAAGGGGTTTTTCAATATGAACTTGACAATTTTGAATTTAGTTTGTGAACGCACCTTTTCACTTAACATCGAACTGTCACTGTCTGTTTATTCAGTAGACATTACCTTTTCATCATGGTGAAGTATACGAACGAACAACGTCTGCAAATCCTAAAAATTTACTACAGAAATTCGGAGTCGGTGGCCGCTACTTTAAGAGCGTTAACTCCGCAAAATCATCTTCAGTGACGAAGCTCACTTCTAGCTCAATGGGTTTGTCAAAAAGAAAAATATGCAGTATTGGGCGGGTGAAAATCCGCATGTGCTTAATGAAAAACCACTTCGTCCACAAAAGATAACTGTTTGGTGCGGTTTGCATGCCGGCGGCGTCATAGGGCCATATTTTCTCGTCGACGATAGTGGTCGCCATGTTACTGTGAATGGTGATCGTTATCGCGCCATGATTATCGATTATTTTTTATATGGAATGCCCGAATTGGAATATATGGACTTGGACAGCATGTGGTTTAAACAGGACGGCGCCACAAGCCACACAGCACACGTTACAATTGATTTATTGAAGAACAAGTTTGATGAGCGTGTTATCTTAAGAAATGGACAGTCGATTGGCCGCCTCGTTCGTGCGATTTAACGCCTCTAGATTTTTTTCTTTGGGGCTACGTCAAGTCATTGGTCTATGCTAATAAGCCGACGACGTTGGAAGAGCTCAAAGCCAACATTGAACGCGAAATAGCAGCCGTTTCGGCCGAAATGTGTGGCTGAGTCATGGAAAATTGGGTCCAACGAATCGACCGCTGCAAACGTGCCCGCGGTGGCCATATGAGCGAAGTCGAGTTCCATTCATGAATGTTTTGAATGTACTTCAACCCGATAATAAAGTTTTGAAATATCTCAAATGGTTTTCATTTTATTTTGAAAAAAAGTTGTCAAGTCCTTATTGGAAAACCCTTTACTTGCAGTGGTTTCCGATATTTCGTTTTAATATAAGAAATATACAAGATTATCTCGTTTAAAGTATAAGAAAGATATGCAAAATCCAAACATTTATATGTATTCGTCTAATTTTTAAAATACCATGTATTTTATGATAATCAGGCACATATCTATTTTAGTGCTCGTAATTGTGCACCCTTTTATTACTAGGGCTTGGATAACAATATTTTTATTTATATTTTTTCGAGCAAAATTCGTTCATTTACATACATACGTTTGATTAAAAAAATACGTTTCTCGTATCCTGCATTTACCCTTTGAACATTGAACCAGGGATGAAAAAACACATAATTTTGCCATTTAAAAACCCAATATACTCTCAAATGTCTGACTGGGTCTGTATTATTCAGTGTTATCATAATGGACAATATTTAACTTAATATAATATAAACAGTAATTTTTTTCACAGTATCGTTGGGAAGAACTAGGCAAATCTAATAACAATATTGTATAATCTAGTAGTTCGAACTACTCAATCCATTGTATTAAATTATAGCACGAATTTCGATGTAAAAAAGCAACCAAGCGAGATTCAAAATTCCACCTAGCGTCAAAATAAGCCGCGGGCAGAAGCTTGTTTAAGCTAGGCGTTTCAGAGAGGTTTCAGGTAAAATAATTATTCAAAATTCACCCCCTTAACGGATGAAACATCAAAATAAAGCGAAGCGGCGTGCCCTGGAGGGTTGAACCCTGTAATGTCGTCTAGACAAACGGGGTTTTATGTTGCTCTGGCGAGGTGGGAAATCAAACGGTTGATATCAAAAAGAGATTATTGTGCTCGAACTCGGATATATCCAGCCGTTCGTTTTGCGGAACGAACAATTGGAATCGGGAATGAGCAGTTATTTTATAATTTGATTTTATTATTATTGGAACGGTAATAAATGGTTTTGGGTTGCAAAAATAAATCTTGCGGGAACCGTACATCTTGCTGTAATGGAAGACTTAAATGAATGACGCAAACGCGTTAACCAATGAAAAGCGCTATTGAATAGATAAACTACCTCAGAAACCGGGCATATATCTTTAAACAAACTGGCGTTAGTATGTTTTCAGTTTCTCTGACAGAATTTTATCACGTATTGCTCAGCTTGTAAGATTTGATCATATCGCGGTCGTGGCATGTTGAATTTGTGGTAAGAATTTTGTGAAATGTTGGACGAATCACGAAATCGGCTGTGGGACTACTATAAAAACCTCTTCTCCGGCAAATAAATACAGAAACACTACTTTTTCGGGATAAAATAATATAGCTTATGTTTTAATCCAGAGATTAAAATACTACCATACCAAATTTCATTCAAATCCGTTCAGTAGTTTTTGCGTGGAAGAGCCACAAACATCCATCCATCCATCGCTCCTGGGAACTTTCACATTTATAAAAGTCCTAGGATTTGTGTTTTATCAATAATATTATTGTTAAGTGGGACTGCCAATTCCCATACCACAACCGGGATTTTTTTTGTACGGAACCCGACTCGCGGTTGGTCGATTTAAAAAAATATAATTGCCTGCATCTTGTTGGTAATCTCAATTAAGATAAAAAAATGAGTTTAAAAAACTATAAGCCGACTACGTAAAAAAGGGGGTCTAAAAAGGCCGAAATAATAATTCAAATAGAAATCCAGAAATGCATAGTTACAAAAATGGTCAAGTTAGAGCCGTGGTCGCACACACTAATGGCGTCATCTAAGCGTCAGTTCACTCCGAGATGCGTGACGTCTAGGTATAAACTGAAACTGCGTCTTCTTCAAATCAAAAACCTTATACAATAATTCTAGTGGAATATATCATAAACTTCTAAACACAACGATACCGCGATTCAGAAAAATTTAAGACTCGTATAGTGACATCTATCGAACGAGTGAGTAATAAAAGTGCTAGTAATTGATTTCATCTTCATTTTCTTATTAAAATCGGATGAACCAAATAACCGATTTTGATCTCGTTTCTTTTGTTTGAAAGCTGACATAATTAAGAGTGGTTAGCTATAATTCATCATCATCAGCTCGTTCACTGCTTGTCAATATAGGTGTTATTTAATTTTTTTTATTTGTTATGTATTGCCTGTAAAAAATTATATTTATAAAATAAAATATAATATTATGAAGGAACATAATATATAAATTATATATTTATAGTCTTATTATACGTAATGTTAGAAAATTGGACAAATATTGTGCGAATTGTATTTTAAACGTATATTTTGACAATATGATATAATACAATATATATACAAATTATGTAAATATTTGTAGTGTGCTTGTCAAGACCTCTCTTTTGATACCAAACATGTGATAATTATCTCGATTTAATTTTTTTACATGTTAGAATCTGAGGTTTAATTTTCGAAATACATAATTTTGAAAAAAATTATATAGCCTATGTTACCCGCGGCGTTATTACGAATCTATTGACACCTCATTTATTAAAATCGGACTAGTAGTTTAGACGCTACGAGGGAACAAACATACATACATACATACGTACATACATACATAGACCGCCAAAGTCATTACCCTTCCTTTTGGCTTCGCCGTAGTCGGATAAAAATATAAACAGAACAGTCTTTGATAAAGAACATTTCTGGCAAACGTGTATTCGTTATCAGGTTACTCGGAAACTTTTCCCGATTCTTTTGTTAATAGCTCGCCAAGTCCCCAGACCGGTAACCAGACCAGGGCCCCAATTCTCGTTCCTCGAAACTCGGTCATGTCAGACTGTCACGATCGCGCGCGCAGCATTTGTCGCCTATGCGAATGAATCAGCGCGTTATTCGAACGATTAAGTTAAGATTTGAAGTACGAGAATTGGCTCCCAGGGAGCTATTTTATAGTGCCGTAAGTGAGTCAGCAATACACAAGTGACAAGAGCACTCTGCTTCTTTACTCTCGTAACCCAGTGGGACGGATGACCGACACGATTGGCGAGAGACTTTTTACATGCCCATCCGACGCATGAATATTTTTTCTTGTCAGACAATCAGGTATCAGGCCTGCATTGTCTTAACCAGACTTTAAAACAACATTTTTTGTTTTGCCGAGGCGGGGATCGAACTCACGACCTCCGAGCCGAGCTCTAAACCACTGGACCACTGAAGCGGAGATTCTTTTGTTACTTTTGTACCACAGGTGTAAATCGTTGGACAATCAAATGCCTAAAGGTAACTATTTATTAATCTGTGCCTAAAGTGCCTTTTATTGCATGATATAATCTATAAGCAAGTGAGTTATTTCCACAACTTCTATAAGAATCATCACAGACCGCGAAGATACCGTTTTCATATTACCACAGACTAAATAGTTATCATATTACATTAAAATGTACTGGCATCAGTCTGTGATATCCCTACTTAGTTGACTCCCTAGTTAGTTAGGCTAGGGTTTCACACATACACACACCCCCTAGTGCAGGGCCATCCCTGAACCTTTACGTATCAACGAGCCATTTTTCTACAGAAATGTTTAATGAGGTCAAAGACGTGCTATCAAATATTTTTTCAATTGTGATTTAGAGGCGTATTTAAAGATTTGGCGCCTGGACCAGTGATATTTGCAGCGCATCACATATGTATTAGCAGACTTTTAACTATCAACTAATTTTGTTTATTTTACAGGTTAAAATCTACTTAAGCTTAAAACCGTGAAAGAATGTGGTCTTCGGAAAAATACAATAAAATAAATAGCCAAAAACTGAACATCAGTACTAAATAATACAATATAATTTCTTTACGTGAAACACGAGCAGTTGAAGAAAACATTTTGCTTATCATAGCAATATAGAAGTCCTGTCTGTGCAGATAAAAAAAAACTGTAAAAATATAGGTACCGATTAGAGTTCGAAGCGTCTTATATACCGTCTTATCTAGCGTCGTCTTATATAACGTCTTAAATGCGTCTTATATACCGTCTTATCTAGCGTCGTCTTATATAACGTCTTAAATACGGCAGTAAACTATAAAGATTATTATTATTGATAATATTGTTTTTACCGCGTAATGCCCGCTACAGACCATAACGATAAAACTGCACAGTTTGGGCACAGTAGACACATTTAGTATGTGCGTGCGCCGATTTGGGCGGTCTAGTATGAAGATGTAGTACTGTATACGTCTACTGTGACCGAGCTGTGCAGTTTCATCGTTGTGTTATGTAGCGGGCATTACCGTGAAAGCTTAGACCGGGATTATATTATGCTCCGAAATCCGGAACGCCGGTGAACATTCAGAGCACTGAAACTATAACTCTGCGCTAATACAATAGAGTTGAAAATGGAAGTTTCGAGTGTCGAGCTGTCATATATGACTCGACACTCATGTGTTTGATTTTTTACTCGATTGTATTAGCACAGAGTTCTATTCTCAATGCCCAGAATTTTCTCCGGCCTTCCAGATTCCGGATCATATAGTTCCAGCCTTACAGTAGCCATACACCATACTGCCTATCGTCCAATCGGCATGACACTGCAGGCTTGATCAAATCTGCAACTCGGCAACACCACAAACGTATAACTGTCATGCCAATCCACGCCCATATATACGTTCAGTTCTAACTGATCCAATCGAAGGCATCATGCCGATTAGACGATAGGCAGTATTGTGTATGGGTACCCTAATAGTTACTACGTATATTTCGGCTAGATAGCGTGACGGAACATGATGGATGAATTTACATTTATCACCAGTTGGCAATGTTGGCATTCGTCACGAAAATACTTTGTTTTAGTTTTAACGAAGCTTTTTTCTTTTTTATATTTAGAGAGACGATATGAAATGTAAATTATTTTAGACATTTTACTTTTTTAAATTCCATTACTCTACTAGATAAACTATAATAGAAAAACCGCGGAATCTGTACATTTTGCTGCGCTAAAAAGTAGCCTATGTGTTAATCCAGAGTCTAAATTAATATCATGTCAAATTTCAATCAAAATCCATTTAATTGCATGTAAACAGTAACGGGAAAAAGTAATCCATTATTTTTGCCTGAAATTTCGGTGCGGCACCCAAACATCGATTTTGGTGACGTGATACCGTCTTATATCTTTATTATCGATTTATTCATCGATGAACGCCGGCTGCACGGACGAAAAATTGTCACGTTTCGCCTGATTGTCACGTTCTGCCTAATTGTCACGTTCCGCCTGATTGTCACGTTCCACCTGAATGTCACGTTCCACCTTAATGTCACGTTCTGTCTGATTGTCACGTTCCGCCTGATTGTCACGTTTTGCCTGATTGTCACGTTCCGCCTGATATTCACGTTCTACCTAATTGTCACGTTCCGCCTGAGCCGAGCGTGCAAGCGAGAGCGCGGAACAAGCGATAGAGAGACACGATCAACCTAAGCGTTCGGCTTGTGATGACGTTTTCACGTAAAACTGTCGTCCGTAAACTGACTTAACTGACAATCATTTCATTTTTGAATCCAACTATGCGTAAATGGTTTTAAGCTGTTTTATGGTCGATCTTAAACTCCTGACCGATGATACGACTATAGTTAACATGCCGGTCAACTTCGATTATTTCTGTGATTTTATCGACATTTTCTTAGCAGGCCGAACTGACTTCAGTTCTGTCTGAAAAGATCGGCCTCTCGTCTGTGGGAGCCTTTTTTTAAATTTTTTTTTGAACTCATTTTTTTTGCTTCTCTATGGATTTTTTTGCGATTGGAGTTTCTAGGGTTTATTATATATTCTGCACCACTTTCCCTGTAACCTGATATATATATATATCTACGCGCTTCTACGCTTTCACGTAAAAACTACTTAACCGATCATCATGAAATTTGGCACAGATATTGATGATATTGAAAAATCGTACCTAACACTCCCTGATTATGGCATATTACTTTGATAAAGGTTAAGGAGACTTCCGTTCAAATCCATCCAACCGTTCACGCGCTAGTAATGAATGCCAGCTTTTCCATTACCAAATGCTACCCAGTGTGTTACTTGTTTAACATTTTTCTTTTGAACACGTACTCGTTTGTCAAAAATGTGGTTTTCAACTTTGGTTAGAACAACGCAGACTGAATATCAGATTGTCTGACATCGGATGGGAATGTAAAAAGTCGGTCTTGCGCCTGATCTTTGGCCAGTCGTGTCGGTCATCCGTCCCACTGGGTTATGTACTACGCACACACTAAGGCAGTATGAAATAACTCCTGCGTAGCCAGACTGGTTTCAACGAAACCAGCCACCGCCACCGAAATCGCCGTGAGAGTTATTATCAATGTGATCAGTTATCGTATAGTATGTAGACTTTATTTATCTCAATCTCTGTCTCCAAGTGAACGAAACTATATAAACTTAACTTTAATTGACACCACCATTGCGTCGTGTTCTAAAACTAGGAAAACTGCAAATTTTTTTCGATTTTTCGATACATGGCTGGCTGTTGATTTTGTGTCACCTGTCGTGGTATATATTTCTCATGCAATGTACTATCAGGAAATCGCGATAACTCGCACGCCGTTAGTTTTTGCTACCGCGCGCGAGCAACCTCACTCCTCAGAGAGTGAGGAAGGGGTCGGACCCCTTAGCAGGAGAGACCCGCGTCTCTCCTGTCATGAAAATAGCATACAACCCGCAGCTGTCCCCAATATCCGGTCTGAACATCACCCGGGTGATGTTAGGGAGGGTCAAACCCTCCCATCGTCTCTTACCTAATCAACTAGCCACCAGGCTTGTTATAGTCCGATGTAGCTACAGCGGTCTTAAGCCGACCCATAGCGTAGATCCTTTCGAAAAAAAAAAAAAAACTATCAGGAAATGTAATTCATAAGCAGGCGGAGTGTTCTAATAATTCATTTGTATTGTAATGACGGCGTGCAGTCACAATACAATTGTCAATGACATATCAGTTTTATATAATACCAACAAAGACAACAGTCAATCTGTTTATGAATAAGATTCCCTGATAGTACATTGCATGAGAAATATATACCACGACAGTTGACACGGGGTCGAGCGCCTAGCGAGACATAATACAATTATTATCTATGAAAAACATTTCGTTCGCAGTTTTATAATATGATAGTTCTTACTAAAAATGCTTTTGTATAACTACTTTTGAGAATTTTTACGACGTATTAATAATGGATGATTAGTAATGGACATAACTAGCAAGTGCTAACGGCATGTTGCCGGTCGGATAGTTTGCGCGTCACTGCGAGACACAAGTGCTTACTCGCATTATAAGCACTTGCCAAACAGGATATACTTCAAGCGTTCGTGGGTCATCTTTGCGTATTAAATATTATTCTGGAATTCTGTCGCAAAACATTACTATGCGAATGGTTTGAGTGAAATACAACTTTTAAATAACCTATCACTAGTTAACCCGTGGACACATTGGCCTAAAACGACCGTATCTCTATCAGGTAGTGGTCACATAGGGCTACAATGCCCTCGTTGGGTCCCTGGTCTCACAGGGACCCTTTTTCTACGTTGTTCCACGTTGGACGTGTCGGGAATTCTGATCGCAAGGGCTTGAGGTAAAAAAATGTCGGTCATGAAACCAAAAGATAAGATTTTTACCTCAGAATCGCAGTCATTCAAATTGTGTGTGATTTTCATGTTATATTATTAAATATTCAAAGCACATAGGTAGGTACGATAGGTACCGCGTATTTGCGTAGATTGCAATTAATCATCTGTGCAAATGTCAAAATGGACCAATAACGCATAAGCCGTGTTCACATTATCCAGTTAAAGCAAGCCAGACTATAGTTACCTAGAAGATTCTATCTGAATGGACTACATATAGGTGCATAATAAATTCCACTTTTGATAATAATAGCTGTTTTTATGATTTAATGATACGCCTAATTAAGCGTCAGATCACATGAAGACGTAAGGCGACGCGACGCGGAGCTCCATTTTTAAGATAGTGATTCAAAACTTAACTTTATTTACTCACACGCGCTTTACGCGTTTCATTGCAATTGTTGGATTTTCAAGCTGCACCGCGCTGCGCAGCGCGGCGCCGCTCTTGTAATGAGATGTGTATCTTCTTGAGTAGTAAATAAAGTATAATTTTGAATCACTATCTTAAAAATAGAGCACCGCGGCGCGTCTCGATGTGAACTAACCCTAAGATGAAGAATGAAATGGTTGGAAGTCTGCGTGTATAATCTTAATTTCATAAACACAAAATGTTTCATACAAATTTTGCGTTTAGGGAAACTACGCAAACATTTGAGTCACTGTTAAAAGTTGAGAGACGTTTATGCATGGGGGCGTAACAATACCAAATCATGTCGCACTTCACAACCCCAAGACTCGTATTTATCTTAGACTTTCAATTTACTTTTAATGAATTGTAAATGAACCGTCTTGATCGTAAACTGATTTTTGGAGTTTGGACCAATCAAAACGCGTTAAACGTTGGTTTGACATTTATGAGAATACCATTTTCCTGTTTTAACATATCGAGACTGCATCGAAACAGTATTATTGTAAGATTTAATTCAGTTAAACTGTAACAGGTTAAATATGTAGTGGAACTTTATCCTCGAGTTGGGGAGTGAATAGAAGCAGAGATTTAATTAGATCATGATGATCTTGCGTACATTAAGAACCCTTCCTCAATACAAGAAGACTTTGTTACATGAATCAGAGGCGCGGGTATATTTAGCTCGTACGTAATGGTAGCTTCGTGCTCAAAGTGGAATGTAATCTTCGAACATGCTAAGCGGAAAAATGAGACTTAAGGCTTCCACAGACGAGAGGCTGATCGTTTCAGTTAGAACTGGCGTCAGATCGGCCTGAACGGATTCGAGAACATACACGAAAAAAATCGCATCCAACCCAACTGACGTCATTTCGGCCTGAACGGATTCGAGCACACACACTGAAAAATCGCATCAGTTCATTCTGATTTGCTGTGAGCTACGGTCGTGTTTATTAATGTAAGCTCACTACGCTTGTACACGATACACGTCCGCACGGCCACGGCGCTGGCGAGAACTGAAGCGATTTGTCACACATGGTCCGTTCAGTCCAGAATTAATGTTGCCAACTTAGTTATTTTACAAAGTTTTACAAATTAAAATTAATTATCTTAGGAATTTAGTTGTTAGTAGGAAAGAGACAGCAAATCATATGCTAAATGGCCTAGGTTAGGCACAAAAAAAAACAAAAAAAAATCGACACCTTATCATAATAATACATCGTAGCATTTGTCCGTATTTTTTTTAATCTACCCGTTTAATTACTATATACGTAATATTTCCTAGTATATTTTAATTTAACGATGAAATTTATAATATAATTTAATAAATAATAAATTTTTAATATAACAAAACTAAAATGTAGTGGTTTTTTTGGGGGCTTTAGGGATTCCGAAGTTGAGCAGCTTTCTTGATATGGTTTCTTATTATAATTTTCGTTATTATAATCTAATTTCACATTTAGTTGAACCTTTGTTAGTATTGCGAATGAGATGTAAAATGTAACAATAATTCCATAGCTTGCAGGTATTGGATTCCAATTTCAACGGCCCGCAATAAAGTTTACAGAATGAAAATATTTCAAGAATTCTTATTAGATACCTATTTTGCACCAACGGATAACCGCTGAAATTAATTAGGCTACGCCGTATGTGATAACCGTACCTGCAATAGAGCTGAAAATCGAAGTGTCATGTGTAAAGTGTCAGATTTGACAGCTGTACACGATTTTTTAATTTTTTTATATATGGCATCGGCTTATAACCATTTGCCAATGTCAAGTTAAAAAGGCGGGAAATAGAACTTTCGTTTCAATTTTCATCACCGTATTCCTATATCGTCAAGTCTAAAGTCTAGTCAAAGTCCAAATATATAGTCAGTACAGTCCATGAGTCATGTCAGTCGATTCAGTAAAGTGGTAGAAGTTTACTGAAAGTTCCTAGGGAGTTTTGGCGGGAAACACAAAATAGCACGTTTTTAGAAGTTGTACCACTCGCCCACACTTGTGCACGTTAACGAATATTTAATGGTTAATATTCTACCAATTTACACATTAAGAACCGAGATAACACAAATTTATGAAACAGATTTTACATAAACTCTAGATAGACTAAGTTTATCTGGCGCTATGTTCCAAAAGATCCACTAATGGACTAATGGTCACTAGACGAACCTTTTTCAAATTCGAGGGTAAAGTTATTTTATTCGACAATGTAACTAGTACAAATTCCACAACGTCACCCATTGAACTCCCCGGCAAAACTCTGTACACGATTTTCAGCTGTGTTGTATTAGCACAGAGTTCTATTTATAGTGCAGTTTTTTCTTTTCGCTGCCACATAAAAACGCTCGTGGGTACGTAGCCTTACTTTTGTAAATTTTTGTTAAATGTGATAAAAGCGATCGAATTATAGTTCTTTCGTTGTTTCATTTACTTTTTTAACCTAATAATTGGGTCTTCAAATAATATAATAATAACTTTTTTTTTTCCAATTTATGTTTGAATCTTTTGCACTTTTAGACGATAATACGTAGAAAAGCTAAGGTAAAACTTCAAAATTCGAAATTCAAATGAATTTCGAACACTTTTTTTTAGTGCCACCTCTTATTACGTAGTTTAATTTACGCTTTGGCTACTGTGGCGTCACCCTAATTTTACGCATTTCAGCGGACATTTTTACATACAGAGATAGTTCTCCTTTCCTCTACACTCCATAGACTAATGGAGCCTCGCTCTAATTCGGTTGTAAGCCTGCAGTATGTACTTTACTGTTTATGTTTGACGAGGGTAAGAGATAGTTAAAACGCCCAAAGCCATAAAGGCTTGGCGCAAACGAGCGACCGAATTCAGCTGTCGCGCGTACATATTTTTTTTACAATTATAATACACTTGCTTTTGCCGGCAGCTCCGCCCGCGTATATACAGTATCCCACGGGAGCACTATTTGTTTGTGTTTTGGGATAAAAGTAGCCTATATGTTATTCCAAAGCCAAAACTACTACCATACCAAATTTCATCAAAATCCGTTCAGAAGTTTTTGCGTGAAAGAGTAACAAACATCCATCCATCTCATCATCATAACGAGGGAACAAAAGGTTTCCTGTGTTTCTGGGTCATGGATGTGTATTATATGTGTAATATATAATAAAAATCTTAAATATGAGTATAGTATTAAAAAGTATTAAATATATTTCCGTGTCTAGTACCCGTAACACAAGTTCTTCGAGAACTTACCACGGGGCCAGATTGACGTAGTGTGAGAGCGTCTATAGATATTATATTATTATTAAAAAAATATTCCAAGGTTTTTTGTTACTTAGAAATACACCTAATTTCAAAACCTACACATACAATTTTATATTTTTTTACATTTACTACCCTATTTCGTTTTGTTATTTCAATCCGTAATAAGGGTAGGTATGTCGGGTGGCACATATTCAATCGATTTGGAAGCCTTTGTCTAGGAAGGGTCCCTTTTAGCCCTGTAAGGGTTAAATAATATCGACAAATACACGCTAGAGCAAAAGACGATTCTCAAAGGTAACATAAGTTTAGTACAAGTAAAACCGGCCAAGTGCGAGTCGGACTCGGTTCCACACAAAATGGCAAAAAAACATGTTTGTTGCATGGGAATTGAATATTAATTTTATTTTATTCTGGTTTTAGTATTTTTTTGTATACCGGTAACAAAAATACATCGTCTGTGAAAATTTCAAGTGTTTAGCGATCACGGTTAAGGATATACAGCCTGGTGACAGACGAATGGACAGTCTCAACAATAGGGTCCTGTTTTTACCCTTTAGGTACGGAACCCTAAAAGGTATGTCAATTTAAAGATAATAACAAGATAAATATACTATATAGGTTTAACCGTGGATTAGCTTATTGCACGAGTGTGTCCGCTCGACCAGAGATATAAATTAAATACGGACTCATAGGACACCGGCCTGTACTTCATTACGCTTGTGTCCTGTTTCATCGTTACAGTGAGGCCCTTTGGTGAATGAAGCTTTGAAACAGAATCGCAGTTGCAACTTCTCTGGTTGTATTGGTTTCCATGAGCGGCTGTTATCGCTATCAGGGGATTTATCTGCTCGTTTCTTGGTTTCAAAATAAATTTTCAAATCAGTGTTTTTGTTTAAATGTCTATTATTATATTAATCCGTTTCATTCAAAATGAGAGAGGATGAAATGTTTGGGTGAAATGGATTGGATGAGATGGGTTGCGGTTGAGGATCTGTCCGCAAATATCCCGAGTTGTTCTACCCTCATCCCATGCTGAGCTTAGTCAAGAACACGGGGTGACCACGTTATGATAAAAAATGTATTTTTGAAATATGGCCATAAACGTATATAAATTTATATAATAAACGACGCATGTCGAAGCAAAAACTGTCCCCACTTAAATGGCCTCACTTTTTGAATGGTGAAAGCAAGATGGCGTAACTTTTGTCTTTTATGAAGATTTTTTCTGTCAAATATACGTCTGCCTATCTTTAGTTTTGAAATCTTTGAACATGCCAATTTCACAAACGCCTGTTAAAGTTAATCGTTGATTAATCTCATATTATCTCTCTTGCTCTTCGTATTTATGAAATAGAATGATATTTGGACAAATGATTGACACTAATGATTATATATATATATATATATATATATATATATATATATATATAAAATAAACGGTTTCTATCGCTTATTTAGGGAGGTAGGTAGGTACTCGTATATGTGACCGAAAGACATAACAGCGTGCAGTAAAATGTTCTTAATGACTATCGGGAATTGACGTTTTTCATACATCGTCTGTCACTTCCATAGAAAAACGAAGATTGCCAAGGGACATTGAGAAAGTAATTTACTTAACCCGAATAAAAATGTACATACATGTAGGTACATTGTGCTCTTTATATTAAAAAAAACTGATGTCGATTTTTTTATTAGATAATATTTAATTCGCCTTTTATACCTGTTACAGTAGCGAAAACTTACGAATTTTTTACGAAAATATTTTTTATACAAAATTTTGACACAAGGTTTGTCCTTAATCCATGTAGCTGAAGCTAGACCAGCTAAAACTTCTTGCGGGTTTCAACTTTGTACGGAAATAATTTTTGACCAAAACGTTCTCCAAAAGGTTGAAAATATTAAAATTACTTGCCTACATCGCAATCCCAGAGACACTTGTCAAAGTTATGAACAAGCTTTAACAATTTATATGTGATTTATTAAAGATAAAAGTTTTGAGTTGTTCGCCTAATTTGTTTGGCCTTTTTGAATTTTTCGACAAAATAACGCTTAACTTGAGACCCTGCCAGCAATCATTTTCATCGCCACCTACTAGTGCCTTCAGTATAGGGGCTCTGTTCTCTCCTGCCTATCTATAGGCATTTTACTATAATTACAGCGGACTTAGCATTATGGTGATCGGAAGAAATAATTTTGAACGAACTGTTTTGAAAAATATTTTTCCAAAACAGTTCGTTGCGACATAGTTCTTAATCCATGGTAACAAGGTCGTCAATAGAAGTCATTATTTCTAAGTAGCCATATTTTTTAAATGGCTGCCGGGAAATCTTCTGTCAAAAATTGACAAATTTTCAAGTAAATGACCGAACGTAAATAAACTATTTGTCTAGGAGCGCCATGATGTGGAGTAGTTGACATTATTGTAAGACTATTTGACATTGAATTAAGAAAACGTTTCTACTTTTATAGCTGTCGAAAGAGGCTATTTTGTGAGCTCACGCTCGGGAAGAAAAGAAATGTTTCTCATAACGGCGATGCATCGACATTGCTAGTTGTAACGACATTTTTTGCTATAGTTGTAAGCGTGCGGCGTGCGCGTGTTTCTCTGTCTCTCTCTCTCTCTCTCTCTCAAGTATTACTAAAATTGAGCCCACTGGTTAAGTTCATATTACATTATATTTGTTAATAATAAAAAAAATATTATTATAACCAAAAAAAATATATAAATATAAATGATATTTGTTGTGGTAGTAGTTTAAGCTCTGGATTAACACATAGGCTAATTTTACTGAAAAAGTACAGAGTTCCCGTGGGCTACTGTATTTACGCGGGTGGAGCCGCGGGAAAAAGCTAAATCCTACACTATTTGTGTGACCTTTCCGCCGCACGTTTACCCCAAAAATCCAAACGAAAATATTATCAAAACCAGCAGTTTAACGAGACCAGTATTTCCTTAAAATGAACCGTATTAAACACGTTCTGAATGAATAATAAGGATCTGTTTGTTTTGGGCGCACAGTTTTTGTTCGTCAGTGACTAGACGGGAAATGTGAGGGATGACGGTATTATCTGTATTTATTCATACCACCTTCTATGGGGCATATTTTTCGTTTTCTGTTTCGCCTACGAACGTCATTATCTACATAATACCTTATATTCTAAAAGAGATAAGCGCTCATGAAAAATGCATACCGCATTATTTCATGTATGTAATGCGAGAATTTCAAGTTTATGTAAACGAATTTGCTACTACCATTACTCCTAATACTTTTGGGCGACTTTGGTGTGCAGGTCCTTACATAGCTTTTCCGACAAATATTGCACCATATTGTAACGTATAACAAAGCTAATCTTGTAGAGGTATCATCATGATCAAAGTGTTATTAGCGCTCGCGACTGTACCATAGTGATCAAAGCAAATTACCTCAATACGGCCAAATGTCGCGTGTCAGATCAAACGCTTACGTAATACAAATTAGGTAGGCGCAGACGGGCGATTTTTATATGGTCTTAGGCTCGGCGTAAACGATCTACATGCGATCACGGTCGGTGGCTAACAGGAGCTTGTTACTACGTTTTAACGTACAGGCGCGTGTAGCCGATTGCAGCAACAAAAAAATTATAAAATTATATAGCCGAACCACCCGACAGCTTCAACCAAAGGTACGCGCGCATTATGGCAGGCCGCATCGCATCGCAAAATGCGTACTTAGCACAAAATGCCGGTTGCTGGCGTTGTTTACGAAGCAAGAAATCAAAACTTTTTAGAGTTTACTCCTTAAGAATAGATTTTCATATATAAGCCAAGGGGTATGAAAATCTATGGGAGTAAAATCGAATTCGCTATGTCACACGGTCACACGGCGATGTCACACGATGTTAGCCGAAGAAGTCACACTTTTAAGTTCTCCGCTCATTATCAGAAAGTATAATAAAAATTGACAACCAGTTCACAAATCAAAAAAAAAGTAAGAGTACAAAATATAAAAAAGGTTATAAAAATACGCTATGTACACACTAGAGAGTATTTTTTTATTTTCTGAGTGCACTTACTTTGCATTGGACAAAAAAAAATACTTTTTAGAGTAAACTCCAGTCGTGCGTCGGAGCTGACAACACACACTTTGTTAAGAAGTCTCAAATAATCTTGCTGTCAAGACCAAAATTATAACCAAAAAGTTGAGCTTCTCAACATTAAATCGGGATGTAAGTATTAAATACATTAAAATTTAAATGCATTATGCTGTAATTTCAAAAGATTAAACAGATATTCTAAGAAAGTTACCAAATATACGATACATTTTTTAACAATTTTTTTAGCCCGTCCGGCGTCCGTGTTAACCTTAAAATGTTAATAAAGTTCAAGTATTTTTGTTCTGAACATGCCCTTATAGTGGTTGAGTATTTCCCTTTGATGTTTATAAATCAAAGAACCGCTAAATTTGCCAACGTAAATGAAATAAATATAGATCATACATTCTCAAGCGACTAACATTGAACAAAACAAGAGGACAATGGCTCAGAGGCGAAGATTCGTTTAGAATAGTTTAGATATTAAATATTTTTTTCGATATTAATTTTTTTTTACCTAAACGTAAATGCATTGGCAGCAAATCGTGTGCCTAAATTATTTGTAATTGATTTTATTGAAACGTTAAACAAACAATCATCCTTACTAATATTATAAATGTGAAAGCGTGGATGTTTGTTACGCTTTCACACAAAAACTACTGAACGGATTTCGATGAAATTCGGTATGGTAGTAGTTTAGACTCTGGATTAAAACATAGGCTACTTTTTATCCCGAAAAAGTAATGTTACCGAGGGATACTATACTTACGCGGGCGGAGCCGCGAGCAACAGCTAGTAGATAATATATAGAAATATGACGTATAATATGTGTTCACTAACGACGACTGAACACGACTAGCGTGCATAACTATGTATCCCGTGCGGGCCGGGATTCGGAAATCGATTGCCCCGGGGATCCGGGATCGCGTCCGGAACGATATTATCGGGATGTTCACGATTCGCTCTAATTTCCATGTGATCTCATAACCTGCATTCGTTGTATAGCACTTTTACTTAACCCTTCGACTGCCACGCAAAAAATATTTGTATGCATTGTGACGTAGGTCACCGGTGACCTACATGGTGTTTAAAGTGTTGGAGAGAAATGAACAACATGAAGAGAAGCATGTTTCGAGAAAACTCAACAACGTATGTCTGTATTTAGACTTTAATAGTAACATAAAGAAAGAGTTTGACTCTTTAACGGCTATCAGAGAACGAACATATATTATTAAAATTTAATACTAGAATATTTTCTTACACACACTCTCACACTACACCAACACACTAAAAAATAGTTTATCACGTATTAAATTTTTCGTACATTGTAAAAAAATATATTTTATTAAAAGTAGGTAGGTAACATTATTTTAATTACATACATTTTATTAAAAGATCGAATAAAAAATACCGAGGTAAGCAGTATGCACCACCGCAATACATTTTCATTAATATTCGCATCTCAAGAGTCATACAAATACATACATTGACATAATATGTCGTACAATCCCCGAAGGCTTTCGTAATTAAGACCCATTTCATACACGTGGAGGGTTGTACCACTCTTCCAATTACTCCTGTCAAAAGCGATACTTTAAAAAACAACATTGTTTATTTTTTTAAATGAAATGGACCAGGAAACGAGCAAACGAATCGACTAGTGGTAAGCCATTACCGCCGTAAATAATTCCAAGCAGTTAATTTTAAATGTTAATTCTTTCAATTAAAATCCGTAATTGAATTACTAGCTATTACTGTCAGTAAAGCAAAATTTTTACCAGCATTACACAAAATAATATTAATTTGTAGTTACTAAAAGAGACGCAAAATTTTATTCATAGCTAAGGGTCAATTTACTCCGAAACTAAACGATATGCGACATGGCGCTGCATTTTTAAGATTCAAAATTGATCTTTATTCATTACACAAGAAGATCCATGTTTCATGTAAGAGTTCGAAAATCGAATGTCAAGTTGCACCGCGCTGCACAGCGCATGTGCAGTGTATGACTGATGTCTTATGGAGCGTGTATCTTTTTGTGTTGGGAAAAAAAAAAACATTTTTCAACAGCTTTCTTAAAAATGCAGCGCCGCGTAACGTCACGTACCGTCGCGGAGTGGACTGACCCTAAGGATAAATTATGCATACTAGTAAGTTGCGCGCGAGCTTAGAAAACCTTTGGTACTTTTCTTAATAGTAAAAATCTTATTTGTTTACCTGTACAGAATAGTTTAACAGTATATTAAAATAAGCATTATAAAAATACTAGCTTTTGGGAGCCGTGAGCCCGTGGGAGCCGCGTAAATACAGTATCCCACGGGAACACTGTAGTTTTTTGTGTTAATCTAGATGCCTAATTAGTTTATGTGTTAATCAAGAGCTTAAACTACTACCATACAATATTTTATTGAAATTAGTTCAGTAGTTTTGCGTGAAAGAGTAACAAACATCCATCCATCCTAAAAAAACTTTCATATTTATAATAGTAGTAGGATACCCTGTACCTTATAATATTGTATAGTATACTATACTTGCTCTAAAGTTATCTTAGATTTAGACAAATAAATAAAATTGATGTGTCTGTTTGTAATTTTAAATTAATATCTTTTCACCTAATGCATAATTATGAAAGTGTATACGGTACTTAAAAAAATCTGTCTGTCCTTCTGTCTGTCTGTCTGTCCGTCTTTTTGTCTTTAATCTTTGAAGCATCTGGACCGATTTTCACGGAACTTTCCCTGGCAGATATCTGATGTTGTAAGGTATATAATATAGGCTATTTTATCTTAGGGTTCCGTTGGCGTTTGTTCTAAACACACAAAGTTGCGGACACCAGCTAGTATTCATGTAAGTCGTACCCAGGCGTTAACTTTTCGAGTGGTTAAGCTTCAAATTGAACACCAACTGGGTCCTGGACGAAGTTGACAGGAACGTCACAAGTAACTTGTAGAGAATTAGTAAGTGCGATGTGAAGTTTCAACGAACTGTTATTAATTAAGTTCAGTTTACCGTTGTGATAGTTAATAGAGTAAGTTAGAGTTTTGCGCTGTGTTTTCATTTTAACAAGAGATTTTTTCTAGTTTTTCTTTAAACACTGATGTTACAAAGGTAATAAATAATTTTACAAACAAACTTTTGTTGTTATATGTACAAATGATACGAATTGTGACTTTTCGTTATTTATCGACCTCTGTGACTTGTGTGGTGAGGTGAGGAGGTGTGTGGTTGAGGGCGCTCGAGCCGGAGGTTACGGGATAGATCATGCCGAGGAAACGCAAAGATTTCTGTGTATAATGCTTGGTCGGGGCTTACGCGTAGCGGCCTCGTAGCGCGTAGCAGCCAACAAGCTATTAGCTGACACAATAAATCATAAAAAAATTAAATGAAAAAATGAAATATAAAGGAAGCTACACTGTAAAAACCAGACATGTCCGAGTCGGCCTCGCGCACAAACGGTTCCATACAAAAAGCGTAAAACACGTTTGTCATATGGGAGCCCAACGGTGATGGGACGCCCTAGAGGGTATTTATTTTTTCTTATGTTTCAAGTAATTGTTGTTATTGCGGCAACAGAAATACATCATCTGTGGAAATTTCAACTGTCTAGCTATCACGGTACATGAGATACAGCCTGGTGACAGACGGACGGACGCACGGAAAGCGGAGTCTTAGTAACAGGGGACCTTATTACTAAGACTCCGTCCGCCCGTGTTATACTTTGGGTACGGAACGCTTAAAATGGCTTGTAGCAGTCAAAAGTAGCAAAATCTACTGACCCCGGATAGCAGAAGCCCAATTCTTGTAACTATTTGCGATCTGTTTCGGTCTGCGCGCTGTCTCAATCGCTCACGTGCGATAGACGCGTGTGTGAATGCGACACCGCACGGACCGAAACGAGATGATCACAAATAGTTACGAGAATTATTGGGCTTCTGATGGGTAAGCTCGTACAATTGACATGTACGTATTCGTAACGTTATCGAATGTCAATAGTATTGTGTTGTCATAATTTTCATACAATTCCTTTTCGATAAGTTACGAAAGCGTCCTTGTGAATGAGGGCATTTGATATTTTGTTCATGCTGGGGGCTAGCACACTGACCGCAAGCACAGTTAGAAGTCCATGTGCCTCGTAGCTAGGGAGCTTAATATCATAAGGTACAGTGAGGTCATTTCCACGGTAATTGTATATAGTGTCGATTGCCGCGTTGTGTCTTCATTAAACATCATCATCATCATCATTATCATCATTTTTATTTAGGAGCACCAAATGACATGGATAACATAGTAACCTAATGCAAAAAAATGTCAAGACATGTCGAGGGCTCTGTAACTATCGACGCGCAATCAGTTTCTTTCAAATTATATTTTAGCATAGAAAATTGTAAGTTTCTTACCCTCATTGCTTAGAAGTTCCAGAGATCGATTGCATAGAAAATTATTTACAATATAAAAAGCCATATTGCATGGAATCTCGCCTTTATTTCAAAATACCTATTGGACGATAACCCACACAATAGTGTAGAATGAAAAAAAAACATCTCCACTTCTCATGTATGGGAAGCCACCCATAAAATACAAACTTATAATTATATAATTATGCCAAAAATAAAGTCTATATAAAATCTATAACTTTACTAAATTTGGTATATTTAAATTCGTAACTAGCTGTCCCGCACATGTTGCTCTGCCTAGTTAAGGCAGAGCAACATGTGTCGGGACAGCTTATAGATTTTATATAGACTTTATTTTGAACTGAAAGAACTGAAATTTCTAAACCGTTTAAATTTTCTCCGAACTTTCACAATTATTTCAAGACCAAAAGTAGCCAAATCGGTCCAGCCGTACTCGAGTTTTAGCGAGACATTCAAATTGCAATCCACTTTTATATTATATAAGATTACCGAAGTTGTCAAGAGAGGGTGGAGGTACAGACACATGGAAATTTCATAGGACGACGGTCAGTCAAAAAAAAACTTCAGAAATTAATACTTTTGGCTGTTTACTATTTGTGCAAAAAAAAGGGCTCGCAGAAAAAAAAAAAACTAACAAACTAACTACACGTTCTAAAGTATATTCAAGCTATTAGTAAATGAAAAATACAGCATATTCATCATAGTAAACATTACAAGTAGAAAGGTAGATTAATATATTAAATTATGTATGTTTTACAACTACGTTACGTTTTACATTAGGTATCAAAAACCTACTTATTTTTGGTGCTTATTAGGTCATTTATGGTGTCCATTTTCTAAATGACATGGGACATTCCAGCTGCAAGTTTCACGGCTCCAAAGGCAATGTCATTCAGAATTCGGCCAAATTCGGCAAAACTAAATTTATAAAAAACTACAACCCGATTACGTAAATTATATACCCTATGTTACCCTGGCCATTATTGCGCATCTATTGACACCTCATTCATTAAACTTGGATCAGTATAGTTTAGGCGCTACAGTGAAACATACATACATACATAGATACAAAACATAAACTGCCAATCATCATCATCACTGCATGTTTCACAGTTGCAAAACCAATTTCATTCAGGATTCGGCGAAATTGAAACGCTAGTAAGCCAGATTTAGTGAAAGCGACATCCATCAGCTCTCTAAGCCCCGTAGTCCGTCACGTAGATCAAGTACCGTCAGCAAATGCCAGTTTTTAATTCCTTTTTAGGGTTCCGTAATACTCAGAGTACCCAGTTTCGCTCTGTCCTACTATCTGTTTGGCTGTCTGTCTCTCCGGCCTTCTAGCTTCTGTAATTATGAATAGATGAAATTTGGTATAGTCATAGTAAGTCCCCCCCCCCCCCCCCCGGGCATTTCTAAACTATAAGAGATAGAAAATTATTTTGAGTGAAATCGGACAATAACTAATGAAGTAATTCAAAGAAAACCTATTGCGCGTTGACAGTTACGGAACTCTCATTAGAAATGTCCAGACATGCTCTTGGTTAGGTTATTATTTTGTTGAATTATCTCTTTACAATAAACCAAACATATTTCTATTATATAATTGCTGCTTTATTACCTTCGAATAAAAAATACGACTAAGTATATCATTTTAGCGCAGAATAGAAAACATAATATTATAAACTTACGTACAGAGAGACAGCTTTCATAGAACGATCCAAATCCATCAAAATTTTAATATTTTGACGTCCCCTTCAACGGCCCACAATTTTCCCACACAGTCGTGGACACACCGTATACTTGTAGTAGTGCAATCAAATATAACTATGTAGCTGTTTATCTGTTCGTCTTTCTTTAATCTGTGAGTTACTGTAATATAATATAATATTTTCACTGGTAATGATAAAAACCGTTGATTAATTTCTACTATCGAATGCTCTTCAGATCTGGTTCACTGCAGTTACAACCTGTATCGGGAAAATCAATTTCACGTAATTGAGTGAGGCTGAGTTCAAGTGGTCTGCATTGGCTTATAGACAATTTTCAATATATATGGGCAATGCAAGCTCCAAGATCCTATATGCAGTCAGGGGAAAAAATGTTTATCAGTTATGTAGCATAGCTACATTTTTAACGTATAATTATAGCTAATAACGACGCTTCTAGCGTCATCTATTAGCTGTTGTTGCTAATTATAATAGCTTATTTATGCTAGACGACGCCATCTATTGGCAAACGTTTCTAACTGGAGCTTCATCTCTAATATTTCTTTATTGTGGCATCTGGATTATGCATTACCGCTAGTTGTCAGTTAAAGAAAAAAAACATTATGACAGTAGGGGTATATAAGGGCTGTCGCGAGATGACAGTTCCTTTCTTTTGCTGATTCCATTTGTTCAAGTTTTTCTGGATACAAGTGTATCTTATATTCTTAATCCCGTTTTCACGGTGAGTAGTTTTTTATATCTGTGTTGTGAATATTTGGTAAATCGCGCTTGTAATAAAACACATTATCTTTCATGTAAATTATCACATTGTAAAATTAGTTGTCAAAAATTTTATTGGCCAACCCACGTGCTCATTTATAGTTTCATTATTTATTTGGAATATTTCCAGGGAACTACGGTACGAGTACAACGCCCCGCTAGCTACATCCTGGTTTCTGCATTGCTTGGCTTTCACTTCGCCCTCTGAGTCCTACGCTATAGGCGGAGGACTGTCTGGCCTCTGCCACGGACTGCCCGCTCCTAGACGACGTCGTGGCGAGTTCCTGACCCGAACACAAAACCCGAAAGCGCCACCGGAAGTTGGGTTCCCGCGCCACGTGTTGTCACACCTTACCGTCTACAGTTCCAGATAAGTGCCGTGTGGCTTAAAAGCCCCACCAATCCCTAAAGACACTAGAGGCTAAACCAGATACGTACGGGCTTCTGCCCACGACCTCTTAATTTAAATAAATTTGTCACGTCGGTAATGATACCTCTTTTATTTAATATTACCCGTAACAGTTTTAGGCTGGGACTATATTCTCCGGAATCCGGTAGGCCGGGGAAAATTCAGAGCATTGAAAATAGAACCTTGCGCTAGTATAATAGAGCTGAAAATCTAACAAGTGTCGAGTCAAATTTCAATGTCATATTATATGAGTTATGACAGCTCGAAACTCGACACGTCGATTTTCTGCTCTATTGTTTTAGCGCAGAGTTTTATTTCCAGCACTCTGAATTTTCCTAGGACTGCCGGATTCCGGAACATATAGTCCCAGACTTAGGCTGGGACTGTACATCCGGGACTATATATTCTGCATATTATTATTTCGTAATTATTATTATTTCTTTTCAATCGTAAGTTCTTTCTGTCATCTTTTTAGCGCATGATGCTTAACTTTGTTTATCTTTAATATTTAATTTTGAGCTTAATGAAAACTGCGGTCTTTCTATACCCTTGAGAATTCGAAATGGATTTCAGGGTAAAATAGAGAAATTTTGCTTTAGATTTATTCTGTTACAAAAAATTACATTTAAGTACTTATTTACAAAGCAAATTACACACTATAAGAACATTATTTTCTTCAGTAATCTTTGGCTGCCACGTTTTACTTCAAAACATATCAATATAGGAATAACTACAATTTTGATAAAAATATATAACCCGACGTAAATTATAGAGCCTATGTTACCCGGGCTATATCGAATCGATTGACACCTCATTCATTAAAATCGGACGAGGAGAACAAACTTACATACATACATAGACTCCCAAAATCATTACCCTTTCTTTTGGCTTCGCCGTAGTCAGGTCATGACGATTTGTTATAATTGAACAAAAATGTTCAGTTCGAAGTAGACGATAATGGATTCACAATATGTGATGAAAAATGAATTCGAGATAATATTATTCTTTAAGTATGACGTAATTTACTTTCGAGTGTTCGCTTCTCCGCGCGTGGTGAGTTATACATGAGCTATCCATTGTCCATTGGTGTGATTCAATTTTGGATATAATTAAACGATAAAATAATTAAAAAATATGTAAAAGAAAAATAAATAAAACGAATCACAAAACTGTATGTCTGGCCGGGATTCGAACCCCAGACACTAATTGCCAACAACGAAAAAAGTCCAACGCCAACCTAGCCGTCAACCGGATTTGACATCTAGAAATCGAAATCATTCATATTATGTTATTACGCGACGAAAGAAAAAAATATATGTAACTTAAAAATGCGCAACTTCCCAGGGACTTATCCCTGGGAAGTTGCGCATAAAAAAGAAATCTATCTAGCTAGGTATTAACCTAGCTAAATATATTTCTCTCCCCCAGAACTCCCTGCATACAAAATTTCATGGAAATACTTGCAGCCGTTTCTGAGATTCCGATTGTATTTTTTTTTATTATTCATTACTTGTCCCCGCTATGATATCAATAATCACAAGATCAACTCAACTCTAATAGGGTTATCCCTGCCACCAAATTATATAGCCAATGGTCAGTATTACGATTCTATTGACATATTCATTAAAATCGGATCAGTAGTTTAGACGCTACGATTGAACAAACATACATAATAGACTACCAAAATCATGACCACTCCATTTTCCTTCGCCGTAGTCGGTTAAAAAGACGTATCATATGAGGCACGACGGCAAATATGGCATACAAAACAGTATGCCAAATGGTGTTCTTACCTTTATTTGAGAAAAGCATTCGATCGGTAAAGAAAACAAATCGTTAATCATTTACAGAAGTAAATGTTCTTTATAGGTACGACATTTCGACCTTATTACAATGCCAATAAGGCTAAGGGTCGTCGTGTACATTTACTTCACAAAGTAGGCGATAACAGATACCCGATATGTGAGAATGTTTCGAAATACAAAAAAGACAATAATATTCTTTGTGTAAGGGTCAGTTCACACCGCGACGATACGCCACGCTATGCAACGCTGCATTTTAAAGAGAAATATTCAAAAATTGAACTATATTATCTACACAAAAAGATACACGATTCATATGACAGCACAATGCACATGCGCTGTGTAGCGCGGCGCAACCTGACATTCGAATTACGAGTACAATGAAACGTGCATCTTCTTGTGTGATTGATACAGTTCAATTTTGAAGAGCAAATGCAGCGCTATGTCTGTTATCGTTTCGTTTCGGTGTGAATTGGCCCTAAGAGAGTATTTTCGATCGGTGCGTGTTGCGAATTCGACCCTTGTATACAAACTAATAACGATATCTATAACTGTATTTTAGCTGGCTAAAAGTTAGGTTCATTGGGCAGTGGGATTGGTATTGGAATTGTTTTAAGTAAAGCTAAGTTAAGTAAAAGTAGGTGTATATGTATAACCTACTAATATTATAAATGTGACAGTTTGTGAGGACGGATGGATGTTTGTTACTCTTTCACGCAAAAACTACTGAACGGATTTTGATGAAATTTGGTACCGTAGTAGTTTGAGCTCTGGATTAACACATAGCCTACTTTTTGTCCCGAAAAAGTACAGTGATCCCGTGGGAGACTGTAATTACGCGGGTGGAGCCGCGGGCAAAAGCTAGTCCTAATTATTTTAAAACAAAAAATGTAACCAACTTCCAAAGTTTTTTTTTTTTTATTATATGGTTTTCTCATAGATGCCATTCTCAGATATGCAACTGGACCAAATTGAAATGGGACCATACGAGAAGCACCAGCTTTCAAATAAAAAAAGAATCATCAAAATCGGTTCACCCAGTCGAAAGTTCTGAGGTAACAAACATTAAAAATACAGTGGAATTAAGTACTTCCTTTTTTGAAGTCGGTTAAAAATATGGAAAGCTTTGCGGGATTTAAGTATCTAAGATATACTCGTAATTAGACATAGGCTAAGACCAAAACTATTTTGATTGTGTTATCTATATAAAATAGCTTTTATTAAAATAGCTATAAAGCCTTCAATAGACGTTATAGAAAAGTACTACGAGTATACATTTTACCCAATTAATAAAGTTCACGGGTAAACAAACAATATATTTATATATATAAAAGAAAGTCGTGTTAGTTACACTATTTATAACTCAAGAACGGCTGAACCGATTTGGCTGAAAATTGGTGGGAAGGTAGCTTAGAACCAGGAGACGGACATAGGATACTTAAGTGCCCCACCGAATCTGTCTGTCTGTATGTTCGCGATAATCTCAAAAACTACTGAATGGATTTTCATGCCGTTTACATTTACCGACAGAGTGGTTCCTTAGGAAGGAAGGAAGCCGTCTGGGAACTTTTATCGAAAACGCTGCCTAACCTAACCCGTTGGAGCTAAATAACAAAACAACGTATGATGGGATTGTTTCTCTTTTATAGGTCTACAAGAAAAGTCCGTGATGGCATAAAAGTGAAACGATCCCATCATACAGTGTTTTGTTATTTATCTTTATATTTATATAGGTCTATCTTTTAAGTATAGGTTTACAATACCCATTCTAAGTTTAAAAAAATGTTCAGAAATAATGTGGTACTTCCAGAAGCTATTTAGACGGATACAATTTATAATTAAATTGTTTTGATATAATCTCCTAGATAAGGATAATTCCTTATCTAGGAGATTATATCTAGGAGATATCTTAAAATTAAAAAGTACGTGTGAAAATTTATAATAAGGTATATATTTTTGCTTTGTGCTATTACTATATTACAGGTATATTTGCTATAGAAGTTTTTTTGCGTAGTTGCGGGCAAAAGCTTATTAAGTTATTAATAATAAACATAAATAAGTAGCATAAGGTACCCAGCCAATATCTATTGCTGTTAGTTTTATTAATTAATTAATAAAGCAATATAATTTTATCAGGATTATTATATTACTTTTATTGTATGTACCGTAGATACTTTCATATGCATTGAGTGAAAAGCTGTTAATTTAAAATTACAAACAGACACTTCAATTTTATTTATTTGTATGTATAGCTGGATTTCGTCGCCGGGCTGCGGCGAAAATTCAGATACAAAGTTACACTAGCGGCATCGCGGGAGCTGCGGCGTGTGACTATGCGTAATAACTATAAAATATAATGAAAAATTTCCTACATGTACGACTATATACAGTATACACCTATAGTATTATTACAAACAACACAATAAATACTACCTACATCTACAACTATCTACACCAACCTACACCTACTGCATACCTACACCTAATAGCAAAACCTACACCTACTACTTTTACCTACAATCTACACCCAGAACCTACACTACACGTGCACCAACCTACGCGTCCACTACCTACACCTAATATAAACTCAAATAAACTAACCTAACTATAAACTCAAATATATAATTACCTACATATACGCCTACAGTATCTACAACACAATATACTACCTAAACCTACACCTACTACCTGCCCCTACAAGTTGCAGCCCACAGGTGATGTGGTGCGATGATGTAAAACAATTTTTCATCATGTTAGAAAGAAACAAAAAAGTGAACTAAGCATATCATATAACCTAGTATGTAGCATAGGTACCATGTACCTAGTTTATTTCAGAGCTCCATGGCCTAGTGGGTAGACCGTTTGATTCGCACTCGAGAGAGTACAGGTTCGATTCCCAGGTTGTGGCGTGTACCATTGAGACTTTTTCAGGTCTCAAGTACATTATGCGGACGCTCTAACGGTGAAGGGAAACATGAAACCCGCACATGGTTGGCCCCAGACGTATTGACCGACTGGAATCCAGAGGAATGACTATTCCTCTGAACTAAGCTGACTATATTGTGAGAATGCCGTACGTGCTTGGGCAACCATATGACATTTAAAAACCAACTGTACCAGGCACTACAGTATTTCAAGAGTGGTTACTGCGCTCGGAGAACACTGTATAAAGCATTCAATAATGAAAAGGCCTAAGTTTTTTTTGACTCTATTACAAGTACCTATTCTTTTTTTTACTCACACGGTATAAAACATCACGTAGTATAATGTCGTCAACTCGCATTTAGTCTTGCAAAATAATAATTTACAAACGGAATTATGGAAAACCGAGTAAACTTTATTTAACATATTATGTGCTAAGCGCTGAGTACGAGGGGGTAAGGGACAAGCGGACCAGAGACAGAAAATTCACTGAGCTAAATATATTATATTCCGCACGGATGGAACGGATAACTTTGTAAAAAGAGAAGAGAAAGAGAACCGCAGTTTTATTTCGTCTTTTAAGGTGTTCCGTATCCAAGGGTAAAAACTGGACTCTATAACTGAGACTTGAGTCTATATGTTTGTGGGTCTGTCTGTCACCGGGCTGTATCTCCTTAACCGTGAAAGATAGACAGTTTAAATTTTCACAGAAGGTGTATTTCTATAGAAGGTACATAATGTATATGGATTCCTGGAAGAAACTGCTTCAGCAGTAAGGCCGCCAAATTGGATTTTTTTGTCGTTATTATTTTCTGTATGTTATTTATATTTAGTTTATGTTCAAATAAAGATTTTTTTATTTATTTCTGACAACAAATATATACTGAATAAAATAAATATTATATTAAACGCACGTTTGTTGTGTGGAAGCATCCACCCTTTATTCTACGAGTATGTCTATGGGTGAGGGAAGCCGACGCACCCCTCCCAGGCTTATTCTATAATTTTATGACTATTAAAACGTATTTTTATAGCGCAGTAAATACAAAGTGTCATATCGCAGCCTGCGTTTCACATAAATAAAAACGCATGACGCTGACGAATCTATTTTAGTAGGACGAAAAGGTAAAAATACTGTGGAAGACACGTCGAAAAAGGGCTCCCGCTGGGTTCCTTTCATAAAATACCTACTGTGAAACTTCACAATGCAAGTTATCGAGTTTATAGTTGTGTTAAATAAATAAAACACATACGCTTTATAATCTAGGCAGATAAATAATAATAGGTCTTTACCTATGAAATTGCCGTTCTGCAGTACTGGCCATTTCAAATCAAAATAATTTTTGTTTGGCTAAGAATTTTAATTTCAAATTAATTTTATTTTATAAACATGGAATTCTTTTTCCAAAAGTAGTCATTTGTTTATTGATTAGTGTTACATTTTCATCGCATTTCAATCTTTTTCGTCATCATGGATACGTTAAAAGTTCGAGTAATTATGGAATATGAGTACCGTCGTGGCAGTAACGCGGCACAAGCGGCACGCACTATCAACGACGTTTACGGAGCTAACACTACAAACCAACGCACCATCTGTTATTGGTTTGCTCGCTTCCGTTCTGGAAATTTCGACCTGAAAAATGAACCTCGCGGTCGTCCGAAGACTTTGGTCGACAATGACGAATTAAAGGCGATTGTGGAAGCTGATGATACACAATCTACGGCTGAATTAGCAGCAGCTTTCGACGTTAGCGTTAAAACAATATTGGTCCATTTGCGTCAAATTGGCAAGATAAAAAAGCTTGACAAATGGGTGCCCCACGACTCAATGATCGCCAGCGCGAAGTACGCGTCGAGACGTGCCTTGGACTGCTCAACAGACACACAAATGAAGGAATTTTGAACAACTGCATTGTTACCTGCGATGACAAATGGATTCTGTTTGATAGCCGCAAGCGCTCAGCAAGTTGGTTGGATCCTGGTTCAGCACCTAAACAATGCCCTAAACGAAAACTTACCCCTAGAAAAGTGATGGTCACTGTTTGGTGGTCTAGCGCCGGTGTGATTCATCACAGCTTCTTACCAAACGGGATGAGCATTACTGCAGATGTGTACTGTGAAGAACTGAACACAATGATGGAGAAGCTGGCACATCTCCAACCAGCATTGGTCAATCGCTCCTCTCCGCTGCTCCTACACGACAATGCGCGACCTCATACTGCACAGCAGACGGTCTCCAAGTTGCAAGAACTGGGGTTGGAAGCTCTCCGTCATCCGCCCTACTCACCAGACCTTGCGCCTACAGACTACTACTTTTTCCAGAATTTGGATAACTTCTTGGCGGGAAAAAAATTCAATACCCGAGAGGCAGTACAAAATGCCTGTGAAGAATTTGTTGTCTCCCGTCCAGCTGATTTCTTTAAGAAGGGCATCAATAAACTGCCACTGCGTTGGCAAAGATGCATTGATTGCATGGGTGAGTTTAAATTTTATCATACGAAACGGCAATTTCATAGGTAAAGACCTAATATTAAACGGAATATATTATAGTAGGCAAGGATAGAAAGCGTTAATTGGTTAAAACTAACCATTTATCTAATGAAGACGATTATAATATGTTGTGGAATGCGACATCTTGGTTCTTACAGATCCTTCTTACGCTTGAGTGGTGATAATAATAATACAGGAACAATTGTGATATTCTTCTTCATTGGTGAGAGATGAGAGAGATGCTTACACAGATACGAATTACATATTATGAGAGATGCATAATATAGATACGTATTACATATGAGAGATGCTTATTATAGATACGTATTACATATGAGAGATGCTTAACATAGATACGTATTACATAATAATATGAGAGATGCTTAACACAGATACGTATTACATATGAGAGATGCTTAAAATAGATACGTATTACATATGAGAGATGCTTAACATAGATACGGATTACATATGAGAGATGCTTAACATAGATACGTATTACATATGAGAGATGCTTAACACAGATACGTATTACATATGAGAGATGCTTAACATAGATACGTATTACATATGAAAGATGCATAGCATAGATACGTATTACATATGAGAGATGCTTACCATAGATACGTATTACATATGAGAGATGCTTAACATAGATACGTATTACATATGAGAGATGCTTAACATAGATACGTATTACATAATATGAGAGATGCTTAACACACATACGTATTACGTATGAGAGATGCTTAACATAGATACGTATTACATATGAGAGATGCTTAACATAGATACGGATTACATATGAGAGATGCTCAACATAGATACGTATTACATATGAGAGATGCTTAACACAGATACGTCTACACTATAATATATAGAAAGCCTTTTGGCTAAACTGAAATAAACTAACTAGATAGGCTGTGCTTGTGACAGCTGTCAATATGACATTGATATTTATACTTTTTATCAGTACTATATTAAGCAACAAATATATTTACCAGTGGTCGCCCTATTTTCAAAATTCGCCCATAATAGCTCATATAATTTTTAAGTTGTCGACCTCTGTGGCTTAGTTGTTAGCACGTCGGCGGTTAAGCTGGAGGTCGCGGGTTCGAATACCTCCGAAGGGACAAAAAGATTTTAGTGTTCCTGGGTCTTGGATGTGTATTAAATATATGCATAGTATAATAAAAATCTTAAATATGTGTGTAGTATAAAAGAAGATATTAAATATATTTCCATTGTGTGGTAGGTACCCGTAACACAAGTTCTTCGAGATCTTACCACGGGACCAGATTGACGTGGTGTAAAAGCGTCCAACTTCAACGTGTAACAAAGTTGAATCTATCAAACGCACGGTAGTGTGTTGACGTTATTTTTATTAGTTCTATGTGTTTTTAGCATTATTTAAAAAAATATTAGCTTTCTGCACCACATAAACTTTAACTGAGCCAAATATCATATCTTCTCCGTTCGCACAGTACTCGTTAAACTGTACTGAAAGTTGTTGATTCACGTAATAATAGTATTTACCTATAGGTCCTACTACTATAATAAATGTGAATGTTTGTGAGGATGGATGGATGGACGTTTCTTGATCTTTCACGCAAACTACGGATCGGATTTTGATTAAATTTAGTATGGTAGTAGTTAAGGCTTTGGATCAAAACATAGGCCGAAAAAGTACTGTATTTAGGCGGGCGGAGTCGTGGGAAAAACTAGTACTAAATGAATGTGAGGTAACAAAATATAGTATTATGATAAGCTAGCTATGATCACAAATCCTAATGAAATAGGCACTTACTATGTGCATTTACGAGGTCCGAGGCCGACAGGATAACGACCTCTGGATAAATGTGGACACAACGTGCGATGCCAATATCGTGCCAGGGGCCTGTGAGTGGTAACAAAGTGTTTCCCCTATAAGCCGATATTACGCAGACCATCATATCATCAAATCAATTTTATTGAATTTAAAGCTGCGATATTTTACTTTCAATAAGGCTTCGTTCGCGAAGACGCTCGTTTATTGCTGGAACAGTGTTTTGTAGAGCCTATGTCCTTCAGCAAACATTAATCTTTACTACTAAATACTAAATTTTATCAAAATCCGTCCAGTGACTTAGGCGTATTTGCGTTACAGACACACACACACACACAGAGTTAGTATATATAATATTACAAGGATTGTACTGACTATTGATTACCGTAATTGCCAAACTTAGAAAGATTCTCCTCGCCGACGAGACGCCATCTTGAATAACAAATATTAGATTATGTTCTAATAACAATAATAATTATACTCTTCGAATCACGACGCATGACGTCATATGTCTTGGGAGTATTCCCTCCAAATTGATTTTGTCTATGCTTAACTTATTACTTTTTCTTGTCAACGAAGAAACCGTACACGTTTAGCCTTGATTCACGATACTATTTTGTTACTAGCTTTTGTCCCCAGCTGCCACTCGCGTTAAAGTGCAGCGCTGTTAAAGTGCAGTGTGAACTGAATAAAGTTAAGAATAAAGTTTAATTTTGAATACCTAACTATTCAAAATTGAACTTACTAATAGTAAATCTTTGTGTATTTGATGTGAGTAAACTAATTGTATGTTTTTTAACACTAATTATCTAAGAAAATATTCCAACTTTTATGTAATAATTAGTTTATCATATTTTGTATGAATATGAATACTAGCTGGTGCTCGCAACTTCGTTCGCGTAGAACTAACGGAAACGGAAACCTATTTTTTAAACGAAACCCTAAGATAAAAGTGAGGTTTAAGGTCCTTATAACATCAGCTATCTGTCAGTGAAAGTCCCACAATAATGGGTCCAGCCGTTTCAGAGATTAGCCGGAACAAACTAAAATGACATAAATTATATTTTACTGTTTAACGCCGTAAATACTATAAAGGTGCTTTCATTTGAATTTAGTTACTAGTGACTAGCTATTAATTTAAAATTACAAACGGACTCTTCAGTTATATTTATTTTTATATGTAGTATATGCAAGGATTCGTTGAAATTAGTTGATATATCACAGAATTTACCCGACTATCCTGCAGATAAGTCTTACCAATAACACCTTAACAGACTTAACTTAACCGTTGTTATCCAGATGCAAATCCTCCTACATCTAACATAATTTTATCTTTAGTTGCCGTAGGTATTCCATAGTAAAACTCCCAATGTCCTTACTGACACCAAAAAATTTGCGACAGTATCACCTAAAATCTAAATGATTGACCCCGGGTTTATCCGCCCCTGCATGCCATTGTTGGCAGTAATTAAATCACAGACAATCGAATGATGCGTTAATGGTAAATTAAATCTGCATACATTTGGTGACTGATATATTCAGTGAAATTTCAATGTTTTGTTTTTGAGCTCTTTTGTGAACGCCAAATAAAATAACGGTTTATCTAGCAAATATGTTTCATTACTAGTTTAACTAGTACCTACCTATTAGGTACCTTTAGAACCTGTTGCAGAATATACTGATATTAGTGTCAGATATTTGCATCTTTTTGCCCATAACTAAGCTCGCGTAAATAAAGTATCCCACGGGAACACTATACTTTTTCGGAATAAAAAGTAGCATATGTTTTAAACCAGAGCCTAAACTACTACCATAGCAAATTTTATCAAAATCTGTTTAGTAGTTTTTGCGTTTTTTCACATTTATATTAGTAGGTAGTAGTAAATAATTTTTTCGACAGCCAAATATGTTTTACTGTTAGTGGAGCCGCGTTATTAGAAGACTTTCTCAAGTAGAAACCTTTGGTGTGGCCGCATTGTTAGATGTCCTCAAGTAGAAATGCCACTCTGCTCTTAATTTAATGTTCTCAAAACGAAACCACTAGCGTTCAGACACTAGCGTTTCCCGAGATCCTTTGACTACACTTTGACTATACTTTGACTTGGCAAAGATATTCAGTCAACTGACAACAACAGCTAAGGTTATTTGATACTAGCAATAGACAGTAACTTCGACTTATATTAAATTCTAAGTGTTTTCTTTACTTTACTTCATTCGTGTAAAATTAAACTTGTGTTCATCGTAACTTTTCTCGGGATACACTATATACTAAGTTTTGAGCTATTTGCATATGATACAAAGCTATCCCGTCTAGAAGATTTTTTTGCAGGTCAAAAGCTAACTGTCTAGCTATAGTGTAGCAGAAGGATTATTTTATACTATTACATATTAGATACTATTACAAAGGTACGAACTGCGATGGGATCTTTAAAAGACTTTTAAAAAAGACGGATCACGGATGATATATTTTTCGAGGCTGCAGATATTTCTTTAATCCAAACCTTTTAGCTATTACGTGAAATAATAACAAAACTTATCGCATATGTAATCTAACCATTTCAATTTATAGTCATTTAATCTAAAAGTACGGTAACACAATTGCAACAATATTGTACACGCAATGGAAATTATAAAGCTCTTTTGTTCCTTTGAAGATGATATTAGAAAGGAGTTTGTATGAAAATTAAATGCAAGCCTAGGCTGGATGTTTAAATTACCATACAAATCTTCTTTAAAACGTACTGGCTCTTGCCCGCGGGTCCGCCCGGGCAAATGAGATTTATAAACCTCTTTAGTAACTTTGTCTATTATGTTAAAACTGTAGTTTTAAAGCTCTAACCGTGCATAGGTGATAAGTTTTTATTATACACATATTTAAAAACATTTGCGTTTTTTACAACCTGTTTTCATAGTCGACCAAATATGTTTTTAATAGTAATCTAACATTGTTACACGCTGTAGGCGAAAGTAGACTTAAGGCTTTCACAATCTTATTCGGAAGTTTTGATTCTGCTTACTCTATATCGAGCGACAGAGAAAAAACATGCAATTAAGCTATCAGACACTTATCAGTAATCAGTATATTGTGCAACAGGTCCTGTTAAGGACAGCTGCCTCGCAGTGAAATAACACATCGTGAGTGTATATACGAACGCTACATAGTGATTAATAACTTTTATAAACTTTAAACGTAAAAATATGTGAAAAATGTATGTGTTATTTTCATAGCATCAATGTATCAAATAGTTGTTTTTGAACGTAAGTTTATTTTGATTATATGTTAAAAATAGTGGCCTATTTTAACGTAGTTATTTATACAGGACATACCTGGGCTGATTGATAACTGGCCGAAACGAAGAACTTAAAAAAATGATACGCAAAAAAGGAATATTACATTATATTCTGGCATCTTTTTGAAAATAGAACGCCAAATTTGAATTTAATCGAACTGATGAAATTTGTTTGAGAGGACGTAGAAATCTCTGTCGTAAATTTTCTTAACAACAGTACTACGCAAGCTTGCTGCAAAAGTTAAGTGAAGAAATCCAGAAGAAACGAGCACATTTGGCCAAGAAAAAAATTTTGTTCCACCATGACAACGCACCTGCACACACGTCAATGGTTGCAGTCGCCAAACTCCATGAATTGCGGTTCGAATTGCTACCGCATCCACCCTATTCCCCGGATCTGGCCCCGTGCGACTTCCACTTATTCCCAAACCTGAAGAAATGGTTAGGTGGCCAGAGATTTTCATCAAATGAAGAAGTCATTGTTGCCGTGGACGAGTATTTTGAGGGGTTGGAGAAAACATTTTATCAAACTGGTGTAACGGCATTGGAGAAGCGCTGGACTAAATGCATCGAGGTAGAAGGAAACTACGTTGAGAAATAAATTTATTTTAAATAGATTTTTGAAGTTTTTCTTTGTCGTTTCGGAAACTTATCAATCAGCCCTCGTATAAATGTGTTCTGTAAAGTAAATAACGATAGTTTTGATAGAAAAGTAAATGTTCGAATAGTTATTACAAAAATAGTGATGAAAATACATAGCATTTGGTTGTACTTTTAACTTTGTATGAGAATATTTATGATTGTACATAAGTATGTGTTTATGTAATCCGTTGTGTATATGGAAAAGTCACTATCCCTAGCTCATGGCAAATGGAAAATCGGCGGAAAATAGCCATGATATAGCCATAGCATATGATAGTGCAAGTGAGACAGCAAATTGGCTCAACATTGTGACCAAATGTGTATACGGCATTGCCATGAGCTAGAATTGTGAACCGATTCTTGTGTACAATGTTCTCCCGAACTCGTGTTTTATTTTATCGTCTCGCTCTGCCTATATGTTCGAACCGATCCGGCGTTGGAAAAATCCTATGGATAAATACTGTCCCCTGCAGGCCCTAAGATTAAGAAGATTTAGTGTCAGTTCATACCGCGCTTCATAGCGCTAAAAAAATAAACTTTATTCACTACACTATTAGATACACGTTTCATTGCAAAAGTTCAAATTTCGTGCTGTGCCGCACTGCGCAGCGCGGCGCTGCTCTTGCAATGAAACGCACGTATCTTTTTGTGTAGTGAATAAAGTTTATTTTTTTAGCGCTATCTTAATAAAAATGCAGCGTCGCGTCGCATCTCCGTGTGAGGTGACCCTTTAAGTCATTATCTTAAGATGTCTCACGCTGCAGGTACTCTTGAAAAAACAAGATTTGAAGCTGAAAAATAGAAATATACCTCATAAATGTACAGCTTCATGATAAAACTCGATGGCAACTTGACTGGTTTTAAAAAGAAGTTACGGTTCTGATAATTCATTCGTCATCATCATTCATCAGATCATTAGTCATCACATATTATCACATAATTCGGTGAGAGTAATGCTGTAGACAAGGTATGACTTTCAAAGTAAGCCAGACTGACGCTTGAGTAATATTATATAAACCTTTGAACATATTCGGTTTCGTGTAAACTCAGCTCAGTAAGTGCGAGAGGGAGAGAAACAGGTGGTTTCTCGCTTATACCGTTCTATTGCAGTTTGAACGGATTCGCCTCATGTGTTATTGTTCCTCATGGATAGCAAGCATTATCTTATGAACGGTCAGCGACTGACCTGGTGTGTCACTTTTGGACCTTAAAAAAACTTGGCCTTTTTCATCCGTTATTTGATGATTTATACAGTATTTTCCGAGCGAAGAAACCACTCTTGAAATACTGTAGTACTGGACTGTAGGTTTTAAATGTCGTATGGTTGCCCAAGCACATACGGCATTCTCACAAGACAGTCAGCCTAGTCCAGAGGAATGACTGGTCAATACGTCTGGGTTCAACTATGTGCTGGTTTCCTCACATAATGTTTTCCTTCACCGTTAGAGCGTCCGCATAATGTACTAGAGATCTGAAAAGGTCTCATGCAACCTGCACTCTCTCGAGTGCTAATCAAACGGTTTACCACTAGGCCACGGAGCTCTGCTTTTTTGTGGACCTTACTGCCATAGTAATAAAATCGAAAAATACACTATCTATCGGCGACTGTACATTGTACAGTTTAACGCCTTCGTGGTGAAATGGTTTAGAGCTTGAAACTCGACTCCGGAGCCTTGGGTTCGATCCCCGCGTTAAAATAACGAAAAATTTCGTTTTCAAGACTGGTTTGGGGAATAATAATGATATCTTTATCTATGGACGTCAATCTGGCCCGTCGCAATTATCCAAAGAACTTGTTTTACGGGTACCAGACAACGGGAAGTATATAATATATTTTAATACTTTTATACTATACGTATATTTCGAATTTTTATGATATTGTAAACTATTATACTATTATATAACTATTTTTATGATATTTAATACACATCCATGACCAGAGGAATATTGAAAACTTTTTGCACCCTTGGCGGGGTTCGAATCCGTGATGCGCTAACCACTGAGCCTCAGAGACCGTCACAATGCAGACTGATCACCTGATCGTCTGACAAGAAAGATGGTCCATGCGTTGGAAAAAGTGCATGTAAAAAGTCGGTCTTGCGCCTGATCTCTCGCCATTTGTGTCGGTTATCCATCTCGGGTTACGAGAGCAAAGGAAGAGAGAGTGCTCTTTTCTATTGCGCACACACATGGGCACTATAAAAATAACTCCTGCGTAGCTGGTCAGTACCATAATTCTCGTAAAACTTTCATTTTACTTTTATTGAATTATAAATGAATCGTCTTGACATTATCATTAACAGATTTTTGCAGTTTGGACCAATCAAAACGGGTTTACGTTGGTTTGACGTTTATGAGAATACCATCTTGCAGTTTTCACATCCAGGACTGATCCTAACTATATCATTGCAGGATTTAATTGGCAGAATCCTTCTGATTTCAATGAAGTGAAGGTGTGGGACGCTATTATTATTGTACAGACAGTGGCAAGTATATTGTATACGTGACACTGAAAATGTACAAGATACTTTGCGTTTTTATATTGCACACAATTTATTCTTACAAAAAGTTTCATCCTTTATAACACATTCTTTATTTATGTACCGCGTAGCATTATTCTAAGCATGTTGGATGTTGATAGCGACGAAACCTTTCTTATTATTAAGAAAAGTTCCGATTGAATCATAAAATAATAAGTAATCAAGTCTTCGCGGAAGGATTCAAATTTTTAATTAATCTTCAGTTTGGCGATACACGAAACTTGGGAAAAATATTCTCAATAATCGCTTCCAAGAGATTTGAGGGGTTTATAAAAATTTTGATTGACTTTTAAACGATCTTTTGTTGTATCAACATTTATTAAAAGTTTCGTTTTTCGTTAGCGACCGTGTATTTTTAGCTAGTGTAGCGATTAATTAAATTGTAGGTAAAGTAAAAGGAAAATTTGTATGTATGAAACTTTCTTGCATGCAAGAGTTTATTTTTACTTTTTCATCCACGATAGAGTTGTAAAATTTTTAAAATTTTCAATTAATTTCGAATTCTAACATTGTTTCAGGTACGTAAGGTTATCCCAGGAAGAAGTTAAGTAGAGTATGTTTTTACATCAACTTTGACAGCTTCTATTAACGCCGTTGGACTATATTAATGCGGTATGAAAAAGCGTCCATCCGTGATTATTTTCCCACAGCGATAATAATTAGTGCTATGTTATTGAAATTTAAAAGAAAATATGGATAACATTGAAAAAAAGTTTCATGCCATTTTTATCTTTGAAAGCTGCTCTTTTGGACATAAACGGCCGAATATTAAAACGCCACTCAAATATTAACGGCTACTCAAATGACGTTTCAGTATTCCGCTGTTAGGTGCTTAGTTTTTTTTCTTTACATAGTAGCTTCTCAATATAAACGTATTATATGGACATATCTGGACGAAATCGTGACGGCTTCGAAGGCTGACGGCTAATACCTACAGCCTTCAAGTAATTCCGCTTTATATATTCAAATATTGGAGTTACACTTGTAACCCTTGTGAGTGCTTGTATAACATAGTTAACTGCGCCTAAGCTTTTGAATAGGGTTGCCACTTGTTAGATAATTTTTTTACTTTAGTTTTCTATACTAAGATAATGAAAGGGAAAGATTTTGTTTGTTTGTTTGCATTTATTATACTCGGCGCGGCGAACCTTGATCCCTATAACAGTTCGTGTTAGTTATGGGTCGTGTCGATTTTTAATTTTTTTATAGACAAAGGCGTGGCCTGCATTCAGCCACGTTGGTAAACATGTTTTGAAAAATATTATAATGTGCATTTTTAATGTCTATTATGTTGTTGTTGTATTACTTCGCGTTACTACTTTACGTTCGCTACTTCAGTACGAGTGCTAACGCCTTGTATGCGCCACGTGTTTTTTTGTTATCGGAGTGTTACTTGTTATTACTGTTTTCTTGCTATTACTGTTTTTTGTTTTTGTTGCTGTTTTGTTATTGTTGGTATTGAAAAATGCCGAAAAGACTACGAAAAACTGTACTCAACAGAGAAACGCGGGAGTTTGTTGTGCCATTGCGAGATTACTTTGCTCGTGAACAACAAAATGGCGGACCTTTGTTGCCACTTGACAACGTACGCACCGTGTTGCTGATGCTCTAGGGATTGGTAAGGCTACCGTTTCCCGAATCACAAAGGAAAAGTTCGGCGAATCGTCGATGGAGGAGAACAAACTCTCAACTCCAAAGAAGAAAAAATGTAATAGGGTACATCCCGTCACCAGTCCTGATGACTTCGACATGGCTGCGATACGTAACCATATTTACGGTTACTACTTCCGAGGTGAACTGCCGACTTGTAAAAAGTTATTGACGTCACTGAAATCAGCCAGTTTACTTAATGGCGGTATGACTTCGCTCATAGTAGTCATAAATAAATGCGGATTTCGGTATGGGAAGTGTGACAAAAGAAAAGTATTAATGGAGCGTAAGGATATAGCATTGATGAGGTGTGACTTTCTACGTAAAATGAAGAAAATCGAGAATTGGGACAATGTGGTCTATCTGGACGAAACGTGGCTTAACGCCAATCACACAGTCTCCAAAACATGGACAGACGATGCAGGGAAATCCTGTATCAAAGCTCCAGAAGGCAAGGGCCAGCGTTTGATTATCTGCCACGCTGGTACAGCCAAAGGTTTTGTGCCTCATTGCTTGTGGGCCTTCAAATGAGTTTCAACAACAGATTATCACGAAGAGATGAATTCCGAAAACTTTAAGCAATGGTTCATAAAACTTTTGGATAATCTGCATGAGCCCCACCATATTTTGATGGACAACGCCCCATACCAATCCGTACAAGTAAACAAACCACCCACCAGTAACAGTAAAAAAGGTGAAATACTAGAGTGGTTGCAACGCAATGGTGTGATGGCTGACAGTCAACTGTTAAAAAAGGAGTTGGTCAGATTATTGAACCTACAGAAACTCCAAACAAAGCGGACATATTTTTTGGATGAAATGGCAAAATCAAAAGGTCACACAGTGATTCGGTTACCGCCATACCATTGCCAATATAATGCAATTGAGATGATATGGGCGCAAATCAAAGGTGGGTAATTTGTATTTATTTTAACTTTTATGTACAAATTAAGTACTTTTACTTCGATCTCACTCTTTTACTTTGCATCGTACTCAATCTAAATAAATATTGTTTCAGGTTGTGCAGCCAGGCTTAACACCACTCCGCCATTTACAGAAAAAGCTTGTAGTGAAGTGACTCCGGATAATTGGAGGAAAGTCGTAGAAAAGACCAAAAAACTTTGCTCCGATGATTGGGATCGAGATGTGCGATACGGCACTATTGAAGATCAACCATTATTCATAAACGTAGGCGACAGCAGTTGCAGTTCAGATTCCGAGTCTGAGACGCAAACACTCATGTCATTATCAGATTCAGAATAAAATACAGAATGTAACAAAAGTAAGTGATAATACTTTAGGGTGTGTATGTGTCCCTTATATAGAGTTCACTGGCAAAGTAGTAGCGCTGAAAGCGAAAAAATTTTTTTGTGATTTGTATGGGGAAGCTCATGTATGTCGCTGGGGCGCTTGCCCATACAAATCATAAAAAAATTTTTTCGCTCTCAGCGCTGCTACTTTTACAGTAAGCTCTATATAAGGAACACATACAAACCCTAAAGTATTATCACTTACTTTTGTTACACCCTGTATATATAAATAAATAATCGTTAAACAGCTTTTGTTTCATTTCGTTTTGTCCTATAGTTATTTTTTTAATTTTCTTGGGTATATAATCATGTGTGTATGTATGTATGGTATAATCGTAATCTTCTGTTCCATTCAATAATAAATGAACTAAAATTTATGTATGGAAAAAAAATTGTGCGCTCGTTTCCATTATCGACATTTTTTATCGATACTTTACGCACTAGTCGATAAATGTCACACGACGTAAGTTTTGCAGGACGTAAACGTAAATTCAGATTGAGATAATTTCTTGTAAATGTTAAGAATTGTTAAAAATTCCAACGGAATTTCATTGTAATGGCATACAGCTACGTAAATTAGACGCCTTATTATTCTTAGACGCCTCCAATATGATCCTAATTGAATGGTGACGCCACTACAATGTTATGTCGTGAGATTAACTGTCAGTGTCATAGAGATCAAGGTTCGCCGCGCCGAGTATAGTCTCTAACTACTGGATGGATTTGATGAATGTTGGTACAGAGTAGACCACAGGACATGGCAACTTTTTATCACAGCATTTCCTCAAGATGTCTTTTTGCGCGCACGAAGTCGCGGGAAATGTCTAGCATTAGATAATTTAGTTTTGCTTAACTTATTTGGAGAAGTATTTTGTTCAAAAAGTAACTGAAATATGAAATATTTAAAGTACCCGCTAGTCTATATACACACCGTGTTTCAAATATATCTATTTTGGCACGTGAAAACAGTTTTAAAGTTCTCCCAATGTTCGGTAATTTGTTCTAAAAATATTCTCAAAAAAAGAAGTTAAGGTGTTCGGTTTTGATATGTTAATCCTGACCTCACTTTATACATGTACCTTATGAACACCTACAGTTACATCTTTTGGTATTTTAATATTCTTTTTATGAACAAAGATAAGGATGGAATTACATCAAAACTCTTTTAAGACGTTAAAATATCCGGTTTGAAGAATTTGATAATTTGAATTAATTTTTGTCCTTTTCCGTTCATAAAAGATGGTTATTATAAGTTGTAAAATATGGTTATTAAAGACGTTCTATGCAGTTTTATTTTCAAATTACTATTTAGACTATTATAAAGCTTTTATTTTTATATGTATCTGTGTGGGTAATGTATAACATGTTACCCACACATAACGCCGCGTACGGGTAGTGGTCCGCGTCACTGATACACAAATTAAAGCTATATAATTACAAGCGCACGCACATATAGGTGACGTGCCTATGTATAGTTCAATTATTTGAATAACTTATTTAAATTACTTATGTGAACATTTTAAAGTTATTATTGACATTTTTTATGATATCATATTTCGTGACAACCCTACAGGAATCCATTTGCTCGTGGCTCATCCATATTGGCCGAGTCGTAAAGTTTAATGCTAATCGTTATGGTCGGTTTGTATTGATACTTTGTGATTGTATATATATTGACACTTTGTTACAGTGGGGTCGTTTATACGTATCGTGAAACCGAACAAGATAAATGTCAATTCATCGAAACAATATCTGCTACAAGAAGACACACAGAGGCCCGATTCTCGTACTTAACTTAGACTTTCAACTTGCCATCAACTTATTATAAATTAATCAGGGGCGTGCGCTCTATATAGGCAGAAATGCAGTGCTTTACTTGTCATTCACAGATATTTTAATAAAACGTTCGTACGTTTTAGATGACTTTAATAATTAATTAATAGTAAATAAATTAATTAAAAAAATATAATAACTTAAAAACGCCTAATATTTTATAAGTAGCAACTCATCTCCTTTTACGTTGCGTTCTGCAGGACAAATCATCGCATGTATGTCTAATTTTCATACTTCGCAAACGCACACACCCATGAATATCGACATGATTATATATCACCAAGTCCCGCGGCAGGCTCTCCGATCTCGGCTATCCGATCGCTTCCGAAAACCGCCGAACTGGCTTTTCGGAAATTATTCGTTGCCTATAATCCGAGTAAAAAGAATAGTCGGAAATCTAATAAATCACGTATGCACATTATGCATTTTTGTTTAGTAAGGTTTTATTTGTTTAAATAGAAGAAACGTTTTGTGTTTCGCGGGGGCCATATTGCATATTTCATGTGATAAGCATTGTTTACAATTTTATTTATAGTTTTTTTAAAAGATTCTTCATTTTAACATTTGAAAGTGTGTACATTTAACAGTTTATTACTGAGTTTCTATAATAATTGTAGTGATTTGCTTTTACTAGTGAGTTGGTATATTTTTTTAAAATGTTTTTTGACTGTGAGGTTTGTGTTGAAAATGTGTGTTTATTAAAAATTAAAAATAACAAGTTCTCACAATTGTCATTCAGTGAAAAGATTAAAATTCTGTCTAAAGGTAGGTGTGTACCCGAGTTACAACAATTAAACCAGCAAAAAATAATGTAACTCGAAAATTTCATGTTAAAAGTTATGAAACGTATAACTGGCTGTGTGGTTGTGTACACACGATTAAATTATATTGTTTTCCTTGCATATTATTTAGTAATTTACATCGGGATATAGTAATCTCAAGTAACGGGAACCTTGAATATGTGAAAATTGAAGCTGACTGACTGGTGAGTAGTTATAATATTTTAAAATATGCTTATTATTTTACTTATTAGAATTTCTTCCGCCGCGACGATCGATCGCTGTTTTTTCTGCGTTACCGTAGAAGATGTACATGAATAGCAGTACATCTAAGACTTGCTCTGTTGGCATGGTTTCGACTTAGAGATCCGTCGCTTGGCTGTAGCTATGCTAAAAATCTATAAACGAAAAAGTTTTTGTAACCGAGTACTTCGCCGCATACCCAGTGTCATAATCCTGTGCACGCCACTGAAATTAATCATCCTGTTATCATAAATTGACCGAAAGTCGGTATTCCACTACACTATTTTAGTACATTTAAAATCCTAACACAGTAATTTTGAAATTACATTCACTGCAATTCATAATTATAGCGAGTACAAAGACAGCTGTTGCTTGACGTTTGTACGATACAGTGTTGCCAATTATTGTCAGTTAAGGCGCGTCTCCTGCTCGTGTTTTTTTAAACATTACACAAAATCATCGAAATTGGGGCGCGCCTACGCATACACAATGTTTTTGTATTCCGAGACGGGCGGAAAACATTATCCGCGCGGGTAGAGAGGGGAAGGCAAAAAAAGTGATTTGTGCGTAAAATAAATATTTTTTTGTCATGACATTCCCACATGTCAAAGTGAAAAAAAATCCGGTTGACGGTTCGGTTCGGTTCTTAGGCTTATAAAAATTTAAGAGAATACCGTTTTCTATGGATAAGTGGTTCGCTCAATCTACAATCAAGCTTCGATACAATAATAATTGTATCGCGGTGAAATTTGTCGTTTGACGTTTGTTTGAAGTTATGTAGAATACGATTTTGCTGTTTGATTGAATCCGGACTGTATCGAACAAGTATCGAAGCTGCAATATTGTTGGATTAAAATAGCAGAATCAACCTTCAGAACTAATGTTATAAGGAAGAGAGATGTCATTGTTTGCCTGTTTACATTGAATCAATTTTATAAAATTGCTTCACCAACGAATTATAGATTACTGGCCGAATACTTATGAGATAATGGCTTTTAAATCACACGCCGTATTAAAATAATATCTAGTACATAACTCGAAGTCGCAGGTAACATCTAGTAATAATCGAAAATGGAAAAAAAACGTTTGTTTGTTTGTTCGCATTGATTAGGCTCCCAAACTATTGGACCGATTGTGATAAAATTTGGCGCAGATATAGAGAAGATTACGAGGAATAATTTTATCACGGAATAATGTATGGATTTTCCTGAAGGATTTTCTTTTGTGCGTAAGTATCGTACTGGTATATTATGTACTAGCTGTTTCCCGCGGCTCAGGATACTCGATAGTATATTTTGGGGGCAGCCAAAATATACTATCGAGTATCCTGCGGGAATACTGTACTTTTCCGTGCGTGGGATTTACGCTTTTTTTAATCGGCACCTTATTTCAGAATTTCCAATAGATACATTTTTAATATTCCTCCTAGTTCAGTGACGTTATAACAAAGTGTTCCCGCGGGAATTATTCCCAGAAGAGCAACAAACGGTGTCGCTTGTTTGTTCCCGACTAACTTAGCTCATTATTTCGTCGCTCCCAGTAACCGGCATTTGTTGCAAACTGTAACTATATTTAATACTTTATCGAAGTAACTTACGTACGTATATTCAATTATAAAAAAAAAAACACGAAAAAAAACCCGGCTGCGTCAAAATCACTCTCACCACTGACGAATCTAATGACACCTCTCAAGCTTAAATGCGAGAGCCGTTAAGGCTCTCGAGCAGGTATAACCAACCTTTTCAAGACTGCGTGCCATTTTTTCATTTTAGCAAAACCGCAACGGGCCGCACATCTATAAATATCAACTATTCGTCCACAAAACCCAAAACGTCTATGTATTTCCATCATTACACGGGGGCCGCACATTGGTCATGCCTGCTCTAGAGAGTATCTTTAGAAATGTTTTGTACAATATTGTATATATTATCCAGATAGCGACCAAGCAAAATAAACCATATTGCCACACAATAGATTCATGCATAATAGCCAAACGTGAAAATTTTGAGCGAGAGATTTTTAGATAATTTTTTACCAATTTTAAGGTAGTTAATTATATTGTCTAACTTTGGATTTTTTTAATAAAATAAAATAAGCTACATAAGAGCAGAATAATGATCGTAACACGTCCACTTTTCTTAAATTTAGGGTTAAGTGGTTCTGGAAAAAACCACTGTTTTATAACCATGTTTATTAACCATTTTGCAGACAAACAATCAATCAATCAATCATTTATTTCACAGAATTGGGTAACAATGGTGGATACAATAGGTACATTAGTTCTTACACATCCTGCCATAACAATGGTGTGTGAATATGTCAACAAGTAATTATTATTATTTAATATAGAAAATACAAGTTCAATTAGTTACATAATATTCAATTTTAATGTTAATACAAAGATTCAGTTTTTCAAAATGTTACGTTGTGAAGGTAGTTTTAGAAATGTCAATTATCTCAATAATATTGAATTATTATCAGCAAATAAAATCATCAAATAGTAAAATGTAAAATCATAATACACATTCACAATAAAAATACACAGTCTAAAAAATAGTTAGATCAATATTTTAATACTTACATGAAAAAAAAAAAAAAAAAAAGAAATACATGTCTAAAATTTCAATTAATTTTTAAAAAATCTAATATTTATTAACATTCAAGTCATTGTTTAATACATATATGGGCAACAACCAGCCCGCGGGCCGGATCCGGCCCGCTGTAAGATATGATCCGGCCCGCGAGACATTTTGAAAAAACCCAATTAAAAAAATATTACATTAGGTACTTATACTCACGGGAGTGACAGTGAGGCGGCAAACATCAATTTGATGTTTGCCGCCTCATTCTTTGATAATTGCCGCCACTCGGCTTGCTCGATCAAATTCTTTGAGGTTTTCCGCCTCCTTGAAAGCTAGTTTTATAGTTAGCTCAAAATTGGCAAAGGCATTAAAACCATTTGCCGAAGGAGAATTTATCAAGGAGTGTATGTTAGAAGTTTGCGGTATTTTGTATCCTGAAAAGAATAATGAATTTGAAATAAATAGTTTGTCAAAACGAACTGTTGTTCGACATATAGAAATTATGGCTAATAATATAAAAACAACATTGACTGACCGTATGACTGGTTTTGAAACATTTTATATAGTATATAGCATTAGACGAGAGCACTGATTTGTCTGACACAGCTCAACTAGATATATTTATTTGAGGTGTTGATAAGGAATTCACTGTTACTGAGGAATTGCTTGCTTCACAGCCGCTAAAAGGAAGCACTACAGGAGAGGATATTTTTATTGAAGTTCACAAGTTTTGGCTTGCCATGGTCAAAATTAATTGGAGTATGCACTGATGGTGCACACTCTAAGGTCGGCTTATGTAAAGATTTCATCGGAATTTTGAATGAAAAAGCAACAGAATTAAATGTGCAAAAAGATGATTTGATAGTCCTTCATCGCATTATCCACCAACAGAACTTGTGTTCTAAGTCCATTCGACTCCAGAATGTTATGAATGTGGTAGTAAAAACCATTAACTTTATTCGATCCCGAGGGTTTAACCATCGTCAGTTCAAGGCGTTTTTGGATGATATATCAGCTGAATATAACATATTATTGTGAAGTCAGCTGGCTGAGCAAAAGAAAAATGTTAAAACGGTTTTACGAGCTTAGAAATGAGATAGCAGACTTTATGAAAATAAAATATAAACCACTACCTGAATTAAGTGACCCAAAATGGATATGTGACTTAGCATTTCTGGTCGATCTTACAGGCTATATGAATGATTTAAATTTGAAACTTCAAAAACAAGGACAGTTAGTAAATGATTTTTACAGCCATTTGAAAGCGTTTCAGATCAAACTATGCTTGTGGGAGTCACAGATGTTGTCTGGTAACAGTTACCATTTCAACACGCTCTCTGCGTATGAAAATATTGCTTATGCTCAATATGCTAAAGAACTCAAGTTACTGTCGGAACAATTGTCGAACAGATTTAGCGACTTCAAAAACATGGAAGATTGTTTCAGTTTACTTGCTACTCCTACAAAATGTAATATACAAAATGCTCCAATACACTTACAAATGGAGTTGATCGAGATTTAAGAAATCTTACTCCAAAAATCAAAATTTGAAGACGTAGAGTTGTGCGATTTCTTCAAAAAATACCTAGAAAAAGACAATTGTTCACAGCTTAGAAAATTCGAAAGAAGATTGATTTGTGCGATTGGCAGTATTTATAAATGCGAACAGTTCTTTTCATTGTTGAAAGTTAATAAATCAACACATCGTACAAGACTGACTGACGATAATTTGGAAAATTCTTTACATTTTGTATCAGTGGAATTAATATAAATATCGATTGATTAGTTTCCCAAATTCAAGCTACAGTGTCTCATTGATTTCGGTGTACTTAACTTTCGTAGTTTGTAACAATTGCAAATTTAACGATTTAGTTATAATGTACCATTTTTTAATTTCATTTTGTTATTTTAATAAATTGTACTATAATAACATTGTCGTATTATTACATGTCTAATATCTATCGCAAAAAATATTATCACTACTTTAAAATGCACTAAGAACTTTTAAACGCGGCCCGCGAACGTATTTGCACGCTAAAGTTTGGTCCTCAACATGTCAAAGGTTGCCCATACATGGTTTAATACATAGGATAAATTCATTCAAGACATAAAAACAATTTTCCATTAGCCATAATGTCAGATTTCTTTTGAATTTATTGAATGGTAATTCTATAAATTGATTGGGCAATTGGTTAAATATAATATTTTAAATATATAAAGAAGTAGGTAGGAGTTTTGCCGGGGAATTCAATTGGTGACGTTGTGGTTTTTGTATGGTTTCATAGATTTGTGTTATTTCGATTCTTAATGTGTAATATTGGTAGAATATTAACCATTAAATATTCGTTAACATGCACAAGTGTGGGCAAGTGGTACAACTTTTAAAAACGTGCTATTATATACCTCCAAACCTCCCTAAGAACTTTCAGTAATACTGAATCAACTGACATGACTCATGGACTGCACTGACTATTCATTTGTACTTTAGACTTGACGATTTAGGAATACGGTGTTGAAAATTGAAACGAAAATTATATTTCTCGCCTTTTTAACTTGGCACTGGCAAATGGTTATAAGCCGACGCCATATAATAAAAAAAAAACAGCCAATTTATGTCAAATTTTTAAACGCGCCTTAAAAATCTGCTACAGAGTTACTGTAACTAAAACCAGGTGTAAATCAAAAGAAAAAATATAAAATATGATAGATTTGGATATGTGAATACAGCCCCCTTACTCCCGACACAATCGAGAATCGAATCACTTCGATCTCAATAGCTTTTGATACTCATGACACCTACACTAGCGCACGATCGTGCGGTGGCTCAATTTGTAACTAACCTGGATCGAGAAGTTCGTTAGATCGTAACTTTTGGCACTCCCGACGAAATCAATCGACTGAGAATCGAATGGCAGGATCGAAAACAAACGTCAAATTACACAATAGCTAAAGAGGTCTCATTTGCAGTATCGAGTTTGCTTGTTTTAGTGTATTTGAACTAAAGTACGTGATTTTTATTGCAGTACTGCAGCATTATTTAATGTTATTGAGGAAGCTAATGGAATACGCGTTCTGGAAATGCAAAATTTACGGAGATTTACCAACTTGAACACATTAGCAATGGGCATGGATTGTTAGAAATTTCGATGCAATTATCGCCTTAAATTATTTATTTGAAGTATGAGTCGCAGATTTAAATACTCATATGAAGAAACCGACTTACCAAAATTTTATCACCGTTATACAGTGTAAAGTTACTTAATACCTTTACGCATTTATTTACACATTTGGCCGCTAATTCATGTATTATATTTTAACTTAAAACAGACATTGACTGAGATAAATGAAGTCTACGTAATATTAACTATATTAACGTATCATATGAAGACTTCGTTTGTCTCAATCTGTCTTTGAATAAACAAAGTCAATAAATAGTTTACAATACTACCAATTGTGCCCAACACTCGAGTTCTACTTCTTCTTCTTTTTTTGCTGACAAATTCAATCAAATATGACTTTGACATTAGCCAGAACGTCAAAGATTATAAAAAGCAATTTCGAAACTATTATTTACACTTTTATTTACACTTTACTGTCACATTTTTTTTATACAAATAACCTTTAAAAACCTACCATTGCATAAGATTGAGGCTGATCTATTTGAATAAACATCCACAAAATGTTATTTAAGGTAAAAAATATATAATTTTTTCTTATTTTTATTAATCTTCGCCATAGACTACGGCACTCAGCTGTAACTTGTTTACACTGTGGACGTGACGTCAGCAACCGGATACAGCTAACGACGGTGATAAGACACGATCTCAACGCGATCTTGATTTCGATTCGATTTTGTTCGAAGTACGCATCAGGATCGAAACTGAATCAAAATCGACATCGGATCAGACTCGTAAAACGAAATCGTATCAGTTTCGGGAGTAAGGCTCCTGTTCTAATGATGATTAATCACCCCGACTGCCCTGAGGGGGTATTTTGGGCGCAAATGATCGTCGAATTAATAAGTTTCTACCTTTCATTTTAATATAGAACTTGTGATTGACGATTTTATTAATATCTTCCAATCCTTATTGTTTGATTTATTATTATTACAATCAAAAATATTGTTCGTAATTTGCAAAAAATGTAGATTAGGTTTATAGAAATATCTACGTCATATTCTTCTTTGTTTTATTCTATTACTTTTCTACATAAATACATACTCTGCAGTGAATAGTAGATTTTTTGCGAACGTTTATGAAATTTTTTTGGAAGTTCTAAATTGTATTACAAATGATGATGATAATAGTAGGCTCCAGTATGATCTGGGTCAGCACTCAGCAGTCAGCACGAACTTGACGTTATCGCTCGCCGTGACAGCCATTGTCTGACTAAATTAGTACCTTCTAATATAATAACGACGATTCATAATAATATACAGTACGATTTTTAGGGTTCCGTAATACTCGAGGTACCCTTATAGTTTCGCTCTGTCCGTCGGACTGTCTGTCTGTCTGTCTGCGCTTCTAGCTTCCGTAATTATGGATATAAATAAATGAAATTTGGTACAGTTAAATACTGTGTATAGATCTCGGTTTTGGCATCGTAAAATAGTAATAATTTTACATTTTAGGGGGGGCTCTCCATACATGTATAGTGGGTGGAAAAATATTTGTTTATTCTACCCCATTCTGTGGGGCATCGTCGAATAGGTATTTTTAAATAAAGTTGAGGTTTCATAGATGACTTTTTTACAAAGTCAACCATTTTCGATTAATCGGCCCCCGAAGTGGTTTATAAGTTGGTCTCCCCCCTTGGCATTTCTATACTATAGATTATAGAAGATAGAAACTTGTTATAATGATATAATATAATGCTTAAAACTCTGTAGGAAAATTATTTTGAGCGAAATCGGACAACAACTTTTGAAGAAACTCAAAGAAACCCTCCCTAGATATGTTCTGACATGCTCTTGGTTAAGTTTTTTCAAGTAGGCATGATAGGAGAAATCCAAAAATGGGTATAAGGTATAGCTAAAAATGCTGAAAGGAGTTATTAAAGATAGGAATGTATATTATTGTAAAATCTAATGATGCAGTTTTATTTTTTATCAAAATCTAGCTCGCAACTCCTTTCACCATTTTACGCTATTCCTTATAGTTTCGGATTTGGCTTCTTTTTGTGTAGTGAATAAAGTTCAATTTTGAATAGCTATCATAAAATCGTCTCATTTAGGTGTACGCTGACCCTTAAGGGTTGTGAAGCCATAGGTGATAACGAAAAAATTCACAATCACTTCTTAACGGAACACAAATACCTGCAAGGCTACATTTGATACCCCGTGATTACGAAAAACTACGATGACTATTGCTATTGATGTTGAATGATGAACCATAATTCATGTTTAAAAAGTGTCTTATAAATTGCATAAAACAATCTCAAAATAAATATTAGGTACCGATGATGATGACGTCATATCTCGGATGTGTCCGCTACGACACGGTGCGGCGGCCCGGAGCTAAAAGGTGTCGCGCTCAATGACATTATGAACTTAAACACCTAAAGGAGAGTACACACTGGTGTCTGGACGTAGTGTGACAGACAGCCACTATTTAGCTGCTGCTAAATGTAATGTATGCGGCCGTAATACAGCGGTGAATGTACGTTTTTAGTGTAAAAAACGGTGACAAATACAATTCTCTGGATTAGGCCAATTTTATGGACCGATAGATGAAAAATTTTGTATTTTATGAAACTCAAAATTATTATCTACTTTAATATTGAACTGATTAGCCGTTTCTGAAAATTGGATGTAAATGGGAGGATATATCGCGGGATATTGCTATATATAATATTAATTATATTGTATGCTATGGATTTCCGCAAAGTTACGCCTGATTCTATTAACCATCACTACAATCTACATACATTTACAAAGTCATTTGAATACACTTATGTAAATAGTGAAATGATATTATGGTAATGTTTACCTTTTTATCAAATCATTTTACTGAATAATAAATTATCAAACGGTATGTTTCTCAATACAGAAATATAAAAAATAGAGTAAGCGTGTAACGATAATATAGAACTAATGAAAAGCATAATAATGTTATATTATCTTTGATTAAAAACAAGCTCAGGACAAAATGCTGAGGACACGCGAGTAATAATATGTTATGTTAACGTATCGTAGGACTTCTATTGTCTTATGCCCGGTTTGTGAGGTTTTTTGATAACGCAAGCCCATCATCCAATCAGAAGCGCTATTGAATAGATAAACAAGCGACAACTTTCTCCCAACTCCCTCACTTTGTGTTACCATAATGTGATACTTCCGTACTAATATTATAAATGCGAAAGTTTGTATGTACGGATATATGGATGTTTGTCACTCTTTGACGCAGTAACTACTGAACGGTTTTAATAAAATTTAGTACGGTAGTAGTTTAGGCTCTGGATGAATACATAGGCTACTTTTATCACGGAAAAATGTACGGGAACTGGGTTTCATTTTGCGCGTACAAAATAGCATGCAACATCTCGTAAAATATAAAGCGATTATGTACACGGCGCTTTACAAAGTGTCGTAGCTGCACTACGGCGTAGCGGCTACGTCACGCGTAGGCGTTAACTTCGTAGGGTGACGTCATTATCTACGTAGCCTTTGTTCACGTGAACAGTTATTTTACCGCATGCCTCCCCACTCTTGGAAAGTTTCAACATCATCATCATCAGCTTGAGGCGTCCTAATGTTTTAGTAATTAAATTTTTGCTTGTACTAAATTTGTTTCTTTTTTTAACTAATAATATCTGTGCACTTTATAGTAATTGTGTAACCTCAGAGGGTATCCTTGTTTACTTAGTTGCAGTTGCTTGTGTTTGATTTGCTATGGTCTTATAATAACCCATGGCAGCCGTACATTTTTGTGGCACAAAAAGGAACAATAGTACCATAATAACATAACAGTGTTCTAAGTTTGTAACAGGTGTACATAATATGATACCAATAAATTATGTATTTTAACGATTAATACAAAAACAAGTCAATCATATTTCAACGTAATATATTCATATTCTGACCTTAAACTGTACAAATAAATAATTTAATTTGCTCGAAATATCCATTCACAAAAAATATTGAATTATAAAGACGAGAAGCCTCTAAAACCCATTAAAAGGTTTCGCGGCCAGAGTTAATTATATCAACGTAATATATTCATATTCTGACCTTAAACTGTACAAATAAATAATTTAATTTGCTCGAAATATCCATTCACAAAAAATATTGAATTATAAAGACGAGAAGCCTCTAAAACCCATTAAAAGGTTTCGCGGCCAGAGTTAATTATATCAACCCGACTTTTTGTAAATTAATTCCACAATTTGGAGGTTTTATACTTTCTTTAAAACGAAATTTGGACAAACTGAGAATTAGTGATTCAAGGCTCAATTACATTAGTAAAATATGCGAGAGAGTTGGAATTTAATTAGCTAGCAGTTTTTATTATAATATTATATTTTGTAAAGAGCGCAATTATCGCCAATAAACTGTTCTGGCAGTTTAACGACTTTTAGTCATAAAATATATAAAAAAATATAATTCAATTATTATGTATGTTCTCATGTAAATTCTTTTATGACTATAGAGCAGACCACGGGGAAGGAGTCCTTTCTACTCGCGATAAAATTTAGCCTATGTCCTTCCGAAGGATAAATTTTATTGCAACCCATAAAATTTATATACGGAGCTCGCAGGATTACCTTTCACGCGCACGAAGTAGCGGGCGCCATCTTGTAGTTACTATAATAGAAAATCACGCATTTTCACAGATAAATATTCGAGCGTGTCCTTAATGACTCAGTGCTTATGATAACGCATTGGTGATGGGACCAGAGGCACAGGAGCGACACTCTCTGCAAATGACAGCTCGAGCTCAAGCGAATTTCAGCCATGTTGTCATAAGCCTAAGGCTGACACGAAATTGAAATAATTTAAGACGTCGCGTCAGACAATGAAATTATATTGTCAATTATGTCAAAGCACGAAACGAGATTGTAAATGATTAGTCCTGGCTTAAAATCTACGTGCCGAGGTACCCGCACTCACCTAACCACACACACACGCACACGTGCACTGTGCACACACGCACACAAAGCCGCGATCTGTCTTTCGTGTAAATCGTTGATCATTCGGCTCTTTCTACGTTAGTTTTAGTATATATTATATATTTTATGCCGGCGGGATATGCGAGGATTGCACTCCCACGATTTTTTCATAAAAACCGTTTTGAAATGGAACCGTTTTCGACAAAACCAATTTTTCCGTGTAATTTAAAACCTATAAATATATTTCAATTGATTTGTAGACAAATCACAGTGTAGAGCTAAACAAACATATTTATACATTTTGGAAACGCTTTGGAATGTCGGTAAAATGGAAATCTCTGTTTTATAGAGTTATTTTTGATTCTATACTTTGCGTTATACACAATGTTCAACTGTCTTCTTCTGCTTCAACTGCTTGAGCTAAACAAAGGTCTAAGTGATCATAAGTCCCTAGAAAACATTTTATTTTCTTAGCTTTGGTAATTAGAGAGAAAAATAGGCATACCCGCAACTAAACTCATCGCATGCGTCCTCTTAAGTAGTTCTGTCCAATATGTAATTATTGGATCAAAGAGAGAAACAAAATTTTCAAACAGTTTATACTCTCCAACACACATTCAAGTAACTATCGCCATTTTCCCTGAGCATGGCCCCAAGATTAATAATTAATGGATCTTCTGTAATAAGCGTGTCATAAGTGACCTAGATTCAACATCATTTTCAGTTCAATTTGACATAAAAAATATTTAACATTTTCACTATATAAAAAATATTGTGAGAGCATTTTAATGACATTTTAAAGCGTGATCTTTTCAAAAGGTCACGCGATGTTATTTTACAGAAATATACATATTATTATTTTGTTCTTTGGTATCGAGTGCTTACGTATCAAAAAACTATTTTAGTTATTGCTCCCACACACAGTCAATTTCGGATTGTTCGAACATTCGAACCGTTTTATCACACCGTATAAACGTGAGTGGAAAAAGAACTATTTTAACTTAAGACTTCCAAAAAAGGGAGGCGGTTATACGTTCGGCTGAATATATATATATATATATATATTCTTTTTTTGTAGGTTCAACGATTACTCCGCCGTATCTGGACGGATTTTCAAAATTCTTTTTTTAGAGAACCGTACTCAACAGGGTAAGTGTAGGCATACGCCGTACTGCCTATCGTCCTATCAGCATGACGCTACTGATTGGATCGGTTAGAACTGACCGTTTATGGGCTTGGGCGTGGTTTGGCGTGACAGTTTACACTGTTTAACATTTATGTCAATATGGAACTGATTCAATCGGCAACGTCCGGTGGGACGATAGGCAGTATGGTGTATGGCTACATAACTGTAAGGCATAATAATGTATATTTTATACTATAAAGAGGAAAGGTTTAATTGTTTGCTTATAATAGGCTCTAAAATGACTGGACCGATTTTGATAAAACTTACAACAGATATAGAGTAGACCACGGAAAAGGAAATAGGTACCTTTCTATCGCGGCAAAATGGCACGCTTCTCGCGGGATTTCTATTCTTGCGTACAAAGTCGCAAGCATCATCTAGTATTATGTACATATATAATTTTTAAACCATGTGTTCCTTTGTTTACATATTTGTGAGGTAGTGTATCTTAAAAGCTGGAAAGGTGTAAAAACATGTAAATGCTACGAAAACAACTATCAAAAACATAAAATAATATTTTCCACTTTTAATAAAATCGAAACTAGCAATTAAAATTTTTCGTAATACGCCGTAGCCTTCGAACAATACGAAAACAGAATTCAGAACTCGAAAATACATGTTTCAAATTACAAAAACTTTTTTCGTCGCTCGTGTATTTTTAGACATAATTATTGGTGGTATTTTAAATTTAATTAAAACTGGTTCAGAGGAGAGTTTATTCGATTGGAATGGAATGGAAACTTGAAAAAGGAATTGGTATTTTTGTTTATTTTATTGTGTTCTTTATAAGGTACTTCTACTTGAATAATCATTCTTTTTTTTTGTGTATGTGGAGTTGTATATCAGTATCGAATGAAAAAATCGAATTCTATTAATTTTTTTATTTTTAATAGTTCACACAGTTGCAGACTACATAATGTCTTAGTATCAACGACGATGAAATCACACCTGAATTGCTATCAACTCCCTAGGTAATATATTGTGTCTTCTTATGTTATGTTAGAAGTATCCGACAAAAAGTCATTAGATATTTTATGAATAAGGGGATAAAAGTTTTACAAACATCTTTTTCATTTTTATTCATCTTTATACAGTTTTATTTTGGTATGTACAAAACATCGTATTATATTATCATTAAACACCATACATCTATGATTTGACTTATATTCACGTAATGATGCCTCCAGGCTCCAGGTCATAAAGTGTAATCGACCTGTCACCGCCAGAGCTACTAGAGCATTGGACTCAATCAGTTCAGCTGAACTGAGCTGCCAACATTGCAAAAGATACACGCGATTTCGAAGAAATGTAAATGACGCATTAATAATACTATGAGAACTCTTGGAGCTTTAAATACCTATAGTATTACCTATTTGCGTTAAAAAAAACAGTGAAATGCCAAAAAATGCTTTACTGACCAATGACGTAAGCCGTGTTCACATTAACCAATTACTGTAAGCCATTTTGACATAAGTACCTGGGTAACCGAGCTTTGCTCGGGGCTCTGAAAAAAAAAAAAAAAAACACACAACAATATTTCTCTGACCGGGATTCGAACCTACCACATTCTGAATTTTTGAACAAATCAAAAATTATACAGATGCATACCAAACTGCTCATCGGGCTGTCATAATAGTTTCGAAATTGTTGATATATTGTTGCACGACAGAAAAAAAAACATAATATACAGCTTAAAAATGCGCAGTTTTCCTGGGATAAGACTTGGCTAGATCGGTTTTTCTCCCAAAACACCCTGCATACATTTTATGGTAATACGTACAGCCGTTTTCGAGAAACCGATTATATAAATACAAGATTGTCTCGTTTGAAGTGTAAGATATGTACGCGTGATTTATTAACATTTATTTTCTTCTTAACGCGAACAATACTCATCATTCAGAAAGGCACAACCCTCTACCGCGATCCCAGGAAGTCCCAGTAAGTACGAGTTCAACAATATAGTGTAACCGTGGTGGAGGGCAGTGCATTTTAAATATGGTTTATCTCACCTATTCGGTTATGGTGACAAAATGTTCAATTCGCCGTATGGCCTTAAATCGTGCGCGTGCGAGTAGACAAAATATACTGAGACTGGAACCATACTGCGAATTGAAAATTTTTAATTACGAGAATTAGCCTTTTGGTTTTAGATGTAATTTAATAGGTAAATGTTAAAGGTGTAAAATAACTCATAAAATGATTACTTTCAAGTTGAGTGATTTTCAGATGGAAGTTAACAAATTTATGAGGTTGACAACCCTATTCATTCCCAACTTAGAATATAAATCGAAATTATTTGAATAACATAATATCTTGGATAAACAAAACCTGTTTTCCAGTCCGGGCCCGATTCTCATGCAATAGAGAAAAGTTCAGATTAGAAAAACAAAGCTTGTGCATTCTCAGAATATCACAAGTGAAATAAATTTTTCTCTATTACATAAGAATCGGGCACCAGTGGTTTAGTGCTTGTTCGGTCTATGCGTTTCATTCAGCAATTCAAACAGCAAAAAAAAAATGTTTTCAAGTCTGGTTAGGACAACGCAGGTTGATCATCTGTTTGTCAAGAAAGATGATCCATGCGTCGGATGGGCATATAATAAGTCGGTCCTGCGCCTGACCTCTCGCCAGTCGTGTCGGTTAGCCGTCCCACTACGTGGACGAGAGTAAAATAAGAGAGTGCTATTGTGTATTGCGCACACATTTGGGCATTATAAAATAACTCCTGCGCAGCGGGATCGGTGCGGGAGTCGGTTTTTGAAAAAAGTCGAATAACATTTTTGCTAACATTTTAATTTCATCACGGAACTACATAATATATAGTGTAGGTATAGCACGATGTCAATATTTTCCAATAATCTTATAAAATCTTTCAATAGCTTGAGATTATTGGAAGTTATTGGAAGCCGTAGTTCAGTTAAGGGTTTCAATTAATCGAAGTCACTTCGCGCCGTGGCCCGTGCCGGCCAATAAATTAAATTGGTTTGTAGAAAACGACAGTTCATAAGCTAATTTAATCAAAAATAAGCAAGTTAGAATTTAGCAATTAGTAGCAGTAAAAAAAGCCTTTTCGTATTTTTTTTTACAAATTCACTATAAGTGGTTCTTGCCAAGTATTACGCATATTTTATAGAGTAAATCAGGTTCGACTCCCAGGTTGTGGCGTGTACCAATAAGACTTATTCAGATCTCAAGTACATTATTCGGACGCTCTAACGGTGAAGGAAAACATCGTGAGGAAATCCGCACTTGGTTGGCCCCAGACGTATTGACCAGTCATTACTCTAGACTGGACTGACTATATTGTGAGAATTCCGTATGTTCTTGGGCAACCATACGACATTTAAAAACCAACTGTCCCAGGCACTACAGTATTTAAAGAGTGGTTACTTCGCTCGGAGAATACTGTATAAATCATCCAATACGTAATAAGTTCGTTAGTAATGCCGCCAGCCAAACCACCACTTTATATGGTATAACAATATATGAGTATCTTTATCCCGCCCTACTGGCTATTAGACTAGACTAGTAGCTTATATACCTTATCCACCACATATACCCTATATAAGGTGGTGATTGGTGGTGGTTTGCCTGGCGGATAATATAATATTAATTAAATTGTATGCTATGGATTTCCGCAAAGTAACACCTGATTCTATTAACTATGTAAATACAGTCTTTCGGGGTTTAAAGTTAATAGTTAAAAAAATTTGCTCACTCGATCCGCTCGCTCACATTATATTAAAGAATCTAATGTTTCTTTGTAGATTTTAATTCGCTTCCAATGCAACCAGTTCTTATGAATAACTAGATTAGTTTTTTGTATCAAAAAACTTTATTTATGCTAGTTCTATTTATTGTTGGCAAGAAAAAAAATGTGGCTCTTCAAAATCTTATAAAATTTTGTATGATGTAATTTTTGACTATTCCGACTCAAAAGGCTGCCAACCTACGAGTTAGAATAATTGTCTCATCCGTCGGTCGTTGGGCTAGTAGGTCGATGATGGTCTTAGTAATAGGATCCTTAACTGAGGAGGAAGTTAGTAATGGGTACGGAACTTTAAAAAGACGTTATTCTGACGCGAATCACCACATACCTGATAATAATATCGGGCAAATGTAATCGACCCTTATGTTTTAAGCGCCGCTGACATGTTTTGAGGCACAGCCATGTGTAAACCGCGCTCACACTCCACTACTCCAGTGCCAGACCCAATGGGCTAGAAAAACATGAAACTAGCTATAAAGTGTATTTATAGCATCCCATAACATTCGTATTACATGTGAAAATTCTAGTTCGCATAAGTAAGAAAACCAATGATGGATAGATGGATGGAACTAAGGATGGGCTATGACGTACATTTGACAGAAAAAAATATTCATACAATAAAAAGTTACGCCACCTTGATTCCAGAAGACTGTCAAATAAATGCGGACTGAATTAACTATGCGGAAAGCAAAACATTTCAAAATGTCAAAATGTCAAATGTCAAACCACGACTGCCCCAAACAACCCCAAAAGTAGGGCAGTTTAAGTGTGGAAACTTTTTGCCTCAACATGACGTGTCGTCTATAACAATACTAGCTTTTGCCCGCGGCTTCCACGGGAGCACTGTACTATTTCGGGATAATAAGTAGCCTATGTAATATTATATAGCTTAAACTACCATAAAAAACATAAGACATAACAAACATCCATCCATACATTCATATACATCCATCCATCCATCCATATCCATCCATCCATACTTACAAACTTTCACATTTATAATAGTAGGATATAATAATATGTCTATAAAGGAAATAGAATTTTACGAAATTTCATCCAAGCGTCAGAGTATAATATCTTACCCGCGGGAACTGTTAATTATCACTAATAAAGGAGCTTGTATTTATCCAGACTGCAAAATTATACGAGTGTTAACTAAATTCCCAATTTTCATATACATAACGGATTTAAAAGAAAAATAATCTAAATAATTTTAAAAAGAGAAGAGATAATATATGTAAGATAATATACCGGTGATAAGTTTAGCGCAGTAAGTAAATATTCTAAAGGTCAGTGTACTGTGATAGGCCTTTAAAACAGAACCCCAGGAAACTAAGGAAGGAAAAGGAAAATGTTTTTGTGAGAGCGTATAATAAGATCAATGATACCATTAACGATGTTAATTTTTTTTTTCGTTCGTTTTACTAAATGGCCCTACGATTTCTTTACGACGCATTTCTTACACCGGTTCTTCTCTCCGGGTTACTTTCCCAACCGGGTGTATGCATCGTGTTGGACAGTTCTATAAGTGTTATTTAATAATCTATATGGAAATAAAATTTTTGAGTTTAAATGAAATTGGGAGAATTAAACGGTTTTTGTATTGAAGATATATTTCGTTACCAACTTCTAGAAATATTATTCACTCTTCCGTTGCTCTAAATCTGTTATCATAATATATTCCATCTTGAATAAAATTGTAATAAATTCGCCTTTCAATGGTCAGTCGTAAATTCAACACAACAACTTGTTTCATGTTTTCAAAGCCGCGGCAAACGCAATCCAAATATAAACCGACTGAAATGGCGCCGAAAATAGCCGACACGAGCCGAACGCCGCCGAAAATAAACGAACGCACGCACTACGTAATTCTTGACCCTATTTCAAAAATGTCTAATTTCTATATATAGGTTGGGGTTACCATATGACGGATTTAGTCGGACAGCCTCAGTGCGTAAGTAGGCTATAGGTTTGTAGAACTAGGTTATTTTCATTTTAAACATCTTAGATACATTTACTTTATGATAAATTAAAAGTAAATTTTAAGATTAAACATCCATCTTCTCAATGTAAAATGACAATTTAAACTATGTTTTACGGTATCTTATAAATAAAAATAACAAAATATAAACAATTTAACCAAAACATACAGTGTTGCCGCATAATTTTAGATGCTGATTCTCTTTTATTTTACAAGCAATTCTCTCACTCCCCAATAAATTTTCGTGAATTGAATTTGCCTAGCTAACGACTGTCAATTGCGAGCAGTATTTTTATCAGGAAATGTCCTCAATTTTCAATATTCGTGCTTCGCCTAGCGATAAACCTTTTAACGGCGCAAAAATGCATACGAGCCCTTTATGTGACATATTCTCATTTTTATGTGACACTAACGTACATAAAAGAAGTGGCGCGATGTAATATATTTTGATTTGAAATGTTTATAACATTTATCTACAGTTAATAAATGAATCCCGGTTAAATAGAAATGGGTTAGTAAAATTTTTGTGAAGTCTTCTATTTGAAGATAATATTCAACTAGAAAACAGAACTTTGTTGCCCACAACTTCGTTTGCGCAGGAAGTCGTGGAAATCATAAATTTTCAAGATACATTTACGTGGTCTAAGTCTATAATAGTACGTACAAAACTTTATGTGTAATCGGTTCAGTGGTTTAGGCGTGAGACTTGATACATAGGCAGAGTTTCTTTTGCATTTACAATATTATTAAGGACCAGGTTAAACGCCTATACAATGCAAACAAACAAACAAATGACAGATTACATTAAGGGTCTGTTTCTCAATCTACTGTTAAGTGTCAGATAGCTTATTTGCATGTTTTGACTCTGTCGCTCGATATAGTGTAAGCAGAAACAAAACTACCGAATCAGCAATCCGACACTTATTAGAAGGTTGTGAAACAGGCCCTAAGTATAAAAAATATTGTAATCTGAAGGTCGATTCTGCTAATTAGATCCTGCAAAAATGCAGTTTCGATCCAGTCCCGATTTGTTAAAACTGCATAATGATTACATTCTCATAAAAGTCAAACCAACGTCAAACCCGATTTGATCGGTCCAAACTAAAAAAACTGTTTATATTGTCAAGACAGTTCATATAAAGTGTCAATAAAAATAAAATAGAACCGAAAGTTAAGTACGAGAAATGGGGCTCAGATAACATTAAGAGGCATATAACACATCTCGACTGTGATTTTTGCGTAAATGGCCAATTATGGCGTTCTTAATCTCAAAAACAAAGACACATTAACAATTTTGACATATTGAATAGTGCAGAATAGCTATAGCCCTAGTTCGTAACGGTCTCGTTTTTTGTAAATTTTGATCAACTTTTTAATTAAACCCAAATTTGCAGAGAAAAATTTTCATAAAATGCGCGAAGGCACTTTTTTGAGCTCCTGGATTGCACTACTGTTCTAAGCAAATGAAATAATAAAATGAGAATATTATCTCCTATATAGGCGTACTAGCTGTTGCTCGCGGCTCCGCTCGCGTAAGTATAGTATCCCTCGGGAACACTACTTTTTCGGGATAAAAAGTAGCGTATGTTTTAATCCAGAGTCTAAACTACTACCATACCGAATTTCATCGAAATCCGTTCAGTAGTTTTTGCGTGAAAGCGTAACAAACATCCACGCGTTCACATTTATAATATTATAAGGATAAGAATACGGATAGTTCGTAGTGGCCTTAGAATTTTGAAATATCTTTGATTTAATATAGAAAAAAATCTTATTCTAACCCAAAAAAACCTCGAAATTAGCTTTAAGTTAACTGTGAATTACTACTATCTACGATAATATTACTAAGGAAGGAAAAGTGAGGAATAAAGATTTTATAATTTCAAAGCATGAATTTATTAAACTATTTCAATAAAAACGATAAATACAACTGCAAAATTACTACAAAATGCGAAATGTCGGGAATGCTTCGAATACTTAATCTCGCTAATTAATCTCGCTGAGTGCGGATTTGTAATAGGGCTCTTAAGTAAAATAGACATTATCTGTTATTTGATAAAGATGGAAGATCCTTATCAAATTACTATAATCAATCGTTTGATCTCATTTACAAGTTACACAGTAATGGTTCCTTTATGTTCAAACTTGCAAGCAACTTTCCGAGTTCATCACAGTGATGTATCCGCATAACATAATCAAACTTTAAGGTGTTCATTAGTAACAGAGATTGTTAAGTTATTCAGATAACAAATACCCTACATTAATGTATCTAATACAAAGATTTCAAAACTAAAGATACTATGCCGTATATTGGACAGAACAAATCTTCATACAAGCAAAAGTTACGCCATCTTGATTTCACCATACCTCAAATGTCAGCCATCTTGATTTCAACACACCTCAAATGTCAAAATGACCCAAAACAACCCCAAAAGTGGGGCCATTTAAGTGGGGATAGTTTTTGCCTCGACATACCTCGTCTAATGACCTAATAGATACAAACTAAACTTTTACGGGTACGGAAACTAAGCTGATAATTGCGGCTTCGTTTGCATTGCCTAAAGGCTATAAACTAGCCTTTAAATAATTATATGTAATTTCAATATTTTTATCATATTTTCTGATATATTTCTTTAAACAGTATAAATTAGTTAATAATGATTTTAAATAAGGAGTGCGTGCGATGTTGTAAACAAATAGTCACCAAGTTAGAAAGAAGAAAAAAAAAGTAAATAAAGTCTGCCATAGCAGTAACTATTAATTTATCTGTGGCCATAGTAATATATTTGTACAAGCTAGCACGTACATTGCTGACTCTACATCATTTCTTTGCATTGCGCGGCAAAGTGCACGCTGTCGGGCCCAGTCCGCATCAAGCAATCATACCGCGCACTCATAATCGTTTTAGCAATTAGTATTCGGGTTAATAAATATCAATATCATATCAAGGATATTGAGTAAAAGTACTCAATATCATCAAAAGGTGTAGTTGAGTAAGCAGCTCCTACATCCTTTTTGGTCCTTCGAGTGACTTTTAATCAATGAAATCAGTGACTATCAATTTATCAGTGACTATTATAATTATCATTAGTGACTATTGACTATCAGTGTATAACAATCATCAAGCAGCAGTAGTGATCATCATCAACATCATCAATCAGCCTCAACAATCAGCACAGTCAAATCAAACGTAGCAGCACACAAAGTAAGATCTTTCTATTTTTACAACACCTCGTTTTCTCGATTCAATCATGTCGAGCGTGCAGGAACTTCTAGCAAACCAGCAGCAGCTGGTAAACAAAGTAGAACAATCATACACGAACTTTAAAAAGGACGGCGCGGACCGTAGAACGCCGGACTACATCCAAGCAAAATTACACACCCTAGATCAATATTGGGCTGAAATTGAAACCAATCATAAAAAATTATGTATATGCCTATTGTACCCTGCTCTCGGAGCGGATTAAAAATCAACCACTATAAGTCTATGAATGGCGCTATGAATAGGTGTCAACTGTCAGGAGCAGCACTAAATCAATTTCTGAGTTACAACAGCATTATGACGGCAATAATTTGATGGCTCAGTTTATTGTTATTGTTATAACCACAACAATAAACCCTTCAGCGATAAATTAACGAACCCTGTGGTATACCTGATACCGTGACTGTCATAAAATAACCCCTCTGAAGTAAAACTTGATAATGAATTCGTTTTCAAGTTCTCAAAGTTAGCCTGAGTAGTGAGTGCCTCAGGCAAAGCTGAGGTATGTTATGAAATCCTACTTATATTATATTCGGCAGTTGTGACGGCTGCTAGCAATTTGTAGGTTAGAATATAATCAATAGTTAAAAACTATAAACACAGAGTAAATAGTGAAGAGTAATACCTACCTATATATATATATATATATATATAGGTACTTACGTATGTCTTTAATCCGTGCTGTGTCACCCGGGCCATTATTACGAATCTATTGACACCTCATTCATTGAAAATCAGTAGTTTAGGCGCAACATAAACACATACAAACATACACTGCCAAAATCATTACCCTTCCTTCCGGCTTCGCCGTAATCGGGTAAAAAAACTTATAAGATGTTTGACAAATCACCAATAGTAGAGATCTTTCTAACTTTTTTTCAATACATTTTTGTGCAAGAGACTAGTAAAAGAGCAGCACCAGTGGAGCACACCAGTTACCCACTTACACATCCACAAATTAAAAAGACAAGGGGAGAAAAACAATCTAAAATTGCATCCCATCGCCTACAATGCTCACTACAAAAAACCAACAGTTTTAATCGATTGTAAAGTACGATATACAACTTGTTACAAAGTTACGTTCCAATATTCCGACACGATCGACTTACATTTTTAATATAAGTTCGGAATCCGTTAATTGCATAATCTTGCAATGAACCACAGAGTAGAAAATATATTATAATACTTACGTACTGTGAAACAGCTTTCATAGAACGGTCCAAATCGGTCCAAATTTGAAAATGTTGACGTCTCCAGGCTACGGTCCACAATTTTTCCACACAATCGTCGACACACCATATGCTTGTAGTAGTGCAAACAAATCGAACGGTAACTACCATAAAACCAAAGGACGTCGCATATAGCGACATAATGGCGCTCGCAAACGCTAGGCAAGCGGCTTAGCAAACAGGGATCTACTATGCTTTTTGGGGCACTGGGGCACTATCAAAATACATTTTCTATTTAATTTGCTTAGCGTGTAAAACTAGCATAAAGCTGCAGAGTCATATCGATAGTTGATGGCATTCGCACATGATAGGCAATCAGCTGTCTGACTAAATCTTGCTGTAATAATGTCCATATGAAGATCTCGTGGGTTGCGCGAAAAACTTCCGTGCTTTCAAACGTTTTTGTCATTTTTATTACTTTGCCATTATAAATGCATTATAATTATTTGTCATATAATAAATCAAAACATATTATCAACATATTGTAGTCGGAATTTTATTTTATTCAAAATTCCCGTGGTGCTTCCCCTCTAATTCTGACTTTTTTGTCATTATAATTTGTACTGTCTGTCTGAGGAAACTGGAACTCTTCCTACTCCTCCCACAATCTTCTGATTAATTTCGTTGCGGGTTCCAAGACGGATTTAATATGTCCCTAGGGACATGTTAAATCCGTCTTAACCTAAAGCGCCCCTAAATCATATTAAAGGGTTTTTTGTGGTTGGTTACCACTGTCGATACTGGCTACACAGGAGTTGCAGTGGTGGGATATGTGTGGTGGGCCAATTGCCCGTTTAAAAAAAAGGACATAGGCTAATTCTTATTGCGGCAAAATGTACGGTTTCCGTAGGATTTCATTTTGCGGTAGCATCTAGTTTGTTTATACATTATATTTTTAATATTAACTTTGACATTTCTCTATATCATCGTTTCTTAAGCGGGGTCGAGTTTGTTTTTAAAGTGGGTCGCAGTCTGTTGAAAAATAATAAATATAAACTACATATCGAACGTCAAAAAAATCGGTCGAACCAGTGAAGGTGTATAGCTAGTAAAAATAACGCGATATGTACATATTATTATCTTAATTTTATAGTGACGGTGTCGCTATATATTTTACTTAACTTTTTGGCTTTTTCGTGGGTCGCGACATACAAATGGTTGCGAAACGATGTTCTAGATTTAGAACAAAATTAAAGGAAAATGATCCTATATTTTTCAGACAAACTTAACTCGCCTCATCTAAGTTGAATCAGTTACGTTAGTGTTAAGGGTCTGTTTGACCCTTAGTTAATTACCTCGGAACTTGAATTAGTTCAAGTTTAAGGGTCGAAGAAATGTTTTATTATTATTATTAAGTTCTGTACCTCTACATGTGTAAGTCGCTTGTGGAATGGGACTTCGATAATATTATTCAACAATTATGCTAAAAGCACTTAATTTAAAAGCCAAATTCACGTAACTATTTGTGATCACAATCCTGTTTCGGTCCGCGCGCCGTCTCACTCGCTCACGCGCAATAGACGCGTTTGTCAATGCGACACCGCTGATCTGATCCTATTTATTCTTTTGTAAGCAAAAAAAAAACATTGTAAATGTCATTTAATTACAGCAACAGATTGATTCGAATTTTAAAAAAAGTAGCTTTACTCGGAGTTCTGATTATGATAAATTAAAATAAAAAGAATCAGAAAAATATTTACCTGACCGGGAATCGAACCCACTACATTCCGAATTTTCAAACAAAGCAAAAATTATACTTAAGCATACCAATTTTTCAATCGTACTGATATAATAGAGTCGAAATTATTGATATATTGTTGCACGACAAAACCGATTATATATATATATATATATATATATATATATATATATATATATATATATAATCGGTATCTCGAAAACAGCTACAAGTATTACCAAGAAATTTAGTATACAGGGCAGTTTTGGGTTTTATATATATATATATATATATATATATATATATATATATATATATATATATATATATATATATTGTTATATATGTTAAACGAGACAATTTTGTATATATATATATATATATATATATATATATATACAAAATTGTCTCGTTTAAAGTACAAGATTAGAAGCTCTTATTTAGTTTAATCTGTCCCTTTATGTGTAACTACTAACCAGATCTTGCAAGTTAAATTTGAGCCACTTTCCGGTTTCCGATTGAAATGAAATTTATTGCGTGATAATACATTATGATGGTATGAACCTGATATTATGATGCTGGAGCTGGAAGGTCAAAAAACTCAGCAATAAAACGGTGTAACCCTACGAGTTTGGACTCGTATTGGTCTTGGCGAGTTCTTTGTCTCTGTATGGTACTCAGGGTCTGTGGTAAGTTGGAAGGTGGTCATAAGAACTCAATTAAAAAAGCTTGTTTCTAGAAACCTTTTTCAAACCACATTTTTATCGCTTACATTATAATATTGAATCTGATCAATGGGTATGCGCCGAGCCTTAGGCCTTTACACACTGCGACTTTTAGCATCGATGCAGTCGCGCGTTAATATCGATGCAGTCGCGCGACTGCATCGATGCTAACGCGCGTTAGTATCGATACAGTCGCGCGTTAGCATCGATACACACGCGTGACAGCATCGATGCAGACGCGAGTTAGCTTCGATGCAGAATTGCAGACGCGGGGTACAGTATAGTCACTCACGTCACGCCTCACGCTCAGTGTTGACGTCCGTCCGCTCGCGTATTTTTTTTTAATTTTTCATAATGGAACCGTTTGACACAGAACTTTTTATCTCTGCAATTGAAAATAGACCGGTAATTTGGAATTCACCCGTACTATTCCAATAAAGAACATACCCGACTATTCCAATAAAGTGGAAAAAAGAAAGGCTTGGAAAGAAATATGCCACATATTTTGTGCTGGTTTTGGTGATAAATCAAGAAAAGAAAAAGCACTTGAAGGTTAATAATTCTTTAATGGTTGTTATAAACAAATTGAAGGTTATTAATTCTTTATTTTTATAAACAAAAAACATTAACGCAGTAGGTACGCAACGCAGTAGGTGACAAATAATAGCTATTTATTTTCATATTTTCGAATTCTGCCATGAGACTGCACCTTCATTGCTATTAAAATAATGAGAGTAGATGTTTCGAATCCTTGTTCCATTTAATTGAGAACTTCGTCCTCTCACTAATATTAAAATTTCATTATCGGGCGGGTCTTCCAATTCGTTAATACTCAATGTGTGGTGAAAATTGTAACCATCACGTTCACGTATAAAATCGTGTAAAACAAAACAAGCTTTCACTATATCGACACTGAAGGCAACTGAAACGTTCAACGGTCGACTAAAAATTTTAAACTTATTACTTAATATTCCGAATGAACATTCAATAAAACGTCTTGCGCGCGATAAACGATAGTTGTAAATTCTCTTTTCTCGTGACAAATTTCGACCAGCGTACGGTCTCTGAATATGTTCAGATAGTCCAAAGCCTTCATCTCCAACAAACGAATATGGTATAGGAATTCCGTTATTACTTATTGGTGTTGGTAGTGGCATATTATAGTTTCCCTGCCGAATCTTATTCATCCATGTACTGCACTGATGTATTGTCGAGTCTGAACTTTTCTATAACATCCAACATCTATATAAATGAAACGGTAATTTGCATCACATATTGCTAGCAAAACAATAAAGTGGTAGTGTTTATAATTAAAATATTCTTAACCACTATGATGTGGTTTTATTATCCTTATGTGTTTCCCATCAATTGCGCCAATTAAATTTGGGAAATTTGCGTATGTCCTGAATCCTTGCGCGGTATACAAATGTGATTCTTTAGTTGTTTCTGGCATAGAAATGTCTTTTAATTTATCCCAAATCACTTTGACAGTTTCACGAACTATATTGCGTGCAGTCGAAACCCCGCATTTGAAATCGTAATGAAGGTCTGAAAAATAACAGCCAGTTGCTAAGTACCTGAAAAAAAATAATTTAAACAGAGTATATAATATATATACACACAACGTGTATATTATACCTACTTAAATATTTGTAAAACATTGTTTTTTAGCTGTACAGCTACAAAAGAAGTGGAAAAGCATCAAAGATTGCTACAACAGGGAAAAGGCAAAAGTCAGAAACATTTCAAGTGGATCTGGAGGTAAAGCAAGAAAACCCTATGTGTATCATAAAATTTTGTCATTTTTAGACCCAATAAATGAAATAAGGCCACCAATTCCTACTCCTGATCGTGACGACTCTGCTGATGAACATGTTTATGTCCACCTCAACTCCCTTTAACACTTATGGTTATCAAATTTACCAACCAACTACTACAACTGCAACGACATCAAATATAAGTGCTGCTAGCACTTCATCGCAATCGCAAGACTTGCATTATGATTCTCCCTCTAATAATTCCGAAATTATAATGATATACGATCAAATCAGTCCGAAAGATGACTAAGTAATAACCGTTTAATAATTAATGTTGATTAGTTATGTATATATATGCAAAAATCTGTAATAAATGTTAAATGAATCTTAGATAGTAATTTTCTTACATGAGAAAGAATATATAGTAATTAATCAATATATATTATAAATAAATTAATCAAAAATATTTGTAGTTTTTTTTTTACATACCTCAAAGTTAAAAGTAAACGTTCTTCAGCTGATATGCATGGTCTCAGTTGTGTACGTTGGCGAATTAGCTCTGGTTTTACAATGGTGAGAAGTTCTTGAAATGTTGAATATGACATTCGATAACAATTTAAAAACTTCTTTTAATGGTTTATTAGTTTTTTAAATGTTGATACATAATGACCCCATGTTGATCTTTCACTTGTAAATGGGTGGACCCATAGAATAATATAGAGAGCATGATCAAAACAGTTTCAATCGAACTCATCGCGCTATGGCAGTCAACGAATGACTGATTAAAATACGTTTCAAATCGTGGCTCACGTTAGCATCGATACAGTCGCGATGCTAACGCGATATAGCATCGATGCTGCACCGCGATTGCGTCGATACTGCATCACTACAATTCAATGGCCAGCTTTTGCATCGCGACTGTATCGCGATAGTATCGCGACTGTATCGATGCTAAAAGTAGCGCAAGTGTGTAAAGGTTGACCATTTGCGACTGCATCGATGCTGCATCGCGATAGCATCGCGACTGCATCGCTGCTAAAAGTCGCAGTGTGTAAAGGACCTAAAGCTACTAAAAACTGTATTTTTTAACTTAAAATATAATATTTTATAGTACTAAATATTTAACTATACAAGTTAGATTCACTCCAATATTTCATAGTAATAGTAATTTCAAACCTAATATAAGACCTATGATTTCATACAAGAGAAATGCGAGAAATATCTTCAAAAACTTAAATCAGCAAACTCTTCCATCACAAATTAAAGGTGATGTATTGGAAAAGTTTAAAGTAACCAAGTTCTTCGACTTTTAACGACACAAATTACGAAGTATATCTTGAGCTTTCAAAAAGTATGGAGGTTTATTAGCGTTAATAAAAAGGTACTGATGTTTGTAGCACGATGTGGTTTTATATCGAAGATCATAACTTTCGCTTTAAAAATTTAAAACAATAAAAATGAAATTCCAATTTCTGTCAAAACCCCACTCCTGAGGTGATGTCGCCATACTAAATAATTATCAGCGTTTGACACGCTATTAACTAAGATAGGTTTGAAATCTGTTGGGGGGTGGGGGACACTGCCCATACAGTTTTTTGCATGGTCCTTTATTTTTCGCATTATACAAGACTAGCTGTTGCCCGTGGCTCCGCCTGCGTCAATACAATATCCCAAAGAAACACTGTACTTTTTCGGGACAAAAAGTAGCCTATGTTTTAATCCATAGTCTAAACTACTACCACTACCATACCAAATTTCATCGAAATCCGTTCAGTAGTTTTTGCTTGAAAGAGTAACAAACATCCATCTATCCATCGATACATCCATCCATCCATCCATCGATCATCACAAACTTTCAGATTTATAATATTAGTAGGATTTTATCTCCTCAGCATACGTAAAACGGGGCTACATAAAATGTTTCACCTTTTAGGTGAAAAGTTTTGTGTAGCCGCCGACATTGTCAAGCAGTATAGCAAGTAATGATGATGGATTAAAGCATTACATTACATATCATCACATCATGTCACCTTTCAAACATAAAAATAGATGAAAATCGGTTCATCCATTAGAGAGTAGCCACGCACACATACATACACACAGAAATAAAAGAAAAAACTCGCGAATGCCCATTTACGAATTTTTCAGTATTTGAATCCCTACAGCGCAAGTCCAAACAAAATTGTTGAAAGGACATCATGGCCCGATGATGTTGAAGATTTTATCAGTTCAAATAAAAGTTACTTACTCCAAAGTCCCTATAAAGACGGATCACCATTCACCAAAAGGATCGCTAACTTTACATACAAGATAATAACTGCAAATACAAATAAAGTCAAATAAAGACAAATTCTCAATACTCTTATATCATTTTGTTGAATACTGGTTTAATGAATATTCGGTATTTTTCTGCCGCTAGGGGCCAGACTCAACGCACACAAAGCGTCATCTCGTTGCGTAAGTGGCATCAAAAACGGTCAATAACAATTTTCGATTCTTTTTCTGTCACCAGGCGGCGCTTGGTAGCCCGCCCGTCCTTGTCGTGTCAAAAAGCTGTCAGATAAGTCAATCAGTCAAGAATTCAAAAACCCTCATTCCAAGAGATTATTTTAAATTATAAAACAACGAAATATTGCTATACTGATTCCTACTTTAAAAAGCACAAAATACATTCGATGTTCGTTTTGTATCTGCTTCACGGGCAAGCGCCCGCGACTAACGAAAAATGTATTCGTCCGAAGGTAACCTTCAATCATGTACATATTTTGCTGGCTAACATTTACTATTTAATTAAATTTTGTCTTGTAAAATAAATTTGTGTACTTTACAAATCGCTGAAAACACTTAAGCGGCAGGACTTAGTATCCATCTGTTGGGTATAGACTTTTTACTTTAGGTACAGCGTTTCTTAACCTTTTTCAGTACGGACCCCTAGAAAATCAAGCAAATTGTGCTTCTCCCCTTGAAAAGGGGGTCCTTGAAATTTCAAGGGGGAAGAATCATCAAAAAATTTCGGACCATTTACTCACAAATTTTTTCACTCACTCTTCACTTCAGTCAGTCTCGGACACCGCCCGCCCGCTGGCGCATGTGCGCTGTGCCATTTAAGCGTAGCGTTTAAGCGTGTTTACGAGATTTGGTGAAATTTATTTACTTTGATTTTTTCCATAGATGAGACTGCAGGTTATAAAGCAATGCTTTATTCACGTCACGTTTCGTGTCACGGAATATATTTTTTTCTCACTTTAACTAACCGAATTAATTAATACGAATAGTAAATAAACACCGAGTAGATAGCAGTGATAAATTGACGAGGAAGTAATATCTGAACGAATTTAATTATGATAGCCCACAAAATATACGATTCTAAATAGATTTTATAAATCTTTTCGACGAAATCTCACAATCGCACGCACGATACAGCGCTCGTATTTATAATTCAAATTATCTGGCGAAAATTGCCGAAATGCTAGGCGGGAGCGATTTTCGTTATTGGTGTTTTTTTTTAAACGACATAAAAAGGGGAGGTTCTCATTTATAAATTTGTTAAGTGATTCCTTGAAGTAAATGCCTTACTTACATGCCTTTGATTTTGAATAAATATGTCCACATCTATACTAATGTTATAAAGAGGAAAAGTTTGTTTATTTTCATTGAATAGGCTCTACTGGTCCAATTTCGATTAAATTTGGCAGATATATAGAGTAGACCACGGAAAAAGACATAGGCTACATAATTTGTCGCGGGAAAATGTATGGTTTCCGCAATATTAACTTTTGCGAAGTCTATATAAGTCTATAAATACGAAGTCGCGGGCATATCTAAATAGTCACTTATAAAGTCTTGGCTGGTCCTATGTACGAAATTTGTGATGGGTAACTATGAAATATAAGCTCTATTTAGACATAATACACTCAAAATAATAGGACTAGGTAGTCCTATTATTTTGAGTGTATTATTTAAAAAAGTAGGTACTTTTTTCATGAAATACTAAAACATTCTCAGTCTCCTGACATAATTAAAATTCTTTATTAAACACACATAATAATATACAATAGAATAACATGTAATATACATCACATCAATCTAACCCCATGCTAAATAAGAAAGTGACAAAATTTGTGAACAAACCATCCCAAAATCCAAAATCATGCGGCTTTAGTCGCCCGTGTAAATCCCGCATTAGGTCCTTAAACAAACCGCTTGTATCTTGGACCACACTTCACTGCCGTCTGGGGAGCGATGAGATATCAAGGTTACGTCTCACATAAACAATTTTGGACATGAGCGCACTCCATTTCAGCTGCATAGAAAAACAGTGTTTGCCGCGGGGCATTAGCAGCAGCTTTACTGTAAATAACCGCGCCTACAACACCGCTATTATTCTGGAGCTGCTATGTCCATCTCTTTGGGATATAGAACGGAGATCGCCATACTAAGCTGTCTTGTGGCCGGACTACCTGAGAAAACTGGGAGGGAGGACGGGGAGAGGAGGAGGCTGAGGTGATCGTATTTAAAAAAAAAATATTGTATAAATCAAATGTATCGTATTAACTGAATGTATATAGAAAATGGTAAAAAAATTGTTTTGGATTTAAATTATTTAATAATGTTTTTAAAATTGTTTTGTATGATTGAATCTGTGAAGTAGGGCATTTAAATTAAAGTTAAGATTGTAAGTGAAAAAAAAATTCTCAAGTCACGAAAACTACAAATAGACGTCGAAACTAAAAATTGTAACTAGTTATTAAATTATAAACAAATGAAAAAGAAAGAGAAACTATTAAAAAAGCAAACAACGAGCCCTGTCAATGATAGTAGTCCCAGCCTAATGTGTCTTGCCGTGGACGTCTTCAGGCTGAAACGAAGAATTGCCAATACTCGAATTCTAGTAATAGCCTTATAATAGGTCTTTACCTATGAAATTGCCGTTCTGCAGTACTGGCCATTTCAAATCAAAATAATTTTTGTTTGGCTAAGAATTCTAATTTCAAATTAATTTTATTTTAAAAACATGGAATTCTTTTTCCAAAAGTAGTCATTTGTTTATTGATTAGTGTTACATTTTCATCGCATTTCAATATTTTTCGTCATCATGGATACGTTAAAAATTCGAGTAATTATGGAATATGAGTACCGTCGTGGCAGCAACGCGGCACAAGCGGCACGCAACATCAACGACGTTTACGGAGCTAACACTTCAAACCAACGCACCACCTGCTATTGGTTTGCTCGCTTCCGTTCTGGAAATTTCGACCTGAAAAATGAACCTCGCGGTCGTCCCAAGACTTTGGTCGACAATGACGAATGAAAGGCGATTGTGGAAGCTGATGATACACATCTACGGCTGAATTAGCAGCAGCTTTCGACGTTAGCGTCAAAACAATATTGGTCCATTTGCGTCAAATTGGCAAGGTAAAAAAGCTTGACAAATGGGTGCTCCACGAACTCAATGAACGCCAGCGCGAAGTACGCGTCGAGACGTGCCTTGCACTGCTCAACAGACACACAAATGAAGGAATTTTGAACCGCATTGTTACCTGCGATGAAAAATGGATTCTGTTTGATAACCGCAAGTGCTCAGCAAGTTGGTTGGATCCTGGTTCAGCACCTAAACAATGCCCTAAACGAAAACTTACCCCTGGAAAAGTGATGGTCACGGTTTGGTGGTCTAGCGCCGGTGTAATTCATCACAGCTTCTTACCAAGCGGGGTGAGCATTACTGCAGATGTGTACTATGAATAACTGAACATCATGATGGAGAAGCTGGCACATCTCCAACCAGCATTGGTCAATCGCTCGTCTCCGCTGCTCCTGCACGACAACGCGCGACCTCATACTGCACAGCAGACGGTCTCCAAGTTGCAAGAAAACTTCTTGAAGAAAACTTCTGGGGTTGGAAGCTCTCCGTCATCCGCCCTACTCACCAGACCTTGCGCCTACAGACTACTACTTTTTTAAAGAAATTGGATAACTTCTTGGCGGGAAATAAAATTCAATACCCGAGAGGCAGTACAAAATGCCTTTGAAGAATTTGTTGCCTCCCGTCCAGCTGATTTCTTTAAGAAGGGCATCAATAAACTGCCACTGCGTTGGCAAACATGCATTGATTGCATGGGTGATTACTTCGTTAATGCAAATAAAAAATACATAAAAAAAGTTTAAATTTTTTCATACAAAACGGCAATTTCATAGGTAAAGACCTAATATTATAACTAGCTGGTGCTCATAACTTCATTTGCGTGAAACTATTAATGGAATCGGAACCCTTTTTTAATTGGAACCCAAGATAAAAGGAGTATATTACTCCGTGTAATATCAGCTACTTGCCAGTGAAAGTACGGTTAAAATCGGCCAGGCTGTTTTAGATTAGCCGGAACACACATACAGACAAACGAACAGACGACAAACATTTTGAGAATTGATTTTTTGGTTCTGGTACCGCAGGTATAAGTACTAACATTTATGCGTTTACTGCAAAGCTGTTCATTTGAAATAACAAATAGACATATCGATTTTTTTTATTTGTATAGACATTCTGTGAAGGTTCTTTCGCAATAAAACCCTTTAAAGTTTTTCAGCGAGCTTCCACGAATTACTTGAAAATAATAACTGCTCTTATAATTTAAATACACAGGTGTATTTACCGTAATAGCATTACTTATTTCAATTTCTCCCAACACCTCAACAGTATTTACGTTCTCGCTACGTGTCTGTTCGAGTGTAATAAAATTTCTACATTCTGTATTCAGATTTATTCAACATCTTATATTAGAATTTTCTTTGCAAACGTTCGTAATAGTCGTTAAATGTAACAAATAAGGCAAATTAAATATTACCTGCCTTTAAAAATATAAAAGTGGCTGTAGCAGTAGGTATCTATATTGAAATATGCGATAATGACGGTAGGTACATGTTAAGAATATGTTAAATGATAATACTTTTACTTTAACTGTATATTACTTTTTTAACTGTATATTCAGTTTATTACAGAAGTTACATTAGTCACATATTAATATAACACACAATCAGTCTTTACAATAAATATTGACAGGTCACAACCGCGTTCTAAAAACCGACTGCCATGCCGGGGCGGCCCGGCGCGCGCGCGGGGTTATGTACCGGGACCCCGCGCGCATGTGCAGCGCCTCTCGATGCAGCGAGATACGAGGGGCTCACGCGAGGTGAAGCGCGCTAGCGTCGACCGTTCTAATGATATTAGAACGCAACGATTTACAAAAGAGCACTCCGCGTTACTTATTATGTAAATTAAGAATAAACATATTATTATCCTTATTACTTACCTATGTTTTTTCGTGCATGTTGTAAAAATATCCCAATAAAAAGAAAATATAAAAAAAGTCCAAATAATATGGACGCTTCACACCACGTAAATGTAGCACCGTGCTAAGTATCTGAAGAACTTGTGTTACAGGTACCAGACAACGGGAAGTATACCTATTGAATACTTTTATACTATACTATAAAGACCAGGATAGTTGCGCCACTTTTTTACATCACTCCATATCCCTTATAAAATAAAGTTAAATGCTTTATTTATTTAACCAGCCGGTACTTCGGGTTTTCATTGACCAATTTAAAAAAAGTAAAAAACATTTACTTGAATATTTACTTGAATTTACTTGAATACTGCCAAAATCGCTAATACGGAGTATTAGCGATTTTAGCAGACCTCTTAATTTTGTGATATCTATACCACGTATGGGATAGTCGCCTAATTTATCTAAATCCCCTATAGGATAGATCTCTCGAAACGAGGCAAGTATCCCTGAAAAAACTTTGATCGCATTTTGCCTTCCCATGCAATTACATGGGACATGAGACTTACGACAGAGTCAACTTAGTGGTAGCTGAAAAGTCTTTCAATAAATAATTGAAACAGTACAATTCATTCGCAAAAACTATACTCCTGAGGCAACTATCCTGGTTTTACTATTTAAGATTTTTAATATATTATATAATATTATTATACACATCCATGGCCGAGGAACACAGAAAAACTTTACCACCAACGCGCTGAACCACTGAGCCACAGAGGTCGTTAGTAGGTATGTAGATTATTAAAATTGTAAAGACCTTTGCGTCTAGACTTTCATAAAATACAAAACAGGTTACAGGAATAATAATTTTTATTAGAACGCAACGATTTACAAAAGAGCACTCCGCGTTACTTATTATGTAAATTAAGAATAAACATATTATTATCCTTATTACTTACCTATGTTTTTTCGTGCATGTTGTAAAAATATCCCAATAAAAAGAAATTAGTTTAAATAAAAAAAAAGTCCAAATAATATGGACGCTTCACACCACGTAAATGTAGCACCGTGCTAAGTATCTGAAGAACTTGTGTTACAGGTACCAGACAACGGGAAGTATACCTATTGAATACTTTTATACTATACTATAAAGACCAGGATAGTTGCGCCACTTTTTTACATCACTCCATATCCCTTATAAAATAAAGTTAAATGCTTTATTTATTTAACCAGCCGGTACTTCGGGTTTTCATTGACCAATTTAAAAAAAGTAAAAAACATTTACTTGAATATTTACTTGAATTTACTTGAATACTGCCAAAATCGCTAATACGGAGTATTAGCGATTTTAGCAGACCTCTTAATTTTGTGATATCTATACCACGTATGGGATAGTCGCCTAATTTATCTAAATCCCCTATAGGATAGATCTCTCGAAACGAGGCAAGTATCCCTGAAAAAACTTTGATCGCATTTTGCCTTCCCATGCAATTACATGGGACATGAGACTTACGACAGAGTCAACTTAGTGGTAGCTGAAAAGTCTTTCAATAAATAATTGAAACAGTACAATTCATTCGCAGAAACTATACTCCTGAGGCAACTATCCTGGTTTTACTATTTAAGATTTTTAATATATTATATAATATTATTATACACATCCATGGCCGAGGAACACAGAAAAACTTTACCACCAACGCGCTGAACCACTGAGCTACAGAGGTCGTTAGTAGGTATGTAGATTATTAAAATTGTAAAGACCTTTGCGTCTAGACTTTCATAAAATACAAAACAGGTTACAGGAATAATAATTTTGCCGCAGGCCTCCAGTTCTCCAAAGGGTTTTTCCTCCATTTGTGAGAATATGCCATCATTAAGCGGACTATACAATAGCGGCTATTCGTGACTATAAAGGAGCAACTGTCGACTATTCGTGACTATAAAAGGACAAAGGTCGCCCGTTATAAATGAACTTAATGGACTCTGAAACTTTACCTTAGCGTCCGTCACACGTACATTTTTGACCTCGGTAATAAAAGCTTTAAATCTATCCCGCTAAGTCCTGAATGTGGAACAGAGGCGCGTAACACAATTATACAGAAAAATATCGATGGTGTATCCCCCGCGATCAACCTCGACCAATTTCGAGATATAATTCATGCTGAAGTCCAAAAAGCCGTTACACATTGCTTAAATACTTACTTATTCTCTCAACTGAAAGAGATTCGTGTCGAGATAGCGGAATAAAAGAAATCTACAGAACTTTTTAACGAAAAAACGGAAGACTCAAAAATGGCACACCAATCATGTAGAGTCATTTAAAACGCTCACAAATGAAAACTCTCTCCTCAAAACTCAAGTTGCTAGTCTGACTCCGCGTATCAGCCAAATGGAACAGCAGGCACGTTCAAGTAATATTGAGTTGCAATGCCTGCCTGAATCTAGAGCCGAGAATCTACTTACCGTTGTAAAGAAGTTGGGGGAAGTGGTGAAATACCCATTGACTGATGATAATATACTGTACTGTGCGCGTACTGCCAAAAAAAATACTGAAAGTTCTCGACCACGCTCCGTTGTCATTAAATTAAGCAGTCCCCGTGTAAGAGACAACCTATTGGCAGCGTGTATTCAATTTAATAAAACAAACGCAAATGAGAAGCTTCACTCAGGTCTACTAGGATATGGCGGTTCAATAAAATCCCCAATTTACATCACAGAACATCTAACTCCTGAAATGAAGTTCTTGCACGCTGCTGCATGGAATGTTTAAATAAACTAGGACAGGGTAATATTATGAATTAATTCTTTAAAGATTTGGTGATTTGCTTGCGACTGTAGCTAAGTTTTATGAAATTCGCAGACTTAAATATATATTATCAGAACGTACGTGGCCTTAACACGAAAACTTATGAATATTTTCATAATGCTACCCTAAATGATGTTGATGTCATTATAATAACTGAGACATAGGTGGATTTAAATGTTTATGATACTGAACTATTTGATGAACGTTATGTAGTTTACAGAAGAGACTGTAGCTCAACTGGTTTTAACCCAAAAAAATCTGGTAGAGGTGTTTTAGTTGCAATTAAAAAAACTATACCGTCAGAGAGTAGATGTGAAGATTTATGGTTAAGTTTAGAAATGGCATCAAACTCACGTTTATTATTATGTGTGGCTTACTTACCACCACCAATTCAAGCACACATTCTAGATGAATTCATGATCACGCCAATAGAGCTTTATGTAATACAAGCCAAGCTATGATTATAGGAGACTTTAATATGCCACAATTATCTTGGTCTACTGATATAGATATTAATATTGATTATCTACATCCTAATTCTAATGGTAGTTCAAACGGTAACGAATTAATTGATTTTATTTACTTTAACAATCTTAAGCAGTACAATCATATTCTAAATTATAAAAAGAACATGTTAGATCTTGTTTTTAGCAATATTCCGGTAAGAAATTTACGTGAAAGCAATAACACTCTTGTTGGTAATATTGATCGAGCGCATCCTGTACTAGAATTTGATATTTTCTCAGAGCCTAATAAACTTTTAAACAGAAATCCCGTACCTAAACATAATTTTTTTTAAGCCGATTATAATAAATGATAAATTAGAATCAATAAATTGGGACGTTGTCTTTAGTGACAGTCCGAACGTTAACGCTGGTTGATATTTTTTATAAAAAGTTAAAAGTAATAATCGAGGAATATGTACCTAAATAGGGCCCAAAAAGAAATAGATTTAACTACCCCAATTGGTTTGGTTCTGATCTTATAAGACTTCTAAAGGAGAAACATAAATACAGAATTCGTTTAAAAAAGTATAATAATCCGCTAGATCGCATCTCGTTTGAAGTACTCAGAGATCGGTGTAAAAAATTACAATCCTCACAATATAGACAGTATATGCAGATAATTGAATTATCCATTCACTCTAACCCAAAACACTTCTGGTCATTTATAAAATCTAAAAAGCACTCGACGATAGGTATTCCATCTTCTCTACTGGTCGTGATACTTGTAATCTTTTTGCGAGTAACTTCTCAGATGCGTACAATAATTCTATGCTAAATAATAACGATCGTGTTATGAAATCAAATTTCAATGTAGAATCCAACTCTCTCGCCATGGTGTCAATCTCTCAATCAAAAATTTATAAAACTCTAAAAAACCTCGACGCCAAAAAAGGCGCAGGTGCTGATGGCATCCCGCCAATTTTTTTAAACACTTGTGCAAAAGATCTCTCCCTGCCATTACGAGTATACCATATTTTTAATCATTCTATACGCAATGGTCACTTTCCTAATGTCTGGAAACAAGCACTTGTTTTACCACTCCACAAAGCCGGTGATAAGCACAATATTAAAAACTACCGTCCCATTTCAATTTTGCCAGCCTTTGGGATGGTATTTGAAAAGTTAATTTACCCTATCCTATTTTGGCACGTAAAACCTTATATATCTGAAAACCAGCATGGATTTGTAGGCAACAGATCTACTGCCACAAACATTGTCACTTTTGTTGATGATTTGATGGAGTCCGTTGATGGCCAAAATTGCGTTGATGTTATATACACCGACTGCAGCAAGGCTTTCGATAGGGTTTCCCATGACGTACTTTTCACTAAGCTGCATAGATTTGGATTCGCAGGTTCTATGTTATCTTGGATTAAGTCGAATTTATCTGGTAGAACATCAACTGTAGTGGTAAATGGTTTCACATCAGATCATTTCCAACTCTATCCGGAGTTCCACAGGGCTCTAGGTTGGGACCTTTGCTTTTTAATATTTTCATTAATGATATTTCCACTTGTTTCATTCATACAGATTTCTACCTTTTTGCTGATGATCTCAAAATTAAAAAAAACTATTAATAGAACTCGTGGCACACGTGAACTTCAAAGCGATCTAAATAATTTAACTACTTGGTGTAGAAACAATCTAATGGACCTAAATATTAGCAAATGCTACCATATCCGCTTTTAGCGAAAACGTAAGGCTTCCTGGGTTATAGATTATAATATTAACGGCAATACACTTAGTCAAGTACAATAAATAAGGGATCTCGGTATAATATTAGATTCAAAATTACAGATACATAAACATGTAGATAACATTGTTTGCCGTAGTCTGAAAATGTTAGGATTCATCAAGCGTAATTCAGTAATTTTAAAAATCCCTTAACCACCATAATTTTATACAACGCCCTAGTACGCAGCAAACTTGAATATTGCAGCACTGTCTGGAACCCTCTTTACGCCATTTATACAAATCGCATAGAACGCGTTCAGAAACGATTCCTATGGCAACTCTCTTTTAAACATGGCTTGGCTAAAAAAATACCACATTATAAAGACAGATTAACCTTCCTCAAGATGGAACCACTTTTAGATCGTAGGCAATATTTGGATTTAGTTTTTCTGCACAAGCTAGTAACAGGTGTTATTGATTGCAACCAACTACTTCGTAAAATATCCATTAATGTGCCAAGTAGGATACCCAGAAAAAATTGTTACAAGCCATTCCACATTAACTTTGCTAAAACTAACTTGGGGCAATCTTCACCGGTTAATAGAATGTGCAGGACATACATATAGCAATTATATATCATGTACGACCGAGGCCTGTATGCTCTTAAATAAATTAATTGAATTTAAAAAAATAATAAGAACGCAATGAAAATTTAACAATTACTGTCGAACAACTTTGTTTAGTTTCAACCATTTAAATTCTTAGTTTATTACTTAAGTGATTGATTTATTTATGTTTAATTTGTAAATTATATTAATTCATAGTAACTTAATCTCCCTGAAATTATGTAAGTACTTATAAAAGATGCAAGTTGTATTATACCTATAATTAAGGCAGCATTTAGATGTGTAAACAACATGAATGTGCAATTTTAGGTTGTAATAATGTTTGTTCCTTGTTGGTGTATCTATTAAATAAATAAATAAATAAAATTTTATATCTTTCGATGTAACATTTTAAAGTTTTCATATGACTTCACCTTTTTATATGATATAAAAAAAGATATAGCAATTTCGACAAGAAAGGGAGACCTTGAAAGATGAACCAACCCCAGCTACTCCGAATCGTTAATTACTGAAGAAAATGATAAAAATTATAGTTTAAAAAAACTACTAAAAATAAAAAATAAAATTTTATAAATTTGGATTAAGAATAATGTAAATGAAAAATAAATGTTTATTATTGTAAAAAAGCGTGGGGTGTAGTGTCTTCACCTGTACGTTTGTTTGTATGTAACCGACCTCAGTGGATTTGATTTTGATCCACTTCAAACGGTCAGATTTCGTTTAAAGTGATTTTTAAGATATTATCAAAGTGAAGATCCTTCTCATATCTGCCAATAAAATGTTTATAACTATTGACACTATGCACCCCACGCTTTTTTACAATAATAAACATTTATATTTCATTTACACTATTCTTAATCCAAATTTATTAAATTAAATTTTTTATTTTTTAGTTAGATTTTCTATAAAAGCGTGTTTTTTTAGTTTTTTTAATCTATAATTTATTTTTTGCTTTTTAGTACTATTTGCCAAAGAGTAAGCCTGGAACTGCACGCATGCGTAGTTCGCGCACTAGTTCTATCTCTCTTACTCTCATGCAAAGGATGCGGAAAGAAATCGATGAATCCTGGCGAATTTAATCAGGATAATCGGATATTTTAATCGAATTATTGCATTGTTATCGGTCTTTGACAGGTGTGCAAAGTTTGAATTAAATCGTTCAAAGTAGGACAAAATCGAGCCCAAAGGAGTCGGTTACAAACAAGCAAGCAAACAAGCAAGCAAACAAGCAAGCAAGCAAGCAAGCAAGCAAGCAAACATACAGGTGAAACTAATAAAAGCGTTATAAAAAAGTGAAAAATCAGAATCCGAATAATTAACGAATACAAATTATGCCAGGTAGCTGAATAAATATAAAATTTAATAAAACTTATTAATTGTACATTTTTATAAAAAGTGGGGCCTCAGATTATAAAACAATTGGATTGGGACATTTAAAATATTATTATCGCAAAACGGGTGCCGCGTTTGCTCACAAACCTCAAAAAGTTTTCCCTTGGCCACACATAGAAGAAACGTAATTTTTACTAAAAATTTGTTTTATTTTAATGAGGCCCTATAAAGTAGGTATAAGTATTATAATATAACGCTAAAAGTAAATACGCCAATCAAACTACATAATATAGAAGTACCTACCTATTTGTATACATCGTATATAGATAACATGTCATGTGGAAATTATAATTATGTAGTAGTGTATCTGTCAAGGCAATATATTAGGCAAATGCTGCGTAATGAAGCGTGTAGTGCTCAAAGGATATGTCTGTTTGTATAATGACCGGATAACTTGGAGCAATTACTTCGTCGGCTCAGACAATTTCTGAGGCATGGTGCGACAAGCTATAGGAGACGCCATCTTGATTCCCTTAACTTCAAAGTATAATAACCTAACCAGGAGCATGGCAGGGCATGGTCTAAGGCGGATTACATTACAGCTTTCAATGCGCATAGGTTTTTTTTTAATTGCTTCAAAAATTAATGTCCGATTTAGCTGAAAATAATTTTCGTAAAGAGTTTTTAGCTTAATCTATCACCATGTTAAAAATACATATGATTAATAAAAGTAACTACAACACATACTAACTCGGAATATTAACACAGTACTCTAGGTTTGCTAAAATACTATTTTCAAAGAATATATATATTACTAACGTAAAGAATCATCATCCCACCGATTTACATGAATCACAGCTTGCGGCTGTGTGTGCGTGGCTGGGCGAATGCGAAGGCGGGCTGGGAGGAACTTTATCCCAGCCTGGACTACGGCTCACGGGGCTAGCCAGTAGCCACTGATCGTTTTGTGCTTTGATATAATTGACAATATAATTTTATAATCTATGATATATTTGTCTGACGCGACGTTTAAAAATATTTTGGTGTCAACCTTAAGGGGCTATACACGGTCCGGTTTTCCTTCCGTTCGGCCTGAATGGATGCAAAATTGTATCGTCTGTGTGCAATTTCGAGATCGCATCAGTCGGCCGTATAGACTGAAGCGATTCGTTCCAGTGTTGCCAACTCTGTTTTTGCGACACTACTGACTCGCGTCGTTTTCTACTAAAAACGACTAAAAGAGTACCGATAACTATAAACTTAGGGAGTCCCTAAAAGTTTTTTTTTGAGATTTTGTGTTTACAAACATTTTCAGTTTTAATATTAAATTGAAAATATGATAATTTTACCGTAAAATTTAAAAAAATATAGTAGGAATATTACATAGAAATAAATTAAATGAAAGAAATAATAGTTTTAATCGACTTACGGACGCTTGCTATTATGTGCTATTACGATAAGGTGTCATAATAGCACATAGTAGCGTACCATTTTGCATATTATGATTACTGTTTAGTCATTTTCTACAACACCACTACTAACAACTAAATTCCTACTAAAGATGGAATAAAATACTAAAATAAGTAAAAAAATCGGTTGTCTGTAAAGTCGGTTTACTGACGATAGTTGAACGTGACAATGTCATGTTTATAGTGCGCGCGGAACTAGTTGGCCGCGCCTTAGGTAGGCGTGTTGCCGCCGCGAATTCCGGCGTCGAACTATGTAATAACATTAAGCGCCCCCACCTCTGCGTCCCACCGCTCACATACCTAAGGCGCGGTAACAAGTAACAGTACTTGGTAACGCATGAGTCATGTTTTTTCGTGCGTGCAGCCGGTTCCATCAATTTATAAGACGTTATCACGTCAAAACTTTGTAAAACATCTAAGTTGGCAACATTAATTCTGACCTGAACGGATGGACTAAACAGTAATAACATTGGACTGAAAGGTAGTAAAATTCGAGTGTAAAATAAAACCGGTCAAGTGCGAGTCGGCAACAGGGGTATAGTACAAAACGGAAAAAATCACGTTTGTTGTATGTGAGCCTCAAATTTTTATTTTATTCTGTTTTTAGTAATTGTTGTTGACGGAACGTAACGGAAATGGAAATACCTACATCATTTGTGAAAATTTCAACTGTCGAGCTACCGCGGTAAAGGAAGGTTACGGTGACATTTTAAAATAAAATCATATTATGACGCCATCTTGCTGCCCTATTGTGAATTGTGAAAGTGTTACTAGTAATAATAAATTTATTTCAAAATTTTCATGCTAATAGTTGCAACTTTTTAAATATTTTCTGATTTTTTTAACTATCAATTTGTATTATTGCCAGATAAGTAAGATAATCCTTAATATATTTCTTAATACCAGTTTAATAGAAATAATGTTCACTAATCGTGTTTAGATGTTTTAAAATGAAATATATGTTATATTTATACATCTCACGATATTAAGAAAAACAAATACAATACTTCCAATTTTATGAGCAGCAGTTGTCCCTTAAAACTGTACACACTCCACAACTTTAAAGTTTTGTTTGTGTGCGTGTCGGTATGTAATGCTTACGCCTACATCTATCTGTTGCTTGCCTCACTTTGTACGATGCGTTTGTTTGATTACTATCTAGGCGTTATTAATCTAAGGGCCGAACTGACGTCAGTTCGGTCGGATGCGATTTTGCTATTGAACGGATTCGAGCACATATACAGAATAAAATCTCATCCGACCCAACTGACGTCATTTCGGCCTGAACGGATTCGAACACACACACGGAAAAATCGCATCAGTTCATTCTGGTTTTGCCGCGAGCTACGGTCGTGTTTATTAATTGTAAACTCACTACGCTTGTACACTACACTGGCGAGAACTGAAGCGATTTATCACACATGGTCCGTTCAGTCCATCCGTACAGTCCAGAATTAATGTTGCCAACTTAGTTCTTTTACAAAGTTTTACTACTAAATTAAGTATTTTATTTTAGTAGGGATTTACTTCTCAGTAGTGTTTTAGTAGGAATGAGCCAGACAGTAAGCATAATATACAAAAAAGGCTATTTTGCATTTTGTTTTGTGACAAACAAAAAAAATTGACACACAAAAAAAATTGACATCTTTTCATAATAATACATTGTAGCATTCGTCCTATTCGGCAAAAGATTATAAAGTTCAAACTTAAAAATTATATGATTTATCACAGTCGAATTTAGATCACAGGGCAATCTCTAGTGATAATAATATTATCTATTGACTGTCAATCTTAAGACTATAATTAAAGGCTTCCCACTTCAAAGCTTCTCCAGCCCTGAGGCCGCTAAATATAGTTGCCTGCGTCATGTACGACTTTGTTCTCACTCAATACTGACGTACGTACCGCGTACGGACCATAGACTGGAGAACTCACAGACGTGATTATGAGACTACATGTTGCTCGTGACTTCGTGCACGCAAAAGGAAATTTCGCAATAACCGTACATTTTGCCGCAATAAAAAGTAGCGTATGTACTTCCCTACTAGCTATGTATATATTTCCTCTTTATTGTTATAGTACAGACTAAAGACTAAAGAAATAGAGATTTGAGCAAAAATTTGAGGAAAAATGTAAGGTCTATGTGATCCCCCCCCCCCCCCCCCCCACACAGGAACCGTAAATAAGTAATTTATAAAATCAATCACAAAGCAACATTATTAGAAAAGTATTGTAGCGGCTATAAATGGGAACAAATCGAAAACATTTTTCAACCTCAAACCAATCGAATGTTATACGATCGGCGATCGGTTAAACTGTTGTGCTTGTACAATGTTTACACAACAATTTAACAACACGGGAAGGACCGAACCGTCTGTAAACATACATTGACGTCAGTGCAGTTGCAGTATTGCTACCTCGCTCAGAGGTGTGGCCAATACAACACGCCTTCATAATGTGCTATGATATGAGAAGAGTTCAATATATTCTTTATTATTTATGTTACATTGTTAAAATCAACATTTTGTATATTATATAAAAGAGTATCTCTTTAGTAAAAAATCGGGCGGGATAGCCAATTAGCTTTGCTATTGTACTTTTCTGACAGTTATGAGTCAACATTTTGAGTAAATTATTGAAAATAGTGCTGAAATTCAAAAGGCTTGAATTTTACCAGTGCGCTTAGTGAAAATGAAAAGCAAGCTTTTATTTATTTTTAAGAATTTTTGTTATTTATTTTTATTTACAAAAGGAAATATTTTATTGTATGTTTGCATTGAATAGGCTCGATTTAAATAAAATTTTGTAACAATACCTATAGAGTAGACCACGGATGACATAGGCTACTTTTTATCGTGGCAAAATGTGCGGTTCCCGCCAACGAGGCGGGCGAAAATCGCAGGACGGGCGACTGCAGATCTAAACATAAGAATTTCGTCCGCCAATCGATCGCAAAGCGCGCTGGCGCAAATCACCGAGGGGGCGGGTGATCGCGGCCCGCGCGATTCTACTAGTCGCCCGCCCGGTGCAGCGGCACCCGCAAACAATCGCGTCGTTTTGCTTTAATTTTTCACATATATATTTGCATTCTACAGAAGCTGCGGGCCCGCAATCGCGGCGGGCACGACTAAAATCGCTCCGTGAGTTCTTAGCGTACGTGTTTAAACAAAAAACGGATGAGTCTTTAGTCCTTACTTCACCAACGTATACTATGTAGTTACTGTTAATCGTTCGTCTAAATATTGTCATGATTCTCTTACATTAATGAACGCGGGAGATAACATAAAATTTAACCAACAATTAACTTTTACAGGCGTTGGTGAAATTGGCACTTAGACACAATCCTCAAGTAGGTCCAGAATGTCGATTCTGCTTATTAAACTCTGCATTAATACAGTTATAATCCGGCCCCGATGAGTTAAAACTACAAAATGGTACTCAAACGCCAATTCAACGTCATACAAGTTTTGATTGGTACGGACTCCAAAAACCAGTTTTTGAAATCAAGACCATTTATTATTCAATAAAAGTAAAAATGAAAATGAAAATTAAATGAAAAATGAAAATGAAAATATACTTTATAGTGCACAATCAACAGTTACACACACACGTATATAATATAAACTATACACAGAACAAGACGAAAGTACACAAAGGCGGCCTTATTACTAAACAGCAATTTCTTCCAGACAACCTTTGAAAGAAAGGATTAAATTGCTGGAGAAGGGTACTGTGCTAAAAGTATACCTAAAATTATAAATATAGAGTATACATTAAAATAAAATACGTAAATAAAAATAAAAAAATAATACATACATACATACATACATAATATTATAAGAACTAATTAATATTTAAAAATTATTATATATAAAATGTTAAACAATAAATATAATAATTATATAATAATTATTATATTTATTGTTTATAAATGTTTTTGTTTATAAATAAATAAAGTAAATTGTTTATAAATAACAATAATTACATATTATGGATAAAAAGGTAACACACGTTACTACTTTCGACACATACTAAGGTTACTCTTTAAGGGCAGATTTAAAAGCATTTAATGTTTTACATTGTCTAATTCGAGTAGGGAGAGAGTTCCATAGCAGGACAGATTGTACGGAGTAGGAGGAGTGGAAATACTTGGTGTGGTGGATAGGAATATCGAGAAGGAGATTTGTGGATGATCGTAGCTCTTGCCTGTCGGAGGGACGGAAACTAAAAGTTTCTTTTAGGTATTGAGGGCTGTTAGGATCGAATAAAATGGAGTAAAGGAGCGAAAGCACACGAGCATTGCGGCGAAAGCGAATTGGTAACCACTTGAGCTTGTGACGGTACTCGGATATGTGTTCCTAAGTTTATTACGGGAAATTAGGTCTGTACGCTCTAACAACAATTATGTACCTCAACAACTAGGCACTCGTTGAGATAATTGTTGTTGCTAAGAGCCATTAGTTGCAGTTAGTGTGAGTTGTGAAGCGTCATAAACCATCACGTAGGATTAGCCTAGGGTTCCTCTCGAGAAATTTTTCGATTATAATTTTTTAAGATAAAATTTATATTATCGGAAACGATGTCCACTTTAGAAATTCTTTAAAATAGACAGCGTTGAATAGACGTAGATAAATATCATTATGAGATAAATGTTATTATGTCTGCCCCAAGTTCAACGCGAGCGAGCGGATCGAGCGAGCAAAATTTTTTATATTTACCTATTTAAACAGCGAAATATCCATCTGAAAGACTTGTGCACATGAGAATAAAATAGTTGAGTATAATATTGACAGAGACCCAGCGGGGCTACCGAAAACAATTTTCCCTTATTTATAGAATTTAACTTCCATATTATTAAGAAAAAAACATAAAAACTACCTGAACGGCAGTGCACTTTTTATCTTTTAAATTCCATTTATCTGTAAAAAACTACAAAATTTTCATAAAAAATAATCTATTTATAAACAAAGAATTACATCCAAAGTTACACAATAATTTCTGCAAATCAAAACAAAATGAAAAAAAATATGCCTCACTAAATCTCTACAAAAGCCCGGATAGCAAATGAAGTCCGGCCCGGACGCTCCCCGGACGCCCTCTAAACTAGGACAAATCCGGACAAACCCGGACGGACCCTAGATTAGCCATACTTTGGCACGCTTGGGCCGGCTCGACCGGATAGATACCACGGCCCAATAGAAAACCGGCGTGAAATAACGTTTGCGTTGTGTTTCGCCGAGTGAGTGAGGTTACCGGAGGCCCGAGGGGATTTGGGGCTTTAAGGACCAGGAACGAGTTTCAAGTGTAACTCCTGGGACGCAAGTGCGCAACATCAGAGTAGTTACAAAACTAACAACTAGATTGTCTATGGGTGGCAGTAATCGCTTACCATCATGCGATCTGCTCGTTTCCTAATACATTTCATAAATAACTACAATTTTTATACAAACTATAACCCGACTACGTAAATTATATAGCCTACGAGTATATTACCCGGCCTATTGGTACGAATCTATTGGCTTTCATCCTCATTTGGAATTCATGAGGATTTAGAGTGACGCAAAGAAAAAACCAAAAGTGGAAAAACCAAATGAATTACGGTTTTCGAAACACAAATGCATGTGTAAATAGCGGTATAAATTTGAAATTTTCTATTCCTAACCAAAGAAGATATGTTTGAGATCAAAGTGGCCAGTACAACAAAACGCCAATTTTATATACCCCTTACCAATACGAGATGCCTTGCGCATGTATAAATTTTAATTAATTTTGCGTATTCGCAATTCATCAATCAACGCATTACATAACCGTTGTTTACCACCGAAATTATTCTAAGGCTGGGAATATATGCTCCGGAATCCGGAACGCAGGTGAAAATTCAGAGAACTGAAAATAGAACTCTGCGCTAATACAATAGAGTTGAAAATGGAAGTTTCGAGTGTCGAGCTGTCATATATGACATTGACATTTGACTCGACACACATTTGTTCAATTTTCAACTCTATTGTATTAGCGCAGCGTGTTCTACGGCCTTCCGGATACCGGATCATATAGTCCCAGCCTTAAGATCAAAAAAATCGGATTGTTGAATAAAAAATCTTGAGCGTTAAAACTCATTGTCTAAATATTTACGTTGTGTTCACACGACCAACGTCAGAGCTCGAATGGCATCGGGTAACCATTACCGCCATTTTGTGAACGAGGTCAGCCATTTTTGTTTTTGACCGACATTAGAGTGATTGATTTTCAAAGAAAAGTTGTCTTGAAGTAGAGCGTAGAACACGCAACGGAAAATAGCTGTTTTTCTACGGCAAGTTGAACAACTATTATACCTAAAGTCTATGATGCGAACCGTTAATTTTCCCCGAAAAAGCAACGGTAACAATATAATGATTTTTATCTTGGAGGACTGAATTCTGTTTGTACCAGTCGGTAGATCGGCTTACGCTAAGAATTATTATAAGCACTAAGCTGAAAAATTCATACTTTTACCTAAATAATATTATGTTCCTTTTCCTTTAAGAAATACCTCACTGCTTAATTAATTATTATAATACTTCAGTACGGATTTAAGAGAATTTTGCGAACGGAGGAGTATGATATTTGACACAGTTAGAGTTTATGTGGAGGATGGTGTGCAGCGAGCTAATATTTTTTTTGAATAATGCTTAGAAATACATAAAATTAATAAAAATAACAACATACAATTCCTCAGATTATTAACACACAGTACCGAGCGTTTGATAGATACAATATTTTTTTTTAATATGGCGGTGAAGAATTTTCGCTGATGTTTTTAACACCATTTTCCTAAGTTAGGTCCAAAGTCAAATGAGTCAAGTCAGTCGATTCACTAAAGTAGTAGACGCTTCACTGAAAATTCCAAGGGAGTTTTGAAAAGGACACAAAAAGCACGCTTTTTGAAGTTGTTCCACTTGCCCACACTTATGCACCTGAACGAATATATAATGGTTAATATTCTACCAATATTACACATTAAGAGCCGATATCATACAAATTCATGCAAGAAGTAAAAATACAACAAGGTCACACTCATTTACATCCCCACCAAAAGAACTACAATCTTGTGACACGGAGTTTTGCCGGGGAGTTCAATGGGTGACGTTGAGGAATTTGTAAAATTTCATAAATTTGTGTTATTTCGGTTCTTAATGTGTAATATTGGTAGAATATTAACCATTAAATATTCGTTATCGTGCACAAGTGTGGGCAAGTGGTACAACTTCTAAAAACGTGCTATTTTGTGTTTCCCGGCAAAACTCCCTAGGAACTTTCAGTAAAGCTTCTACCACTTTACTGAATCGACTGACATGACTCATGGACTGTACTGACTATATATTTGGACTTTGACTAGACTTTAGACTTGACGATATAGGAATACGGTGTTGAAAATTGAAACGAAAGTTCTATTTCCCGCCTTTTTAACTTGACACTGGCAAATGGTTATAAGCCGATGCCATATATAAATAAAAAAAAAAATCTTGTGACACGTTGACGTTTGTCAATCTGTCACAACATTAACTTTATTTTTCTAAAAGGCAAAAGAACACATAAAAAGTTCAAACTGAAAAAAATGGGCGAATTTCGACCACAGAGCGAAATCTAGTAAAAATAAAACCGTACCCATAACATTTCTAAACAAAAACTATATTTACTCTATAATAAACTCAAGTAAATAATAGGTTAATGTATTTAACAATATGTTAAAATTATGGTCATTATGACGTAAGTGAATATTAAACATTTGAACTTATCCTGGATCCTTGGGGAAATTAGCAAAAACGTAATGTGTGCGTTATGAACTTATCTCGTGGCTTAAATATACTGTAATGTTCTTACTGCGAATTATCGTATTCCGCATTATTCACACCGAAAGGAGGCGATACGGGACGCGTCGCTGGATTTTTAAGATAGCGATACTAAATTTAACTTTATTCACTACACAAGTCGTTTGTGCGATGCGTCGTTGCGGCTCCGCCATAACTTAGGGTCAATTCACACCGAAACGACAGCGGAGCGGTCTGTGGTGCTACGCCGCAGTGATACGCGGCGTAGCACCAGAGCGGTCTCCTTTTTGACAGTTAGGCATTACACTACCTACCTTCCTATCCATAATAGTATCTATTGCGTACCTACTCCCATGGTAGGTAATTTTTATGTTTTCAGTTGTTTTTCTGTCCTGTTTTTATGAGTTTTGTATGTAAATCTTTGTTTTATTTGTAGTGTAATGTCTCATTGTGTCAAATAAATGTATATTTAAGCCACGAGATAAGTTCATAACGCACACATTACGTTTTTGCTAATTTCCGCAAGGATCCAGGATAAGTTCAAATGTTTAATATTCACTTACGTCATAATGACCATAATTTTAACATATTGTTGAATAGATTAATCTATTATTTACTTGAGTTTATTATAGAGTAAATATAGTTTTTGTTTAGAAATGTTATGGGTACGGTTTTATTTTAGAGCAAAAACTCTTGCGTATCCTACTAATATTATAAATGTGAAAGTTTGTGAGAATGGATGGAAGTTTGTTACTCTTTTACGTTTACGTTTACGTTACGCAAAAACTACTAAACGGATTTCGATGAAATCAGGTATGGTAGTAGTTTAGGCTCTGGATTAAAGAATTGGCTACTTTTTATCCCGAAAAAGTACAGTGTTCCCGAGGGATACGAATATAATCACGATTTTTTTTCAGATGTTCAATTATTAGGTACATTATCAAGTAATTGGTTTTCTACACCTCACCTGAAAACCATTTAATTTTTAGGTTTTCGCACCCAAAGGCTAAAACTCCACTGTCCGTCCGTCCGTCTGTATGTCACCACTCACCAGGCTGTGTTTTCACAGATATTATAATGTATTTCTTTTACTTCTATAACAACATAGCCCTAACATTAAAAACAGAATAAAAAATAACATATTTTGATGAATAGTATTTACAAAATATGTTTTTTTCTTAAATAAAGCAGGTGTACCAAACCTTCTTTGTCTCCAGTGATAGTCAAGCAAGGCTCTTTTCTCTTAACTTTAATCGACACTAGAAATACTTTTTCACTATCAAGGCAGGTGTACCAAACCATTTTTTGTCTCCAGGGATCGTCAACCGGGGCGACTCGTTCCGGCGTCGGCGCTCGCGTTCCGGCAGTTTGGCCCCGTCGCCGGCACAGCCGGAGCCGGAGCGACGCGCCGTGGCGTGTCACCGCGTCGCCATGGTGGGCGCACCGGGCGTCGGCAAGACCGCACTCATCAGCCAGTTCCAGACCAGCGAGTGTATTAATGCGTATGATAGACAACGTGAGTGGGTTGTGATTTTTTTTTATTTATTACGTACCATTTGATTTGGGACCGTTTTTTACCAATTGGCGTAATAACTTTTGTATTATCTAGTGTAGTAGTGCAGCGCCTGGGGCTTTTGATCTAGGAAAATTGTTACTTTGAATTACTTATTATAAAACCTACTGAATTATGCTGTATGTTTTAGAAAGTTTTCATTAATTCTTTCACTGTAACGACTTTCCTAGGTTTTTACATTTTAGACGTTTGAGGAGCTCCACTAATTTGTGCTTTAAGTCTCGGACTACATTATCCGGAATCTCTTCAGCTGGAAAAAAAAAATACAGCACTGAAATGGAACTACGTGCTAACACAATAGATGTCTATAGGAAAGTTTCTCAAACTATTTCGTAATTTTGGAACTTAGTTTCAACTAACTAAGTATCTACCTAATCAAAGTTAAAGTTACCACCAGGATTTTATCATATTTATATTTTGAGATCTTTAATTTATTTTATAAAAAAAAGCTAAACTTATGATATAAGATATCGTATATTCAAAACCATTCATATATTTTTTTATTCTAGTGTATTGCTTCAAAAACTGATAAAAATTGTAAAAGTGAAATAAATATGACCTATTTCCATGACGTCAACAGCTTCCATATCAGAAAGGCCGTTGATAATGTAATTTTATCAACTTTTCCTAATGAATATAATATATTGTAACAGACAGAATGAATCACATGGAAAAGTCTGACAAACTATTATTTGGTCTTTCCTAACGTGGCACAATTAGAAAGCATCACTTTTAAGGCTGGGGCTCTATGATCCGGAACCCGAAAGGTCGGAGCAAATTCAGAGCACTGAAAATAGAACTGTTAGCGTAGTTGAAAATCGAAGTGTCGAGCTGTCATATATGACACTGATATTTGACTAGACACTTGTGTGTTCGATTTTCAGACCTATTGTCTGCCTACCTACCTACCTCTGGGGAACGGACCCTACGGCTGGGACTATATGATCCGGAATCCGGAATGCCGGTGAAAATTCAGAGCGCTGAAAATAGAACTCTGCGCCAGTGCGAATCGAGCCTGAGATTTAGCGACGCCACACTCGTGTGAATAAACCTTAATAACGTAATTACATTCACAACTATAGGGGATGTAATGGCTTCCCTCGCAAATGGAAATAAAATTCCGTTGCAGTGTCAGATCACACCGGGACGCGACGCAGCGGGCATTTTTAAGATAATGATTTTCATTGCAAGATATAATGTCGCAAGTTTATTAATTATATTATGTAGAATAATTATAAACCGAGTTTTAATAAAATTTATATTACATTTTATTCAATACTACCATTTGCCCACCCCTTTTCGTAGAATGAAAATTCATTTGTCACTCGGAAACATTTTCTATTAACAATTTACCTAAGCGAGAAACCGTTGCAACGAAACTCGATACATTTCCTTTTAGTGTATTGCGTTTCGTCGCGTCGCCGCAACAAATAAACGCATTGTACGTCACACCGGCGTGGCGTCAACCCACGACCTCCCAATGCGAGAGGGTTATATCACAGTGCATCATTCACTCTCCCTCTTCATCTCCCGTCCGTCGTGCCGTTGAAACGCCGCGCTCGATGACGCACCGCATTGATGGGTTATGTCATAAAAAAATCCATGAAAAACAACGCGGCGTCGACGCTGCTACAACGCAACGCATCGCACTAATGTATCCTCGGTCTTACTGTATGTTTAAACGTAGTTCCCCTGTTTTCCATACAAATCTAAACTTAAAAATATAAAAGTTTAGTATCTATTTACCTTTGATGTACGCACAATAAACAATTATAAGAAAAGTATACAAATGAATCCCAAAAGTTAAAGTTTCACCGGCGTGCCTGATTCCGGAGCATATAGTCTCAGCCCCTTAGTTTACCTCGCACTTTCTATGAGAGTGATTCTTATGTCGTAAGCATAAAGGTCCTGTCAGAGGTAAAATAACTATGAACGAACTGCAGCGTGCAAGAACGCCAGCAAGTGCAGTAATTAATATTTGTCGCGTGAATTAATGGCATTTGTGCCGGCATATTTGTTCGTCTGCATTCTTTTCCGTCTAGCTTTGTTAGTTTTTTTTTTAATTAAATAGACGAACAAACTAGCAAACGTACCTCCTGATGGCAAGCGATTATCGCTGCCTATAAATAGTCGCAACACCAGAGGTTACACTTGTAACTCCTGCGAACCAGCGTTCCTGGTTCTTAAAAACCCCCTTGGGCATCCGGGAACCACGCTCACTCGGTGATCTACGACGCAAGCGTTATGTCACGACGGTTTTCTGTGAGGCCGCGTTATTTATCTGGTCTAGCCGGGCCATTCGTGACGAAGCATGGCTCTCCCACGTTTTAATGATTACTTACATAAACATCTGAATTATCGTCGAACTATGTACAAATCACCGGATGATATTATCTAATCTAATACGTAAGTACTGTCAGTAAATATAATTCTGAAAACTACTGTCCAAATTTTACTTTTCTACCGTTAGCGGCTACGGCTGTGCGAGCGTCTATATGTCAGTCGGTCATTGAAGACATCTCCTTTTACAGTTACCGACAGATTCGTTGAAATGAGTTAAAATATCACAGCATATAGCTCACCTCCTGTAGATGTGCGACTTATTCCGTTGACTTCCAGATACGCTCACATGTATATTTATTTTATCTTTGGCCGGCGTGGAAAATTGTTTCATAGTAAAATTCACAACATCCTATCTAATCTATTCAGCAATACATTTTCACAGATATGAGATATAAAGTAGACTACAGGGAAGAACATTAGCTACTTTTTATTGGGGGGGAAAAATCATCTAGTAATAAATAATAAACATGTACTTTCGAACAATTTGCCGCTCGACCAGGTTTAAGATGAAAATCGATTGACAGCGTCATTGAATCATGCGCACGAACTGACGCGTACACACTCACGCGTAAATACAAAGTCCAATCACGCCTGCATTCGTTGCGATCACTTCCTTTGTGTTTAAACATTTTGTGGCCTCCTAGTGTAAAGGAAATGTTTAGAAACTGGTCGAGCAGGAACTTTGTCGATGTTGTACCTACTAATAATTTGATGTTGCCAAGTCAATGTCTATGGACACCATTTTTCACCGAACATACCATTGATAAAATTGATTCATTTCTCTATCCCTTTATCCCTAAACGAGGGATTCGGGGGCAAACCTCCCTGACCCAAATACCTGTGTATGAGGACTCTGACGTCCGGCTAAACTTGATGAGCATAATCCCTCTAAACGGATCGAGTTTTACCTTGTTTAAAAGATTTTAATGTAAGGTGAAATTAGAATTAAACTTTATTAAAAACTTGATGTTACCCCCGACCTCGTGCGCGCAAAAGAAATCACACTGGAACCGTACATCAACTGTCTAGCTAGCACGGTTCACGAGATACAGCATGCGGTGACAGACGGACGGGCGGACAGACAGACGGCGATGTATCAATAATAGGGTCTCGTTTTTACCCTTTGGGTATGGAACCCTAAAAACCATACAAATTGGTTCCCGGTGTATCTATCACACAGATACAACAGTCAAACCTGTAACCATTTTGTGTCGAAGCTTAAATATTAATTTCGTAAAATCGTAAGGGTGCATTTTTTTAAGATGGCTATTCAAAATTGAACTTTATTCACGACACAAAAAGATACACGTTTCACATGACATCTGTCATACACTGCACATGCGCTGTGCAGCGCGATGCAAGTTGAAACTTGAAATTCGAACTCTTACAATGAAACGTATATCTATCGTAATGAATAAAGTTCAATTTTGAATTTCTATCTTTAAAAAAATGCAGCGCCGCGTTGCGTATCGTTTTGTTTTGGAGTGAACTCAACCTTGTTCGAGAAAGGGATGATGAGAAGTGTGTAAAAATGTATGAATATCGAAAGTACTGAAGGGCAAAATAAATACTGCCAATGTAATACTCGAGATAACATGGATCAATGGGAGTAGTTCAACAGAGTTAAACTCGATATTCCCAACACGTCGTACTTTCAAACATGACTGAGTAAATCCGCTAACGGTTAATCTCACCGAATAAAAACATTTTTCATTCGTAGCTTAGTTTCTTCGTTTGTATAGAAAATGTGCGGAAATTGGTTTCAATGAAGCTAATTGTTTAACTGTCTCTGTGTTCTACTTTAATTATATAATAGCACAGCAATAATATTATTATGTGAAATTTTTAAAAATAAAATAATTTTCGTGTTACAACAGTTTATTGCTTTTAAGTTTAAAGAGCAACAGATATTTAGCCTTCGATTTGTTTGCACTACTACAAGCATACGGTGTGTCCACGATTGTGTGAAAAAATTGGGGGCCGTTGAAGGGGACGTCAAAATTTTCAAATTTGGATCGTCCTATATTTTCTACTCTGTGCTAAAGAGCTGAGTATCGATAAGGGCCTGTTCACATATCCACGACACGACCGCACCGCGCCGCGACACTGCGCCGTTTCACGTTGACGACGCGCGACGTCCTGACGTGGCATGTGGACAGGCCGTAAGTTGTATTTGGAATCAATCAAGCGCGAAAATCAACTGATTTTAAATGTGAAAGTTTGTGAGGATGGATGGATGTTGGTTAATCTATCACGCAAAAACTTTCACGAACGGATTTTGATGGATTTTGGCAGGATAGTATAATCTTAGCTCTGGATTAACGCACAGGGTATTTTTTGTCCCAAAAAGTAGTGTTCCCGTGGGATACTGTATTAAAGCTGGTATTATCTATTGTCGGATTAGACCAAGCTGCTAAAAAAGTATGACAAACATAGTCTAGGGGTCAATTCACACCGAACGAAAAGATACGCAACATGGCGATGCATTTTTAAGATAGCTATTCAAAATTAAAACCTTATCATTACACAAGATACACGTTTCATTGTAAAAATTCGAATGTCAGGTTGCACCGCGCTGCACAGCGCATGTGCAGCGTATGACTGATGTATGTATCTTATATATGTATCTTTTTGTGCAGTGATATATTCAATTTTGAATAGCCATCTTAAAAATGCAGCGCCATGTAGCGTCGCGTATCGCAGGGGTGTGAGGTGACTCTTAAATGTTTTAATTACGAAAAACGATAAACGTGTGTGTTAATCGATATTTTGAATTTCTTGCATGAAGATGCAAAATATTGTGAAATTAAAAACCGGCCAAGTGTATCACGTGTCGTCACAGTGTGAACTGACCCTGAGCACTTTATTTCCAACAAACCCCCCCGAGTCAACCGACCGACCGTAAACACAGAGTATAATAAAAAACCTTATGAAGAATTCCGCGCGCGACGTAAAAAGTAGAAAAATGTATATTTTTAACGAGAGAACTACATTTTTAATACATCCATCATCATGCAACCTAACATTGAATTTTAATATTATTCTCACATAAAAAAATAAGTCGTATTTAATTTATGTAAATATTAAAAGGGCAATTGTAAATTGTACGGGTGTTGAAAAGGTTATCAAATGAAAATCGTAATACTTACCTTAAAGTGTTATTGAATACGTCCCACGAGAGCACTGTACCTTTTCGGGATAAAAAGTAGCCTGTGTGTAAATCCAGAGCTAATCTACTAATTCGTTCAGTGGTTTTTACTTGAAAGAAGTAACATTTGTAGTTTGGATGTGGGACTTCAAAAGGTAAGGTAAGTGAAGTCGATAGGAATGGAGTTATGGGAACCATAGTTATAGGAGTTATAGCCACTGCAGGACAGTTTAAGTGACCAATTTCGGAAATAGGTATAATAAACAATTTGCTAAACAATAAATTTCTCGACTGTACATATGTTACGATCTATCTACCTACATCTTTTCTGCGACAAGATGAAAGAGTAGAACAATACAAAAATAAACAACGCAACCAATTAACGCAACCCAAATTTGGCTTATGCAATACCCGTATAAATTAAAAAGAAAGACATAACTCGACGAATTTGCCTCATTTGGGTTGCTTAGAAACGCCAACGACGTACCCTTATAAATAAAGGGAGTTATTTAAAGGGACCGAGAATATAGAATACATAAGACCATTGTTGTTTGGCCGTGGGATTGATACGGTCTTCTGAACATATTTTTGATGATATACTTACGTTTGATGCGCGCGACGGATAGGCACCTTTTAATAATCTGTTACTTTTACTTTTTTACCCGACTACGGTGAATCCAAAAGGAAGGGTAATGATTTTGACAGTCTATGTACGTATATTTGTTCCACCCTACCGCCTAAACTACTAATCCGATTTTAAATTCAATAGATTTGTAATAATGGCCCGGCTAACATAGGCTATATAATTTACGTAGTCTGGTTTATAAAAAGTTGTCGTTATTTCAATAAAACTCCTTTAGTTTCAGAGGGGTACTACTTGATATTATGTACATTTGAAACGAATTGTAGATTATAAAACTTGAATTTAGTATTTCAACACTTGATAGATTCACTAAATAAAGAAATATATCTATGGATGCTTCCCACCACATCAATCTGGCCCCGTGCTAAGTATCCGAAGAACTTGTGTTACAGGTGCCAGAAAACGGGAAGTATATTTAATGTCTTTTATACCGTACATATATTTAAGATTTTTATTATATTATACACATACTTAATACACATCCACGACCCAGGAACACAGAACATCTTTTTGTTCCTTCGGCGGGATTCGAACCCGCGACCCCCGGCTTGAGCACCAACGCGCTGAACCACTGAGCCGCAGAGGTCGTCAACCTAAAATTAAATGTTTGATAAAAGTATGGATCTACTTAACATACCACCTATTTAGGATAATTTAAAAGCAAAAAAATAATAACGACGACAATGCATTCAAATTCAATTTAAAATGGGATTTTTATACGAGTTGCATTACCCGTGCACCCTGAGATACATACTAATAAAAATATTTACACAATTGATTAGTTTGTGGCAGACCAATTATTATTATTATTAGTGCCACCATCCTGAATCGCGCCTATCAAAGTTTTCACATTGTGGCGTTTTAATTAAAAAATTAAAACTGTACAATTGTAAATACCGTAAGATTGTTATATAACTAGCGAGATTGTAAAATGTCGAAAGATTATGAATTCGAACATACTGCTTACAATTAAACGCATTATTTTTCGTTAGATTATAATATATCGCAAAGAATTGTGAAATTGTGTGCGACAGAAAAGTTGGAAAAGTTACTTAAAAGATAAACACAGCAACATTGAATAGATAATCAGTTGTGTAAATACTTTTATAATTAGTACCCCTACTATTTTAATGGTGGTACTAATAAAAATGTATATCTGGCGGCTGTATAAAAGTTTCCAGACGCCATATTGATTTTAACTCCTAAAGTTATTTTCTATTCGAATTTCTTCGGTGTAATTCCTTTACGTCGTAAACGACAACGTTCCGAACTTTTTAAACGTTTTTTGTAATCCAATTTCTTAGTTGTAATCCTAACCACCTGCATCGTAAACTGAAGACAGCGTAACGTTTCAATCACATAGATTTATCGTATCGTTTCAGTTGCAATGGTTGTTTTATTGTCGAGCAAACGTTAAACGTGTTACGTATCAAACGAAACTCCAATAATAATTCAATAAGAAACTGTGTTTATTATTAAACTAGCTGGAGCTCGCAACTTTGTTTGCATGGAATTATTACTAGAAACGGAACCCCATTTTTTAAAGGAACCCTAAGATAAAAGTAGCCTAGTCATGTTTTAATATTAGGTCTTTACCTATGAAATTGCCGTTTTGATTGAAAAAATTTAACCGATTTTTTTTCATGTATCTTTTATTTGTATTAATCGAAGTAATCACCCATGCAATCAATGCAACTTTGCCAACGCAGTGGCAGTTTATTGATGCCCTTCTTAAAGAAATCAGCTGGACGGGAGGCAACAAATTCTTCAAAGGCATTTTGTGCTGCCTCTCGGGTATTAAATTTTTTTCCCGCCAAGAAGTTATCCAAATTCTGGAAAAAGTAGTCCGTAAGCGCAAGGTCTGGTGAGTGGTGGTGGGCGGATGACGGAGAGCTTCCAACCCCAGTTCTTGCAACTTGGAGACCGTCTGCTGTGCAGTATGAGGTCGCGCGTTGTCGTGCAGGAGCAGCGGAGACGAGCGATTGATCAATGCTGGTTGGAGATGTGCCAGCTTCTCCATCATTGTGTTCAGTTCTTCACAGTACACATCTGCAGTAATGCTCTCCCCGTTCGGTAAGAAGCTGTGATGAATTACACCGGCGCTAGACCACCAAACAGTGACCATCACTTTTCCAGGGGTAAGTTTTCGTTTAGGGCATTGTTTAGGTGCTGAACCAGGAGCCAACCAACTTGCTGAGCGCTTGCAGTTATCAAACAGAATCCATATTTCATCGCAGGTAACAATGCGGTTCAAAATTCCTTCATTTGTGTGTCTGTTGAGCAGTGTAAGGCACGTATCGACGCATACTTCGCGCTGGCGATCATTGAGTTCGTGGGGCACTCATTTGTCAAGCTTTTGTTAACCTTGCCAATTTGACGCAAATGGACCAATATTGTTTTGACGCTAATGTCGAAAGCTGCTGCTAATTCACCCGTAGATTGTGTATCATCAGCTTCCACAATCGCCTTTAATTCGTCATTGTTGACCAAAGTCTTCGGACGACCGCGAGGTTCATTTTTCAGGTCGAAATTTCCAGAACAGAAGCGAGCAAACCAATAACAGGTGGTGCCTTGGTTTGTAGTGTTAGCTCCGTAAACGTCGTTGATGTTACGTGCCGCTTGTGCCGCGTTGCTGCCCGACGGTACTCATATTCCATAATTACTCGAATTTTTATCGTATCCATGATGACGAAAGAGATTGAAATGCGATGAAAATGTAACACTAATCAATAAACAAATTACTACTTTTGGAAAAAGAATTCCATGATTTTAAAATAAAATTTATTTGAAATTAGAATTCTTAGCCAAAAAAAAATATTTTGATTTGAAATGGCCAGTACTGCAGAACGGCAATTTCATAGGTAAAGACCTATTAGATTGTAATAGTTATGATTCCGAAAGACAAATGTTTGGCTTTACCAACAACAGATATATATTATTAACTGATCCTGATATGTGTGATAATGTTCTAAAATTCCTCAAATATTGTAATTTATATGGTTTAATTTAATTAATGTAATAGTGGTCGCTGATAACCTATGTAGTTCCAAACGACCTTAAATAAATGGAAAAAAAAGTAGCCTTAGTTACTCCTTATAACATCATCTATCTGCCACGTGTATATAATCATATTCATCACGAATATACATCATTTAACAACAGACTCTTCAATTTTGTTTATTTGTATAGATCACTGGCGTTGTAAGTTGTAACATAGATTAGAGAAAGATGACCAGATAAACAGCTACACGTTTCATATGACATCAGTCATATATTGCACATTCGCTGTGCAGCGTGGTGCAAAATGACTTTAAGTTCTTATGAAACGTGTATCTTCTTGTGTAATGATTTAAGTTAAATTTTGAAGCTATCTTAAAATGCAGCGTCGTGTTGCGTATCGTATTTCGGTGTGAATTTGTCTTAGTTATCCGTATGTATGTAAATCCCCCACAAGAAAACCACTGTCGAGCACCATGTTATTACAAATAAAAATATTATCCAATTTTAACAAACAATTTGGAAAAAGTAACTTTTTCAGTCGTCAACTATCGCGAAAGTTCAACTAGAAGTTGTCGAATCCACATACTGCAGTTGTATTTTTTAAAATAAATTAACATCAACATGAATTGAATAAATCATGATCATGGAGTTAGTAGTCACTAGTAGCTGTCGTTTCGCACCGCAAGGATTCGAACCGCGGTGTGAATCGCCCCAGCGCTGTTTTTGAATGGGTCGATTCGCACCGCGGTCCGAAACACCCAAGACGTTTTTAGAATGGGTTGATTCGAACCCCAGTAGAAAACATTATTTTTGTTGTATGAATAAATTTTGACGGTAAAATATGCATTTAACGATATTTTTAGATTTAAGACAAAAGAAACAACTCTTTTAATCCGTTCAGTGGGAAACTCGTCTCAAAGTTGAACATTTTGTATTGACAGAATTGGGAGAATACAGTAAACGTAAGATATATTACTTGGGAACTCGCGACATTTCCGTCCTATTGTTTATTCCACGGGGATACCCTTCTGCTATAAACAATCTGCATATTTTGTAGCTCAAATATATATTTTATTCATGAAAATTGGTGGGAGGTTGTTGATGATGAATTTGTTCTTACAGCCTTACTGACTCTTTAACCCTACACTTGACTGTTTTTCGGACTATATTGTATAGTAAATAGTTATTGAGTTGAACAGATTGCGATGTTATTATGAAACGGGAACCATAATCATTGTTACATTATTAGGAGCCTCCGTGGTCTAGTGGTTAGAGCTTGCCTCTCGACTCGGAGGTCGTGGGTTCGATTCCCGCATTGGAACAACAAAAAATGTTGTTTCCAAGTTTGGCTAGGACAATGCAGGCTGATCACCTGATCTGACAAGAAAGATGATCCTTGCGTCGGATGGGCATGTAAAAAGTCGGACCTGCGCCTGATCTCTCGCCAGTCGTGTCGGTTATCCGTCCCACTGGGTTATGAGATTGAAGGAAGAGAGAGTGCTCTCGTGTACTGCGCACACACTTGGGCACTATAAAATTACTCCTGCTTAACTGGACTGGTTTCAATGAAACCGGCCACCGTCACCGAAATCGGTGTGGGGAGTTATAGTTGTAACATAACATTATGATCATCTCTGTATGAATATTTCTACATTCATTCAGAGATCGGGGAAAATGTAGTGCACTGAAAATAGAACTCTGTGCTAGTAAAATACACACACCGGCATATTTAGCGGAACATAAAATAAAGGTTTGATATCAGTATCATATAAGGTTGCTGGCTGGTTTATACGTCATTTAATTTAAAAAGAAATATTTTCAAATTAAGAAAACAACTGAACATCACATTTTATGCAATTGTTTTAATTTTATTCAAATACACCTTATCTGGAGCGAACTTCGAGTATTTCATCCTTCTGAGTTTGATTTAAAATTTCATTGAAATACTATTTTTTGTTAGTTTTTTTTAATCGCGTATCTTTTTGGAGTTGAGGACTGAATTATGCCTGACTGAGCCCCAACGGAGATCGCCAGGGCACTCGAAATGCGAAGAAATGGTCAAACCTACGACCAGCTTCGTCGACCAGTTTCAACGATCCATCGCAGTATCCAACGGTTCAGGGAGACCGGTACTTATGTGAGAAGAGCAGGACAAGGCAGAAAAAGACGCACTTCGAGTATGATGATCGTTTCATTCGGCTTCGTGTACGTAGGAACCCCCGTTTGACGGCCGTCCAAGCCCGACATGAGTTAGAAGCAGTGCGGGGTGTAACCGTAAGTGAGCGTACGGTACGAAGAAGGTTCGAAGAAGCTGGTTTAGGTTCATTTATGCCCGCCAAGGCTCCAAGGCTCGAGGTAAATCATCGTAGAAACAGGTTAACTTTTGCTCAGGAACATCGACTTTGGAACGCGGACCAATGGAGTAAGGTATTGTTTAGTGATGAGTGCAGAATTCTCTTAAATCAAATTGACGGCAGGCAAAGAATATACAGACGCAAATCAGAACGATACATTCAGACAAATTTTTAAACTACAGTTGCATACGGTGGTGGATCAATAATGGTTTGGGCGGGCATTTAATTGGGAGCTCGCACAGACTTGGTAGTGATTGACAGAGGGAGTCTGACTGCAGACCGCTATATCAGAGAAGTTTTAGAAGAAAATATCGTACCGTTTGCCCCATATATCGGTGACGATTTTGTTTTTATGTAGGATAATGCTCGGCCGCATACCGCTCGGGTAACTCAAGCTAATCTTAATGATATGAATATCACTGTTATGGAGTGGCCGGCGAGATCACCGGATATGAACCCAATAGAGCACGTTTGTGACTTGGTGAAAAAAAAAGTTAAGTCCAGAATTCCAGCTCCTGCCAACGTGGGTGAACTGCGAATCGCCGTAGTTGAGGAATGGCGGAGACTATCCCAGGAGACCATCGATAATATCATTCTCAGTATGCCTAGACGGGTAGAAACTTTAATAAGAGCACGTGGAGGAAATACGCGATATTAATCACCATTTTTCTAATTTAATTAATTGTTATTTTAATATTAATTTTCACTTTTCCCGGTTACATGAAAAGTTAAAAAATGTACCATTTTTCACAAATAGACTTTACTCGCAAAATCTGTTCTTAATGTGATCTCATTTTAAGGAAAACAAATGAAACTTTAAATAACAAAAGAAGTGTAGTAAGTAGATTTTAAAATAAAACCATTTTTTTTTTATTATGGACCTTTTTTGTGTTCCGCTAAATATGCCGGTGTGTTTAGATCTGAAAATCGAACACACGAGTGTCAAGTCGAATGTCAATATGAAACCAGACAACTCTACACTCATGTGCTTGATTGTCAATCCTATTATATGAATTCAGAGTTGTATTTTCAGTGATCACTTTCCCCGGCCTTACGGATTCCGAGCAATATATTCCCAGCGTTAATGATGTCAGCGATCTCTGTTTGCAAGTATTCTTTATAATTATGAGAGACTGCTCCATGTTAGCCACCTTTTATATTATTTCTTTTAAAAATTCTTACGGTTCTCTGAGAGTAGACCGTGGGAAGTACCATTTTATTATAAAATACTACGTACTTACTACTATTATAAATGTGAAAGTTTCTGAGGATGGATGGATGGATGTTTGTTACTCTTTCACGCAAGAACTACTGAAGAGATTTCGATACAATTTGGTATTTTGGTATTTGGTAATTTGGTAAACTACTAAGTTTAGGCTCTGGATTAAAACATTGGATACTTTTTATCCCGATAAAGTACAGTGTTCCCGTGGGATACCTGAAACTATATATACGCGGGCGCAGCCGCAAGAATAAGCTAGTCTAAAATAATCTTAGCTGCTACTAAGATCAGACAACAACATCACGGGGTTAATTAATTAACCCGTAACTCAACAGAAATAATCGGGCTTCTGACTTTTAATATTTAGTTTACTAACATTTTAATCAAATTTTCCTGCATCACAAGATCTGAAAACAAAACAGAGCAGTGATAAGTTTATTCTCCATCTCATTTGTTTAGTTATTTACGAAGTGTCCATTAAGCGGGCGAATAAGTATGTCAAAAATGAAAACACTAACACACGTAACTTACTCGTTTATTAATACTACAGTTCCATAACTTATAAGTACAACAACTTTAAGTTACTCTGAATTCTAATGTTAAAAGTAACATACTTTTAAATGATTTAAATAATTTATATATGCATTAAAAGAAATCAATAATCTGAATATTTCCACACCTCAAAGAGGTAGAAATTGTGAAACTAATTAAACTTAAGAACACTGTACACCAAATTCTCGGAAATAAAGATTATTATTATTATTATTATTATTATTATTACACGCATAAATATTTACACGTATAAACACTCGATAGTACAACTCGTAATTAGATCTCGTAAAATTTAATCTTACAGTATGGATATTTTTTTTTCGAAAGGGTCTACGCTAAGGGTCGGGTTAAGACCGCTGTAGCTAAATCGGACAATAGCTAGCCTGGTGGCTAGTTTATTTGGTAAGAGTCGATGGGAGGGTTTAACCCTCCCTAACATCGCCCGGGTGATGTTCAGACCGGATATTGGGGACAGCTACGGATTGTGAGCTATTATTATGACAGGGGAGACGCGGGTCTCTCCTGCTAAGGGGCCCGACCCCTTCCTCACTCGCTGAGGAGTGAGGTTGCTCGCGCGCGGTAGCAAAAACTAACGGCGTGCGAGTTATCGCGATAGAGGAGCTCTTGTTATTGACTGTATCGGTACTGAGAGGGCCGTCCCTCTCCCCTTCCGCGTACGGTCGGGATGACTCGCGCGCGTAAGTCCTAATGTCGATGAGGTTCGCGGTATTGGTAGAGCTCTCTATATCAATATCGCGGTCGCGGACACTATTTTGGTGTGTACCTAGACTACTAGGATGCGAACTCGAACTCGGGTTCGGTCCCGTGTTATAGTCGGCCTGCTTACAGTATGGATTTTTTTTTTTTCGAAAGGGTCTGCGCTAAGGGTCGGGTTAAGACCGCTGTAGCTAAATCGGAATATAACTAGCCTGGTGGCTAGTTTATTTATTACAGTGTGGAAATCTATTAATTAATAAGTCAAATTAGTCTCGGTCAAACGATAGCGCAATCTAGAAAAACCGCCCCTTCGACATAGTGGCATCTAGCTTTGGGCATTGAAACTAATACAATATATTGATAATATCACTATTCGAGTTGTACAGCGCCATCTATCGCAAGACCAATTAACTACATTTTACACATCTTTAAATCTATTTTTAAACATATTTCTTAAGTTTATTTATATTTAATTACTTACAATTTTACACAAAGTATTTGTTTTTTCGTTCACTTCGTATGACTAGATACCCTAGCTTAAAAATGAGCTGTTTCCCAGGAATAAGACCTAGCTTGATCGAATTTTCTCCCTCAAAACCAAAATACATAAAATTTGCTGGTTTAAAGTATTAGTTTTGATTTCAATCAATCTTGTATCGCAAAAAACCGTCAAATGATTGAATGGCGATGTTTTTAACAAATAGTTATATATATATATTATATTGGTTATTGAAACGGGCCATTAGTGGACGATTAGCATTTATTTTATTCGTCCATTTAGCGGACTAGAAATTTATGAGCGGTAAAAATATTTATGAAGGATTTCGATACAGATTTCGATTCGATACGCTAGCCGCGAAATTGCGTTATTAATAATAGACGTTCAAATCATTCCATCAAATCCAAAATGTTTTGTCAATATGTAGGTACATACTACGTGTGTCTGAAAACAAAATTATGAATGCTTATACACGTACTGATTTGGTTTAGAGCAAACCATTATGACAGCACAACACTCGTGTGTTTGATTTTCAGCTCTATGGTATGAGCACAGAGTTCTATTTACGGTTCACCCCATACATAAATAAACTGATATACAAATAATTAAAAAAATAATGTTCTGTAATATTATTCTGTCTATGTAGTATTATTTTATACATTAGTTATTCTTAAATTATTATTTATTCTTACATTACACATTAGTATACATAACACATTAGTATTCTTTAACAGTTCAATAGCTTAATTTAATTTAAAAAAGAAAATACAAACCTCTAAAAATATCTATAATATAAATAATTTTTCCCCTAATTTTATAGAGAGAAACCCCTAAGTTGGCAACCAAATCCGTGGCCTGCTCTGGACCAAATCCGTACGTGTTTTAATGCTTCATTAGTCACTGTTTGTAAGAAATGCACTCTTGTAAAGCAGTGAGTTTGGCGTCCGCGCCTGCGCGCGTCGCGCTGCCGTCACAGCAGCAGCATATTTATTACCAGCTATACAAACTATTAGAAAATATCCAATTACCTTCGGAGTAGTTCGAACAATGGACCTAAAATCAACTTTTACGTAATGTTCATAAAAAAATTTTTTTTGTAAATTAAAAATGCTTAAAACAAAGGACTCGTAATTAAGGAACAGCCTTAATGTGTTTGCACAGAAATGGCGAATAACAAAACCATTGTACCAATAAAGGTGCGAGCGATTTTTTTTTATCTACAACGAAAAAAAGTAATTACCACTTTCCACAGATACGTATTTTAATCTTGCAACACTTGATTTGTCTGTTTGCGGTGTTCTTTTCACAAACTTTTTTTTATAAATTACGCTCATTGTAATCGCGTCTATAAACATTTTAAGTCGGCTTCGTCTAACAATGTAATAACATGTGCAAAACATGAGATCTATTTAATTTATACGATATGAATTGTATATTGTACATAATATTGTTTTGAATTATCATAGGAGAGCTTTTATGTAGTAACAATACTAATGTTTTGTTCAAATATCTACCAACAATTATGTTATGCCCACTACGGGCCCTCCCAGGAGAAACGACCGATCGACACAACATATTTATGGCCCGTTTCAATAACCTATCTACTAATAACTATTTGTTAGAAACGTCAAACTTGTATCGCAAGAAAACCGTCAAATTATTGAATGGCGTCATTTTTAACAGATAGTTATAGATAGATAGTTTATTGAAACAGGCCGTAAATGAAACTTCACCTTTTACATATAGTACACATTACGTTGAAACTCTATGCGCTGAAACGACGCAACAAATTTGAAAACATTATAAACCTACTATGAATTTCATAATATCCTTACTAGGCGTAAACGTATAATGTAATATACGAGGCATGTTAAGACAAAAACTGTATCCACGTAAATGGCCCCACTTTTGCAGCTTTTCGGGCGATTTTGACATTTGGAGTATGGTGAAATCAAGATGGCGTAACTTTTCTTTTTACTTTTATCTTTACTTTTGAAATATTATTACTAACGGTCCGTTTCGTAAAACGTCAAATTTGTATCGCAAAAAACCAGCAAATGATTGAATGACGACGTTTTTAACAAATATTTATTGGTAGATAGGCTATTGAAACCGGCCGTTAGTAGGTAATATATTCAATATCCAAATGTTAAGTAACTCTGTCTGTCTGTTTGAATGGATTTTGATGAATTTCAACCTTTTATTTATATAAAAATTGTTCATTTAAAATAAAAGACAGAAGAACATGATGATGATGACGGAGCAGGTCGCGTGCCTTGGAACATAAATATTGCTAGCGTGTGCCGAGCCACTATATCTTGATGATCGAAAACCGGCGGGATAAAGTATCGCCCGATCTAACAAGCCTCCAAAGTTATTGATTGAAAAGAAAAGCTAAAAACCTAACCAAGAGCATGCAGGAGCAGGAGCAGGACTTGTGTAAGGAGCTGTGAAGTTTCGTTGCTACAAACGCGCAATAAAATAAAATAAAGAAATATAAAAAAAAAACCTTTATTTGACTAATTAGGACATACACTACAAGTTACATACATTACGAGGGCTGCACTAAAAGTATCGGGAATGGAATATTTCCACTGTTCCTGTCATATAAATATCTTTTTAATTTAAAACTCCTTGGTTTTAAAAATCGAATACCGTTTACTTATTTAAAAAAAGATTCTCGGTCTTGTCACAAGGTCTTGTCAAACTTGTTTAGTCGTTGAGAAAATGGAATTGACTCGAGAAAATTCTAGAGCGATGATTTATTATGACTTTCGAAGTGGTTTAACACAAAAACAGTGTGTTGACCGGATGATTTCTGCATTTGGTGATGAAGCCCCATCCAAAACCACAATTTATCGCTGGTTTGCTGAATTTCAACGTGGACGTGTCAAGCTCAGTGATGATCCCCGTCAAGGTCGTCCAAAAACTTCAGTCACCCAAGAAAACGTTGATGCTGTACGTAAGCTGATTGAGGAAGATCGACATGTGACATACCGCGAAATTCAGGCAACTTTAGACATTGGCATGAGTCAAATACAAATAACCTTGCATGAACAATTAGGTGTAAAAAAGTTGTTTTCCCGATGGATACCGCATTTGCTTTGTGAAGAGCAAAAAGCGGCTCGCGTTACTTGGTGCGTCAGAACTCTCGAAAGATTCCACGCAGTATCCTCAAATGCTGTATACAACATGGTATCAGGTGACGAATCCTGGATATACGTGTACGAACCCGAAACAAAACACCAGTCACGAGTTTGGGTGTTCCAAAATGAGTTAAAGCCAACAAAAATTGTTCGTTCATGGAGTGTTGCAAAAAAAATGGTGGCCACGTTTGTCTCCAAAACCGGCCATGCTGCGACTATTCCTCTTGAGGGACAAATAACGGTTAATGCAGAATGGTATGCTAACATTTGTTTGCCACAGGTCGTTTCTGAACTTCGTAAATAGAACTGCAACCGCCGCATCATCCTCCATCACGACAATGCGAGTTCTCACACCGCGCACAGAACAAAAGAGTTTTTAGAGCAAGAAATCATAGAATTATTAGACCATCCGCCGTACAGCCCCGACCTAAGCCCTAATGATTTCTATACTTTCCCTAAAAACAAGAATAAATTGCGTGGTCAGAGATTTTCATCACCTGAAGAAGCTGTGGACGCCTACAAAACGGCCATTTTGGAGACCCCAACTTCCGAATGGAATGGTTGCTTCAATTATTGGTTCCATCGTATGGAAAAATGTGTCAAATTTCGCGGATTATACTTCGAAAAGCAATAAATACATTTTTAAATAATAATGTGGTGTCACTTCCTTGATTCCCGAAATTTTTAGTGCCGCCCTCGTACAATAAAAACACAACAAAAGAATATTAAAATAAGATAAATAAATAAAAAAAACATCAAGGTTTACAATAGGTTTTCTTTAAATTACTTCAAAAGTTATCGTCCGATTTCGCTGAAAATAATTTTTCTTAAGAGTTTTTAGCATATAAACTTACAAGTTTCTATCTTTTAGAGTTTCGAAATGCCAGGGGGAGGGGACCAACTTATAAAACACTTTGGAAGCACTCGAAAATAGTTGTCTTTGTAAAAAAAGTGAAGTACGAAACCATGATTTTATTTAAAATACCTATTCGACGATACCACAGGATGGGAGAGAATGAAAAAAAATATTTCATCCCCGCTTCACATGACCCCTAAAATATAAATATAATATTATTATTTTATGAATATACCCAATCTGTAACTATACTTCATCCATTTATATTTATAAAATAGAAGCTATAAGGGTAGATAGACAGACGGACAGACGGACGGACCGAGCGAAACTATAAGGTTCCTTGAGTACCCTTAAAATATCTAATATTCTAGCTTACTTTCTAAGGCATAATATTATATCGGTAGCAACATTGAACATACTACTATAGATAATATATTAACACACCTTCCTGCAGGCCTAGCATGCGCACCCTAGAAACACCGAAGAATCGACAAAATGACAGAAAGAAGAAACATTAATACCATTCGGAGCAAAATAGATCTTATTGTAAGGCAGCAAGGTCGATGCATCGCCGTTATAAGGAACAACATTTCTTTTCTCCCCGAGCATGAGCTCACAAAATGGCCTCTTTCGACAGCTAAAGTAGAAACGTTTTCTTATTTCAATGTCAAATAGTCTTACAATATTGTTAACTACTCCACATCGTGGCGCTACTACACAAATAGTTACTTTACGTCCAGTCATTTATCTAAATATTTGTTCGTTTTTGACAGAAGATTTCCCGGCAGTCATATTAAAAATATGGCTGTTTAGAAATGTTGACTTGTATTGACGACCTTGTTACCATGGATTAAGAACTATTTTGCAACTAACTATTTTGGGTAGAATATTTCTTCTTTAAAATTATTTCTTCGGATCGCCATGCTAAGCCCGCTGGATAAACATAGAGTAACTACGAACGAACCTAACCGAAACCTCCGAAACCAAATATGTAGGCCACTAGGGGCGGCGTATTTGACTTCGGCAGCCTCTAGTTAGTGTATTATGAATCTGAATGTTTGTTACACTATAACGAAAATGGCGTATACCGTAAGCCATAACAGATCAAGTTATCGAATTAATTTTAGATTTAATAAATAAAATTAGGCTGGGACTCTATTGTGATCCGGAATCCGTCGGTCCCGGGCAAATTCAGAGCACTGAAAATAGAACTCTACGCTAATACAATAGAGTTGAAAATGTCGAGTGCCGAGCTGTCATATTATATGGCATTGACATTTGACTCGACACTTGTGTGTTCGATTTTCAGCTTTCCCCGACCTTCCGGACTCCGCATCATAATATAGTCTCAGCCTTAGCGAACCAAACTTTGACTAACGGGACAAATATCTAGCAATAGCATGAAGCACAGTAATTTATACACAACTTGATGTTGCCCGCGACTTCGACTTATGTGCAAAAATAAATCCCGCGTGCGCCGTACTTTTTGCTGCAATAAAATACTTTTTATCTGCCTATGTTTTAATTCAGAGTCTAAACTACTACCATACCCAATTTTATTATAATCTGTTCTGCAGTTATTGCGTGAATAAGTAACAAGCATCTGCAGATCCATACATCTCATTTTCAATTTATAATATATGTAAGAATTTCATACTGCCTAAAGTGACAATAGAACCAACCATTACATACTATTATAAAATTCTATTTATAGGCAAAAATAACTTTCCAAGTTAAAGGGGAACTGATTTACTGCTGAAAAGGTCTACTTTAGTATTGTAATTGACCTCACACAGCTGATTTTAATTGAATGAAATCGATATTATTAAAATTATATATCTGCAAAGAACTCAATTTAGTTCCTTATATAATACTACCAAAAATAAAAAACTCTTGCTTTCGGCATAATTATTGTACATATCCATTTAATTAATTCCTGTAAAAAATAAAACTACAAAATGAAATTAAGACATTAAGTAGTTAAGTTTGCTCATTTCTGTATGTTTTTCTGTCAGTGAAAACCTATTATTGGCTTTCTGTAATGTTATACTGACTCTATTTTTATTATAAATGAGCTGCTGGTTTTCCGAAATAAAAAAATAAATAATTTTAAAATCAGCTTTTATGTCGATGCTGGTCAGTGTCGTAAAGAGTGAAATGTAATTTTATCATTTATATTTATAATTATTTTTCTGCCTCAACTTCTTTATATAAGAAGGAAATCATGTTTTCGGTTTTTCTAGGTACATAATTGATTTTGCAAAGCTTTGTATACAGAAAACAAAAACAGCAGCCAATTTTCGTCGACAATTTCACAACACTTGTATAATTAAACGAGCCCGAGGCTACACGCCATTATTCTATTTATCATTATAGTACATTTTTGTTAGTTGTACAGGGTTGTTACAAGTTGAGGGGTCTCTTGGAACCTGTTCAGAGAAATATTGAATGTGTTATCTCTTATCTATGCCAGAGGGAATGGTTTGTTTACTCACAAACTACGAAACATTTTGGTTACTGTGGATTAAGGTACATTATCAGTCAGTTTAAAGTTTTTAACATTTAATTATATCCCGTAATCCCGTCCCGTGGGACACTGTATTTACGCGGGTGGAGCCTCGGACAAAAGCTAGTATGGTATAATCATATTATAATAATTTGTAAAGTTATATTAATAACGATAAAACACACACCGATTTCGGTGATGGTGGCCGGTTTTATTGAAACCAGGCCGCGGCAGTTATTTTATCGTGCTCAAGTGTATGCGCAATACACAGGAGCACTCTCTCTTCCTTTACTCTCGAAACCCAGTATGATGTTTGACCGACACGACTAGTGAAAGAATAGGCGCATGACCGACTTTTGACATGCCCATCCGACGTATGGATCTTTCTTGCCTTTCTAGTTTCTTGCATTGTCCTAACCAAACTTGTCCTATAATAACAACATTTTTTACTATTCAACGTGGGAATCGAACCCACGACCTCCGAGAGCCAAGTCGAGAGCCAAGCTCCAAACCACTGGACCACAGACCCTGTAGAAAGTTGTGTGAAGGTTTCAGTAACATTGCACCACAAAAGCCTTCTGCGGGTTATTGATAATGAATATATAGCCTTCTATAACAGTATAGCCTATAACTAGAAGAGGTAGGTATTGAACAAGTTTCCGCTCGACCAGGCATAAGATGAAAAACGGTTTGTATTGAATTTAGAAACCATAACAGATAAACTTAATAGAAAGAAAGTGGTCGAGCACGAACTTTTTCGATATTGTACATTAAGTTCAAAATAATTGAATAACGATATCTATTCGAATCTCTTTGTGTGGTTAGAAGTTACGAGTAATTTGAACGTTTACAAGTATTATTGCATAGAAACCGGTCCAGCTCTATTAAAATAGTCTGGAAGCTTCTGTGCAGGTATTTCTTAATAATAACTGACATTTGAGCAAACCTTTGAAATTCCCGTACAAAATTCAATCAAGTGTAAATTCTCTATATAGAGTTTGTCTATATAGAGCGCTCCCGATGCCGTCGCGTATAGCAGATCGATAACGGAAATATATTGGAATATTTTACATAACTATAATTATTGATGTTTTAGGGTCAATTCACATCGCAACGAAACGATGCGCAACATAGCGCTGCGTTTTTAAGATTATTTTTTTGAGATTCTTGTGGAGTGAATAAAGTTCAATTTTGAAGTGTCTCGATTTGGTGTGAACTGACCCATAATTTAATTAAGCAGCAAAATAATAACAGACACATTGATACATTTAATAGTCTTTTGTGTAATAGGTAATCCTGAATCTACAGACATCGCTGCACGTATCTGACTTAATAATTATTTTATCACCTTAAGGGCCGCATTATCATAGACATTTAAAGCTACTTAATAGCAATTTCGACATGAAGTCCATACAGTTTTTGTCAAAATCCATACTAAGTGACACCTTAAGTAAGCATAAAATGTCTCTGAGTGCGGCCGTAAGGTGTTTTATTTATTGTTTTAATCAGAACACCAAATCTCATATTTAACTTTGACTTTAAATTTACTTTTGATGAATTATAAATGAACCGTATTGATATCGTAAACTAATTATTGGAGTTTGGACCAATAAAAACGCGTTAAACGTTGGTTTGACGTTTATGTGAATACTATTTTGCTGTTTTAACACACCGAGACTGCATCGAAACTGTATTGTAAGATTTTGAAACGTGCTTGTTAGAATTTTATTAATATAATGGTAATTTAATGTACGTATCATTTCCCCGCTTTTGACACAACACGGATTATAAATTAGGCTGTTAATGTGCATTGATAAGGCCGTGTTCTCACGTGACTGCAAAGCCTGGACACGCAAAACCTAGGCCTATAAATATAGTTCATTTACATTATACGATATGCAGGACCAATAATAAGGTCATTCTTGGCAGCCGAAATATAACAAATAATTTTTTTCTGTCGAAGTTTTGGCCTTTTTATTTCTTTGCGATTTTGAAAAGACATTGGGAGTTTTTTTGCCGGATGTTTCTAAAAGTGGCGACCCCATATAAAAATACTATTAGATTGTATAATTATCATTCACATTTCATTTCTCGTAGTGTTTTATTTCAAATCCATGGGAAAGTCTCTACTTTTTAGATCTCAATCTATACTAATATTATAAAGGGGGAAAGTTTGTTTATTTGTTTGCATTGAATAGGCTCTGAAAGTACCCGACCGATTTTGATGAAATTTGGCAGATATATATAGTAGACCAAGGGTACTTTTTATCTCGGAAAAATGTACGGTTCCCGCAAGATTAACTTTTGCGCGTACGAAGTCGCGGGAAACCTCTAGTAATCAATTAATTGAAAATCATTTTTTATATGTCCTAATATTCTTTGATATGAGTTAAAATTTAACAGTATAACCTCCTGCAAATATGCGAGGTAATATGTCGTTGTAATCCAGACGCAATCACGCTTTCATCTAACCTAATTGTATCTTTAGTGATTGGTCGCCGTGGCTAATTGTTCCATAGTAAAATTCCCCATGTCCTATGAATTTTATATTTTCTTTATGAATGATTCCTTCAGATTTCTCGCACTATTTTCTATAGGGTTAAAGGTATATTCGTGATACAGTCAGGTAAAATCGTGATAAAGTTATTTTTAGATAGCATAAAAATTTAAAAAATATAATAATATATTGTTTGAATCAGTAAAACTGTGATTATTTTTGAATACAAGCACTTAAAATCCTTACAGTCTATTTTTTTCCTAATACCTGTCATACGTGTATGAATGAGCTTTAAATGTTAGAAATGTGCTAAGCTAAGTGACCTTTCACGGAAAACCCTGACTTTCAAATACTTCCCAATACCCACGCGGTATTTAAAACAAGTGTCAGGTTAAGTACTTAAATTTCATATGTAATTTATATGCGATATAAATGTGTAAAGTACTATAATATTGTATATGACCTACTGTTACGTTTGAAGCTACGTCTACATAATATTCTGTTGAAAATTTGATAATCAATAATAAAAATGTGAAAGTTTGTTAGAATGGATGTATGGTAGGATTTTGTTATTCATTCACGCAAAAACTACTAACCTGATTTTGATGAAATTTGGTATGGTAGTAGCTTTAACTCTGGATTATAACATCGGATACTTTTTATCCCGAAAAAGGACTGTGCTTCCGAGGGATACTGTATTTACGTGGGCGGAGCAGCAATATCGTCATATTTGTATGATGATCACAATCATGCGCACCCGTTCATGACTAAAGATGTCTGGCAGAAATGATTTGCGAATTAATAATAATACTAATAATACCTATGGATGCTGATGATGCACACTACGTCAATCTGGCCCGGTGGTAAGTATCCGAAGAACTTGTGTTACAGGTTTCAGACAACGGGAAGTATACGTCTTAAGACTTATAAACTATACACTATACATATATATTTTTTATAATAGTATGCACGTCAAATTTAATACATATCCATTTTTTTATTTTCATTTCAAACCTGCGACCTCCTTCTTGAGCGTCAACGCGCTAACCACTGAACCACAGACGTCGTCCAGAATACAAACAATTCCTAATACAAGTAATAAAATATTCTCCTGTTCAAATAACTTACTGTCTACTATCTAGATTATTCACCGAAGCAGGATTAATACAACTGCATATCTCCAAACTCAACTCCTACGAAGTTATACAAAAAAAACGGCCAAGTGCGAGTCGGACTCGCGCACAACGAGTTACGTACAAAACGGCAAAAAAACACGATCAAAATTGGGATTCATGCTCTTAAATACATTATATTAGGTGAATGAATGAATGAATGAAATATTCTTTATTGTGACAACATAAAAAAAAATATATAAAAGAAAAGAGGTAAAAAATACAATTTACACAGGTAACACAATGGCGGCCTTATTACTAGGTAGCAAATCTCTACCAGGCGGTTGCCTGGAAGAGATTGCGGGTAGAGGAAATAATAGAAAAGAATTTGGCGTGCATGAGCAGTTAAAAAGAACACAATAAAAAAAAATATATATATATATATATATATATATATATATATATATATATATATATATATATATATATATATATATATATATATATATATATATATATATATATATATATGTGTATATTGTTTAAACGCATGCATTATATAAATTTCTATTATTAAATAAGTACATACATAAATAAATACATAATATATATTACACGGATACACAAATAATTTTAATTAAACTTTATAGTCTTAAGACAGAAAATAATAAACAATAATAAAAACAAAAAAAAAGAATTATTGATTTAGCTGACTACAAATAGTCAAATAATGCATCTTAACCATAGTCTTAAATCCATTTAACGTTTTAGCAAGTTTGATATGTTTTGGTAACGAATTCCACAGTTTTACCCCAGTAACAGCAAACGAGGAGACATAATATTTAGTTTTATGCATGGGTAATTCTAGTTGAAAATTGGATGCAGATCGAATTTTTTAACAGTAGCTTGTCGAAATATAAAAATATCTTTTAAATATGAGGGTAAACAAGGGTCATGTATAATAGAGAAAACAAGAGAGAGAATACGAGCGTCCCGGCGAAAACGTATAGGCAACCACTTCAGTCCTGATCGAAAATCTGACACATGGTCAAATTTTTTAGATCGAAGATAAACCTTATCGAGAGATTCTGTAGTCGCTCGAGCTTATTTAGTTGTTCTTCGGTTAGATTGGTAACACATGCATCTGAATAATCAAGAAATCAAGAATTGACAGGAACAGGGATTCAGCGATTTTAATCTTAGTTGGAATTGGAAGAAGGTAACGAAGGCGACAAACGGAAAACCAAGTTGCAAAAATCTTTTTACTAATTTCTTTAATATGCTGTGACCATGATAATGTGTCGTCAAAATAAACACCCAAATTTTTTACACATTTACTAAAATAAATGTTTACATTATTTAAAAGAACGGGGGGCAAGCTGTTCCAGTCAATCCTCGACACCAGCCCAGGGCTTCCAATAGCAATCAACTGTGTTTTAGCAGGATTAATAAAGAGACCGTGACGCTTGCTCCAATTACAGATCATTTCCAAGTCTCTGTTAAGGGAGTCAATAGCATTACGTAGATTAATCAAGGTAGATTGAGTATAGACTTATAAGTCATCAGCATACAAATGAAACAATGAAGTAGTAGATTTAGTAATGGAGTTTATAAAAATCGCAAAGAGAAGTGGAGACAAGACGCCACCCTGAGGGACGCCGGTAGTGATAGAGGTCCAGCACGAAAAACTATCAGCCACTTTAACTCTTTGACGACGACCCACAAGGTAACTGCGGATTAAGCCAATCAGTGGGGGAGACAGATTGATAGACCTTAGCAAACTCAGCAGTACATCATGATCGACAGTGTTAAATGCATTGCTTAAGTCTAACAAGGCTAGAATGGTAATTAGCTTACTGTCCATACCAAGACGAATGTCATCGGTAACCCTAATTAGTGCGGTAGTGGTACTGTGTCCACGACGAACCACGACGAAAGCCAGATTGAAAGGAGCTAAGAAGGTTAGTGTCTATAGTAGTAGAAGTAGTACGTAGTTGGTAAGCTGGTGACTGATCAGGCGTTCTAAAACTTTAGAGAGAAAAGTTAAAACTGAGATAGGGCGGAAGTCAGACACCAGCCTAGGCCGCGATGTCTTTGGTAATGGAATTACGTTGGCATCCTTCCATGCACTTGGGAAAATACAGGTATCAATACAATGATTATAGATATGAACAAGTACAGGCGTAGTAATGTCAAGAATCGGAATAATCACCTTACGACTTATTCTATCATCACCTACGGCATTCGAGGAGATGGACATGACATGTCTTTTGACACTATCCCCACTTACTTGGCTAGGTGTTTCAGAATTTATTAGAATTTACCCTCTGCCTGACAAAATTCAACTTAATCCGACCAGCTGTTAATATTTCACTATACAAATTTCAAAAAACTATAAAATACGTACTCAATAATTTCTATTTATTTCCTCGGATATGAAATTTCATGGAAATCGGAACAGATTATTTTGTCATACAAACTTTCAACCCTTATTTTAAACCTCGGAGGGTAAATTCTAATAAATCCTAAAACACGTACCAAATAAAATGTATTTATGAGCATGAATCCCAATTTTCATCAAAATCGGTGTAGATTTAAAAAAATTGAGATTTAAAAAAGATTGAGAAAAAAAAAGAGTGCAATTATTCAAAATTTCTTCTTAGTACGCGTCTACAATGTAAATAAGACTACTGTCCAAATTTCACGTTTCACCTTTAGCTGATTAAAACAGAATAAAATAAATATTAAAATAATCTTTGTTTTATTCTGTTTTAGTATTTGTTGTTATAGCGGGGACCGAAATACACCATCTTTGAAAAATAAACTGTCACGGTTAAGGAGATACAGCCTGGTGATAGACTGGCGAACGGACAGATGGACAACGGGCAGATATACAGACATACAGTGAAGTCTCGTTTTTACCCTTTAGGTACGGAACTCTAAAAAGTATTCGGTACTATTCTAACTCTATCAACGCCAGTTCAATTAAAACATTGATCGAGTTTCGTTTTCACTTCGAGAGGGAAACGCTATTGAAACTCGACTGTGTATTGTAACATTGTTACAGTTTAGATTGTCGAACGCAACGAATTCAGAGTGCTAAGTAGGAATTTGTATGTAATTTGTACAGCGCCACCTAGTTGTACACGCGACAACTAGGTCAAATCACATAAAAATTCCTAGTAAACGCCAAACGCGCTCACGATCGAATGCGAAAAGAAAAACTCACACTTAGCACTCAGATGATAAGCGTTTAAGTAAAAAGTTTAAACGCGCGCTTATGTACAATATCGACAAAGTTCCTGTACGTCGGCACTAGGTCGCCTCAAAATATTTAAACACAAAGAATGTGACTGCAACGACTGCAGACTTGATTGAACTGCGAACACACATACTCCCGTGTAAACAGTTAATTTAACTACTTACACGACAGTATGTGATACACATTTAAAATTCGAGTTTAAAATAACTCATAGTTTTAAAATAAAATAAAAATAAAAATAAAATAAAAATTTTAGAATTAAGTTTTAGAATTAAGTACCTATATAAAATTGTCGTGGAAGTAAATTAAATCTGTGATTAGCCAAGGAAGTGCAGTTTGAATGATAAATTAGTTAGTGTTGGCCACCGAACATAGTCGAAATTATTGTAATATATTTCCTGTGTTCTAATATTTTATGTGATTTAACCTATGTAATTTTGATGTTATAATATTAACAACATTCGATAACAAATTCATAAGCAAACAAATATGGCGACGCATATGGCATATGCCGAGTTTCAGTTCGTTATATTATAAAACTAGCTGTTGCCCGCGGCTCCGCCCGCGTACATACAGTGTCCCACGGGAACACTGTGCTTTTTCGAGATAAAAATTATCCTCTATTTTAATCCAAATCTTAAACTACTACCATACCAAATTTCATCGAAATCCGTTCGGTAGTTTTTGCGTGAAAGAGTAACAAACATCCATCCATCCATATAGCCTATGTCACTCACAAATAACGTAGCCTTTTACTGGTAAAAGAATTTTCAAAATCGGTTCAGTAGATCCAGAGATTACCCCCTACAACCTCACAGACCTCTATAAAATGTTAGTATAGATAACGAAACATAATGCATAAAATTGTAAGCAAAATGTTTATTTCACAATCAGTCGGCATTTTATAATCTCGCTAGTTATATTACAATCTATCGGTATTTACAATTTTACGATGACATATATAATAGAAAGCACTAAGTTGAGTTTAAAAACAACATGTTAATTATTAGAACCACTCTCAAAATAGTGAACTCAAAAAGTTTAGTAAAATTGATTCTGTATCCCTCAGTCGGAGTATCGCGCCAAATATATTACATTTATTATTTTAATTATTTATCAACTAGTTTCATGTGTAACTAGTAATTATATGTTTTGAGCTCTTCGAATTACGTGTTGATTTAGAATGAATATCAATTGTCTATTACTGCGAATTAATCAAGATTCATATTATAAAATTAATTAATACACGAAACCAAATAATTATTTCTCTATTAATAATCCGGCATGTACTTAAAACGTATATATGTGCTTCTTTATAAAAATAGTAGCTTTTGCCCGCTGCTCCGCCCACGTAAATATAGTATCCCACGGGAATACTGTTATTTTTCGAAACAAAAAAGTAGTAATGTGTTAATCCAGAGATAAAACTACTACTATACCAAACTTAATCAAAATCTGTTCAGTCGTTTTGGAGTGACAGAGTAACAAACATCCATCCTAACAAACTTTCACATTTACATCTTTCAGTTAATAAGTTCCTTTAATTTTCTTCAATCGAAGTTAAAACACTAATAGGCTTAATAATTTGAATTTTAAAATGAACACCTGCGCTCAATAACTCGGACCAAATGGGCCCAAGATATTAATTATTCGCAGAATTTAACCGACTACATTACGGTCGCCTGAAGTGTTAAAGGCTTATGCAAAACATGTTTAGATATTCTTTGTGAATAAGGAATATGCATGAAACAGAAAATTTACTGAAAATACACTGAAAAATAAAATAAATATACGCTATTTATTTTAAATAAAATAGTAGGTTCCGCGGGGACACAATCCTCAATTAGTCGGAACCAATACAGGCGGGGTCGCTCATACGACCTCTGTGGCTCAGTGGTTCTGCGCGTTGGTGCTCAAGCCGGGGGTCGCGGGTTCGAATCCCGCCGAAGGAACAAAAATAGTTTCTCTGTGTTCTTGGATCATAGATGTGTATTAAATATGTGTATAATATAATAAAAATCTTAAATATATGTATAGTATTCAAGTATTAAATATACTTCCCGTTTTCCGGTACCTGTAACACAAGTTCTTTGGATACTTAGCACGGGGCCAGATTGACGTGGTGTGAAGCGTCCATGGATATTATTATATATTATAGCACAATCCTTGGGGATTGGCTATTAGAGACAAAAATATGTAGAGGTCGAAATATTGTAAACGGAGGTTGTCGGCGAATAAAAAGAACAAACAGTACATGGGTAACCGAGCTTTGCTCGCAGTTCTGATAAATTTAAAAAATAATAAAAGTATTACAAAAATATTTATTTGACCGAGATTCGAACCCACCGATCTCCGAAACTTTTGCGTTTGAGTTTATAATCACGACAAGTATTGTTTTGTATTTCATGTATGTAATCTTAATAGATTTTTTATACTTAGAATGGGATACTTATGATTTACACTCCAACTAAATATTTTAAACGGTATGGTCAATTCTCCTCTCACTAGTACAATATAATCAGCAACAGGTACCTAATATGCTGCTTTAATTGAATAATATTATGATTTCTTATCCTATCTTAAATTTTCAGAGACGGACACAATGGAACAGAAGGTATCCATCATGCTGAACGGAGAAGAATCAGAGCTGTATTTTGTTAACTGCACAAGTGTTAAGGTAATCTATACTTTGTTTGTTTACATTGAATAGAATCTGAAACTACTGGACCGATTTTGATGAAATTTGACACAAATATAGAGTAGTCAACGGGGAAGGACATAGGTTACTTTTTATTGCGGCAAAGTGTACAGTTTTCGCAGCATGTCGCGGGCAACATCTAGTCATCATAAGATAAAACAGTACATACTTTACATAAAGCAGGTTTTGCGATGTAATTTCTCTATACAATATTTTGGAGACCTATCAGGGTACCGTAGTAACTACAAGGAACCCCTTACACCGAGAGGCGTCTTGACGCAGCGTTGCATTTTTTAGATGCCAATTCAAAATTGAAATTTATTCACTACTCAAGAAGATACACGTTACATTGCAAGAGCGGTGCGGCACTATGCAGTTCGGTCCATCGTGAAATTCGAAATTCGAAAACGTGTATTTTCTTGTGTAGTGAATAAAGTTCAATTTTCAATCGCTATCTTAAAAATACAGCGCCGCCTCGCGTCTTAATGTGAACTGACCATTATAGTTTCGCTAGGTATAGATTCCACGTAGACTTCAATATTGAGTAATCACGGCCCGTCCAGTAAATCCAACACCGGTATTAATTGCCATTAGACAACCAATTATATTTTTACCTACATGTCCGCTTCAAGGACTATATATATTGGATTTGCAGGGTGGAGTGAGTACAGCGCTCAAGTTCATACTTACCATAACATATTTGTTATATGATGTAAGTAAACTAATGATGTATGATTTTCTTACTAATTTAGCAAAAGAAAAATTTATAAAACCTTCTTGTATTTTTACATGTAATATCTTATCACTGAACTATGCGTCAAATATTATATGTTTTTACGTTTATCAAGTAGTAATACCTCAATATTTCTGAGTATATAAATGAAACTGAATACATGTAGTCATCACCCCGATTGGGGGTTGCCAACAATTGGTGATCTCTCTTATAAATATTAATACATAGAGTGAATCAATTTCTTTCCAGGAAGAAATAGACCGATCAGAGCCGCCCGACGCGTTCGTCGTGATTTACTCGGTCGTAGACAAGTCCTCCTTCCAGAAAGCTGAGCAGGATCTCATCAGGCTGCTAGACACAGACATGCTAAGGTCTAGACCGGCGCTGCTGGTGGGGAACAAGATAGATCTGGCGAGAAGCAGAGCTGTGTCTACACAAGGTAAGGATTATTTGTATTTTGTTATTGAACTAATGAGCTATGAATTTAAAAGTAAATTTGCTGCAGCGAGCTAGCTAGGAATAAAGATATTACCGAGCTAAGATAATTAACTGTCTACCCTATTTACTAAACCAAACTATAAAATAAAATAGCTTTTTTCCCGCGGCTCCGCCAGCGTAAATGCAGTATTCCACGATAACACTATACTTTTTCGGAATAAAAAGTAGCCTATGTGTTATTCCCGAACATAAACTACTACCATACCAAATTTCATCAAAATTTAGTCATTTTTGCGTGAAAGAGTAATAAAACATCCATCCATCTATCCAACCATCCTCACAAATAGTATGCATAGTAGTAGGCTAGACAAATAACATAGAATATGAAAATCAGTCAATGTAATCGCTTCGAAAATCTGTCCACGTCGTAGCTAGTAGTAGCTACCTCTACACCGTATCTACCTCTACGAACTAGCTACGGCTATGACGCAGCTACCTCTACGACGTAGCAGGCTACGACCAGGCATGGGACGTACAGCAAGCTACAACGCTTCTATTCGGGTCTAAGATTTTAACGTTCTGAAGAAAGTGAACGGAAAACCTTAACGGTGAGTTAGTAGAAAGCTGTGTGATGCTTTCTACAAATCTCTCTCAAGGACGCGTTTGGAAATTTGACATTAATTGGCTGTTCTTCGGTCAATTTTGCGATCTAATCAAACCGAATTTTACAAAACTAACAATTGTCCCAAATAGAGCACTTGTTTATATGCAACATTATTAAAAATATTATATGAATATGATTTTTGAGTACAAAAAAAACTAAAACATCGTCACCTAAAATTTACAAAAAGGAGTCGTGTTTATGATCATTTTTTCTGCTTTTATGGATCTTATTTGTTTGTTTAAAAATACTCAAAGATAATGACTACAATCACACTAAAAATGCATAAAAATAATGCAATAATATTAAATGTTTGCTCCGAAAAACATAAAAATCTCCTCAAAGTTTTCAGTTGTTTTGCTATTATGCATGAACCTTAATGCGTGGCAGTAAGGTTTATTTTAGTCAAAGGTTTAATAAAGTCACTGTCTGGATTTATCGCGCAAAATATTTCTAAATAAATTTCAGTCTGTACTCAAACAACACATTTTGCAAACGCGTCCTTTACAACTTAAATAAAAAAAATGTTGTCTGTTAAGTCGATTTACGGACGATAATTTTACGCGATAACGATATGTCATCACAAGCCGAACGCTTGTTATCTCTAGCGCGCTCTCGCTTGCACGCTCGGATCAGGCGGAACGTGACAATCAGGCGGAACGTGACAATTTTTCGTGCGTGCAGCCGGTGTTCATCGATTTATAAGACGTTATTACGTCAATAAAGGTGCATTTAATGCATCTTGCTGTATTACTGTGACCCAAAGTAAACTTTACAATTCAATAGTTGTAAGTATACACAAAAAGTATACACATACTACAGTTTTAATTACGTTTGTAAATTAAAAAGTTCACCGACCCTTCACACAGTTTCAGTATCGAAGCGACACAGTATATGCACGTACGCTGATTGTGCTCAAGCGACTTGAAAGCTATTATGTGTCATATCACATATGTTATGTGTTATGTAAAGTGAGCCCGCGTCAAGACGCCGATAACAGCCCTTCATCACTTCCCTCTTGTTCGTTGTATCTTTAATGTTGAAAATTATATTCTCTCTATACATAAAATTATATTTAACTAAGGTAGTAAAATATTTTTTTGTAATTGAAATTTTTTTTTGAAAACCGATTCTTAAACAGCTTTGACAACTTCGAAATACATTTTACAGTGATTATTCTTTAGCGGCGCTAAGAGTGAAATTATTTTCAAGGTTGCATCGCGTCACGACACGATTTTGGATATAACGCCATGTGTCGGAAGCTACTTATACTTCTTACATAACAATTTAATTTTCTTAGTACGGATCAATACACAGATGGCGCTAGGTTTTTCTATTATTTTTGAAGTGGCGTATTTTAGGCACGATGAGAGTATTTTTAGATTTTAAATAATTCTGCCATGTTTTCTATTAACAAATATCAAAATTATGATCACCATCACCTTGATAAGTGGTAGTCCTCCACTGTGCGCTTTTCCCGGAGCTTTCTGCCGCGCACAGTAAAACTGTGGAATGAAGTGTCACAAGCGGTATTTCCGAACCGTTACAACCTTCAAACCTTCAAGAAAAGAGCATCTTAGAAAGGCAACGCACTTGCGACTCCCCTACGGTGTCCACGGGCGACGACAGTCTTATTAAAACAATCTAGCCTTAGCTTAATTAATGCGTAAAGTGTGTATCAAGTAAGGTATAGAGATTTAATTATCGTGGCAAATAAGTCGTGCTTCGTAGCGAAAATTTAAATACCTTTTTAAAAAAGATCAAATTACCATTCATGTGCCTAGAAGGCTTGAAGCATCATTAGCGTGATAATTAAAAAAGTAATTTTAATTTTTTTTATTTGTAAATGCTTAAGAAATGGCCGTCATATCGCTGTTGAAATATTATAGTCGTTACGTCAAAAAAACAGCTCCTTTTCACGCCTACACAAACAAATATAAGAGACTTCATTATCCGCCATTATGAAAGAAATTGCTTTAAAAATATGTTAGAATTACAGAAGCTGACCAAATTACGTTTCGTTTTGTGAACAGCGATTCGTTCTTTCGATTCATCCTTGAAAAAGGATTTTTTGATATACAAATCGTTTAATGCCTGCAGAATTTGTACATATAACTTTGAATGAGTATTACTTTTTATATTGTTAGAATTCAAATAGCCCCTAGAAACATATGAGTTACTTGCCCCGACATAATCCGCTATTTTGAGGGTTTTCAGTAGACTATATATATATATATATATATATATATATATATATATATATATATATATATATATATATATATATATATATATATATATATATATATATATATATATATATATATATATATTTTTTTTTTTTTTTTTTTTTAAAGGTGTATTATTAGCGTCAGTACACAGTGAGACACAACGCGGCGCAGCATTATTTAGTTAGCGATTCAATCGAACTTTATTCATTACGCAAGAAGATGCACGTTTCATTGCAAGAGTTCGAATTTTGAACAGCACCATGCTGCGTATTTTTTGGGTAAATAGTGAATACAGTTCAATTTAGAGCCACTATCTTAAAAATACCGCGCCGCCGCCGCTTCGCGTCTCACTGTTAGCTGACCCTTAAACGCTATGGGATACTATTTTATGTTCACAGATGACAAATACGGTCTTATGAGAATTTCATGTATAATAATTTTATTTTTTCCTTGTTCACAGATGGCAAATGCATGGCGTGCACATACAAAGCGAAATTCATTGAAGTGTCAGTAGGCATCAACCACAACGTAGACGAGCTACTCGTGGGAATCCTCAATCAGATACGACTAAAAAAGCAGCAGTACTCAGCCGACGGCGGTAGAGAGTCGTCCCCAGCACACTGGTACAAGTCCCGAGGTGTGGTTCGCGCCAGTATGAAAGCTCGCCAAATGCTAACGTGGATCTTCGGAAAGGAGGACTCCAAGTTCAAAAACTGTGAGAATTTAAACGTCCTGTGAGTGGAGAGTGACGGCCCCGTGTTTGTGTAAGACGATATAAGCCCGGGGTATATTAGTGTAAATGTACTGATGTTATTTTCATTTGACAGATGACAGGTCGTACTTATAATTTTAACGATGGCTAATGCTACTTATTAAATACGACGCCAAAGGGTACTTTAATTTTAATGTTTTAATGAGCGTACTCATAGGGTTATCTTTATTATATTCGTAATGAAGATATCTCCTGTAATTGATGACGCGCATTAAAAAAAATGTGCCAATTTTTATAATATAGGGTTAGTTAAATTAAGGTGTACCTATTTTAAATACAGTATTTTCCTCTATATTAATATAAGATAACATACCAGCAATACTAATTTATAGTGAGCTATTTAGCCATATACTACATTTGTATTCTTAAAGTTTTTGGACCATTCAAAATGTATATTAGAATAAGTCATTAATTTAAACAAATAATGGTTGGTTTCGCGCTAAAAATATACGTGTTACAAATTATCAAATAAACGAAACTGCTTTGTGTATTATCTTTGTGTATCGTATGAATATTTTTTTTTAGAAAAAATTGCCGGTCGTTATTACTTAATATCAGAAACCGATTATTTTTCTTTCATTGCCCCGATCGGGGTGGGTGCTATGGTGTAACTGGGTGTAGATATGTCTGTTTGTCTGTGCCATTGTTGTTTTGTTTTGGTACTCAATATTTTTTTAAATCTGCCAGTATCTTTTCACATTATTTTCAAGTTCCTTCTAGCTGTAGTCGCGCAGTGGACGAAATTCACCCATAATTCATAATATTATAGTTTTTAGGTTTCAAATTTATAAGGGTTCTTCTGCCTATTAGATACGACATAAATCAGATTTGACACAATTTTATCTATCATACATCAACGCGTGACAAAATTATATCAAATGCTAGTGTGAGTTAATAATCTGAGGTAGTGTGTTTTTTAATTAATTTAATATATTTTGAAGTGTTATTATAAATATATGAGTGAAGTTTACTTCTCCTTACTGCACATAAACTTTAACTGTGCCAAATTTCATACTCTTCCGTTTGCATAATTTTCGTTAAAATGTGTACAAAGTTTTAAAAGCTTTACATACGATTCACTTGAAAATTTAATTCACATCGTTACTTAAATTATAAACATACATACTTACATCTATCTGCAATATTAGGAAGATTGATAGCACTCGATAAGTCTGTCAAGTTATTTTGCAAATGGCGTTATGTTTGGCGCGAAATCATTATTGTTATCCGTGGATTGAAATTATTAATAGAATGTGTTACCTAATACGTAAAAACTTTTGATAATATCTTAATGTACCAATTACCTAAATGTCTTCTAAAAATATTTTGTACAAAATGTACTGTGTATTGTTAGGTTGTTAAGAAATAAATTCTCAAATATCGTCAAAGTCCTACGAAACCTATATCAACTTTGACCATATTTGACCCGAATGGAATAAACTTTACATAATCTCTTTTTTTTTGTGGAAACTTAAAAGTTCGTTACGGTGATTTGTAACAAAAGTGACAGGGCTTGTTACCTTTGTTACAATTACCCAATATTTTCGTAAATATGTCTGATAACTTGCTTTCGAAGCAAGAATGTATTGCCATTTGATATATTCATCAATAATTAAATTGTTCATTTAGTTTATTTCATGAATGTAATAAAATTAAATACCTAATGTTATATGCAATGTTATCCAATCTCCAATCAGGGTCCTCTATTTATTCCATCCAAAAGTCCAAAATATATTCTACTACCACTACGACTAGATGTAAGAGTAATGTAAGCTGTTTTCATACAAAAGTTAAAGGTTTAAGTTAAGTTTATGAATAAAGTAAACCATTGCACTGTCAAAGAGTTTCTTGTAAACTAATGTTATAGGTTTAAATCACTTCAATGCCTGACTTCTGTTTTTCTTGCAATTTTCATGCCTATTCCAAGGAAGATACAAAGTTAAATTATTACACATGGAAAACACATAATCTTAACTACGATACCGCGATTTATGATCTGTACGAGAAGTGATGGCGGTAGTGAATCAAATGAAAACTTTTAAAGTGGACATTTGAAAAATACTTTAATGGGTTTTATGTATGTTACCTGTAATTTATATAACTTTAGCACTAAGTTAGAATAAATGTACATAAAAATCATGCAAATGCACCTATGGATTTGAATCAAATTATTGTAAAAGTAAGTGTAATCACAAACTTCCCATACCTTGATGGCCACTGCCAATAATAATTTTTTACCTTTATATAGAATTAAAAGAGATCCATTTAAATTTAAAAGTCGTTACAAAATTACGCTCAAGCTTAAATTATTGCATAACGCCAACTGAAATATAAATACAGGAGTGGGGTTATTGTAATAGCACAGAATTCTTTAGAATTAATTAAATATTTATCTTGACTTAGCATTTCTTACTTAAATCGCTTGTAATATTTAAAATAAGTAGACTATTTAATTATATTTCATTTTGTAATAAAACGTTACAGATTACATTACATTTTGTAACAGTTGCTCTGAGTAAAATTAATAGTGAATTAATATTTATTATTTTACAAATTCTTTCTCAGTTCCTTACTATTTAATCGTAACTGCTAAAAGTAACGATTAAATTATTTTCGGTTTTCTTTACTTTTTCCACAAAAATATTTTACTATATCTTTATAGTTACAACAGCCCCATTCTCTAAATCGGACCCATGCTGTCTGTACCCCGCTGTCTTCCCGTGATCACATTAAGTATAGGTAAGTGTTGTAACACCAAAAAATATTAAGTTTTATTTTATTAACCAGTGCCTTTGATTGTATGTAAAACCAACTTATGTACGAATTTTATTTATATTTAAGAATAATGTAATGTATTATTCCTATTAATATTTTATATTGAATTAAGAATTATTTATATTATTGTTGTTAGGTGTTGTCTTATGGCCCGTTTCAATAACCTATATATCTATAACTATTTGTTAAAAACGACGCCATTCAATCATTTGACGGTTTTTTGTGATACAAGATTGACGTTTCTAACAAATAGTTATTGGTAGATATATTGAAACGGGCCATAAATAGATGTTGTCGCTTTGAAACTTTCCTAAAATATTATTTTTCTGCAGTGTTATTGAACCTATCTTAGTTTAAGAGCCTTGTTACTATAATTAAATATTCATTTTCGTTCTTCCTTAACTTTTATAAGATATATTATATACTGATAGAAAATCTTAGCTAAAAATAAAAAATGCAAACCAGAGACAAAACATAATATTACCTATGTCGTAAATATTTTGTTTAATAAGAGCGTTTTCACATTGCGGGGTGCGATATCGCACTTCGCACTGATAATTTACTAAGGTACGCTCTTATGTCTTTGGCATAAGTGCGTTTTTCCAATATGCATCCGTTATCGCATGTCGCATCGATAATGACAAAGACAGGTATAATGTTTCATATTAAATAGTTAATAGAATCGGGCTTTACCTTGCGGAAATCCAATTGCCATTGGATACATACCATTAAAGTAATACATATTATATCTAGCAATATCCCGCGAAAAAATAAAAACGCGGGATATTGCACTATAATATTAATTACATTTTTTTTATTAAAAACATATCGCAATCGCTTTCATATTTTAGTAATTTATCGGTGCGACATGCGATATCACATCACGCAATGTGAAGATGCTCTTATAGTCTCATGGATATCAAATCTATTTATAGTGATTCCATATCATAGGGATGCGTATTTAGATATAATGTCGAGCCTTTCAACTAAATCTAAGTGATATGTAGACTATGTTATTCAACTGTATAATATGCATTTTCCTATTATACTGTATTATATTACTATAGCTATGTAGTCAAGAATTGCGGTACCTACTTATTTCTTTTTTTTATTGCTTAAGAATGTGCAAATATATTTTTATTTTCGTATTTAGAAACGGTCGTGATATCAAAAATCTAAAATGAACATTTTTGTATTATCAAAGTCGGTTTAAATTTACTGGTGACCAAAAACTGGCCCATGAAGTCAAACCCAAAAACCTTTGTCTTAAATACACACGCTTTAAGTTCAATAAATAAAGTATCTTCAACAATTAATAAAGCAACAGTTATTCTCATATTTATGAACGAACTAGCTTTTTCCCGCGTAAATACAGTATCCCATGGGAACTCTGTATTTTTTGCAATAAAATGTAGCCTATGTGTTAATTCCGAGCTTAAACTACTACCATATAAAATTTCATCAAAATCCGTGTAGTGGTTTTTGCGTGAAAGAGTAACAAACATCCATCCATTCATTCATTCATCCAGATTATCTTGCGTTGATTAGCTTTAAATCTAAAATCCAAAATTTGCTGGAGCATTTAATTTCGGAGCACTGTGAATATCACTGACTTTGAATACTAATTTGTAATTTATTTGACAAATATTAAATTAGATTTGATAAATTTTAATGAAATAATTTCCACTTCAAACATTAAATTTCAGTAGAGCGAATTTAAAATGAATTTTAACTCATAGCTAAATATAATTTTGTAACACAGGAAACTTTTAACTCTCAAAGCATTTTCATTTTGGCATTTCTTTTTCATTTAAGTATTCTTTGGAAAAGTGTCGTTTCTTCAAAGACCTTGCTTGAAGTTCTTGGAGAAAGCCACAAGATTCGCTTTGAAAATAACAAAAATATATGGACTTTTCGATTTTGTTTGCATCAATAACTCTAAAAACCTCTCAGGGAATCGAAGAATTATTTAACGACATTCCTATTTTTTAAATTTTTATCAGACTCGAACGCGATGGTGCATAGACGCGACGCGCGACGTTAGATATTTCCCGCTTAGTCGAGAAAATTAGCATCTATAAAGTCGTATTTCTCCAGCACAGCAACAAGCTTTCTAGACATACCGCGACATAATATGTCGCGTCACATTTTCGTGTAATTTTGCTAGGGATATATCATGCTAGTAAGGTAGCAAGCAGTTTTTCGTTAAAATATTGTACCGTATAACTGTAATTTACTATTGTATCAATATTTTATTTGTATTTTTGTTGTAAATATTAAACAGATTGACAATAAATTTGATTACTGTATGTGTTTCGTTCATTTTAAAGTCCTCGATACTAATCATTTTTACGTAGCCGACTCCTGCACGAGAACTTGCGATTTATTTTGATAAAAAAAGTTTTCAATTACCTAATTTTCTACTACAGTGGTTTAGTGTTCTTTTTTTACACGCAAACTACCCGATTGGTGAATTATTATTATTATTAAAATTCAATTTGATAAGGTTTAATCTAGATTAAAATGACGCTGTAATTCGAATTCATAGTCATCAAATACTCGACAATTCGAAGATATCCAATTGCATAGAGGTACTATCGAACGAGTTGCCAGTCGACTAGGGATAAATTGAAAATCGTATACTTTTTCTGAGTTTATGGGTTTAGTTGTGTGTCAGTTACTCATTTCGTTGATTATTCATGATTACTAAAATTAGGTCTATTTAGCAATTGGAACTAAAATACGAAGTAAACTTCGAGTTCCTTTGAATTTTTAACTATCGAGAGTCGACTGTATTAGATATTCTAATCAACGATCAACAATACAACTTGCGCCTTCAAAACTTTATATGAAGCGACTTTTAATAGCACTGGTCGGCCAAAAAAATTAAAAAGTCCGGGAGCAAGACCTCTGTTCTGTGATTTTAATGTACTTTTTAAAGGTGAAAATCGCTCCGTTCTTAGCCTAAATCCAAGAGCCAAGTAAATAAAACAAAATTACAGCCACTGTTGACCATCGATTAAAGATTCAGTGCCAAATGGAATTATAACCAAAACTTATAATTATTACATTATAAAAAACCGGCCAAGTGCGAGACGGACTCGCGCACGGAGGGTTTCGTAACTTTTTTTTTAATAATATATTTCACACCACGTCAATCTGGCATCGTGGTAAGTTCACGAAGAACTTGTGTAACGGGTACCAGACATCGGAAATATATATTTAATGCTATAATACTATACATATATTTCAGATCTTTATCATATCATACACATCCATCACCCAGGAACACAGAAAACATTTTGTTCCTTCGGTATGATTCGACACGACCTCCAGCTTGAGCGCCGATGCGCTAACCGCTGAGCCACAGAGATCGTCAAAATTCAAAATTATACCAATATTTTACACGTTAACTTATTATTTATATTATATTTGTACGAAGTTTAACAAGTAAGCGCATTTTACAAGTTAGGACTTAGTAACTCCTGAACTAACAAAGTTATTTAAACCGTTATAGTTTTTGTTCAAAGTGCACGACATGGACAACCATCATGAATTTCTGGGTGTTTGTTTAATTATTACATATCAGATGAAATTATATGAATAAAATGCTCTATATACACTAAACACACAGTAAGTATTCACTACATATCTAGATAGACAGATATCCTGCTTTACAAAGGTAACTTGTACACTAATAAGTAAAATTAGGTATGAGTTTACTGTTTAGTAGACTGTGCCAAAAACGTGCTTCATCCAAAAAAATACATACGTAAAAATATTTTACATTAGTATATTAAACGTAACGTGCAACCGATACCGACTCTTGGACTATAAATAAAGGTGTACAATAGGACAATCGCTGTCACTGTTCTTAAAACTAATGAACATCACTATTGTATGAACTATAACTGTATGAACTTAATTGAAATGTTCATACAAGCGAACTCACACAAAGTTGTGTATGAATTGACTCGTTGGGAACACTAAGTATTTCATTTACAACTCTACTCTGTCTCTAATAATGTATGGGCTTTTGCCGCACGGCAAAAATCGATGCCTGCAAATTCAGCACCGGCACTACTGCCGGTGCTGGATTAGGCTGGAAAATTTGATGGTCGAATGTTTTAGACGGCCAATTCGGTTGATTGTCACCGTGCGGCAAAAATTACGTACGGCTATCACGTAGTCATACGTGTAAATCCCCCATTAGCCATTGACACCTCGCCGAATTGCCATTTAGATCGCCGATCGGTCGATTTTCGTACGTCTCTAGTTACTTCCATTAATACTAGGCACCTATATATAAAGGTTCCTAGATATTAATTAAGGTATAAGTAGGATCACTGCTGTACTGCACATGAGCATACTGTATTACTGAATTTGGCGGCGAATTAATATGTTGGCGACTAAATTACTAAACTGGCGAAAGCACTCAGGTGACAAAAAATACATAAATCGGCAGATAAAAAGTGGCGAAATTTAATTCAAATTGGCACCGAAATTTATAAGTTGACGACTTACTTGTGTTACTTAGTTGGTGACTATTATACGATGTAAGCAGCTATAAAACCAGATTAGGTTGATGAATTAATGGCTGCTAAAAATTCAATTTGCAGGCTACGCAAAATCGCATTTTAGGATACTGTTGGAGTTTGTTTTCCTTTGGTATGGGTGTCGTTTTGAAGGTTTTTGGGGGTTCAGAATAATATAAAAATTAATTCCATTTTGAAATTCCAAAATGGCGTACATTTTTTTCATTAAAATTAAAATGGGTGTCCTTTTCTAGGTTTCTGGGGGTACTGATTATAAAAGTGTCTACCAATTTCAATTGTCAAAATGGAGAATTTTCACTCTTCGTTAAAATGACATGAGTACTAATTTAAAAGTTGTTGCGGATGCTGATAAGGATTGATGATTATTAACAAAGTATGTTATGTAGTACCAGCTATGTAAGCTATAGATTTTTTGGAAATTCTAGATTATAAAAAAAAAACCTTATCATAAAGAAAATACGTGATTACGGGAACCAGTCGTAATCACGTATTTTCTTATAAATAAAAATAATGAAAATTTCTCGCCCAAGTAACCACTTGGGGGGGAGGAAATTTTCATTATGTTTTCAGTAAGATTACCTGTTCTCGAGATAGAAGCGATTATAGAAAGAAATATAGCAATGCCTATGTGAAGGTATTATATTTAAAAATATTTTATTTTTTATATTTTATATTTTTACTATCAGGAGATAAATTAAAGGTTTATATTTTTAGACTTTATATATTATTAGTAGCGCGTGTACATAGGTGCCGGCGGGGCAACATACCCTTACAGATACTAATTAACAACTGTCCTTGCTGAACTAACTCTTAAGACTAACCAGGGACAACATACATACATGATACATGTATACAAGAGACATATGTGCATAATTGCTTATGCTGCACGTTGCAGTACTCCCCCCAAAAATTGATTTTTTTTCACATTAGGTACAATATGACATTAAAACATTTCTTACAAACTATTTATATGTATAAGTGCAGTATGCAATGCATGCAAGTGACACACGCAGGTGTCGAATATGCCTTACTGCTAAACATGAGTTGCTCACAAGTTATAACAAATAACAATATGTTAATAAGACAGTATTACAATTATTGTAACGATGCATTAATAATGCATTACTGAGAATACAAAAACTATAATTTCAAACACATGCTTTATTAGTATAGAGATGAACAACCACTAAAAATATTTTTCACGAATTAAACATTTTTAAACTAACATCTTTAAAAAATAACTGCACACGCACCAAGCACCGAAAAATGTGAACAAAAATGTAGCACTTTTACACTCTAGTAGACTTCTATATGGGTCTGCGATGGTTTGACAGTGTCGCGAGATTTACGAAAACTCGCTGTGGCTCTGTTGAAGTTAGATATAGTAGAGCTCTGCACATACTCGACCTGCTCCAGTACCCACATTCTCGTCTGGTTAATGCCATAATGACAAAGGACATAGGCGGACAACGCGCCTAACAGTAACAACACTACTGCCCAACCGATATACGATGCTACCATCGCGTTGTGTATTTCATTCACTTGAACCTCGGATTGATTAACAATTACTTTATCTTTAGTCGACTGATTACCCATAATTAGTATAAAAATGTTAATATAACGTGTATAGAATTATAGTTGTAAAAATCATTTTTGCTCTATAGTAAAGTTCACGACAGAATAAAAATTAATGTATTATGCCACTTAAGTATGTTTTACCGTGCTACAAATTGAAACGTACGGGCTTTTTAACTAATCGGCCACTACGCGTAATGTGGCCAGTGGCGTAGCGGACTAGCGGCAGGCGAGTCGCTATCCGTCGACGCTTGTGGCGATATATCCTGCTTAGTATGACCATCAGTATGACTTTCGTCAGTATCTAAATAATTACTAGTAAACGCAGGTTTTAAACGATCAATTGAAATATATGTATTCCGACCAGACATTTCGATCAAATAAGTTTTATCCTTCCTGTCTAAAATTTTAAAATGTCCGTCATACGGAGGTTGTAGCGATTTCCGAACTGAGTCATTGCGCACGTAAACATGTGTATAGCCGATCAGCTCCGGGTGTACGAACACCGTGGTCACATCCTTATGTGATATCGGTCTCGGTTTGAGATCGCGTATTCACTTTCATTTAATATTTTAATACTTTTATAATCTAAAAATTCTCCGGGTAGTCTTAATAACTGACCGAAGGTAAGTTCGGCTGCGCTGACATCGGTGTCGGATCTAGGCGCAGCTCGAAGTCCTAACATGACTATAGGTAATTCTTCGACCCAAGTTTTACTATTCAATCTAGCCATAAGTGCGGCTTTGATCTATGCCATCTCTCTACCATCCCATTACTCTGGGGGTGATAGGGAGTGGTACGAGTCTTATAAATTCCTAAATATTTCATGAGCTGCTGAAAAATATTGCTTTCGAATTGTCTCCCTTGGTTACTCGTAAGTTGATGAGGGATGCCATAGCGAACAATCCAACCTTCGAATATTACTTTTGAAATAGTCTCAGCAGATATATCTTTAACGGGAAAAGCTTCCGGCCATTCAGTCTCTCTGTCTATAATTGTAAGGAGATACCTGTAGTCATGCAAGGATATCGGCAAGGGGCCTACGATATCAACGTAAATATGTGTAAAGCGTTCTGCTAACGGAAAATGTCCTAGCTCTGATTTATTATGTCGATGAATTTTAGCTTTTTGACACGAAATACGCGACTTTGTCCACATACCTACGTCACTATTAATGTTTTCCCAAAAAAATCTTCCTTTTAATAGCTTGCGCGAGGTAAATTTAAAGTTTTTAGACCATAAGTTTTAATAAGAGTTCCATTTGCGGCATACAAATTATAATTATTATTTTTAAAATTTTCAGTCAAAATTAGCACTTTATTTCGAGGAATAACTGAGACATTTGCGCCAGCGTCTATTAAAAATCTTACGTTACTAAACTTATCTTTAATCAGCAAGCGGTGATTCACTCCTATGCAGCTGGGCACCGCTGCTGGCTGCACGACGAAGAGTTTCCCTGATTGGTGGACGCAGGGTGGGACGCACCTGTGAGCTTTCTCCTAGAACTTCGCATGGTAGAAGCATAGGTCCTTGCGTGCTGGGGATTTGTGTCTCGAATCTTGACGACGGCGTCCAAAAGAACGGGATCGTGCGCGACTTCTGCCACGGAAAAATCTTCTTCTCGAGCACGGCAACGTCATCTGGTCGAGACGCTTATTGAGCTTAGCGATCTCAGCTATGATCGAGTCACCCGATGAGGTGGCGATCTCGTCTACTCCTGTAGGTCTTACAGTCTCCATGACTTTGACAGCTATTGAAGCTAAGGTGTTCAGCTCCTTCGTGTCTGACACTACCAACACTGCGCGAACTGGAGCGGGCAAATGATTCTGCCATAGGATGCTCAGAGTATGGTTATTGACCTTATCTCTAGCAAGCTCACGTATCCGCCTTAGTAGGTGAGAAGGCTTCTGGTCTCCGAGCTCAATCTCCCCAATGAGCTTCTGAATTTGGCGGGACTCGGACTCCTCGTAGATGCTAAGAAGAGTGGTCTTGAGTAGCTCATATTTACCCTCTTCTGGCGGTCTCACCAAAATATCGGTGATTTGCTGCACGACGTTCTTGCCCAACTTGACTATGACGAGGTGATACTTGGCTTCGTCCGTCAACCTCTGCTTAAATAACACAGACTCCAGCTGAATAAACCAGGTTCGAGGCTGGTCTTCCCAGAAATCAGGAACACGCGAAGAAACGGTAATTTGTGATACCTCTGGAGCGCCAACCGCAACACTTTCATTGTCCGACATTCTCACGATTTAAAATTGTCACATAAAAAGTTTGGTATTTAAAATTCACAAAAGTCAAAAAAATATTTGAAGCAACGCACGGCACCTATTTAATCACGTCGGAGTCACCAATGTGAAGGTATGCCCTATCAGGAGATAAATTAAAGGTTTATATTTTTAGACTTTATATAATATTATTAGTAGCGCGTGTACATAGGTGCCGGCAGGGCAACATACCCTTACGGATACTAATTAACAACTGTCCTTGCTGAACTAACTCTTAAGACTAACCAGGGGCAACATACATACATGATACATGTATACAAGAGACATATGTGCATAATTGCTTATGCTGCACGTTACACCTACTTTGAGATACGAACGATTTATGAAGCTATAGAAATGTTGGAAAATTTAGGATTTTTTAATTTCTTTTTCTCTCATCATGAAGAAAATATGTGGTTGCGAGATTACTAAGGGAGAGAAAATTTTCATTATTTTTTCAGTAGGACGCACCATTTTTGAGATAGAAGAATTTTACAGAAATTAAAAGATATCCGCCATTTTGAAATTTCAAAATAAATGTTTTTTTTTAATTAACATCCCCTAAACCTAGAAAATGACACCTACATTCATTTTATTAAAAAGAAATGTCCGCTATCTTTGAAATTCAAAATGGATTACATTTTTATATTCAGAACCCTTAAAACCCTCGAAGACGACACCCGTATCAATTTTACAGAAAAATAAATATTCGCCATTTTCTAAATTTTAAAAATGAATATAAACAATATCTACACCCCCCAAAATCGACAAAAATTAAAAATTGGAATTTTGTACTCGTGTTGTGTTTGTACTTGTGTGTTGTTTACGTTTTCTTTTTATGTGCGCTCGTTTTGCTTTTTATTATGTTTTATGAATTACCTACATCAGGGAAAATATATGTGCCTATTCTTAAATTAAATGTGTACTCTCAAATTGTCACCAATATGGTTATTTGTTCGCTAAAATAATATCTGTCTGCCAGTTTGGAATATTCAGTGAAAAAAACTGGTATTAATTAGTCGCCAGATTTGAAATTTTTTTGTACCTTATAATTCTTTCGCCAACTTGGTAATTTAGTATTCAATATTCGGTTTTTTCACACTCAAAATTTGATTGTTTTTTCGCAAGTTTAAATACATGCCGTTGTAATTATACCTACTTCGGAGGTTCTGGTGTCCAGAAATACAGACACCACAAAACCTGTGTTATCTATGTAGAAATGTAAACTATATGGTGCTGTAGTTGTATCGAGAAATATAAATGAATTTTATTGTTATTAAAATTATTTTATTAATTATAAATTATGCACGGCGTAGACGGGCCACATACGACCGCGATTGGTCGCATTCGCTACACATTTTTCATAAATTTCTGACGAGGTCTACTAGTGGTAGAGCGGTCCGGCAACTCAAGATGTATTTACGTCTAGCTTTTTCCCGTGGCTCCGCCGGCGTCAGTGTGGTATCCCACGGGAATACTGTACTTCTTCGAGATAAAAAGTAGCATTTGTTTTAAACTAGAACCTAAACTACTACCATACCAAATTTCATCGAAATACGTTCAGTAGTTTTTGCGTGAAAGAGTAACAAACGTATACAAATATTATAGTATAACAAATATTATAAATGTGGAAGTTTGTGAGGATGGATGGACCATCTTTACAAACTTTCACATTTATAATTTTATAGTGCGATTAGTTTTGGCAATTGGGGCGTAATTTGTTTTTGTTTTCGGGTCAAGAGGAAAATTATTTTTATAGCACATTAACCTGGTCTTTGGAACTTAAAATTACTGTTATTTGTATTGAACGTCGCAGTCGCGATAGCATATTGTATTCTCTATTGAGATCCAATTGGGTATTTTCCTACATGTAAAAAGGCATTAATTACAACTTGAGAAAAGTAAAAAGAATTAGGATTTTATGTGTAGTTTTGTAATTATGTCCATTTCGAAGTCACAAAAAAGTTGAAATATTTATTCACAACGTTAGTATAAAAAACCTCCATAATTAGTTGACTTACATATATCAAATACAAAAAGATTTACTATAGATAGTACGGTACGGAGATATCAGAAATTTTGTGCATATGGCCATACATTTCGTAGCAACATTAGTAGCGTGTGACGTCACCTACTTGTACGACTTTTATATGGGGTGTATTCTCGAGACTCACAAAAATGCTTCAAACAATCCGCAATATCTTTGAAAATATTGATTTTTAGTATACTATTCCTTTCGTAAACTATCTTATTTTTCAGAAAACTATTCATTTATGTAATTAAAAAAAAAACAGGAAAATATCGTATTTACTTAATATAAACGGTTTGCGTTACAAATAAATATTACATAAATATTACAAAATGTTACTAAATATTACATTCGACCAAATTTATTATTTAAATAAGTGACATTTAAATTGACAGCATTATGCGTGCTGTTATTCTCTTTGGTTACGTTTAGATTATATTGGATCTAAACGGAGGCTAGCGTGTACGCCGATCCGAGTAAATAATAATTGAAGAAAGATCTTAAATAAATCAGTTATAAAAAGAATCGTATTCGATCGTAATATTGCAGGCGAGTGTTCGCGATAATGAAATTTTACAATTTAACGCAGTTAGCGCCCAACATCAGGGGCACCTCGGCTTCTCAAACTGTTGAGCTCTTTTTAGTGTGAAAACTTATTAAGTTTGGGGGTAATTTTGATAAATCAGTTTTCAGTGCACGAAATACAAATTAAGAATATATTCTACATATTCGTAGCAGTTCATTAAGAGACGAGCGCGTTAGCAAACTTTATTTGAACTTGTCGTGTGTGAACCAATCTGCTTACAAGTGTAACTCCTCTGTTGTTGCGAGTGTCCATGGGCGATTGTAATCGCTCACCATCAGGTGATCTATCTGCTCGTTTCCTTGTTCATTTCATTAAAAAAAAACACCCTATAGACAAACTTGGAGAAGCACTGTACGTTCAGGGGTAATTACGTGGTGAGATCACGCGGAATATCTCAAACTGTAGTTCTGAAGATCGATTCTGCTAATTAAATCCTGCAATAATATAGTTACAATCCAGTCTGATGTGTGAAAACTGCAAACAAGTATTCTCGTTAACGTCAAACCAACGTCAAAACAGTTTTGATTGGTCCAAACTAGAAAAATCTGTTTATGGTATCAATATCTACGATTCATTTTTAATTAAATAAAAGTAAAATGAAAGTGTTAGTTAATTACGACAATTGGGGTTCTATCTGGTCACAAGTGTTTGCTTCTGTTAATTAAACTATACTTGTCTTAGTATATAATATTGTCATAGTTAGTTTAGACTGTGCTTAATTAATAATATTTAATAATATTGTCATAGTTTAGGCTGTGTTACAGCCTCCGTGGTAGTGGTTGGAGCTTCGCTCTCGACTCGGAGGTCGTGGGTTCGATTTCGGCATTGAAACAACAAAAAATGCTGTTTCCAAGTTTGGTTAGGACAATGCAGGCCGATCACCTGATTGTCTGACAAGATGATCCATGCTTGCGGGGAGGTAAAAAGCCGGTCCTGCGCCTGATCTCTCGCCAGTCGTGTCGGTTATCCGTCCCACTGAGTTACGAGAGTACAAGAGGAGAGAGTGCTCTTGTGTACTGCGCACATACTTGGGCACTATACAATTACTCCTGCGGAACAGGCCTGGTTTCAATGAAACCGGCCACCGTCACCGAAGTCGGTGTGGGGTAGTTAGTTTAGATGTTGGGGTAAACCGTACCAATTAATAAGGTTTCCACTTTCCAGAAACTAACTACTACGAAGACTTCGGCCACAGTGAAGGCAGAAAAATTTGCCAAAAAATCTATGCACGGTATAACAACTAACAAAAACTGGTTCATGATAATAGCTTTTTCCCGCTGCTACGTCCGCTTAAATACAGTATCCCACGGAAACACTGTACTTTTTCGGGATGAAAAGTCTATGTGTTATTCTAGAGCTTAAACTACGACCATACCAAATTCCATCAAAATCCGTTCAGTAGATTTTGCGTGAAAGAGTAACAAACATCCATCCATCCATCCTCACAAACTTTAACATTTATAATAATACTTAGTAGGATAGTAACTAACCTAACCAAGAGCATGTCAGAACGTCGAAAAAGAAAGTCCCGCGCGAATCGTACAATTTACCGCGAAAAAATGGTGGTCCACTCTATATCTGTTTATATATCTTTTATATATGTACGAAACATCAAAATCGGTCCAGTAGTTTCGGAGTCTTTTTAATGCAAACGAACATACAAAGAAACATATTTCCTCTTTATAATATATTAGTATAGATAAATAGGTTTTCATCTATATTGACATTATGAATTGGGAACGTATGCAAAGATGGCAGTTGGCAGCGCCGCTGGGCATATTGTAATGCCACTCGTTTACGAATAATGGCATATGGCTGCCAAATGCCGACAGCTTTTTTTTTCTTTTTTTTCGAAAGGGTCTACGCTAAGGGTCGGGTTAAGACCGCTGTAGCTAAATCGGAGTATAACTAGCCTGGTGGCTAGTTTATTTGGTAAGAGTCGATGGGAGGGTTTGACCCTCCCTAACATCACCCGGGTGATGTTCAGACCGGATATTGGGGACAGCTACGGATTGTGAGCTATTATTATGACAGACGCGGGTCTCTCCTGCTAAGGGGTCCGACCCCTATCTCGCTCGCTGAGGAGTGAGGTTGCTCGCGCGCGGTAGCAAAAACTAGCGGCGTGCGAGTTATCGCGATAGAGGAGCTCTCGTTTTTATCGGTATCGGTACTGAGAGGGCCGTCCCTCTCCCCTTCCGTGGACGGTCGGGATGACTCGCGCGCGTAAGTCCTAATATCGATGAGGTTCGCGGTATTGGTAGAGCTCTCTATATCAATATCGCGGTCGCGGACACTATTATGGTGTGTACCTAGACTACTAGGATGCGAACTCGAACTCGGGTTCGGGTCCGGTTCCGTGTTAGGGTCAGTCTGTACGTCTGTACGTGTTGTCGTGTCGGATGTGCGACCTCGGGGTAGGCGCCGGCGTCCACCCCGGTGCGATACTAACCTCGCGGGTGCGTGTGGTTTGTGTTTACGTAACTGTACACAGTACGTTACGTATTTTGTGATCGGGTCAACGGGATCGGCTAAGATATGCTTAGGCCGTTTGTACGGGTGTCGGAAAGTCTGTGCGTCGTGATTATAGTCCAGTGCCTTTTTGATAAGGGGGTTTGGGTGATTTTTGCCTTTATCAAAGAATCTCTCTACGAGTTCCTTGATATAGGCTTTAATAGTGACGAGTTCGCAGTCCCTATGCAAGTCGATGTTACGCATGTACCAGGGGGCGCCTGTTGCCATGCGTAGAAACCGGTTCTGGACTCTTTGCAAACGGTCCAATTGAAACTCGCTTATCTGTGCGAAAGAGACGCACGCATAAGTGAGTATCGTTCTAATGCAAACCTTATACAATGTAAGCTTATGTCTTAGGGACATTTTGCTTCGCGAATTAAGTAGCGGATATAATTTGTAGAGTACAAATTTAGCTTTGCGTAAAGTATTACTGATGTGACTCGAAAACGTCATCGACTTGTTTAGTACTACGCCTAAATATTTGACCTGAGTGACCTCAGCGATTATGTTGCCATGCAGGCTAATAGGGCTAATGATAGTTTACGGGGGCAATTACGCCTCACTGCCCTATTACTATTGAATTGGTAGGCGTGACTTTTGTCGGGATTAACTTCTATTCTCCATTTGGAGAACCAATTACCGAGAGCGGTAACTGACTCCTGGAGGGCTTTAGACGCGGTACAGGCTCGTGTGTGGGAATAATAAAGGGCTGTGTCGTCCGCGAACATAGCTAATTGCACCTTAGCGTGTTTAGGGATGTCACTAGTATACAGGTTATATAGGGAGGGCGAGAGGACCGAGCCCTGCGGTACTCCCGCCTCCATATATCTTGGCGACGACAGTGCGCCTTCTACGCGGAAATGAAATTTACGATTTTTTAAAAAGTTACTAATTAGTAAAACGAGATAATCGGGTATTTCCATTTGATAGAGTTCGTATAACAGTCCGTTATGCCAAATTTTTTATAAATAAAGCTTTTGCAATGTCAAAGAATACGGCGCATGTCGTCTTCCTGTCGTTTTTGCTAGTTATTATGTACTCCGTTAAGCGGTGTACTTGAGCGGGACAGCTGTACATTTCGCGGAAGGCAAACTGCTCGTCTGGAAGGAGTTTTTTGTGGGTTATGACGTCATTGAGGCGCCTTTTAATAACTCTTTCGTAGACTTTACCAAGGGAGCTAATGAGACTTATTGGACGGTAGCTACCAGGCACCTTCCGGGGTTTCCCCGGTTTGTGGATACCTATGACAATAGCTACTTTCCAAATGTCTGGAAATGAACATCCTACTAAGAGGGCGTTAAAGATGTTCACTAGGAGTTGAATTCGCTCGGACGGTAGCATTTTAAGTGTTTTATTTGAAATACCGTCGAGGCCTGGGGCCTTTTTGGCATTCATACACTTAATAATGTCACTGACCTCCTCCGAGTCCACCATCCTCACCCTATCTACATCAGGTGGCCTCGAGAGTCGGCTGTCGACCTCGCTATTTACTAAGCTAAGGTGCACGGGATCAATCGGGAGAGTACTCGGCCGGCACTGTTGTTCGAAATTATCAGCTAGGCACTCGGCCTTGTCAATGTCTTCGAATGCAGCAGGACGGTTAGGTCTGTCTAACGGAGGCATATCGCTCTCCGTGTTGTTTTTGAGGGCCTTCGCGAGTGGCCAGTACGCCACGTGAGACGGTTCTAAATCACTGAGAAGTCGATCCCAACTCTCGGCTTTGTGCTGTTTAATTTTAAACTTAACTTCCCTCTCGTAGTGACGGAGGCTTTCCTCCACTCTTCCGACGGGTAGCGATCATATGTGCGCTTAGCCGCATTTCGGAGTCTGATGGACTGCCTTATGTCCTCAGGGAGGGACCTCCCTAGATGAGTTCTCTATGGTCGCTACCAGGTCAAGTGGGAGGCGGCCTCTATGGCTGTCTCTTTACTATCTATAATATCGGGGATTTTATCTAGGTGACTAGATTGGAGGACTTTGATGTTCTTCGCTAATGATTTATAATCTACTATCTTCCTAGTACTAGAATTATTGGGGTTAAGACTACCAAGTGTAATCGTAACCGGTCTGTGGTCCGAGTTAAGCTCGTGGAGAGTCTCAATATAGATATTTGAGAGAAACATTTTTAACTAAGGCTATGTCTATCGTACTAGGATCGCGTATGACACCGTTGATGTTTTCATTGGTGTCATAGCGAATGGGGTCAGTGGGAGCTAATAGTGCAAAATTTAAAGTGTCGGTTAAACTACAAAGGATGGTGCCGTTTCTATTGTTATATACATTGCCCCACTCGGTGTGTTTGCAATTTAAGTCGCCGGCAATGATGACAGCGTTGCCTAAATTGAATAGCGCCTGTAGGTCGCTGGAATGTAGTTCTTTGTTGCACGCTAAGTACGCGCTTACTATAACAATGGGTCCGTGACCGGACATACTAATGTGGCAAACAGATGTTTCTAAAGTTAACAATGGCGGTGGCTCTAGGGGAATACAATGTAGTGATTTTTTATAGTAGATAAGAGTACCTCCGAGTCGGGATCGTTCTATCGTTTCTGACTATTTTGTAGTTAGCTATTTTAGGGCTCCTCCCTCATACTAGGTTTTAAAATAGTCTCCTGCACTAGAAGAATATCGACATTTTGGCTGCTTACAAAATCGCGAATTTCGCTAATGTTATTCCTAATGCCGTTCGTATTGAACGACACTATGCGTAACGAGTGCGGCTTTGTCCTTCCCGAGGGCTCCATTAATTACCGTTTGTAGAGAGGGCCTTGATCTGACGGATCAAGACCTGATGGTCTGACAAAGCTTGGATACGGTCTGTGGCCGATCCTTTTAGCTTTATCGCTAAAATAGAAAGCTCCATCGGGTCAATAGGCCCGATGTTGCTTAAAAACTGCTGGACGAAAGAGAGGTCTGCAGTGAAACTGGGAGTCGGAGGGGGCGTGGCCTTAGGCGCTACGGGCGCGGAGGGCATGGCCTTACTGGGGAGAGCGGGGGAAACCGCTAACTCCGAACTACGTTTCTGCGCGGGCTTGAACCATGCAGATTGGGAGGGTAGGGGGGCAGCGACGAATCTCTGTTTGGGGGGGCACTTTTTGTCTGCGGTGCACTACGCTTTTTTACTTTGGGTGCTTTTTTGCACCCTCTATAATTGGCGGGATGTCCTTTAGACTTACAGAGAACACAGCTGGGGGGTTCGGACTCCTCAGCTGGGCTCTTACGGAGACAGTCAGAGGTGCCGTGGTCACCGAGGCACTTAACGCAACGCGGCCTAGCTTGGCAATTCCGTGCCGAGTGCCCGTAAAGTTGGCATCGGTGGCACTGGCCAGGGATGCCCCTTTTACGGGGGGGCTCGACGCGGATGCCCGTAATATGACAGATGGCTCGGATATTGAAGATATCCTTGCCCTCTGGTGTAAGAGGGAGGGTTACTAGTACCATATTGTACTCGTGCTTTTTGATGGGGTGGTACATGCGATGTACCTCTAAGGCGGGAAAACCTTGGGACTGGATGTCCATGAGTACCTCTTTTGTGGAGAGGCACTTATCGACTCCTGTAATGACGACGCGCAGAAGGCGCTCGTCTTCAAGGGCATACGTATGGTAACCTATGTTCTTTGCGCGTAGGAACGCGGTGAGGAGGCGGTGGTCCTCCGACGACTTAACCTGCACTTTGATTCCTATGGGGGTCGTGTGTGCAGAAGAGTAACGAAGCTTTTGCTCGTTAATTGCTGCAGAGATTATATTCCATTTGGCCTTCTCCTGTATGATTACAGGAGGAGGCATTTTTGGCGTACGGACGGCCTGAGGGGCCAGGGAGGCCTGAGAGGCCTGAGATGCCGGAAGGGCCTGGGAGGCCAGAGGGGCCGTTGAGGTAACGGGGGTCGCGGAGCCATGAGCCTGCACGGTTTTCCTATTTTTGGGGACCGATTTGGTCGGGGAAGATAAGACTGGAGAGGAGGTGCCCTCTGGGCGCTTCCTCTTCTTCGTCTTTTTATATCTGACGGTAGTGAACTCGCCTTGTTCACTACGGTCGGTTTCTTGCTCTGAGCAAGACATCTCTGATGGAGATGATAATGATTCGGCTACAGCTGGTATTAGCGGGACGTCGCAGTCGGGCGACGCCGGTGATTCTGATTCATGGGCGCTCGCGAAGCGTTCCCATTTTTTAGCGGCATCAGGGAATTCGTTCTGAAGGAACGTCAGGAACTTCCTGATTAAGGCGTCGGCCATAATTAGGAAGTTTTATCCTGATTGTGGAATTCTGCTCTCTAAAAGGTGATGATTGGGGATACAGCCCCTCCCGGCGGAGGGGAGGTGTGTAGGGAGGAAAACTCCTCGTGTAGTGTGCCTAACCGTGTCACGGTACTTACAATTGTTCCTTGGGCGGCTGGAACTCACTCACTAACGTTGCGCTAAACACTAGGGCGCTAGTGTTCGCGAACGAGACGCGGCGGAGCGCGAGCAGAAGGCTCGCGCTAAAAACGAGACGGACGATGCGACCGATCGCACGCTCGTCCTAACGCAGTGATAACTACGCGGCGGGTGTGCGAGCAGAAGGCTCGCACTAAAGAGCGAGACGGACGATGCGAGCGGTCGCACGAATCGTCCGGTAGGCGGCGATCGCGGCGCGGCGCGAGACACGGTACGGCACGGGTCGGGCGGCAAAGGCGGTTGGGTGGCGCCATGTCTCTTCTCTCTTGAGTCTTGCCTCTTGAAGCTTGACTCTTGAGTCTTCGGTCTTCCTGTCTTCCTTCTTCCAGTGGTGCACTATCGTGAGCAGTCACACGCGACTGAACGAGAGCGCAATATGAGAGCGCGGGACGACGGCAACGATCGTAATGAGCGGAGCTGTTCATCGGACGGTGTCCGAGAGCAGAATCACTGCCGACAGGCGTCTTCTAGGCGCGCCGGGCCCTTGAAAGGGGCCTTGGGCGCGAAAACATGATCAGGGGCTATGCCCCTCTGCATGTGGAGTTTCAGAGACACACCCAGTACGAATACTGGGTGCAAAGACGTCAGTTTTTAGGGAAGACCCCCCGCGGCAGAACGCGGGGGAAACCCGAGGTGGCAAGGGAAATGTAGATAGCGAGGGCCGTGGGCGGCCAAGACCTGCGGTCGACTCCGACGACGCGTGGGGTCCTGGTCCGGGGACCAGGAAGCGTGTATGGGTCCACTCCCACACGCGCCGCTTTTGTCGACCACGGACACAACCGACCAGGGAAATGAGGGGGGGGGGAGGAAAAGGTATTTCCCGAGCCCCAGACTTTTTATGTCGGGGGGGAAGGGGCTGCCACGGGGCTGACGTGTGGGCAATAGGGCTGCCCTACGTCATACTCCGGGCGCACAAAAGAAGTATTTGCGCCGGTTTGAGCCGGCGCGGGGTAAAGGAGGCGGGGGCATCGATCCAACGGTGCATATTCGGAGGCGCATCGCGCATGGGGGCGTCTCGGCCGCGTGGCTCCGGGATGCTCCCTGCGTCTGGTGTCGTCAGGGCGGTGGCTGTGGGCGAGCGGGCATGTCACGGCAGCGGGTCAGTAGACCGGGCACGCGGCTACCGCTCGCTCAGAAAACAGGAGATCCTACAACATAGGGAATAAAAATTAACGCGTTCAAGGAGCGCGGGGGGGCGGTGCATAGCACACGAGTGTCCCGAGTCCGGGACGCGCGTCGTGGATCTCCGGCAATCACAGTCGGCTCCTATAATAGGAGCTTCTGGATGCCGAAGATATCCAGGCGCGGGTCCGAGCTAGGGCCTGGGGAGCCAGACTTTAATTAGGGCTGCGATGGTGGGGGCGCCTTTTAAGAGGGCCTGTATGATGGCTTGGTGTGTATCCTCCCCGGCCTGAACCTTCTGAGCTAGGTCTATGACCAGGGAGAGGAGAGACTGCAGGAGCTCTGCAGTCGATGCGGGGGCCTCGCTTTGCACCGGCTCTTGGGGCGGCAAAGCGAGCACTGGAGGCTGCGGGTGCGGAGCGGCCGCATGATTTGCGGGCTCGGAGGCGGTCATTTCCGCGGCTGTGACAGCCGCAGGGGAGTCGGCAGGTCCACGCGGGGGGCGCCGCGAGCGCCGAGTGATCCGCGTGGATTCCGGCAGCGGAGGAGCGAGCGCGGAAGGCTCCAGCTCCTGCTGGTGGCTATCAGGAATAGCAACGGCATCACAGGGGGAGGCCACAGGGGGTGTGGCAACTTTCCTCCTGGGGCTCGGCTGCTTTTTCCTCCTGGAAGGCTGCGCAGGGGAGTCGGGAGCCGAGGGGGGGGACATACCTCGGTGTGTAGTCATTCGCCTCCGCCATGAGTGATGTAGGAGTCGGCGGAGGAGGAGGGGCCTCTGGCTCAGGAAGTGGCGAGTCGGCAGGTACGTAGGGGGGGGGGAGCGCGGGCGTTATCGGCTCGCGGCTTCCGTGCAGCCCTACGGTACGCCGGACACTGTCTGCTGTTAGCAGGGTGGGCCCCCCTGCAGTTAACGCAGGTGGGCGTCTCGGCGGGGGAGCGGGGGCAGTCCCGCACAGCGTGTTCCCCGGCACACCGGACACAGGCCACCTTCCGGTGGCAGTTGTGGCTAGAGTGCCGGAATTGGAGGCATCGGTGGCATTGGGCCGGGCCGCCTCGGCCCCGCCAGGCTTCGATGCGGACTCCCGGCATATTCATAAGATTACGCACCTTGTATATGCCGGGTACGACGTCCGGGGCCCTGGCGATAAGGGCGAAGAATAGGCAGGCACCGGGGTCAGACCTCGCCTGGATCAGGGAAACGTGCTCCGCCACGAATCCCAGTTCGGCGAGACCGGCCCTGATCTCTCCGGTGTCTGTAAAAGAAGGTAGGCCCCTGATACCCACCTTGATTGTCCGTTCCTGTGGCTGCGGGTATGCGAACCAGGAGGCTTGTCCTAGCTTCTCCAGGCCCGTCAGGTAGCGTTTAACGACCCTGTACTCTTGTTCGCTTTGGGGCGAGAAGCGAATAGCACGGCCGTTATATCTTGCGTTGGGTATGTGCCCCAGTGTGTCGCGAAGACAGCGAAAGTGGTGCACCCAGTCGTCGATTCGCTCGGCGACCAGGGGCGGGTAGCGAAGAGCAGAGGAGGGTGGCGGCGTCCTACTTACCGACGGCGCCGGTGTAGGGGGGCTGGGTTTTCCTACGTGAGGCACTACGCTGGAGGCACACACCTCGGCATATGCCAGCCGACGGCCGGAAACCGGTCGTGGAGACAGGTTTATAACCGGTGGCGGGAAGGTGGGCGCGCGGTAACAGTACCCGCGCGGTACGCTGGGGAGGATTTCCATGGCCGCACAAGGTGCGGTTCAGCGGTTATCGCGCAGTTGTGGGGCCGGCGAAGCGTCAGGCGAGCGCGGAGAGCTCGCGGTGTGCTGGTGTGAGCCGTGCGGCTGAATAGCCAGCGCGGCATGATGGTGTCGCGGCTGGGTAGCCAGCGAGGGGCGGGCTGAGCCCGTGGTGTCGCGGAGTGTATCCGCTATCAGGACGCTGTGGCGTCCAGGGTGTGCAGCAGGGTAGCGAGAGTCGCTCGTCTGCGTAGAGCGGCGCGATGTGCGCCGGGTTTTGGCCGAACCCTGTTCGGCTGTGCGGGACAGGGGCCCAGACTCGCCGCAGGCCGCCATCGGAAGGCATTGGGGCGGGGGGGTACCAGTACACCCCCGCGAGAATGCCGAGGGCGACCCGGGGCGGGCGGTGTCCTGTCCGCACAAGCTAGGCTCGGCGAGCGGGCGGTAGTGCGTGCGGTCCGGGATCGAGCGTGAGCTAGACCTCGACGAGGCCAGGCTGCACGACGACTCGGAGTCCGCACAGGAGTCTTGGTAGTCGCGGCTATATAACCGCGGGTCGTGGTTCGTCATGCTCGACACAAGTGGAGCACAACATATAACACACAAGTCACACAACAGTTAAAACTGACGGCAACAAGTGTACGTCATCCAACACAAAGGTATACACGAGAACACGAAACACTAAGTGCACGCACACGAGGACGGTACACACACTTAGGGGGGTTGTCTCCTCGTGACCCAACGTTGAACCGAAGCTCAACGGGTGGCCAAGAGCAGGGCAACTCCCCAGCAAGGCGCAAATCCACAGCTTATTCTAATGAATAAGGTGTGAATTTGCGGTCGCTATTAGGAGTTTATAGGCACTGCACTAAAAGGGTCGGCACGTTCGCGGGGTGAGCGCGACACTCGACGCGTTTCCGAGCGAGACGGCACTACCGCGGAGTGAGCGAATCCCTACTACGCGGATAGAGCGGGACGACACGAAAACGCGGAGTGAGCGAGACGCTCGACACGTTTGGAGCGAGACGACACTAACGCGGAGTGAGCGAGTCACTACTACGCAGTTAGAGCGAGACGGCACGAAACGCGGAGCGAGACACTAACACACGCGACTAGGAGACAGGACGATCCACTGCCGACAGCTCAGAGTACTATTACTTATATAGTCATACTGTAGCATACACCGGCTAGTAGTACGAGAAGAAACATATATCGTTCCTTATCCCGCATGCTAATACTAGTAAGAGTGCCATAAGGTCGTCGTAAAAATGAACTCCAAATTAGTATCTCCAACGCCAAGACATTAGAAAAAACAATTTCGACAAGGATTCGCTTTTTTATCGTTTTAAAAAATTGTAAGCAATGCCTTTGGTCTATATTTTCTGTGTATTCCTTTTTGCAAAAAAAGGTTAATAAGGAATTATAATAATTAATAATTTATTAATAATTTACCTTATCATATAAGGTAAAGAGACAAAACTTACGAATAGCTTTCCAGTACAAATATGCAAAAATTTTCATAAGAATCGGTCAAGCCGTTTCGGAGGAGCGTGTCCCCGAACACTAAACACGAGAATTTTATTTATTAGATATATTTAATCATTTATTTAAATCATAAGTCACTAATTCGTAGTAGTTGTGTAATACCCTAAGCAGAAAAATTACCCACTCGCCGAAATTATTATGCCAACCCTAATATTTTTATTAAGTGTGGCATTTTTTTTATTGTTAACCAAAAAAAAAAATACATGCCGGAATCGAGTGCAGCAACAAAATACCGTGTTAGGTTTATCTAGTTGGTGGCTCACGCTCGTTAAAAAATAACATATGTATTTGAATTTTAATTTGAACAAGAAAAAGAGGGTTCAAAGAATTATTTCTATTCAATTCGCGGCTAGGTTCCAGTGGATGTTAACACTCTCGTGAAAAATCGATTTGACGGGTGTGTGTGCGACACATAATATACACACAGAGACAAAGCATGCAAATTAGCTACCATACACTTATCAGAAGATTGTGAACCGGCCTTAAACCATGTTAAAATAACCTTTGTGTGTCCCGCATTACGTAGTTTACATTCTCTTTGGTGCGACAGCATGCGCTTACACCAATGTAAGTTCCAGAAACAATGTGAATTGAACCGAAATAGTTACGTGAATGAACTGGGCCTCTGAGCTATAGATTAAGGCAGGTCTGTCTGTGTGTCTGTCCGTGGCATCGTAGCTCCCAAACGGATGAACCGATTTTGATCTAGCTTTTTTGGTCTGAAAGCTGACATGATCTAGACTCTAGCGTATTCTTTCCTATAAGTCATCATCATCAGCTTGATCACTGCTTAACAATTCGGGGGCGACTTAATTTAATTTCTTTTTTTATTACGGTGTTTGTTATATAACAAACACCGTAATATATTTTAAATTTTCGCTGGAAATCTCATTCTCCCAACCCTGCTCATAAAGTCCGTGATGTGTGACGTTTGTTCGCGGGTTTGAATTAAGAATTTTACGGGAGCCGCGAACGTGAAAAGAATCCAACATGGTCGATTTACATGCGAACGTGTAGATAAATTCGGTAGCAAATTCCATATTATAGTTACTTAAAAAGAGAACGTCAAATAAATAAGGTGAAAGTGAGAAATTTTTGTGAGCGGATGGTGTTTGTTCTTTTCAAGCATAGACGTAAATATTATAGACGAGGCATGTTGAGGTAAAAACTGTCCCCACTCAAATGGCCCCACTTTTCCGGATGTTTGGGGCGATGGGCGAAGCTGGGACACAAATCTCTGATAAGAGCAACTTCTAAATTAAATTAACTTCAAACTGTGAAAAACTTATGACGCTACACCGCGATATAATAACATCCAATACATTTTTATTTTACCTTTTACCTTAAATGTTCCGTTTTACCTCTAACATGTTCCGAGAAACCCAATGAACTCATTCTGAACGTGACCAAATAAAGGTATAAAGGTAGCGGGACCAAAATCAAACCCCGATCTCATAAAAAGCTGACGCCACTATTCGTTAAACACGAACAGGGTGTAACAGGTAAAAACGTCTGTCACTATAAAAGTATGACACGCGTAAATATGTGGTTGATTCGGTTGATTCAACGCAAAAATCTGCCTAATTAAAATTAAAATATAAAAATAATTTTTAAAAAAATTAAAAAAATAGACGTGAAGAATAAGGGTCAATTAACACCGAGACGCCACGCGATGCCTGAAGGTGTTGCAATAATATTGTAATACACACACCGGCATATTTAGCGGAACATAAATTATAGGTTTGATATCAGTATCATATAAGGTTGCTGGCTGGTTTATACGTCATTTAATTTAAAAAAAAATATTTTCAAATTAAGAAAACAACTGAACATCACATTTTATGCAATTGTTTTAATTTTATTCAAATACACCTTATCTAGAGCGAACTTCGAGTATTTCTTCCTTCTGAGTTTGATTTAAAATTTCATTGAAATACTGTTTTTTGTTAGTTTTTTTTAATCGCGTATCTTTTTGGAGTTGAGGACTGAATTATGCCTGACTTAGCCCCAACGGAGATTGCCAGGGCACGAAATGCGAAGAAATGGTCAAACCTACAGAGTGATATCCAGAGATCTTCGTCGACCAGTTTCAACGATCCATCGCAGTATCCAACGGTTCAGGGAGACCGGTACTTATGTGAGAAGAGCAGGACAAGGCAGAAAAAGACGCATTTCGAGTAGGGATGATCGTTTTATTCGGCTTCGTGTACGTAGGAACCCCCGTTTGACGGCCGTCCAAGCCCGACATGAGTTAGAAGCAGTGCGGGGTGTAACCGTAAGTGAGCGTACGGTAAGAAGAAGGTTCGAAGAAGCTGGTTTGGGTTCATTTGTGCCCGCCAAGGCTCCAAGGCTCGAGGTAAATCATCGTAGAAACAGGTTAACTTTTGCTCAGGAACATCGACGCGGACCAATGGAGTAAGGTATTGTTTAGTGATGAGTGCAGAATTCTCTTAAATGAAATTGACGGCAGGCAAAGAATATACAGACGCAAAGGAGACTTATGTAACTGTAGTTTCAAAATTTGTCTGAATGTACGATACGGTGGTGGATCAATAATGGTTTGGGCGGGCATTTGCTTGGGAGCTCGCACAGACTTGGTAGTGATTGACAGAGGAAGTCTGACTGCAGACCGCTATATCAGAGAAGTTTTAGAAGAAAATGTCGTACCGTTTGCCTCATATATCGGTGACGATTTTTTTTTATGCAGGATAATGCTCGGCCGCATACCGCTCGGGTAACTCAAGCTTATCTTAATGATATGAATATCACTGTTATAGAGTGGCCGGCGAGATCACCGGATATGAACCCAATAGAGCACGTTTGGGACTTGCTGAAAAGAAAAGTTAAGTCCAGAATTTCAGCTCCTGCCAACGTGGGTGAACTGCGAATCGCCGTAGTTGAGGAATGGCGGAGACTATACCCAGGAGACCATCGATAACATCATTCTCAGTATTCCTAGTCGGGTAGAAACTTTAATAAGAGTACGTGGAGGAAATACGCGATATTAATCACCATCTTTCTAATTTAATTAATTGTTATTTTAATATTAATTTTCACTTTTCCCGGTTACATGAAAAGTTCAAAAATGTACCATTTTTCACAAATAGCCTTTACTCGCAAAATCTGTTCTTAATGTGATCTCATTTTAAGTAAAACAAATGAAACTTTAAATAACAAAAGAAGTGTAGTAAGTAGATTTTAAAATAAAACCATATTTTTTTAATTATGGACCTTTTTTTTGTGTTCCGCTAAATATGCCGGTGTGTTTATAAAGCGTTGCGTAGCGATACGCCGCGCGCAATAGGGATGTTGCCTAGTGTGGAATATCATATTGTTACAAATTAAATTTCATAATTGTTGAATAGAGAAACATAAATGTAAAAGAAATAGGTATTTAGGTTGACGCGATTCAAAATTTATAAGCAGATAAAAAAAATTGCCCGTCTCTGTCTCGCAAAACGACTTTTTACGTCACAAGCTGCTAACATAATAAAATAAAAAAAATGCTAAAAAATGGCACATTTGTATAATAGCAAATGTATAACGGGAGCAACTCGTGACGTCACAGGCCGATATATCGCTCTCTTTCTTATTGTAAATTTAAAATGTTTGTATCTTCGTTATTTTTTAAGATATACAAAAATGGGTTCTAGATTGTTTATTAATTTGTTGACTAACATGCCTATTTTAGGCAACATGCCTATTCCAAATTCTTGTTGTTTAAATATTATTATCTTGTTATCTCTCGCGTTCTTCGTATCAATAAAAGAGAAGGTATGATATTTGGACAAACGATTAATATATATTAGCGTTGGTGAAATTAGGACATAAAATACTAGCATAGAATAAATTCTTACTGAATAAACAGTAACTACATGTTTAGTTAACGGCGTTTCATTGTAGTAACGAGCAAATCTTACATTTGAAGAGTATACCTATGTGATTTAGCTTAGAATAGACAGTATCGCCATCGCAAGATCATATTCACCATTCCGCCCCACATGGTCAAAATTGTCAATTAATCCCAGATCCTGGAGCACAATGGACGGAGACTAAGTGCACAATAAAGGACGTAAGCCAATAGGATTAGTATCTGAGGACCTGGGACCAGCTCTCGGGACGGTGGGACAAGTGATAAACGCCAAGATAACCAATATAATGATACTAGATTTTTTTAAATAAACCGGCCTTCCTTATAAAGTATAATAAGTTATTGTTGCATAATATAACAGTATTATAAAGTAGAACTATCAATGTCATATTGACAGCTGATGTCACAAGCAAAGCCTATCTAGTAAGTTTTATTTTAGTTAGCCAAAAGGCTATATATAGTGTAGACGTATAGTGACGACCTCTGTGGCTCAGTGGTTGAGCGTGTTGGTGCTCATGCCGGGGGTCGCGGGTTCGAATCCCGCCGAAGGAACAAAAAGTTTTCCGTGTTCCTGGGTCATGGATGGTGTATAATAAAATAAAAATCTTAAATATATGTATAGTATAAAAAGTGTTAAATATATTTCCGTTGTCTGGTACCCGTAACACAAGTTCTTCGAGAACTTACCACGGAACCAGATTGACGTGGTGTGAAGCGTCCATAGATATTATTATTATTATTTAACATATATTTGTCTCGGCTTAACCGGTAGAATGAAGCAGGTACGGGCGATTGCCAAGTATCCTGTTCATGTAGCGTGAAAGAAGTTTAATTGGTGTGAGTTGTAGGGAAGGATGAAGATGAATTAAGGAAGCGGCGGACTATAGAGCAGGTATCTATAACGATTGACTTCTGTAACTGTATATATGTGTTTTTGTGAAGGTTAAGGGATTTAAGTGCAACGGCAAGCGTTTTTGGAATAACGCCCGTTGAGGAGATGACTATCGGGATTATTTTTACTGTGTTTTGATGCCACATTTGTTTGATCTCATCTGCAAGCGGTATGTATTTTTGGATTTTTTCTGTGTGTTTCTGTTTCAGGTTGTTGGTGTTTGGAACGGCGATGTCTATAAGGTAAGTTGTTTTTTCAGATTTAATTGTGAGGGTTATGTCTGGTCTATTGCTTAGGATGGTACGGTCTGTGACGATATCGCGATCCCAGTAGAGCTTTACGGAGTCATTTTCTAGAACGTTAGATGGTTTGTATTTGTAGTACGGTGTATGTGTATCTATAAGGTTAAACTTGATTGCTATTAATTGATGTATATGTTTGGCTACGTTATCGTGACGGTGAGTATATTCTTTATTTGCTAGTGCACTGCATCCTCCGGTAATATGGTCTATTGTCTCAGTGGTTTGGTGGCATAATCTACACTTATCAGTTTCTATGGCTTCTTTGAGGATAAATTTTGAGTAATTGCGAGTTTTGATAATTTGGTCCTGTATAGCTATTAAGAACCCTTCTGTTTCACTATAAATGTTGCCCTTAGTTAACCAACTGAATGACGCGGCTTGATCGATATGGTCCTGACCTAACTGGTACGGAAATTTACCATGTAGAGCCTTACTTTTCCATTTTTCTATTTTGTTTTCATCATTAATTATTTTATTTTTAGGGTTAAATTTGTCATTATTTAACTGTAGCGGTGTTCCAGAATGAGGTAAATTTACAATGGCTTTATGAAGTGGGCTTGTGTTAGCTTTTGTCTTGAAATAATTTCGTAGGTTATCTATTTGGGTGTAATGTAGATTTTTTATGTCTATAAAACCACGCCCTCCCTGCTTCCTCTTTATTGTAAATCTTTCAACTGCTGAATGGATGTGGTGAATATTGTGTTTGTAAGCGGTTCGGGTTGCGGTGTTGAGGGTTTCCAAATCAGTGTCAGACCACCTGATAATTCCAAATGAATACGTTAATATAGGGATCGCATAGGTATTTACATCTTTAATTTTGTTTTGGCCTGACAATTGCGTTTTTAAAATTTTATTTAGTCTCTGTTTGTATTTATTTTTTAATGTATTTTTTATTTCTTTATGATCTATAGCTGTATTTTGTATATAACCTAGGTACTTATATGTGTCTTTCGCTTGCATGCTGTCTATTGTTCCTTCTTGTAGTTCTAAGTTGAGTGGTTCTGTATGTGTATGTTTGCCCTTAAGAATGCAATTAATTTTACATTTATCAGTTCCGAATGTCATGTAAATATCAGCGCTAAATTTTTCCGTTAATTTTAATAGTTGTTCCAGTTGTTGCCTGTCAGGTGCGAAGAGTTTTATGTCGTCCATGTAAAGAAGGTGAGTGATTTTGATTTTATTGACTTTATCTATAATATATCCTAAGTTTGACCTATTAAGAGTTTTAGATAGAGGGTTTAAAGCTAAGCAAAACCATAAGGGGCTAAGTGAGTCGCCTTGGAAAATGCCACGCTTAATTTTGATTGGTGAGGTACTGACGGTGGTACTGACTGTTCTTAGATTGAGTTTAGTAGACCAGTTATGCATTATATATTGTAGAAATTGAATTAAAGTATTATGAATCTTATATATTTTTAGTACATGTATCAACCAAGAATGCGGGACACTATCAAAGGCTTTTTGGTAATCTATGTATGCGTAATAAAGGTTCTTATGATCTTTTTTAGTTTGATTATGTATTTGGGCGTCAATGATAAGTTGTTCTTTACAGCCCATTGATCCTTTAGCGCAGCCTTTTTGTTCTTCAGGGATTATTTTATTATCAGTAATGTGAGTATTTAGTTTTTGTGTGATTATTGACGTAAGTAGTTTGTAAAGAGTTGGAAGGCAGGTGATTGGACGGTATTTAGTCGGATTTTTAGTATCGTTTTTATCTTTAGGCTTTAGATACGTTATTCCTTGCATCATAAATAGCGGCACTAATTTGGGATCCTTAAGGGCTGAATTGAATGCTTTGGCGATGTAGTGATGTGTTGAAGTAAAATATTTTATCCAATAATTTTGAATTTTATCTGGCCCTGGTGCCTTCCAGTTCAAAGTCTTCTTTATGGCGTATGTGACATCGTTATCATCTATTATAACTTCAGGCATTGGATTAATATTGTGACATTCACTTATTTCGGTATCAAGCCATGAAGCGTGTACGTTGTGATGGGCTGGTTTGGACCATAGGTTTTCCCAATAGTCCTTAATTGTATCTGTACTAGGCGGTTGTATGATTTTAATATTTTCGGAGTTTAAATTTTGATAAAAGAGTTTTTGATTGTTAGTAAAAAATAAATTATCCGTTCTTCTAGAGTTACTGATTTTAAGTCGGCGGAGTCTTTTTGATTGTGCTTGCAGTTTTTGTTTCAGAGTGTCTAATAATTCTACTATTTGATTTTCAGTGAGATTGTTGGGGTTTAATTTTCGTTGTTTTGTGTGGCTAAGATTTCCTTTAAGGTACTGTGTAAGTTGTCCAATTTCTTTTCGTAGTTTCTTGACTCTATTTTCAATTCGTAGTTGCCATTTTGGCATTTTCGGGTCTCCTGTTTTATTTGATATATCTTTTTCATGGGGGTTATTTAGTTTAGTGTGTAGAGCTGTAGTTGATATTGCAGCGCAATAAATAGCACTGTGGATTTCAGTTAAATCTGGCGTTTCTTTCGCTTCTAGATGTTCTCCTATTAACTTGTTAAGTGAATTTACCGTCTTTATTATGTTGCGTGTAATGTGGAGTTTTGGTATTACCGGTCTAAGTGTTGGACCTGTATCGGCGTATTTGATTAACATTTCTGTAAATACTTGTCTAATTTTGTGATTCTGTGTTTGATCGGCATCAGTTGTGAATATTTCAGCGTTGTTTGTCTCTGGTGCTATTAGATTTTCTACAGTTTCAGAAGAGTTTGATAGAGTTATGGGTTGATTATTATTTGTGGGTTGAATTGTAGAATGTTGTAGATTCGGGTCGTTCGTTGCATTATGTGGGATGGTAAGAATATCGCAGGGGCTAAGCTGTGTGTCTATGCTACATATTGTATTGTTCTGGTCGTTGGAATAATCGAACGTATGCGCTACTGTATTTTTTATCTTGTCTCTTTCATGACTTGGTATTCTGTTATTGCGATGTATAACTCGGATTTGATCTGCTAACCGTTGCTCGGATATGTGGCTTAGTTCAGGGTAGGACTCTGTGAATTTTTTATGGAGTGATGGTCTGAATGCTGTGAGGTTAGATTCGCATGATGTTATAATGTAGTAGCAACGGAGAAGTTCTCTGTTTATTTGATCAGTCCATTTCATCCGTTGTCTACTTTTTCCAGCGAGAGTGGTTGGAGGAAGCATTTCCTGCAAAACACTTCTTACTGGAGTGTTTGTGAGATGAGGCTGCGTATGAGTATTATGATCTACGATATTCGGATTAATGTATTCAGAATTTCTCGTAGACAGACTGGTGTCAGGAATGGGCACCGGATTAGTAGCTATTGCTTCCTGTGTAACATCGTCTGACAATGGTGATAATGTGGTGGATCGTGATGAGAATGAGTTATTGAGGATGAATGACTGCGGTGAAGAGTGAAGCGATGGGAACAAGCTGACATATGAGGTAGTTGATGAAGGATATGAGTATGTGTTGCTTATTGTTTGGATATTAGTATTCTCTGCAGCAGTACTAGACTGGGCAGTAGGATGCGATACGGTGTCCCCCCCAGAATACGAGGGACAGCCCGGGCCCGAAAGCCCGGGGCGGGATTCTCCATTGCTTTTCGCGCCGGTACCCGCCTGGGGTAGTATATTTCTATTACGTAGTCGCATTTTTCTTTTAATATATTAGAACAAAAATAGGAAGAGTTAACGAGAAAGGAAATATAGGAAGAGAAGAAATAAAGGTGGCGAAAATTAGAACAAAAACAAAAACAAAAAAAAACAGATGCAAAAACAAGGGGTGATTAATAAAAAGGTGATGAAAAGATAGTGACGAGAAAGAAAGAAAGAAAGAGAGAGCCTTATTATTATTATTATTATTATTATTATTATTATTATTATTATTATTATTATTATTACGTATCTGTGTTAAGCATCTCTCTCATAAGTACCAATAAAGGAGAATATAAAAATTGATGCTGTATTATTATTACCACCACTCAAGCATAAGAAGGATCTGTAAAAACCAAGACGTCGTAGTTCACAACAGTTATTAGGTGCTACTATTCTTTTGTGAATCTTGTTTGTGTTAATTCGAGAGACTAGGCACTATAGGTAATAAAAAAACAAATCTAAACCCAATTATCGTAATTAACTTACACTTTCGTTTTAACTTTATTGAATTATAAATGAATCTTTTTGATAGGTATCATAAACTGATTTTTTGTGTCGGAACAATCAAAACGGGTTTTATGTTGGTTTGACGTTTATGAGAATAGCTGTTTTATTGGAAAATTTAATTAGCAGAATCGACCTTCAGTTTGTACAAAATACAAAACAAACAAGAAAATCCACACTCTACGACAGTTTATAATATAGATACAGGTAGGTAGGTATATACAATACGGTATTTTCTTGCATTTTTTTATAACACAAATGAATAGTGCTCTGAAAAATAAGACAAAAAATTTACAAACGGAATAGTAGGTATACTAAAAATTAATATTTTCAAAGATATTGCGGATTATTTGAAGCACTTTTGTGGGTCTCGTGAAAACGCCCCATATAAAAGTCTTACAAGTAGGTGACGTCACACGCTACTAATGTTGCTAAGAATCTCCGAAGTTTGAACGCTTACATTGATACATACCGTAGTAAATATTTTTGTATTTGATGTAAGTAAACTAATTATGTAGGTTTTCACACTAATAATGTAAAAAAAATATATCAACTTTTTTGTGACTTCGAAATGCATATAATTACAAAACTACACATAAAATCCTAATTCTTTTTACTTTTATCAAGTTGTAATACCTAATTATTTCTTGATTTATTAAAATAAACAAAATTTTTCATGTTGGAAAATACCCAATTATACAAAAGTTTGAAATAAAAAATAATCATGACTTTTTTATAAAATGTTTCACGGAAAGGTAAACACGAAATATTGATAGCGTATTTCGCTTACGAATAGCTACGAATAATTTTAATTCAAACATAACATAGCATTATTGTAATTTGTAGTATATAAACAGTTAAATAATTAATTGAAATGTAATGATCCAACGCTATAATTGTAACAAATCGCTATCTCTTCTATTATATACCACAAGTAGCGTCTATAGGAAGCACTTTTGAGAGTCGCCGCTGATCTGAGACAGTTTGTATTACACACAGAGAGATTTTATTAGATACGAATACAGTTATAAGGTAATATTAAACTTTCATGAAAGTATATTGCATTTTTTTATTCGTTTTAGCTACTGAGTTATCTTGTTTTTCAAAGGAGATAATCTTGTATATATTTAAATCAGTTTCTCGAAAACGGCTGCAAATTTTACCATGATATTTAGTATGCAGGGAGTTTTGAGGGAGAAAAATCGATCTAGCTAGGTCTTATCCCTGGGAAACTGCTCATTTTAAGCCATATATATGTTTTTTATTTCGTCGTGCAACAATATATTATCAATAAATTCGACTCTATTATGTCAGTCCGATTGGCAGTTTGATATAATTTTTACTTTGATTGAAAATTCGGAATGTGGTGGGTTCTAATCCCTGGCATATTTATATATATATATATATATAAATATATATAATAGTAATAATATAGTAGTAATAGGTATAAATTTAAAAATGAAGGATCACAAAAATATTTATTTGCCAGGGATTAGAACCCACCACATTCCGAATTTTCCATCAAAGTAAAAATTATATCAAACTGCCAATCGGAATATATATATATATATATATATATATATATATATATATATATATATATATATATATATATATATATATATATATATATATATATATATAACTACACAGTGCAACTACACTGGCCTTCAAAAGAAAGTAGGTACTATACTTTTAAAATCTATTTTTTCATCAGAACTATAAAAGGTAGAGATTTTAATAAAAGTGATATATAGAGTAAATTTTGTCAAATACTGCAAATTGCTATATTTACTATATTAAAGCCCATAAAAGTTTCCTTAAAAAATTTTAATTAATAAATATCTCTTACTTCTATTATATTATAGTTTTGAAAAATTACAAATTTTAAAAATACTTACACATTCTTGACATGGCCGACATTCGCCGGTGCTCGAGAGTCGAGCTGTCATATTTTGTAGAGTGTCGCCCTTGTCACATTACTGAAAGTATAAGAGAGTGTCTTGTGTTTATATTTACGTAGAGGGCTCTACGGCGTAGCGTACTCGTAGCACAGAGTAATTATATAATATAGGTACTTAGGTTCTCGTAGCTCCTTATAAAATTAATATTATAATAACTAGTTGACCCGACACGCGTTCTTCCGTCTTAACTATGAAACGGAATTAATAAATTACTACACCTACATCTACACCTATACCTATATCTACACCCACACCTACATCTACACCTATACCTACATCTACACCTATACCTTTATCTACACCTATACCTACATCTACACCTATACCTACATCTACACCTCTATCTACACCTATACCTACATCTACACCTATATCTACATCTACACCTATACCAACATCTACACCTATACCTACATCCACACCTATACCTATATCTACACCTATACCTATATCTACACCTATACCTATATCTACACCTATACCTACATCTACACCTATACCCATATCTACACCTATACCTACATCTACACCTATACCTACATCCACACCTATACCTACATCTACACCTATACCTACATCTACATCTATACCCATATCTACACCTATACCTATATCTACACCTATACCTATATCTACAGCTATACCTACATCTACACCTATACCTACATCTACACCTATACCTACATCTACACCTTTATCTACACCTATATCTACATCTACACCTATACCTACATCTACACCTATACCTACATCTACACCTATACCTACATCCACACCTATACCTACATCTACACCTATACCTACATCTACACCTATACCTACATCTACATCTATACCCATATCTACACCTATACCTATATCTACACCTATACCTATATCTACAGCTATACCTATATCTACACCTATACCCATATCTACAGCTATACCCATATCTACACCTATGCCTATATCTACAGCTATACCTACATCTACACCTATACCCATATCTACACCTATACCTATATCTACACCTATACCTACATCTACACCTATACCTACATCTACACCTATACCTACATCTACACCTATACCTATATCTACACCTATACCTACATCTACACCTATACCTATATCTACACCTATACCTACACCTATACCTACATCTACACCTATACCTACATCTACACCTACACCTATACCTATATCTACAACTATACCTACATCTACACCTATACCTATATCTACACATATAATACGGTGTTTTCCTGCCTTTTTTTATTACATAAATGAATAGTGCTCAGTAAAATAAGACAGTTTACAAAAGGAATATTATACAAAGATATTGCGGATTGTTTGAAGCACTTTTGTGAGTCTCGTAAAAACGCCCCATATAAACGTCGTACTAGTGGGTGACGTCACACGCCAGTAATGTTGCTACGAAATGTATGGCCATGTGCACAAAATTTCTGATATCAGTGGCAAAAATCATCAAAATAGGTCCAGTAGCTTCGGAGTCTATAAAATGCAAACAAACATACAATCATACGAGTCTTTCCTCTTTATAATGTTAGTAACAGCTAAGATAACATTACAATGTACTAAATAAGGTATAATAACGTCTAAAATATGTAAGAGCTAATTAAAAAGCCAGTGTAAACCAACGCCCGGCGAAAATTAAACTTAAGCCGCCCTTAAAGTTATAAATGAGATTCGATACTTTAATTAAAATTTATTATGTGCTTAAGTTGAATATTATATAAAATTATATAACTCCCCACGCCGGTTTCACAAATAGTTACGAGAATTGGTATTCAGGGATCCATCTGTTCGTTTTCCGTATTGCATCAAAAAAATCTAATAATCAAGTCTTTAGAGCAGCTCCAGACAATTCCTGTGACCATTTTCGTGGCATGGCATTCGTTTTTCACTAGAGAATATCAAAAAATAATGTCTGGTTAATTATTAAAAAAAAGTGGTTAATTCACTTTTTGACCCAGGCTGCCTCCTGGCAACATGCATTTATATAATCAATAGGGCCATTGATATAGGATCATATTTTAAAAAAATTGAGGTGGAATTGTAAACAGTACACATGCGCCGATTCGAGCAGCTTTGCTTGCGCATTCGGGGTATATAATGAGATTCCCTTTTCAGATGTGTCGAAGGACAAGTATCAAGGTTAAGTGACCAGCAATTTCGCCATGTCTGCCATGAGCCTCTTTAGCTCAGTGGTAGAGCACTGGTCTCGTAAACCAGGGGTCGTGAGTTCAAACCTCACAGGAGGCAATGAACTTTTACTACTGTCCACTTGTAATAACTCTCACTAATTGGAAATAACAAATGTAACGAAATTTCTATTTTATACATTAACATTTAATAAAAGATAATTCAAAATTTAATAAAAAACAAAAATATAGTAAACACACACCTTAGATGCGCATCAAAAATTTTATATAATAATACTTATATCATTACCACCTCTATGTAGGTACATAATATAATAATAGCTCCCCTCACCGATCTCGGTGACGGTGGTCGGTTTCATTGAAACCAGACAAGCTACGCACGCTATTTTACAGTGCCCAAGTGTGTGCGCAATATATAAGAGCATTCTCTTCCTTTGCTCTCGTAATCCAGTAGGATGACCGACACGACTGGCGAGAGATCAGGCGCAGGACCGACTTCTTACATGACCATCCGACGCATGGATCATCTTTCTTGTCAAACAATCAGGTGATGAGCCTGCACTGTCCTAACCAGACTTGAAAACAACATTTTTTGTTGTTCGTCGTGGGGATCGAACCCACGACCTCCGAAGTCCAGAAACAAGGTTACCACTTAGGGTAGACCGAAGCGATTCGAAAATAAGAAATTCGGTAATATTTTTAACAACTAACCACAAAAACCCTTTGATATGATCTCAAGTGTGCCCGAGGGACGAAATTAATCAGAATAATGTAGTATTCCAGTTTCTCTCCCCAAACAAAGCGGGAGACAGCCAAATTGTAATGACCAGAAATGTCAGAACTATAAGGCTGGGACTATATGATCCGGAATCCGTAAGTCTAGGGAAAATAGCAAATTCAGTGCACTGAAAATATAACTCTGCGCTATTAATACAATTGAACTGAAAATCGAACACACAAGTGTCGAGTCAAATGTCGATGTCATAAATGTCAGCTTCTCGCACACTCGTCAGCAGCTCGACACTTCGCTTTTTTAACTCTATCGTATTAGCGCAGAGTTTTATTTTCAGTGCTCCGAATTTTCGCGGGTCACCGAATTCCGGATCATATTGTAGTCCCTGGCTTATGGGAAGCACCATGGGAATAATATAATTTATTAGACCCACTTTAACTATATGGATGCTATGTACCTACTGTTATATTTATGTTATGTACATGGCTACACAGGAGTTGCAGTGGTGGGAATGTGTGATGGGCCATTTGCTCGTAAAGAAATAATAATAAGGCGTTGACAAGGAGCGCAAGCGACTAGCGCCTTTTGACCCTTCCACTCCCCGCACCTCCTACCGTAAGTACCTTCTATTCGACTTGTACACCATTATCAGCATATGGAGCTGATATATCTATATTTGAACCATGGTCAGCACTCAGCGATGCTGACGGGATTTGTGTGTCTTACAATAAATATTAAGTAGGTACCTAAATAAATTAATATACTTCATGTAACGAAAGTTTAACATTAAACTGTTAGCTAGTAAACAACTTTATAATAGATTCATCGGGATATAGAATTACCGGACAAAATTGTGGTTCCAGGCCACCGGACTTTGATGACATTAGCTTATCTAATGCAACATAATTAACGCTAATAAACTCTCAAATAAGCGAAGCATATTTTTACCCGACTACGGCGAAGCGGCGAAGGGTAATGATTTTGGCAGTCTATGTATGAAATATTATGTATGTAAATGTTTGTTCCACCGTAGCGCCTAAACTACTGATCCGATTGCAATGAGTGGGGTGTCAATAGATTCGCAATCATGGCCCGGGTAACATAGGCTATATGTTTTACGTAGTTTACGTATAGTTTTTATTTTGAAAAGCTACTTATTAATTCAACTAAATTGTATGGATTTTATGGCCTTAGCAGTTTTATATTACGCAAATCTGTTACACATTAAATGTTATGGAAGTAGCCGAACTAGCGGTAAAAGCACCGGACATGTGCGGCCACTGCTCGCGCACAAAGGGTTCCGTGCCATTATTATACCAATAATTAACATGTTATCTTACAGTATTTTTGTACGAAGTTTTCCAAGTAAGCGCAGTATCCATGTTAGGCCTCCACTTCTACTGGCTACTGAACTAACAAAGTTATATATATTTTAACCGTTGCATTCGATCTATCAATATTGATTTTATTGTTTTAACTGACTTTCAAATAAAGACGGATTACATAAAATCGGCTGTAAATATATATTTTTGGTAGGTATTTTTTTGTGAATTTATTTTTATTTATTTATTTATTTAAATATATAATATCTCCGTTTTTCCTGGCAATATGTCCGAAGTATTTAAGAGCTCTCTGAAGGCAGAAGGTCTGACTTTGATGTTGAGTCTTGTAATTATGGTTGCGTTAGTCTGGAATGCCGTCCACGGGATGCGGAGCACTCTTCTCCAACACCACATTTCAAAGGCATATTCTTTTGCGATTCGCGGACTTCAAGCTCCATGTCCCCGCTCCATAGAGAAATATGGAAAAGACAAGCGTGCGAACGTGTTTGATTGATATAAATACATTGAACGAAGACATAATCAAAAAAAGCACACACAAATATAGTTAAGCTAGCGCGCGCGACCACAGAATAGCTGCATTCGCTCATTCTTTAGGTACCTACGTTAAACGTAGTAGTATCAAGCGGCCGGACGAGCCGTCCGCCGCGCGGCAATAGTAATACATCATACGTGAAAATTTCAACTATAAACTAACTGACTGGGGCTGCGCCCCATGTACCGCGACCTGCGTACACAGTAGGATGACCTAAGCCAGTCAGGTCCCTGACCCTGACCTGTGTGCCTCTTGCAGGCAAAGGCCTCCCTCCTCCCGACCCTCGTAATTTTCTGTCATTTGGAATTCTTATCCATTTTCCTCCTGCAGTGTTCTTTATTTCGTCGTCGTGTAGTATGTTCTTGTTTATTAAGGTGATTTGTATTTTGTTCTGATACTGTTTTTGTTGTTGTTTGTGGGGTATGCTGGAGGGAGTTGGGGGGTGGTAGGTACCATACATAATATTGTTGTTATAATATTATAACAACAATATTATAGTACCTATACTAAAATATCAATTTTTTTAATTTTTGTCTGTCTAAAACAGTTAGACCAACATTTGATTGGACATTCACAGGCAGATGGGTGATGTTATATGGAGTAGCCTAGGCTACATTATCTTAAATTCCGTTTAAATAAATAGGTTTCCATTTCAGTTAGTTCCATGCAAAGTTGCGGGCACTATTCGGCTAGTAGTAAATAACAATTTGATTATTCTTTAATTTTAAATTATGATTAGCAATTACTGAAGTACAAAATCATTAAATAGGATCAACAAAGTGGTTTATTTAATTTCTTATACTACTATTTTTACATACAATAAGTTATCTGTTTAAATCTATTTCTTTTCTTTTAAAGCCTTCCCTTTTGGTCTTAGTCTACTCCTGATGATGCTGTCTCTTTCTTCCCGTTCGGCTCTTAACTTGTCTTGATATCTCGTTTTAGCAAAATCAAGTTCTGCAGAAAGTTCAACTATTTTGGAAGCAAATTCCCGCTGCTGTATCATCCTTTTCTTTTGCTTTTGCTGAAATTCAAGACATACATTTAGTAAGTTTCAATGCCTAACAATTTTTTTTAATAATAATGGAGTTTTATTGTTTGTTTCACCATTAACAACTAAGAATGTTCATGTATGTTCACAAGTAATATTAGTAATACTAGCTGACCCGTGCCCACTTCGTTGGGCGTTAAACATTTTTTGATGATGATGATAAAAAGTGTCCTTAGTTATGCCTTATAACATCAGCTATCTGCCAGTGAAAGTCCCGGGATAATCGGTCCAGCCGTTCCAGAGATTAGCCGGAACAAACAGACAGACAAATTATTAAAAATATTTTTTTATTGTTCATTGTTAATAATATATATACTTTATATGCAATAAGTGAAAAACTGTTAATTTGAAATTACAAACAGATACTTTAATTCTATTTATTTGTATATTATATTAATTATTATTGGCCACTTCGTTATGAATAGAGACCATTAAAAAGTAACAACTATACCAATAGAGGCGTTGGTCTGCCATCCAAAAAGGTATAATCAGATCCATCAGTTAGAATTCCTTCAGCATTTCGATTGACTGGTAGGCCTCGTTCTACGCGCCATTGTTTGGTAAATAACGCTTGGCTACAGCTAATGTGTCTGGAGAACACTGTAACATCACAAAACCGAATTCGTCAGTAAAACAATCAAATATTTAATTTATATAAGAAATTTAATATATATAAGAAACATATCACGAAATCTCACCTATATGTAGAAAAGACAATTTATTAGTAGTTTGTATGATCGACATGGCAAATTGGGCGAATTACTATTTCAAAAAAGATTTTACTTCTTTTTTTCAAATGAATATTTCTGAAGAAGAATTTGCAATTTAGGAAATATGACTTCAGAGTATCTTCTTCTTCTTCTTTATAATGGCCTCCCAGAAAAAATGTCACTCGTTTGACAGTGACATTCTTTTTTTATCTTAGAAATTTAAGAAACTTAAGACAAACATGTAACGTACATGTTTTTATTGTCTATGAATTAATGAACATGAAAAAATTCCAACTCTTATAAACTAAGGTCCAATATTTACCCTTTCCCTCCTTTTAACTTAAACAATTAAATATAATGTATTAATAAATGTAATATTGTACGCCCTGCACCAGTAACTTAAAAATAACCAAACCAAGGACAGGACATGTCTGAGGAGGGTTCCGTAACTATTAACGCGCAAAAACTTTTTTTTAATTTCTTTGAAAGTTGTTGTCCAATTTCGCTCAAAATAATTTTCCTGAAGAGTTTTAGCATGATCTATCAGCATAGGATACTTACAAGCCAGACCCTCTTTACCACTGGGCACAATGGGCACGTGCCCAGGGCCCCCGATGGATTGGGGCCGTCTAGTCCCAACTCATAGCTAAACTACGCCTGCTTGAAAATCAGGCTTACCGATTGCAGCATGTTTAATAATTTAAAAAGGAAAAATTATATCTAAGTAATATACATTTAAATTTAACTGTTTCAAAGAAATTCATCTGTGAATTATTTTTTTATTTTGGGAAACGTGTTTAATGTTTTAATCTTCTGAGGAATTTACACATATACCCCTATCCACACGGTCCGATCCAGCAGTGTATAATGACAATCATTTTTGTTCCAAAGCCGCGGTGCTGGATGTGCCGGCCGGTTCGTGTGGATGGTCCTTATACGTATTTAGAAATTTTGCACCCCAAGCCCATTAAATATTTTTCCAGCCCATTAAGCAGTTCACATGTAATTATACTTTAAACCCTATCTTAAAGATTATTATTTTAAGTTATCTTCGAAAAAAATCAACAGTCTTAAGGAACGTTGATACTAAGTAGGTACTATAATTGTGTGCACTTTTCTTTTTCCCGACGTTTCGGCTACTTTCCAGCAACCGAAACGTAGTATTTAAATGGTGAGTCCCACCACCATCCTTCACAGCAATCTACCGTTGGCAAAACTTTGTTTAGAAGAGCACGAGGAATCTGTGATCAGCAACATATTTTGTATACCGAGCTTCATCATGTCACACAAGTTCTACGTAACAATAAGCTTCGAGTCCCACGCTTACATCACAGTGACCGAGTGAAACCAGCCACTGTCGAACGAATACCTGCAGTTCTACCTTTTATGAAAGGAGTCACTGATAAAGTTGGCTATATTTTAAAGAAAGCTTCTATAAAAACATATTTCAGGCCGCACAAATAGATAAGTCAATTTTTACCACCAGTGAAATGTAGGTAACACCCCTTCAACATGCAGGAGTATACAAGCTCTCGACTGTGACTGCGGTCTCTCCTATATATGGCAAACTAAAAGATCCATCAACACCCGCGTAAAGGAACATATCGCAGATGGTAAACACCGTCGCAACAATAAATCTGCTATTTGCGAACACACACTGGAATAACCTCGCCATTACATAAGATTTGATAAGCCGCAAGTACTGACAAGGGATTGGGAACACCGTTATCGCCCAAGAATGATAAGAAAAGTACCCTAATTTTAACCGAGAAGATGGCTGGGTGCTGCCAGCTAGTTGGTATCCAATAGTTAACAAAATTTAATATAAATACACCGCGGCTTCAAGATACTGTTAGTATGTTTTGGGTGGATCGGAACACAAATAATAATTATTGAAGAATCTTCGAGTAGTTTGAACAACTTCAACAAATAGGACAATTGTCACCTCAGTCCTCCCGTGACCACGGATGCTGGAAAGTAGCCGAAATGTCGAGAAAAAGAAAAGTGCACCGCAACACAATCCCTAAGCGTTTAAAACAATTAACAATATTCGCGTAAACTCAAATTAATCAATATTATTTTTATTTTTCTGTTAAATTTGTCCCTAACTGTAAATATAAGCAATTCTCAAAAATTTTGAAAATGCCCAATTACACTTTTAGGGTTTAAAGTAATTTGAACATATTTAATCTGTTAAATTGGAAAAAATATTTGCTCGCTCGCGTATAATATAAAGAATATAATATTATATTAGTTAGTACCGATCTTCTGTTTTGGCCGATTGACATTATGGTATTTTTCTGAAGCTAACCGTTTTTTAGTGTTTTAGTTTGAGGTTTGAACAGATTTTAACCTCTGAAATGGGAAAAAATGTCACTCGTTAGCTCCGCTCACTCGTGTTTTGCGTAAAAAACATATTATAATTTTTAGTATCGATGTTCAGTATTGATATAAGGGTTCCTTGAGTATTACGGTAACCCTAAAAAGGGCCTATAAATTTTTAACTGACTTCCAAAAAAGGAGGTGGTAATACGTTCGGCTGTATAATATATATTTTAATTGTTTAATTTAATAACGTTCATTTTTGACATTTAGTAATTTACACTGGCAATCCATTTATTTTATTGTCTATGAATATTGGAAACTAAAAACTCTTTGAGAGAATCGATTGCATCAATATTGTTCCAATTGTATTTTTGCGATTTCTATATTTAGCTGTGACATTATTGTGTTTTTCCAAAGCTTTGTTTGTTTAAGTGAGTACTTTAATAGGGTAAGTGAAAATTTACTGTAATTATGGTAAAAATGTATAATCACGCCACAAGTAAGTCTTAGAAGTCGGGTACTTTCTAGACTCATCGAGACAAATATTTGTTTTTATTAATTCTTATCCCAAACATTTATTTAGCTTCAAATGCTACGATAGAACTCTCATTATTTTGGTACATTACTTTCCAGAAATGTAATTTAATAATTGTATACTTATTCCCATTATTGCATCACTAAGTTCTGTAGTAATTATTTCTACTACGATTCCACGTACTCACATAGTCCGATAGTTAAGCACTTAAATTCTAATATCTATATAAGCCCGTTATTTCGTAAATAGCTATTGTATAATTATTATTGTAGCTTCAAATTTTTATATTGACCAATTTTAAAACTCTCATTCGCCTAACAATTCTTCTAAAGGTACTGTATTAAGGTATATTGGTATAGTAAGGTATATTGTAATAAAAATAAATTATAAAGAGGTAAAGTTTGTAAGGTTGTAGGGGTAATCTCTGGATCTACTAAACCAATTTTGAAAAATCTCTTACCAATAGAAAGCTAAATTATATTTTGTGAGGCTACAAATTATAAAGTTATTGTATAAAACCCAATTTACTGCAGACAAAGCCGCGTGCAGAAGCTAGTTAGAAAATAATTGGCTTGTAAATATTATTATATTTTGTTATTGAAATAACTCCTACAGATAATGATACAATTCTTTCTCTTACAGTTTCTGTCCAGGAGTAATTTTTGCCAGCGCTGTCCAGTAAGGTAGTAAAAACGGCTTCCAATAAGTTAAACGACAAAGAACAAACCAACTACAACACAATGTGTATGTATTGATTTCTAATTTTTTTTTCGGCAGCCAGTTTGGACAATGTGGCAGACGCCTGGAGTGTACCCTGGAGGTTTTTATGAGATATTTCTAGAACATGTTATTGTTGTATGCAACTATAGTTAATCTTGTATTGTAATTTTGGCTATGAGTGTAATTTTGAGTTATTGTTGATAATTGTGCCTGTGATAATTGAATACCAAAAGAATTCATGATTGGATAAAATTGCAGTTAAATCATTATTTAACTATAAACTAATAATTACTTTTTGCAGTTGTATTTTTCATGTTGTATTCAGTCAGTAGGAATTGTATTTCATTGAAATCAGTCTGTAGTTTAAATAGTGACTCATAATGACAGCAAACTAATATTGAGATTGCAGAATATTTTAAATATCATTATAATCACATAATTACCTACTTTTTACACTAAACAGTATCTCATAACTTTCTGGTTTACATTTCACAGTTTATCTGCAATACTTTGCTACTAAGCTACTTAACCTAATGGTTAAGTAGCAAGTAACTTAATTAATTTAAGTTCATCAATTTTTTTAATTAAGTTTTCTATCTTTCTATCGTTATGTTTTAACATAATAATGCAACCAAACTTCTCTATTCCTTTTACAAAATTACTCCAATTAGCCATAAGTCTAAGTGTTAAATGTTGCACAATGCACTATCCACTTCTGCCACATTGCGCCACAGCTAACAAAAGGCAACGCAAACAGGCCACTAACTGCAGCCACTGGTAGCTAACAACAAAGTTTGGCAAGATGGTAAATGGGGAAAATCTTATTTGCTTTCTCAAGCATTTTTACCCGACTACGGCGAAGCCAAAAGGAAGTAATGATTTTGGGAGTCTATCCCGCCTACTAATAAAAATATTTACACAATGGATAACTTAGACAATGTAGCTGTCTTTGTCCGTCAAGTGACTTTTCAAGGCATCAGACAAAGACAGCAACATTAAATAATGTTGCTGTCTTTTTCTGATCCGTTGAGTTATCTGTTGTTTAAATCTTTTTATTAGTAAGGGGGTATGTGTATATGTTTGTTTTACCCTTGCATCTAAACTACTGACACGATTTTAATTAATGAGGTGTCAGAAGATTCGCAATAATGGCCCGGGTAACATAGGCTATATAATTTACGTAGTCGGGTTATAATTTTATAAAAAATTGTAGTTATTCTTCTCTAAAATGTGGTGTCCATTGATGACTGCACATCATAAAATGTATGAGGGAACTTGAAAACTGCTTGCCACTTGTGGCTGCCAGTGGCTATTGTTAGACATCTGTCTCAGGTGCTACAATATGTCTCATATTGATGTTTTGCTACATGCATGAAATACACGAACAAAAAATTGTACAAAGGTCTGTTGACTGGTGTGAAGCATGATTGTAAATATTTGAATGCCCTTGATAAATTATGTTATGGAGTTTATGAACTGTTTTGTGTAGGTGTTTGCTAAACAAACATGTATAGTGTAATACCTACATACATTATAACATGCTATTCTCTAGTTAAGGGTTGAGTAAAGTATTATATTAAACGGTTTTATTTAGCTTGGCCAGTTTATTTATTTATTTGTTTGGGTCAAATTTAGTAATTGGAATTTTACCCCCTTCCTGACACCAGATCGATCTGATATTTGGTACCCACTCTTAATCTTGATGACAATACAATAATAAAAAAAATTTATGACTGTAAATCCAAAATCGCCGCCGATACAAAATGGCGGATTACATATTACTTCACAACAACCTCTATATGGTTATCAAATGAAAGCGTTTTTTTGGTAGAATAGAGCTCACTAAAAAAATAAAATTCAAGATGGCCGCCGCCACAAAATGGCGGATTACATATTTTCCACAACTACCTCAATATAGGTGTCTAATGAAAGGGCTTGATTAGTAGAATAGAGCTCATTCTGAAACAACAAAACTAAAAACTTGAAAATAAATTTAAAAAATAATTATTTTTATGTTAAACGGTTTTATTACAATAAAAATAATGTAGGTAATGTACTAAAAGCTAAAAAATAATTCGGTAAGTCCTAGCTACCAGATCGCACCAATCTTCTCATCAATCTGGGGTATTGATCAGACAAATAATAAAATCGTTGGGCGCGTGTCATATATTAACTCTAGATACGCAACGCCCAACGATTTTATTATTTGTTTGTTTGTTTGTAACACAATGATTACAATAATTATCAATCACACAATCATAGCTTAATTTTTTAAATAACTACTAACTAGAAATAACAATTTTATATCTAATATCACATGATCTTTGGAAGATATGAAACATTTAATAAGCATACTATCTTATTCGATTTTCAACCTCAAGTTATCTGAATATTTAAATAAGTACATTCTGGTGTAATGTTGATTTTTGATTTTAAAATTCATGGTTTAAAACAATATAACCTATAATACCGGTTGCATTGCTTACATTTAATGTTGATAATTGACTTGTTGTGTTCTATTAGGTAACTAATTAGGTATGTAATAATGAGTAAGAGACCCCAGAAATGAATTAAAAAAAAATTATCCCCCTTATTAATAAAAATAAAAAAAATGACCATGGCTTATCATGTTGCTGTCTTTGTCTGCCAAGTGGTTTTTCCAACGTATCAGACGAAGACAGCGACATGATTAGCCGTGGTCATTTTTTTTATTAATAAGGGGATAGTTAATAAAATATTGTTGGTTGGTTTAAGTTTTAGGTGACCAAATAATAAGGAGATAAAAAATATTAATATGTCCTGTTTTGTACTATCTGTACTTGGCCTATTCTAGTACAAAATGGGCACAACAGTTTGATATCATCAAACATAAATCTAGTATTTTAGGTCTAAAAACGCTTAGTTTCACATTAGTACTTATGTGGGTGATTGTGATAGGTTACATTACGTGATTACTGGGTTAAGGTGATGAGAACAGTTGAACCAATTATCAATTATCTGCTTGCTAAAAATAACTGTTACAATCATAGACGTATATGTTACAATTTTAAAATGTTATACATTTTAAAATTGCTTCCTTTTTAAGGTCCTGTTTAACAATCTACAGATAAGCGTCAGATAGCTTATTTGCATGTTTTGTCTTTATCGCTCGATATAAAGTAAGCAGCGATAAAACTTCCGAATAAGCTATCCGACATTTATTAGAAGATTGAGAAACGGGCCATCCTAACTAATAGCATAATAGGTATTGTAAACGCGAAAGTTTGTATGTATTGATGTTTGTTACTCTTTGACGCAAAAACTACTCAACGGATTTCGATTAAAATATGTATGAAGTAGTTTCGACTCTGGATTAACACAATATATGTTACTTTTTATTACAGCAAAATGTACGTTTCACTGGGGGGTCTCTTTTTGCGCGCACGAAGTAGCGGGCAATATCTAGTTGTATACGAATTTGTGCTAAACTCATCATCATCACGCCTATTAACGTCCCGAGTGTTGGAGCTTGGTTCTCACCTCGTCGAGAATTATAGAGCTGTTCCACGCTTGCCTACTGCGGCTTAGCGTGTTTTTGTTTTATTATACGAAATTAATATTCTTTTGTTATATTTTGAAAAACGAACAGTGAATCAAATGACGTTCTCCATAATAATATATAAATATAAAGTTTTAAGTTTGAGATAAGATTATCATGCATTACGTTATGCTACTGCCTACTGCAAACAAGTTCAGGGCAATAAAGATTGTGGTAATAAAATGTGTGGCGCGATAGCTGAATAATTTTCAGGGGAATACCCCGTCATAGACAGACATAAATCACAATAATCATAAGTCATATGTGATGTGTGTAGACTGTAGAGTAAATATATACTTGCTTGTAAAATGAATCAGATTTTCTTGTGTAATGAATTGATGTAGGTATACCTAATCCAATACTAATAGTCCTATTCTCCGTTCAGATCCAGTTAAATCTAAACGTAAACAAATGACTATAGCGCATTTTATTATGCTACCCATTTAGGCTGGGACTATATGCTCCGGAATCCGGAAGGCCGAAGAAAATTCAGAGCACTGAAAATAGAACTCTGCGCTAATACAATACAGTTGAAAGTCGAACACATGTGGTTCGAGTCTAATGTCATAATTGATAGCTCGACACTTGACACTTCCATTTTCAACTCTATTGTATTAGCGCAGAGTTCTATTTTCAGTGCTCTTAATTTTTACCGGCTTTCCGAATTCCGGAGCATTAGATGTCACTTATTTACCGTGCTCGTGCAATGAAGAAATGCAATGGCCAATTACACATTAATTTAGTCTAATTCAATGTTTTTGTTTAAGTTCAGATGAAATTGGACCTGAACAGAGTAAGTACGAGTTTGTTTACTAATAGGCATGTTAGACAACATGTAAATCCCATTTTCGTATATCTTAAAAAAAGAATGAAGATACGAACAATTTAAATTTACAATATGAAAGAGCGATATATCGACCTGTGACGTCACCAGTTGCTCCCGCCATACATTTGTCATTTCAAAATGTATGGCGGTAGCAGCTTGTGACGTTTTGCGAGAAAGAGATGGGCAATATTTTTTATTTGTTTATAATTTTTCATCTTCAATCAACAATGTTGAAATGTAATTTATGAAAATGTGATATTCCACAATAGGCAACATCCCTATTTAGTCACTATTCTATTCATACATAGGGTAAATCCACGCATATGAGCCATCAAAATATGTATGTATTGACGTGTGAATCGTCAATCGACGTATGCGTATTGCGGTATGACTTAGGCCCGTATTAATAAACCGTTCTCAAACTCGTTCTCAAGACCTTTCTTGGCTGAGACAGTCTCAAGTAACGATTAGCTTCTCGAGACGGTCTTTAATTCATAGTATGATCTCAAGACCGTCTCAGTTGATAACGTTATTGAGATCACTTACTCAACTTTTAAGCGTCATCTACACGACAAAGAACGAATAAAATAACGTTTCGTTTACACTTCTACAAAGAATGGATTTATTGATTATACATTCCTTCAATATTTCTTTTTAAAAATGTAATATTTAATAATATAATAACCAAAAAAAGTTTAGTCTGTATACTTTTTGTATTGAAAAAACTGATATTCATTTATTTTTACGTATATATGTATAATAATATTTATTATTGTCGAGCATAATAATATATTTTTTTAGCAACTACGTAAAACGGAATGCGGATCATTGCCATTCGAAAATAGTTCTTCTTCTTGTTCTTTAAAGTGGCTCCTAATGAAGTGAATCACTAATTCGCCAATGTGTTGTGTTGACGAAAACTCTGCCTTATGAGTGGGTTTTATGAATAAACAAGGGTACGGTGTACAGGAGGAAGTCTGTTGAATAATCTAAAACCTAGAACAGACAAATTTAGGGCTAGTACCACAGTATGTACATAAAGTTTCGGTAAAAGGAGTATTTACAAAACACAGAACAGATTTAAGGTTGATAGGGCGAGGAATTATAGGAGGGAGGGATCATATAATGAGGATTGTTTTTTGGGCAGCGAAAAAAAGTTCTGCTTTCAAGTGTCAAATCAAGTCAATTAATATAAATCAAATAGGCAATTCGTTTAATATAAATAAATAAATAAATATATTTAAATAAAATCGAAAATATTTCTACAAATACTCGACACTGGCAGAATGGTGCAAAACCTTTGCAATCGCGATTACCAAAAAAAAGAAGAATAAGTATCAATTATGTATCAATATAGCATCTTTTTTATAACTTTGTTTTGTGTTGAGTATGTAGTGTAAATTCTGAGTTTGTTTAATCATAAATATTTAGATTTTAATTTACATAATTATAACACACCCAAAAACACCACAAATAATAATGTAACTGTATCCCAATTCCCAAGCAAGCCGTTCTCAAGTCAAGGTTTGACTGTACCCACGAAACCGCGTCTCAAATAACAGTTTGACAGCAATGACAGCGTACTTGAGTAACGAGTCTCGTTTATTAATACGTTCGCACTCAATTGATACGCCGTACCAACAGCTGTACGTACGTATGTATTAAGTACGGTCTATCAATTAAAACAACATCTTAAGTACTTTCTTGAGAATTGTCTTAGAGATACGAACGCTTTATTAATACGGGCGACGACATATATATATATATATATATATATATATATATATATATATATATATATATATATATATATATATATATATATATATATATATATATATCGATTTCTTATATCTATGACGTTTATAATCGATTTCTCAAATTATTTTTTCGAGAAGGCTTTCAGCCTGCCTTATTTGTTTTTAACCGTACACAAGGGTAAAACGTGACCCTATTACTAAGACTCAGCTGTCCGTCCGTCTGTCACCAGGCTGCCTGTGATAGACAGTTGAAATTTTCACAGATGATGTATTTCTGTTCTATTTATATAATATAATACGCTATATCACCATATACCAAATAACAGAATAAAATAAATATCTAAAGGGGCTCCCATACAACAAACTTGATTTTTTTTGCCGTTTTTATAGATAATGGTACGAAATCCTTCGTGCGCGAGTCCGACTCGCACTCGGCCGGTTTTTATCTAATATGACCAGCAAATAAGAAGTTGGTAAGCGAATACCGTCACCCTTTGTGCCGCCCATAAACACTCCAGTGGAGACCTAAGTGCATTGTAGGTTAGGTCACAGAATACATAATGTTAGGTCTCAGAACGCCCTTGGGCCTCCAGTACCCTCACTCGTTAACGCATTCGTTATTTCACGCCGATTTTCTGTAGCCTCGTGGCATCTCTACAGTCGATTTGATGCATTCGCGTCAAAGAATGACCATATTTTATATTTTCATATATAATTTTCCGAATCGAGAAGAATAGCAATTCTTAAATAGATTGATTTAATATCCTAAGACCTAATGTGTTAATGACTAGAATGCATTGTCATTAGCTTCAGGCATTCAACACTGAAGGTATAAAATTAAAAAGTAATTTCGTTCAGTGTCAAGAGAATCGATATTTACAAGGTTGTTTACATACTCGCCACGATAATATTGTCGGTCAAAGAAGAATTAAATATTGTGCTGTTTGAGGTAGGTACTAGATATATTTGTTTTTTTAGTCTTTAAATTTGTAATTAAAGCACGAAAAATGTTTAGACTTCAAATTTGTAATAAAAGCACGAAAAATTTGTCTATAATCTAAGAGGGAGTCCAAATTTCTAGTTGAAGCTACTAGACCAATATCATATAAATGGGCTTAATGTGAGCAATCCAAAACATTTTTTTTTAATAAATATAAAAAATAATAGCTTCTCCATTCAAACTTTCGCCGCCCATTTTCAGGTTGGACAAAAACTGCGAGACTCGCTTCCTGATTTATGATGTTTTTATTTTGCACGGAACCCTTGGTGGGCGACTCGCTCTTGTCCGGTTTTCAATATTATTTTTATTTAAATCATTCGATGCGGCATCCCTATCTCATAGACACTTGGGTAACAATATTTTGACATATTATGGTAAAGGCGCACAACTTCAGACATATGCATCCAAACTTATCTAAACGTAGACTGCGTTTGTGAATCCAATTACCACATTTAGGCGAATAAAACAATGCCTCACAAGTTACAACATAAGTCGCATACAAACATAACTCGAATAAATTTTAGTCCCTATGCCATTGTATTACAACTCAAACTATGAATACCTACTATATCCTTGGCTTGTGTGAAAAATTGCAAACAGTGTATGCCGGAGCGCGTATCATAGCGTATGTCTGTGAATATTTGGACTATATTATATATTATAGGCATTTGTATTTTGTAGTACAATTTATGTCTGGAATCAATATCATAGTGAGTGTTTGGTAGATAGTTTATGTATAGTGATTTTGGGTTGGTGAAAAGTTAAAGTGCAAATATGAATAGTAAGTGACTTCTCTAAATTGCATATTCGCGTGCTGAAATGTTGATTTCAAAGGCCTTTTGAGTAAAAAGGAGCGTGCAGATATCCGATTTTAGACATTTGAGGTCAATTTTAAACTACAAGTTTACATAGAGCACACTGCACAACTATCTACTAATAAATAGTTGTATACTTACTATAATAGGTATATCTATACTTCTATTACTAATATTATCTATAAAGAAGAATGGTTTGTTTGTTTGCATTGAATAGGCTCCGAAACTACTGGGATCTATTTTGACGAAATTTGGCACAGATATAGATTAGACCACGGGGAAGGACATGCGCATTTATCTCGGCAAAATGTACGGTTCCCGCGAGATTTCTTCTAGCGCGCACGTAGTCGCGGGCAACATCTAGTACCTAAGAGATTAACTTTTCTTAGGCTCTGCAAATTTTGCCATATTATTCTTATTTCAAAATTTAAGACTAATTTGTAGAATTTTATTTGACCCAGTGGCCAGGACAACTTGCCAAATAAGCTACTCAATGCGTCAGACACTACGGTGCCCCCGAAGGTCGTGACTCGAGACCGCAATCATTTTAATCCTCAAATCATAAATATATGTAATTCTATCATTAGTTAATAATACATATTTGCGTACTATTTGTCTTAAAAAAATAGTTGAGATCGCGAATTTGTGTGACTAGGTACATGATGCTTGGTGCCTCCATCACCTAGAATCTCTCCGGCCGGAAAAAACTAGCGCCGAAAATAGATCTCTGTGCTACAATAGAGCTGAAAATCGAACAAGCTAGCTAGCGTCAACTTTTTAAATTGTTGCCGTGTATTAGATTTTCAGCTATATTGTATAAGCGGAGAGTTCTATTTTCTACGCTGTTTTTTGTGGTCAGAGATTCCGGACAGAGTAGTCTCAGCCTGATTCTCCCCAAATTGAGAATAGACAACCCCAGTAGAGGGGATGTTAGTCATGATTTACGTTATTCTCTGTCTGTCTGAAATGCTATATCCGGAAACATCATAAAATCTGATGTTAGTAGGTACTTGTATATAAAAAGATGATAGTTATGTATTATGAAAATTTCATACAGATACATTGTAATTTGTAGGTATTTGTAGGCCGCCGACGGGTCTGGTGTACCACTTTTCAATCTTATTACCTATGGTAGTAAGGTCTAAAAGTGGTACTTCGGGCTTGTCGGCGACTGTACATGGAATGTATCGTGCGTGAGAAGCCATACAAACAAGTTGATGTAGGTCAAAGAAATGTGCCGGCCGAGCTGAATATGTTTACTAGAAACTACAATTTTTTGTCGCGTCCTGTTTAACAAACAATGAGATTGCGATGAGAGCGTCTGATGACAAGCGATTACCGCCGCTTGTGGACAGCGAGAACAGCGTAGAAGCACAGATTAATAAATAGTTACAACGTACTACGTAACAGATACATCATTCCCATACAAAAGCGAAAATACCTACGCTATAATTGCCTACAAAATCTTAATAATATCTGCTTTTCGCAGCAAAAAAAAATTTACCATAAGTACGTGCACAAAGAGTCGAGATTGTGTTGCCAGCCGTGCTACTCACGTTACACGGTAGACACGCGCACTATCGCACGAATGCGCCAGGGTTGTACCTGGGGATGAGGATTATTGTAATTTATTTTAAATCAAATATGTTATAAAAGTATATAATATAAATGTAAAAGAAATATTGTATTTAATACGTCAATATTATAAATACAGTATTATAATATTGACGCGATTAAAAATTATTTAGATTGACGCAAGCAAATAAAAAAAGTCATCGCCATACATTTGATATGGCGGTAGCGGTTTATTTACGTCGAATAGATAATTCGGAAGTTTTGTCGCTGCTTACATTATATCGAGCTGAGCGACAGAAACAAAACATGCAAATCAGCTATTATTTGCATGTTTTGATCGTAGATTGTGAAACAGCATTTCTCTGATAGAGATAAACATTGTAAAATTATTTACAACTAAATCGATGGTGATCACAAAAATAAACGTGATCAAACATTTGTTTACTTATGGTTTATTGGCCGATATATCGCTCTCTTTCATATTGTAAATTTAAATTGTTTGTATCTTCGTTATTTTTTAAGATATACGAAAATGAGTTCTAGATTGTTTATTAATAAGCCTACGCCGTGAATATGACGGTCGTCGATTTTTCGTTTATTGCTAAGCTACGGTCTGAACATGTGTGCGTGAGTCACTCGGCAAGCGCGTGAAGGAACAGGCAGCAGGCAGGCAAAAGGGCTTACCCTTAAAGTTTTGAAATTGTTTTGTTATAGTTACGGCTACTACCATACCCGCCAAGGTTTAGTAGTAAATTACAATACAATTATTTATAAAGATCTTTATATAACAAACAACGCATAGTTTTTACAGTTTAATTTGATATTATACAACATGTAACAAAGAGGGTATATGCATTCGAAACCCAGTGATAATTCTCATGAAACTGAACAACTTTGCCGAAGGAACGTAGGTCGAAATACAAAAAATTGGACCTTCCATACAAACCGCACGATCAGCAAATCCAATTAGTATGGGAGGTCCAATTTGTATATATATATATATATATATATATATATATATATATATATATATGTGGGAGAATAATATAAAAATACAATATAATATTATAATCAATAATTTATTAAATCCATATTTTTAATTTATAACACTGAACAAATTTTAATTCATTATTAAATATTAGATATAATATCATTTTATAGTATAGCAAATAATTTAAATACATTTACACCTTAATAAAGAAACAAAGACCATTACTATTATTTATATATATATACAGCCGAACGTATAACAAAAACATGGTCAGCGGGCGCGCTAATAGGGTAAAAAGTAAAAGTAAACTATAAGTGATAAACTTACAAGTACATTGTTACCATTTCAATTTACCTTTTCATGGTCTTGGCACCCAGATAATGTATCTTGTTGGCAGTTTTGTATTTCGATCAATGGTAACCTAAAATGTAATAATAAAAATTATATCAAGAGGGTATGTAGGTAATGCATACATTTTTTAAATATCATTCATCATACGTGTATGTCCTTAAAATCGTTTCTCTACGGTTTGGTTGGAGGTTTACGTTTTTTCAGTTTAGTTAAATATCAAGATAAGTCCATATATTTAAATGACCTACCTATTGAGCATGAAATAAGTTAAATCATGATTTCTCAACTTACCACCTTTTGACTAGCGCATTGCTGCCACGTGCGTACACAAAATACTTCGCGAAGAAATTGTCAGCAAGAGCTGGCGAAAAGCGACGTGATCCTGGCACAACGGCCTGCGTAACACTAGTAATTGTCTAAAGTCTAAAACTATGTTACGCCCGTGCGCAGTGCAGGCCGTGCGTCCATAGAAAAAATGTATTGGGAATTTCATCACGAATTTGGGCAATTTATATTACTTTCCCCTTGGAAAGTAGTTACAACCAGATAGAAAACATCCTTATGTTTTTCTTAAAATGTAACTTCCTTACATTTTAGTGCTGTTCATTAACTTTCTAATTATATTTTTTTCTTGCCAAAAATAATCAAGTTTGAGTTGTGACAGTGTAAACGTTGAGTCACTTATTATCTATTATTATTTTGTTATTTTACAACTATAAGTAAAATATTTTTATAAAAACTCATCGTCATCTTTTAACTGCATGTATTGTTATTCAAATAAAATATATTTTATTCTATGAAAATAATTAAATAGCTCACAATTCGTTAATAGCACACCTCTTTTTTCGTAAAATTGCGTTACAACGCACGACCGCCCCTTAACATGTTGTCTAACATCGAATAGACGAAAAAAAATTTTTTTAGGCCACATGCCTATTGTAGATATCTGAAGCTGTATAAAAAAAAACTCTGATTTCTTGATTTAATATCCAAAACATAGTTTAAAAGCTACCTTTCAAAGAAAACCAAGAGTTTTATCATTAGAGAAATGACAAATTTTCATGTGTACCTACATATTTTTATTTCACATTACTACTTAGCACTATAATATGAATATGACATATTACATCAGAATTACGATACATAAATGTAAAACCCGATTTACCACGGGCAAATCAAGCTAGTTAAATATATTATGTTGATACTTATTCTTAGGTACTGTCTTGTACTGTATATGAAGAAGAAAACAAATGTTTTTGTTTACCTAAATAACAGAAGTTATATCAACGTAAGCTTATTCAAACTGAACTGTGTCTTCTATGTGTCCTTCGTTCATTAGAAAATGAAAAAGATAAATTTTCTGTAAATTGTAAATTTCATATTTTTTTAATTCCAGATCAGCCGCAAGGCGGGTACCCACAAGGTGGGTACCCTCAACAAGGCTACCCGCCCCAACAGGGTTACCCTCCCCAAGGGGGCTATCCTCCCCAAGGGGGCTATCCTCCACAAGCGGGCTACCCACCCCCCCAACCAGGATTCCAACCGGCATACGGCGCTGGCGGTTATGGCGAGGTGGATTTTTATTTTAAATTATTGTATTTCACTAATGTTTTAGATTCTATAATAAGCATTAAGCTTTATTAAAGACTAAGTATGTAGATAACAAACTTGTCTAATAGACGGGATTTAAAAAAGATTACTAAGAAACTGATAAAAATACCAATTTAAGATGTTAACTATCTAGATTTCGAAAAAAGTCTACTGAATGTTGTTACAAACTAAGAAAAATACTAATTTACCGTCCTGAGAATGCATTCAAATTGATGTTTTTTTTTTAATTTCTACAAGTCCCAATTTGTAATATAATATGTTACATAATTAAAAAGAGATATATAGAGTCAAGCGGTGCTTCTCGCTCTACACGATTTTATTTAAACTAATCTACTTAAAATTACCTTGATTCAACAATGTACACAAGGCTACCAATCTAGTAGGTCATGTATTACATATAATTTCATTACCTAGTTCAGTAATAGCTTTTAAAGCAATTGAAATGCATAACCTATGAGTCTGAAATCGGTGAGTCATTAAAATTAATTTCAATAAAGAGTTTTTGGGGAAATAAAGTGTTACCAAAAATTTACGGGTCAGGACATACCGAGACCTGATAATGGTTTGAACTTTATTCCCTACACAAGAATATACACGTTTTACTTTCATTGCAAGAGCGGCGCCTTGAAATTTGAACTTTTGCAATGAAACGTGTATCTTCTTGTGACTGTGTTTGTTGTGTGTGACTGAAGTTTAATTTTGAATCGCTATTTTAAAAATGCCACGCCGCGGCGCTTCTATAGACTTTTATCATGTTTTGCCTAATATCCCTTCCGGATAAAAAAGTAGGCTGTTCTGTTTCCCTGCTCAAAGTTTTATTTATCTAAATGAAACTTTGAGCAGAGGAACGGATCTCCGTTTACACTTTCTATTATGTTCCTATGTAACAAAGTTTTAAACTTTATTATTTAACTTTTTTTTTCGTTTATTAATTTATTTATTTCCACATTTCCAGCCAGCTGGCTACCCCGGAGGACAGGGATCTAACTTCGGCGAGGATGCTGACGTTAAGGGCTTTGATTTCAACGAGCAGAGCATCCGAAAATCGTTTATACGAAAGGTAACTTTTTAGTGTTTTTTTCTTCAGTTTTTATACGGTAGGTATAGGATCAAAGTTTTAGGTGTAAATAGCTCCTATTATGACAAACATCAGGCTGATAAAATATCCACTGTAAATTGCTAAAAATGCTTGCGCGATTTCGCAACTTTTCGTGTCTAGTTAGTGATAACGAATAAACTATTGATAAAAATTGTACAGCATATAATATAAATAAGTATTTCGCTGTGTAGCACATACTAAAAATATATCACACTATACCTGTGATATATTTTATTTATGTAATACTTATTAACAAAATAGTCTTATTGATCATAATATTATGGCAAAAAAAATCAGCAAAAATCCATATAACAAGTTGACTCGTATCATCAACTATACTACTAGACTAGACTAGTAATATTATGGTGCATAAGATCAATGTACTTTATCATAAATGGCACGTTTTTATACGAACTATAAAAATAAATATTATAATTTTAATTTTATTTTTAAAATAATAAATATTTTTAATTTTTTATTACGACTTTTTCGTAATATGTTGAATTATTTGCTAATAAAATGAAAATAAATATTAAAAAACACTTTATGGGAGCGTTACAATAATCTACTGATCATGATTTCCCAAAAACGCACTTTCAAGATTATCCGATGTCTGGGTGTCTACAAAAAACTCTTTTTTTTTTTAGTTTCTTTAAATGCACAGTTCACATTACAATCATAACATATTAATATTTATTGCTATTACTATAATTATTTTGAGCTGGATCACGTTACAATTATGTGCATACAACTGAACAGTAATAATTAGGCAACAATATTAGTTCTACATTATATTATAATATGAATAATTATAATTATAAGTTACAGTGATACATGGGTTCTTAAGAATCTTTTAAAGTAAATATGTTATGGAGGATGTCTTTCACAGTTTTTTTTATCGAAAATGTCTAATTCTGTTTGTCAGAAATTACTAAACTAAGATCGTTGCGGGCACAGACCGCACGCCTCTGCTAAAAGGTTAAAAGATAGCAAAATTCTGGATAGATTAACTGTGCCAGGAGTAGTATCTCTGAGAATGAACGTGACTCCACATATTACTGGAATCAGATGAATTATTATTCAAAATTCTTTATTAAACACATAATAATATACAATAGAATAAACATGTAATATACATCGCATCAATCTAATCCCATGCTAAGTTAAGACTTGTGTTATGACAATCAGACAATGTATATACAATTAACAATAATTATATACTATAATATATTATTACACACACTCTCACAACACACACTCTCACAACATACACAAAATTAGATTATCACGTAGGTATTGTCTCTTTCGGCGACGTTATGCGCGCTTCTTTGGTGAGTCCCCGGAACCTCCGGTAAACTACACCCGACGGTGTTTGTCACACCCGAGTGGTGTTTTATTTAGTAGGCTTTTAATATATTCATTACTTACTGCCATAAATTAAAATTATGGATTTAAGTAATTAATATATAATGTAACTAATAGTTTTATTATATCATGATAAACATTCATTACATGGATCAGATCTACACAATATAAAGAGATGACAAATTAATCTCATGTTCTTCTAACATTTCAGGTGTACGCTATCCTGATGTCCCAGCTACTAGTAACTCTGACCTTCATCACGCTGTTCGTGTACCACGCGCCGACCAAACTGTGGGTGCAGCGGAACCCGTATATGTTGTGAGTAAACTACCTAATTCACTGAATATATCTGTCAAAATGTAGGTAAGTAATAGTAGAAAATCGTAGACAATGGAACATTCTTTAGTGTACAAAGGCTGGAGTCTTCAAATTAAATACTGGATGTGCTAAATCACTTTATTTGCACAACTAGTTAGGTAGGCGGTGGGCAGACGACTAACTCTCGCAGGAGTTAATTCGCCACGCCACGAATATAGCTGACTTTACATTATGCAATTTCCGAGAATTATAACACACACTACATACACCCCCTTCTAAAAAAAAATGATTTACATAATTGACAAATAACAAAAAAAACTATTGAACTTAGCAAACGTTAACATTTGGGAGCTTATGTTGTGACAAAACACTTAAATCTGTACCCTGATTACAACTTAATTCCTTTCTTAACATCTTCCTTGCACGTGAAACACAAACTTTGTATATTAGAATAGCACAAAATTGGAAATAAAGTGAATGCAAATATTTCTAACTTAACGTCTTATAACAATTGATATGTGCTGAGATGACATTACGCAACCTTCGCGTACCTACTTGCTAACAAAAATGCCAATGCACCATTAACCTAGTTATCATCCAAGAATCTTACAGGTCTTTTAATTTTTCTGCCACTACATGATTTCTGTAAAGGCGTATACACATTAGCCTCACTATGCTGATCTAATCTACTGTCATGTCTAACTTCATTTTCTTCTAAAATATACGCGGGCTTAAGTCTATCAATCGACACATTACGTTCTCTATTATCAATTTTAAAATATTAAAAACTTTACTATTTCTTTCTAAAACTTTATATGGTCCGCTGTACGGAGGCGTTAGCGGTCTCCGTACCGCGTCCACTCTTAGAAAAACATGCGAACAGGAATTTAGATCAGCATGCACAAAAGTACTATTACTATTTTTACATGCCCTTTTTATGGGCTTAATTTTGTTCAAAGTGTCTCTTAAATTACTTATAAATGAATGTGGATTATCAATTTTCATACTTTTATCTGAACAAAATTCTCCCGGCAACCTTAAACAATGTCCCAGAGCAAATTCCGCCGCGCTAATATTATCGTTGTCCGCTTGACAAGCAGCTCTCAATCCTAACATGACCGTAGGTAGTTCTACTAACCATCATAGATTATTATTCAATCTAGCCACCAGAGCCGACTTCAAAGACCTATGCCACCTTTCTATCTTACCGTTACACTGTGGGTGGTATGGGGTAGTTCTCGTTTTTTGGATACCTAATAATTTCATTAAATCTGTGAATAATTCGCTTTCGAACTGTCTACCTTGATCGGTGGTAATAATTTTAGGACAACCGAAACGACAAATCCATCCTTCATAAACTGCTCTAGCTACCGACTCTGCGGTCATGTCCTTCACAGGGCAAATCTCAGGCCATCGTGTTAATCTATCGATCATAGTGACGCAGTAACGGAAACCGTGCTCAGTTTCCGGTAAAGGTCCTATCAAATCAACGTGCAAATGTTCGTAACGCTCGCTATGGTTAAAATCGCTAAGTTTCGAAACTGTGTGCCGAATAACCTTACTTCTCTGACACCTCACGCACGTCTTGGCCCAGGTACCTACGTCCTTATTCATACCTGGCCAAAAAACTTTTTTACTAATTAATGCACGCGATGCTCTAACTCCAGGATGAGAAACGTCATGAAATTTATGAAAAATACTTTTCCTAAACTGCGATGGTATATACGGCCTAATATTCTGAGCTGATGTTTCACAATATATTTTAATATCATCATTATTATCGAGCGCTAACTGTTTCAATTGCAATTTATCATTCGTTTTCATTAAATCCGCGAGCTCAGCGTCTGTCGCCTGTGCTCTCGCAACCTCCACGTATTCGCTTGAACTAGGGCATATGATACTCTCTATTCTTGATAAAGCGTCGGCCACCTGATTTTCAGTGCCTTGTATATGTTGTATGTCGCTTGTAAATTCGCTAATATACAACAATTGACGCGCTCGCCTAGGTAACTCTTTATTAGAACTTATTTTACTTAAAGCAAAAGTGAGCGGCTTATGGTCCGTGTAAACTGTTAAATTTCTACCTTCGATTAAATCTCTAAAATAAACTATTCCCGAATAAATCGCTAAAAGCTCCTTGTCATACGTGGAGTACTTCTTTTGCGGTTCTGATAACCTTTTTGAAAAATATCCTAAAGGTTTCCAAGAATTACCTTCCCACTGATTTAACACTGCCCCTATACTAAAATCTGACGCGTCAGTCATTAACCCTAACTTAGCATTAGATATCGGATGCGAAATAGTGACGGCATTTTTCAAATTTTCTTTACACACTTCAAATGCACTATTCGCCTCGTCTGTCCAATCTATACGCGTCTTATCTCGTTTTTTAGCCCCGTGTAAATACCTATCTAAAACTCCCTGAACTCGAGCAGCGTTAGGAATATGATTTCTGTAAAAATTTAACATGCCCAAAAATCTACGTAATTGTTCTATTGTCTCCGGTTTCGGATATGACTCGATAGCTTTAACTTTTTCCGGCATCGGACTTATACCTTTTTCTGAAACTAAATAGCCTAAAAATTCTATAGACGACTGTCCAAAAACACATTTACTTAAATTAATAGACATTTTATATTTACTCAATCTTTCAAATACTAATCGCAAATGTTCTTTATGTATATCGGGGTTATCCGATCCAACGATGACGTCATCTATGTACCCGAACACGACTGACTGACCTTTGCCCCCTGTACAGTCGCCGCCATAATTCAATTGTTCTATGCCTGATAAGACTGTATTATTGATAAATCTTTGAAATGTTTGTGCCGCGTTACGCAGGCCAAACGTCATTCTTGGAAATTCAAAAAGGCCAAATGGCGTAATAATAGCTGTTTTTTTTAATGTCATCTGGATTAATACCTATAAAATGATAAGCTCTACAAATATCTAATTTTGAAAAAAATTTCTTATTATGTAACCCATACGTAAAATCTTGTACTCTAGGTATCGGATAACGATCTGGCTTTGTAATTGCGTTTAACATCCTATAGTCCCCACAGGGTCGCATACCACCATCCTTCTTAGGTACAATATGTAAAGGACTGGCCCACTCACTATTTGAAGGTCTACATATTCCTAGTTCTTGCATCAACTGAAATTATTTTTTAACCCTATCGTACCTGTCGGCCGGTAACCTCCTGGCACGCGCGTGGACAGGTTGTCCAGTAGTCTCTATGTGATGATAAACGGAATGCTCTGGGACGTCCTTGAAGGTTGGCGGTCGCGTGATGTCCTGAAATTGTTCCAGTAAATCCGCGTAAGGATGGTTGCTATTTATGCTTTTAATAGTGTCGACAAAATTTGTACTTTTAATTCCACAGACCCTTAGGGTGGTCACCGTATCAATTAACTTATTATTATACAGATCTACATTTAATTTAAAATTCCTCAAAAAATCGGCACCTATTATCGGCTGTTTTACATCACATACGACAAAAGGCCATTTAAATGACCGTCTTAAGCCTAACGATAACTCTAAATTACATATTCCATAACATTTAATTTCGCTGTCATTAGCAGCATACAACTTTAGATCGATTTTTTTGATAGGCTTTCTAACACACCACTTTGGAATTACGGAAATGTTAGCGCCTGTGTCGATCAAAAAACTATATTTCGTTACATTATCTCTAATCAATAAACGATGGCTTTTGGTTACCTGACCTTGAGTACATCCGTCCACCGAGCCCGCATGTACCCCATCTAGTTTTCCGGCTGCTTGGCTCGCCACGCACAGGGTTGCTCGCAGCGGCTAGCCCTCGATCTGTACCGAAAGTGAAAACGGCACAGCCAGTCCGGGTCCCTAGGTACTCTTCGCGGCCGCGATGTCGATCTTCTCCTGAAGTCGGTCGGTCTGTAGTTGCTCCTCGAGCGCCCGCGACCCCTTAGTTCGGCGCGGAGCGCTGCAACCTCCAGCTCCAATCTGCTCATCTGCTCGTCCGACTGTCCATCTGCTGCCTTCTTGCATGACACGGCTGCCACATCTCCGACGTTGGTGTATTCAGTAATCTTGTCTGCCATGGCCGCCAGCTTGTCCAGAGACTGATCTTCACAAACCGCCATGACTGCTCGAACTGATGACGGCATCTTCGACAACCACAGGTTCTTCAGTGTGTTGTCCGCAATTTGTGCGCTGCGCCCCAGATCTTTCATACGCCTTAAAAACTGGGAGGGTCTTTGCGAACCCAACTCCAGCTCCGACACCAACTTCTGCATTTGTCTTTCGGCACTCTCTTCATAAACCTGCAGCAGTCTCTCCTTAAGCGCCGTATACTTGTCCTGGGCGGGCGGTGACATCACGAGGTCGCTGACCTGCTGAATGGCCTCTTTTCAAACCTAAATTCAACCTGGTCATATCGAAACTCGTTTCGATATGACCAGGTTGAATTTGATCTCTTCACCTTGTTTCTGTGGGGCCATCACAGCCTCGAACTGCGCGAACCATAACCTTGGTAAGTCTGTCCACAATTCCGGTAGCTTGGTAGACACGCTTATGGATGCCAACGCCGCGCCTGACGCCTCTTCCTTGCAACCCGTGTCTGATGCCTTGTTCATTTTTCTCGAACGAAATTGAGCCGATGAGTCAATGAGCTGATGAGCCGCCTGCCGCTGTACTCGCCACGTGCCACGGCGTGTTCTTCTATTACGTCACGCTAACTTCCTGTCGACGCGTGGAATTCGATCTCGAACAAAAATTTAGCCCACAGCCGATGTCACTATTTACGCCGATTCCCTTCACTACAAACTTTCTTCGAGAGTTCTTCGTCGGGGTCACCAGTTTAGTGTACAAAGGCTGGGGTCTTCAAATTAAATACTGGATGTGCTGAATCACTTTATTTGCACAACTAGTTAGGTAGGCGGTGGGCAGACGACTAACTCTCGCAGGAGTTAATTCGCCACGCCACGAATATAGCTGACTTTACATTATGCAATTTCCGAGAATTATAACACACACTACAATTCTACTAGCAAACTAACAGACAAACCTTTTTTTGCTCGCGTTAGTGTGTAAACACATTGGGTCCACTTGCGCGTATCTGGGTTAAAATTAAACCAGGGTTAAATATCATGTTTGCTCTCTCGTTCTTCGTATTTATGAAAGAGAAGTCACAATACTTTAACCCAGGGCTAACTCTAACCCAGATCTGCCCAATTGGGCCTTCCAGATGTTAAGGATATTATGATATTTCGGATCTTGATGGGATAAAGGATTAAATTATATAGGTTACGTTCACGGACATTAAATTATTTCGGATTATCTGTTAGTTTAGGATAATTTTTTAAATAAGGTTTATGATCAATGTAAGTAAAATGCAAATTCTGCATTTTACAAGTTTAGGTAATCATTTGGCCTAAAAAGCTAGTGAGTCGTCGGCTCGCCCGGAAAATTAAATAAACATAATGCTTTGTTCTTTGATTGGTTTAAGCTGCGTATATTCAATAATCAGTAACAGCGTCATTTTACATATTCAAACGTGGCAGACATTGCCCTGTTTTATCTATGAAAGGGTAGGATGAAAAATGAACAAAAACCTATTCTCATGCTTAGCAAATATACTTGCAAAATTTCATATAAATTGGTAGAGCTGTAACGAGATTTTTAAACGTTAGATAATCTAGACCTGCATTTACCATTTAATTATTTGTAGCTTCAAATAAACATTATTTGTAGCTGCAAATAAAAATATTATTTGTAGCTGCAAATAAACATATTATTTGTAGCTGCAAATAAACATATTATTTCTAGCTGCAAATAAACATATTATTTGTAGCTGCAAATAAACATAATTTTTGTAGCTGCAAATAAACATATTATTTCTAGCTGCAAATAAACATATTATTTGTAGCTGCAAATAAACATATTATTTATAGCTGCAAATAAACATATTATTTCTAGCTGCAAATAAACATATTATTTGTAGCTGCAAATAAACATATTATTTATAGCTGCAAATAAACATATTATTTCTAGCTGCAAATAAACATATTATTTCTAGCTGCAAATAAACATATTATTTCTAGCTGCAATCGAACTATACTATTCGTTATTTATTTTCAGTTGGGTGGCGTTCGCATTAGTCTTCATATGCCTCATCGCTATGGCGTGTTGCGGCAGCGTGCGTCGTCAGGCGCCGCTGAACTTCATATTCCTGGGCGTATTCACGGTCGCTGAGAGCTTCCTGCTGGGAGTCACGTCCAGCATGTACTCGAGTGACGCGGTGAGTATCTGCAGTACCGGAGCGTAAAGCGTGCTGCCTGTATAGCGAAATTGTCTGTAGACGCGATGCGACATAAATCGAGATAACTGTCGCGCGCTTCTCGCACCAATACATTTGTCGAAGAAATATGTGGCGGGCCAATTAGCGCGTAGACCCGCGTAGCCTGTCTCTCCTATTGGTGCGAGTAATATCCAGGTGTCTATAGCTAGGCAGAAAGGATAAAAACAAAATTATTTATTAGCAGTTTTAGGGCCTGTTTAACAATCTACTGATAAGTGACCATGTCGCTCGATAAGTAAAGTAAGCAGCAACAAAACCTGCGAATAAGCTATCCAGATTGTGAAATAGACCCAAAGCATATTACTACATACTATATGCAAAGTAGGCAAACTAAAAATACTTATTCAATCTCTTTTCAGGTGATGATGGCAGTCGGCATTACGGCGGCGATCTGCCTCACGCTCACGCTCTTCGCGATGCAGACCAAATGGGACTTCACCACCATGGGCGGGATACTGCTGTGCTGCACCGTGGTGCTATTGCTTTTCGGTGAGTACTAGCTTTCCTGAGTCCGTGGTAGTGATTTGTCTATCCGGATGCGAAACGCAACCGCTCGACTCGAGTGTGACAACCAACTGAAGCGCCGCGCGGTGTCTTTTTTTTAGCCCCACCCGCCGCGGTAACTTTTTCATGGAACCATTTTTTTGCTCAGTTACGCTTCTGTAGTATTCAATTCGTAGCGTAAAACTGACAATTATTGTATTGTGACTGCATGTGGTTTTCATAATACAAATAAATTATGTGAACACTACCTGCTCATGAATTAGATTCCCTGATAGTACACTGAACAGTCGTGGACGATACACCACTTTTCAACCTTATTACGATAGTAATGTAAATAACTTCTTTTTCCAGGTATCATCGCCATGTTCATCCCGAAGAACAACATCGTGACATTGGTCTACGCGTCTCTCGGAGCCCTGCTTTTCTCGTTCTACCTGATCTACGACACTCAGCTGATGATGGGCGGGAAACACAAGTACAGCATCTCCCCGGAGGAGTACATCTTCGCCGCTCTGAACCTGTATCTCGATGTCATCAACATCTTCATCTATATTCTCACCATAATCGGCGCAGCCAGAGAATAAAGTAATTGATTTGGTGGCTGAAAAAAAAACCGCACGGCTACTTTCTCAAACTCTTTGAAGTACAGACTTGAGAGCGTCTTAACTTTCAAAAAGCTTTTGAGAATTTGGGCGTTAGTCTGTCTAAATCGCGGTACGTTTGCCTTAATTTTTATTGATTTGTCAATCTAATGTGGCGTTGTCAATGAGGTCGTATAAAATTTGGTTTCACATTTGACAGGCGTTCGTAATGCCTCATTCGTTTTATTTTTTTGGACAAACATCTTTTTCTTTGACAATTAAAAATAATTTCGGCCACCACATCAAATAATAATAAGTCACATTTGATGTTTGCATAACGATATAACGCAACTAAGATCCCGAATTTTATTAATGAACTTGCAATTCACCTGATTGCAGGTCCGTCTTGTTGTAAGCCAGATGAGCAGCTTAAATTATTTCGGAGTGAGCTAAAAACTCGAAAAAAACGTGAAGTATTATTGGCAGATCTTTTTAGGTGTTGAAGGAATAACGATTATTTTTTTATATTTAAAATACGGGGTCTTAACTGTTCTAGGTGTTTAATTTAACGAAAAATAATTGTAAAGATATTTAATAGTATGTATGTTCTCTTCAGTTTGTTTTAAGGTACCTTATACAAAATATGTACTTCGATGAAATAAGTTTGGCTCAGATATGTACAATTTAAAACATATTCTAGCTCGAGAATTAATAATTTTTCTAGACTCAGCGATACTTTTGGCTCCCAACATTCCGTCTTAAAATTCACAAACATCAAATGTACCTTGACAATAGACAATAATTTTGACTGTTTTCATCATTGTATTCATTTAAATATTCACTGTAGCCAGGTTAATAAATAAAGATCGGAAATGAAATAAAAACATCGTTCAAGTGTTTGTTGTTCAAACTTAACGACTATTAGAGTGTAAATAAGCACAAATTTAAGCGTAAAACTCGCACATAGCCCCAGAAGTATTGACCAGGGGGCCTAGCAGTAAAATTTGACAGCGGTGTAATCGTAACTTTATCGAATGAAATTTGTATGGACGCTGTCATGATTTTGACAGATTTTCATACGATTCTCATTCGATAACGTCACGGTTACGCCGCTGTCAAATGTTTCTGCTAGGCCCTCAGTCATTCCTCTGAACTTGGCCGACTGTGTTGTGAGAATGCCGTATGTGCTTCGGCTACCTTGAGACATTTAAAACCACCTGTCCCAGGCACTACAGTATTATAAGAGTAGATCAACTGTATAAATCAACCACGGATGAAAAGACCTAAGTGTTTTGACATTGGAAATGTCTTTTCGTTCGCTCCAGTGCAGGCTCCGATTTCACGAAAAAGTGCGATCCCCTTATGTCTCGGAGAGTTGTGAAGATATTATATTCAAAAAATGCTCAAAAGACGCGTATTCACGAGAGCTGTAAGTTCCAAAAAGAATTATTCGAGAAAGACAAAAAGGAAAAAAGTTATGGCCAAAAACGTGAAGAAAAAACGAATTTTTGATTTTGGCGCTCGATATTTTTGAAACGAAGAATGATATCAAAATTTTGAGAAAAACTCCTCTGGACAAATTAGTTAGCTACAATTTGAGCCTAAAACAAAGACGATCGATTAAGGGTTTGCCCTGTAGCCTAACCTTTTTGAAAAAAGGTCCTTTTTTTTCGAATTCCGTATATTCATTTCCAATTTGTTCGATAGTCGTGTAAGGAACGTAATCTGTTTTTTTTTAAATTATCAACCTGACTAATAAAAAAACATCAATCGCTAATCTATATTATTCTACTAAACGTGATGTCTAGCCTTATAGTAGTTTGTCCAGGTTCATAACTAGTACATTTATAACATCACGATTCAACAACTCATATTATATCACAAGTAACTACTTATTCTCACATTAACTTAATAATATTACATGTTAAATCTAATATTTTTCAAAATACTTGTGAAAGTAAGTAAGTAAGACGTAAAAGGCGCAAATGTAAAAATTGTGTTTACTTTTACCATATCCAGCAATATTATAAGCATTATAATTTATTCCTGCTTTAATTTTTACCTACTAAGTTTATCATTTTATATTTTTGTATGAAAATGAATATTAATAAAATAGTCCATAGTCATTTGCGTCCAAATATAAACACCCATTTAGTTTTTGTTAGTATGTATCATTATTTGTTTCTTCATATAATCCATATTGTAGGATAACTTTAATGGAGTTAAAAATGGAGGCTACATTATTCCTTCAAGTATTCTCGTGTAAAGTATGTGTGTAAATAGTCGTATAATATATAAGAGCTTTATATTTTTCGCTTTAAATATAGATCAAGCTGAAATAGTCCTATTTATAATGGCTATAGTGTCAGATTGAAACTTACAGGCTTTTGCTGTAGTCACTATGGTCAAGTAATATTGGTAATTTTGGAGACAAATTATTGTCTCTGACTTAGGCCGCTGCCTCGATTGTGAGCGGCCGGGCACGGACAGCGGCGACGCGCGCAGGCGCCAGATGACTATGGCGCCCGCACCAGCCTGCGCGCGTCGCCGCTGCCCGCCGCTGCGAAATTCCAGGCAGCGGCCTCACATGTAACATCGATGTCAAGTAGTTTAGCTTATGGCATGCAAATATAATAAAACTTCTATAGTGCAATTTCAAATCGCATTGCAATACTTAACAAAGAAGTAAATAAATAATTGATTGCGAATGATTGTGAGTGAGAGCGATGTTGAGATGCGAGTCTTTTTAGATGCCAGTTTGCAGATTTGCGTTAAATATATGGCTAGATTTGCATTAAAAGCGATATACAAATATAAAATCTAAGTTCGTTCTAATATTATAACAACTATGAGATATTATGTACCTAAAATGGTTACAGACTTATTAAACCATATAAATGTATTATGTATCATTTTATATATATAACACAGATTTTATGTTACCCGTCTTGTACACAATTATATAAAACCAAATATAACTGAAAATGTGAATCGCTACGTTTAAGCTTTGGGAGGTAGATTGTACAAAATGGTGTTCTCTCTCGCACATTTGTGTAACAGTGAGATAGAATGAAGTAACATAGAACAACAATTACATATTATAATATTTTGTGACGTTATAATATCTTTTCCTTTCTTACGTTTAACAAGAGTAGCAGATTTTTCATAATTTCTTGCGATTTTAATTTACATTGTGTTGTAGCTTTTCTGTTTTTGAGTTAAATTTTCTTTTTCAGGGTAGAAACAAAATATTATCATGAATTAGGTAAGTCATAAACCTCATCTATTTGCGTGTATCTACTTTTAACGGACTGATAGACTAAACGTAGCGATTTGCACTTAACGCCAGTACAAAGTTATTTTAAAGAACACTATAATATGGAAGTAGTTTTTGTTAATGATGTTAAATTTGATTTATAATAAATATCTTATATTAATTACATGTGTTGTTGTTTTATTTACATTTCATATCTGTCTATACGTATATAAATTTTTTATAGAGGTTGGGCGTTTTGACCCGCTGTTTAAAAAAGTGTCGACCACAAACCAAAATACTATTAGATTGTACAATTGTCATTCACATTTCATTTAAATAATCACAGAATTATTTTAATTCAGATGCATGGAGAGGTGGAGAAAATCAATATATTGGCGTATTTCACATCAAGCGGACAAGCAAAAAAAAAAGAGGTCGTGAATTTTGTTTATATTCTGGTCAGTTATACTTCTAGTAGACGTGGATGTGTGCACACAATGTTTTTTCGTATTATAGTACAATGCTGAGTTTTTAAAAAAATATAGTATTTTTTTAAGAGTAAAGTTCTAAGAGTGAAGTTCGTTATTTTTGGATGCTTAATATTTTCATCATTTAATTTGTAATATAAACCAAAATGTATTATTTCTTATAGTTTAATTGTTTAATTTTTCTATCGAATTCTAAATTTGAATTTTTTTGCGTATACTAAAACGAAAGCGAAAATTTAAAATCGATATTTGAGTAACTTCGACTTTTTTATTTTGAACTATTTTAACCTTCAATTAAAGCTTTACTATACGTTTACTATACGCAACAAAAAAAACAACTTTATAATTCGATAAAAACATTAAAAATTTCATCTTTTAACTATAAGAAACAATACTTTTTGGTTTTTGTTACAAATTGATTGATGAAAATATTAAGCATCCAAAAATAACGGACTTCACTCTTAGTAATTTTTTAAAAGATCATCTCAGCAATAAATACGAAAAAAACATTGTGTGTACACATCCACGTCTACAGTATAACTGACCAGAGTAGGTATAAACAAAATTTACGACCTCATTTTTTTTTTGGTCCGCTTGACGTAAAATGCCCCATATTGATAATAATATTTTATAATATGAATATTAGTTGAAATTAGTTAAAATGTATGACAATTCACTCCACCTCCTACAGATATCCGATCTGTGTCTTGTTTCATAGAGTCCCTGTGTCCTTCAATCAATCAATCAATCAATAATTTATTGCAAGAATGTGGTATACATAAGGTCTTAAAAATATTATAATAACTAGGATGCAACATTCTGCCATCACAATGGCGCGCAAAATATCCTTAACATGCAAGGTTAGGTTAGGTGTGTGAAGTTAAAATTTATAAATTGCAACAGATTGGAATTAAATAAAATATGTCAAAATTTTTGGAAAAGTACTGTGAATTTTGTTTTACAAAAGTACAAATATCCCTAATGTACAAGCATACCAGAGGCAGAATACGAAATTTCTTAAATAAGGTTTTGCAACTGTCTGAGCCCTGAGGGCCAAGCTCCGCAAATGGCTCTTACACACTTCTTCTGAACCATAAATGCCTTGTCAATTTCAACAGAGTTCCCCCATAGCAATAGCGCATACGAGAGCACCGAAGACACATATCCGTGGTATGCGCATATCCGGCTGCGGTCGAGACTTTGATACGTAACATTTTAATTGCGTATACGAACTTGTCCAGTTTGTTGCATACGTGGCTTATGTGATCTTTCCAATCACAGTGTCTGTCTACTATGACCCCTAAAAATTTTGTAGAATTAACTTCTTCTATATTAATGCTATCAAAGGTTAAATTGAAGTCAAGTCGTGTCCCATAGTCCCTAAATGGAATAATTTTAGTTTTATTGATATTCATTTTTAGATTATTATATTCAAGCCATGAAATTATTTTGTCAACCGTATTACAAATGTCATTTTGGTACAAGTATACATTCTCACATTTAATTATAGCTGTTGTATCATCCGCGAATAAAATAGTATTTTAAAATTAGATTTAGTATTTTGACATTAGGTAAATCATTGATGTAAAGCAAAAATAGTTCTCGCCCTAGTAAGCTTCCTTGCGGAACTCCAAATTCGTTGCATAGAAACTTCGACCTACTAGTCATTTGTTTACCTTGAGTAATTTTTGAAATCTCTACGCACTGTCGTTCCTTCCGTTCTTCTCCATCCATCTCCATCCTTTTTATACCAGATACTTTTTTATACAAAAAACCCAATAACTAAGGGCCTGTTTCACAATATATTGATAAGTGTCAGATACGTTTATTGGCATGTATTGTCTCTGTCGCTCAATATAAAGTAAGCAGCGACAACAAACTTCCCAATAAGCTATGTGACACCTAGTTGTGGAACAAGCTCTAAGTAATAGAGGTTATTAGCGACACGATCGAGTGGCGTACCTACAGCGTTGGTTTTTTTTCAGAATCAGAGGATTGGTACCAATGTCGCAGTTTTAGTTATTATCAAATTCAGGATTATTACGAATATAGTCTGTTCGCGTTAAGAAGGCAGTGAACCACGCGTGCACATGTCAAAATTGACCAATGACGCGCTGTGTTCACATTGACCGATTAAAGTAAGGCATTTTGACATAATAATATATGCGCATGATTCTCTGACTTCTTAATGCGAAATGTGAATACACTAGGTTTTGTTACACTTAAACGTTTATACGAAAGACATAAAAAATGCAAGACGTTTGGCTCGTCGTACACTACACATCCGCTCAACATCATAATATTCCTTTGAAATTCCTCATAGGTATTATGTTTCACTTAATATGAGTCACGGATATACTCGGAGCGATTTCAGCCCTACTGGGGCTCGGTATTTATATCAGGTCCTTATCGTCTGTGCACGATAATCAACAGTTATCTTTGAACAGTTGTGATACACGGACCGAATATGGCACAGGTAAACTTTTTTAAATAATATTTTTAATTAACTATATGTTTTTTCTGGAGTTTAAGACTAGATTATAATATGAAATATAATTATAGACAAAAACCTACTCTACGTTCACACTGTACGCGGCGAGGCGCTGCATTTTTAAGATAAACTTTATATTACCGACTCAAAAACATAGTTTTATTGCAACAGCGGTACCGCGCTACGTAGTGCAGCTCGAAATCCGAACTCTTGCAATTAAACGTGGATATTCTTCTTTATAGCGAATAAAGTTCAATTTTTAATCGCTATTTTAAAAATGCAGAGCGGCGTCGCGTCTCGGTGTGAACTGACGCTTATAAAATTACACCAGTCATGATTTTTGCAATTTTGGTCCCCTAATTTCGCCGTAGAATGTTTGTTACAATTTCAGACTAGATTGGACTTCGTAATAGATTAACCTAACAGTACCTACTTGTATTATTATAATTATTAGATGAATTCATTGTACTCATATTCATGGCCTCATGGGTTATAAACTTTTCAGTTTCATGTTTCCATCATTGTTATTTTACCATAGACGCATATATTACGACGTGAAATAACATCTTTCATATTGAAAAGTTTATCTCAATAATTTTTAACACTTTTACCTAATAGAGATTGCACTTTCAACTATTCTTTTGTTTTGATGTACTGTTATGTTATAATATCCAAAAATATGACGTTTCCAGGCGCAGTACGGTGGACCCATCGGGTTCGCGGAAGACGGTGAGGTCGGAAACTTTGACTTCACTGAGGCCAGCATCAGAAGAGGCTTCATACGGAAGGTAAAGTTAATGTCTAATGTATTTTGAATACTTTCATATTATGTGTAAAGTCGCCGACAAACCTGGTGAGTCGTATATCGACCATATTACTATCGTAATAAGGTTCAAAAGCATCGTACCGCGGGTGTCCGCGACTGTGCAGCTTACTATCAGTATTCAGAGAATTTATTAGTATTTTAATAACCGCATGCAGTCACTATATAATAATTGTCAATGATACGTCAGTTTAATAATAGGTCTTTACCTATGAAATTGCCGTTCTGCAGTACTGGCCATTTCAAATCAAAATAATTTTTGTTTGGCTAAGAATTCTAATTTCAAATTAATTTTATTTTAAAAACATGGAATTCTTTTTCCAAAAATAGTCATTTGTTTATTGATTAATGTTACATTTTCATCGCATTTCAATCCTTTTCGTCATCACGGATACGTTAAATATTCGAGTAATTATGTAATATGAGTACCGTCGTGGCAGCGACGCGCCACAAGCGGCACGCAACATCAACGACGTTTACGGAGCTAGCACTACAAACAAACGCACCACCTGTTATTGGTTTGCTCGCTTCCTTTCTGGAAATTTCGACCTGAAAAATGAACCTCGCGGTCGTGCGTCAAATTGGCAAGGTAAAAAAAAGCTTGACAAATGGGTGCCCCACGAACTCAATGATCCAGCGCGAAGTACGCATCGAGACGTGCCTTGCACTGCTCAACAGTCACACAAATCAAGGAATTTTGATCCGCATTGTTACCTGCGATAAAAAATTTAGGATCCAAATTTAGGTTGGATCCTGGTTCAGCATTTAAACAATGCCCTAAACGAAAACTTACCCCTAGAAAAGTGATGGTCACTGTTTGGTGGTCTAGCACCGGCGTGATTCATCACAGCTTCTTACCAAACGGGGTGAGCATTACTGCAGATGTGTACTGTGAAGAACTGAACACAATGATGGAGAAGCTGGCACATCTCCAACCAGCATTGGTCAATCGCTCGTCTCCGCTGCTCCTGCACGACAACGCGCGACCTCATACTGCACAGCAGACGGTCTCCAAGTTGCAAGAACTGGGGTTGGAAGCTCGCCGTCATCCGCCCTACTCACCAGACCTTGCGCCTACAGACTACTACTTTTTCCAGAAATTTGATAACTTCTTGGCGGGAAAAAAATTCAATACCCGAGAGGCAGTACAAAATGCCTTTGAAGAATTTGTTGCCTCCCGTCCAGCTGATTTCTTTAAGAAGGGCATCAATAAACTGCCACTGCGTTGGCAAAGATGCATTGATTGCATGGGTGATTACTTCGATTAATACAAATAAAAAATATATGAAAAAAATTCGTTTAAATTTTTTCATACAAAACGGCAATTTCATAGGTAAAGACCTAATATCATAATATTATTATAATACTAACAAATTATGACAACGGTCAACCTGCTTATGAATTAGATTCCTTGATAGTACATAGACCCGGCAAAATGTGGAGCCAGTCGATTGTACAAAACTAACATAAATAATAAGTGGAATAAAAAAACGAAAAATGCCCCTGGCAAGGCATTGCCGAGAGCGATGCGTCTCAGTCCTCACTTAGCGTAATAAATGTTTTGGTTCTTGAGCATAGATAATTATAGTATCTATAGCTCTCAGAATAATGATTATGTATATATTTATATAGCTAGTGACGTTGTTCACAAACTTTGTCCGAATCAGCAGAGGAGTCATGAGTGCGTTTTACATTCCAGGTGTACGCCATACTAATGTGCCAGCTTCTGGTGACGATGGGAGCCATCGCCCTCTTCCTCTTCCACGAGCCCACCAAACTGTTCGTCGTCAGAAACCCTTATCTTTTGTAAGTAACTTGACTGCAGGTGCAGTTGTATTGCAGTCCATAGACGTAAGTGTATTCTATTATAGACGAGGCATGTCGAGGCAATAACTGTCCCCACTTAAATGGTCCCACTTTTGGGGTTTTTGCCATTTTGACATTAGAGGTATGGTGAAATCAAGATGGCGTAACTTTTTCTTGTATGAATTTTTTTTTGTCAAATGTACGTCATAACCCATCATTGGTTTTGAAATTATTGTTGCAGTCGTATTAACTGAATTCACGGTTTAAACTGTTGGCCGTATCTATGTCATTACTTTCTAGAATCATCCTTATTAATACGTAAAGCAAAAGGTGCAATCGGAGTGGTATAAAATATTGGCCGGTAAATGAAAGTTTATGTGGAGCAAAGTGTGCAGAAAATCATTAAATTAATAAGAATAACAACGTCTATACGATACTCCCACTTTAACACCCACTAATGTTCGTTGGATAAATACAATTTAGTTGCACGTTGACGTTTGTTAACCTGTCACAACATTTAAGCAATGCGCACTGGCAATAAAACTGTCTTAGGCTGCCTACGCACTGGCGACCATAGACGCGGCCAGGCCGCCGCGGCCATGGTCGCCGGTGCGTAGGCAAGCGCGACATGTGGACGGCCGAAAAATTTGCAGTCGACTTCCAAGGGTGTGTCAAGATGGACGTGCAGAAGATAATCACGCTAACTGTGCTTGTGTATTTACTACGAAAACGAAAACGGAAGATTTCACGTAAAAGACAGTTTTGGGTGCATCCATTACTTTGCGAGAGAAAGACTAAAGGATTATATTATACTTATTTTTTGGATTTAAAAATGTATGAGAAGAGATTCTTTAATTACATGAGAATGTCAACGAATACTTTTAACCTGTTACTGGATACAATAAAACCAAAAATTACTGGAACTGGTAACAACTATCGGAAATGCATTCCAGCAGAAGAAAAATTAGTAATAACAATAAGGTAAGCTTTTTCTTTTTTAAATACAGAATGTTTAAAAAATACGTGATATATTTTAAAGGCTGTTTCGGAATGGAGTATTGTGTACAGGAAAAATAAAAATAATGTGATAGGGCCTTTTTTTTACTTAAACTGCTAAATGGATTTTTTTGTAAATTTGAATTATACAAGACTCGATTCTGAATCACCCTAAACCACCACTGTTGTGTTTTTCACAACAACCTGTATAATTCATTGACCAAGGTTTTGCCACTTTAAAAAATTTATGAACTATTGTTCAGTAGTATTCTACTTTACGACTTTGAAAAGGAGAGGAAAAGGGCTTGCTTATAACATGTTTTTAAATATTAAAAAACTGAAGTAGATAATCAAATTATTTGTATTTTCATAACTTAAAAAATGGCAATTGTGAACAATTAATCATTCAAATTGGGAAATAGGTCTATCATTTCTGAATTTTGAGAAATATCAGAATAATGAGTATGAGTATCGCTGTAATTTGAATCATCTGATATCCTGTTGGTAGTAGAATAACCTGAATAACTCGGTCGATGCGGGTCATATTCTTGGTCGTTAAGAGTATTGAAATTACTTGAATAGTTTATGCGCGCTGTTGTAGGTGTACAGTTCGGTTGGTATTTTTCTATAATTTCCATGATTTCCATTTTCGCTTTGGTCTTCATTGCAGCAGGGATTGTTTGAAATCTTTCGAGGAGGGATAAAAGAAACAGTCTGTCACAATTTGAATCATTCTGTGTAGTCGCTATGGTCTTATGCAGAACTGAAATTAGAGGGTCTGTATCGGATTCTTCGTTTGGTATTTTTTTCTTCCTTTTTGTTCTAAGCGACTTTGATGCAGACTGTTGAGTCTCAAGATCAGAAGATCTTGCACTTTCATTTTCTTGACTTGCCTCTTCGAGACTATTTTCTGTTGCGTTTGTGTCCAGCACTGATTTCAAAAACAGTAATTGGTTGAAATAGGTGTATTGTGATTTACGTTTTGCAGCAGAACCACTTTTGACATCTTTAAGACGGCGCAGCTCTCTTGTGAAACAGTCTCTAAGGTTTTTCCATCTTTTTTGGAGAGTAATGCCTGTAAATCAATAAATAAATGTAGTACATATTACAAAACTAATATTATGTTTATTAATGTGAATTTTATTTTCAGGTATTTGGCTACTGGGTGTTCTTTATCTCATATAAGTCATGAATACCGTATAGGGCTTCCTACAGTATCGGAAATAGTATTTGATGTTTGTGAAGCAATATGGGAGATATTAAAACCAATTGTGATGCCACAATTGACCAGAGATAAGTGGATTCAAACGGCTGAAGGTTTTCAAAAATACGCCCAATTTCCTAATTGCATCGGAGCCATCGACGGCAAGCACATTAGAGTTATCAAACCACAACATTCGGGATCTCTTTATTACAATTACAAGAATTATTTTTTAATCGTGTTACTTGCAATATGTGATGTAAATTATAAATTTCTTTACGTAGATATTGGAGCATACGGCAAATGCAGTGATTCGTCAATTTACAAAGACTCTGTATTTTATCATAGGCTTTTAAATAATGATCTCGATATTCCGAGCAATAACCCCATCAAAGAAAATGGCCAATCAATGCCGTTCGTTTTAGTGGGTGATGAGGCGTTTTCACTATCGGAACATATGATGCGACCGTATGCTGGGAGAAACTTGAATAATGTAAAGACTAATTTTAATTATCGACTATCCCGTGCCCGCCGCTATATTGAATGTACATTTGGAATATTAGCCAATAAATGGCAGATTCTTCACCGACCCCTAAACGTCAAGAAAGAATTTGCAGTTGTGATTATAAAAGCTCTATGTGTGCTTCATAATTTTGTGCGAGAAAGAGACGGATATGATTTCAAGGACACGTTAACTGTACCAGAGGCTTTATTAGAAATACCTGCATGTTTACCTAATAGAGCAAATAGAACATCAACCGAATATCGAGATATATTCGCAAACTACTTCAGTACCGATGGTCGCTTGCCCTGGCACAATTTGTAAATATATGGGTGCGTACCTACGACGGCTGCTCAGTTTGTGCGTTGAGGCAATTGCTCGCCGCGAGCCGCCATTGCGCGCCGTAAACAAAATGGCGTCGAACGCACATGCGGTATGAGTAATCTTTTTAAAAAGTTATTCCAATCATTACGAAAACCTGGGAAATTTTAGCAAATAATTGTCAAAACTCATGTGCAAAGCGAAAAATAGTAGAAATAAAATAGTTATACTTTTGACAATTACCTATTTGCTAAAATTTCTTAGATTTTGAATGAACGGAACAACTTTAAAAAAAAATCACTCATGTCACATATACGTGTCGAATGCTACTACAGCACCTGCTACGTTTATTGTAGTTCATCGCATTATTAATTTACTTAGGCATAATAAAATAAAATACTAACCAAGTTCTGCCTTTTCTTTATCTTCCATGGATTCACCGCCAAATATATCGACCACTTCAAGCCACAACTGCCGCTTAACATCTTTATTGGAGTAATCATTTGATGCTAAATCCCATAAACCTCTTCTATTTTCAACTTCAATTATGAACCTTTCCGTGTCGAAATTGGCCATTGTAAAATAATCACTCTGTAGCTAGCTACACGTCTGGTCGCCGCGGCCGATGCGGTAGCACTGATGAATTTTAATACAGAAGTGATGTTCTCGACGGCCACGATTGGTCGCTGGTCGCGTGGCATCAAATTGGACGCCGCGGCCAACGGTGGCCGCTGGTCGCTGGCCGCTAAGTGCGTAGGGGCTATAGCGATTGCCATATAAAGTCCAGAATTCACTGGCCGCCGCGGCCAGGTCGCGGCGACCATGGTCGCCAGTGCGTAGGAGGCCTTATGCCTCCACCATTTGCATTCCGACTATCGACTTTAGCGCACGCGAAATAGAGTCAACTTTTCCGCATAACATCACCGTGTGTTCCTAACACAATCATGTTGTGGAAGTAGTGGATGCTATAATAGAGATCTCCGACCGAGCGAGATGGTATGCTCGGTCAGGCCGAAGCCCAGTTTTATGAATTTCAGATGTCGTATATACAGATACAGTGCCGATCATAGAAAACTTCGATAGCGTGATTCAGGATTGTGGCGCTAATTAGTCCGCCACATCACTCCCCCCCGAAAACCTGAGGTCGAACCTTGAGTCGCCTGTGCCAGTGAGTCCCAGTGAGTCGGAACTGTGCTGCTGCTGCACGGGCTCCAATGAGTCGGAGTGCTGCCGTGCAGGCCGATGCTACGTGCTGACCAGGAGAGATGTGCTCTGCTTGCTGACCGGTCGTTGTAGTGAGTGTGCCCGTTGAAGACGATGAGGGTTCGACCAGGCCGCGGTGCGTTGAGGCTGGTTGGTCGAGGTACCCGATGAGGCTGAAGCTGGCTGGCCGGGTGCGGAGGGGTGGGGGGGAATGATGATGATGATGTCCAGAAGGAGGCGTCGTCGAATCGAGGTCGTCGTTGTCGAGGGTCACCAATGTGGGAATAATGGATACCCCAAAGGGAGATCTCCGACCGAGCGAGGTGCTATGCTTGGTCAGGCTGAAGCCCAGTTGTACGAATTTCAGATGTCGTATATATAGTGCCGATCATAGAAAACTTCGATAGCGGATTGTGGCGCTAATTGGTCCGCCACAATGTTGTGCGGAAAAGTTAGCTCTATTTTGCGAGCGTTAAGGAGTAAGGAGCCTACAAGATATTTGAGGCTATAATTTAGAGCCCCATTGCAATACAAGATTTTTATGTGTTTTCAGCTGGATAGCATTCGCGGTGCTCATAGTGACGCTTATATCGATGGCGTGTTGCACCGAGGTGCGGCGGAGGGCGCCAATGAACTTCATCTTCCTGGCGCTGTTCACTGTGGCGCAGAGCTTCCTGCTGGGGATCGCCACCAGTATGTACGAGGTTTCTGAGGTGAGGATATACATGGGGTGGGGGCTATAAATATTACGTTTTCAGAATTTAACTTCGCTTTACTTCGCTTTACTTCGCTTCTCTTCGCTACGACTACTGCTCATAATTCGTTTCAAGTATGACCGCACTAAGCGGCAGCGGAGCGACGCGGTGCGGCGCGTCATAGTAATACCCCAATGGAGTGCCGCGTCGGGTAGTTCAGCTGCCACGTAGTTACGCCAAGTGCGGTCCCACCTTCAGTAGGGTTTGCATGAACATGGCTGACCAATCAGCGCCACAGTTCTGAATCGCGCTATCGAAGTTATTTCAGTATGGCGCTATTCGTATAGTATATTTTAAACATTACAAATGCCCGGTTTCCGTGGTGAATTCGTCGGTAGGTTATCTATTTATTGGTGCTATTAGTACAACAACTGGTTTCTGAATAAAAAAAAAACAATATTATGTGGTCTGTAAAAATACAATAACAATATTCAATATTCTGTGGAGTTATTGATTCCATAATTCGTTATTGACCTTTCAACTGATAGATGTCGCTAACACAGAAAGGAATTAAAAAACTTTACAGAAAATGATTATTTGTAATAGTTTAAAGCTCCACTTTACTCACAAAGTAACAAATGTTTTTCATAAAATTACATTCCCGAATTATATAAAAACAAAATAAATTCATTCGCGAATTACCACGACCACTAGATGGATCTTATAGGGACACTGCGCCAGATAAATTTAGTTTGCCTAGAGTTTGTGTAAAATCTTTAGAAACCGGGCATTATAATATTTTTATTTACCATATTATTATTTTCAGGTGATGATGGCTGTTGGAATAACGGCAGCCGTGTGCCTGGGCCTGACTCTCTTTGCGTTCCAAACCAAATGGGATTTCACTATGATGGGAGGAGCTTTAGTTGCTTTCACCATGGTGTTGCTGGTGTTCGGTATGTTGATAAAAGATGGCGCTTTTAAAATATGATATTTTACTCCTTACTAATAAAAGTATTTACACAACGGATAACTTATACAATTTTGCTGTCTTTGTCTAATACGTTGGCAAAGTCAAATGACAGGTTATTATTATATTGGTGTTAGTTACAATTGAAAATAGATGGTGCTTTTAAATGACGTTTAATATATTAATGATAGTTAGAGAGTTCTACAATAGATGGCGCTTTTTAATCATGTTTAATATAATGGTGTAAGTTAAATAACAAGCCGGCCTCAAAGTTTAATATTATTATGGTGTTGGTTAATTTATTCGATAATAGATGGCGTTTTGCAGAGTTTTTTAAAATTCTTATTCTCATCTTCGTCTCCGAGTTTCTACATAACATTATCTATTACTTATTTCCAGGGCTAATCACGATATTCCTGCCTGCGAACAGAATAATAACACTAGTATACGCGTCGGCTGGTGTGCTGATATTCTCCATGTATCTAGTCTACGACACACAGCTGATGATGGGCGGGAAACACAAGTACAGCATCTCCCCAGAAGAATACATATTCGCCGCCCTGAACCTGTATCTGGATATTATTAACATCTTCTTATACATTCTCACTATTATTGGAGCGACGAAGTAAATAGAACGAGAAAAGTACTTCCAGAACAATTTTTAAATTCTGAACAAGGTGACATCCGTGACAGGTTGTTTTTTTATTGTATTTGTAGATAAACAAAGGCACATATTTGTTATTTTATTTCATCCATTGCTAGCGATTAAAAACGAAATTTTTCAGTTTATCTTTAGAATACCTAAAGATAAACTGAAAAAAAGCAACTAAAGAGGTTTTGCCGGGAGTTCAATGGGTGACGTTGTAGGATTTTGTAAATCTTCATAAATTTGTGTTATTTCGGTTCTTAATGTGTAATATTGGTAGAATATTAACCATCAAATGGTACAACTTCTAAAAACGTGCTATTTTGTGTTTCCCGCCAAAACTCCCTAGGAACTTTCAGTAAAGCTTCTACCACTTTACTGAATCGACTGACATGACTCATTGAGTGTACTGACTATTTATTTGGACTTTTGACTAGACTTTGGACTTGACGATATATGAACACAGTGTTGAAAATTGAAACGAAAGTTCTATTTCCCGCCTTTTTTACTTGACACTGGCAAATGGTTTCAAGATAAGCCGACGCCATATATAAAAAAAAAAGCAACTAAAACTTTGACGATAATAAAATAAAAGTATCACTTTGAATGCCTACACTAAGTTAGTAGGTAGTACATTATTGTTATGTAGCAATAGTAAAAACATATTTTGTAATTAGATTTAAGTTAGGAATAAGAAAATATACATAAATTAAATAATATTAATATTTTGCGTTTTTAATTTGCGAGTCGCAATGTTGTTTCAAAGAAGCCATTGCCGTGTTATTGTGATATCATTGACCAGTCATTGCAATATAACAATAATAATATCTATGGACACTTCACACCTCATCAAAAAATAAATCTTAGCAATATTCATCTAATAAACAAACTAACATCTGTCATAAAATTAACTATACTCTTGATCAGATATACCTACTATGAAAATAAATTCTTAAACTATAGATCTAGAAAGAATAATCCAAAAATGATATTACAACGAACATTTGTGAAAAAATCCAGAATGAATTCATACAATACTATTACTAATCAAAAACAACACACACATTATTATATTAAGCGTAAAAATCAATTTCATGATAATAATTATAATAAAAATCAAAATAACTTAGATCTAACTAAACCTAACTATTATAAAATATGTAACACTGACAATAAAATACAAAAATCCATTACTGACTATTTTAAACCAAAAGATCTTTATCGTGACAAGCCAAAAGCAACAAATTAAGTTTATACATCAAAACATTGCTAGCTTCTCTGCCAAAAGATGTCAACTTGAAATTGCACTTGCAGAGCTAAAATCATATGATAAGGAACCTGATGTAATATGCCTAACTGAAACTTTTATTGAAAAAGGAACAGAGTCAAACATTAATTTAAATAACTACACTTTAGCATCATATTACAGTAGGTCAAAAAAACAAAAATGGGCATTTCCCTTTTTTGTTTTTTTGTTTGTTTGCATACTTATTAAAAAAACACATTCTCTTATTAACTATAATAATATTGAATCTTGTTCTGCAATTGATAATGATTTTGAATGTTGTGGCACAGAAATTTTTGACTTAAATCTGATTATACAGAACTCCAAATTCAGTGAGTAGTACATTTTTCCAAAAGTTTGATTCTTTGTTATATAAAATAACCAAAAAATCACATAAAAATCTAATAATTGCTGGTGACTTTAATATTAATTTACTAAAAATAAATAAGGACTCAAGTGCACTACGTGATATTTCAAGTGATTATAATTTAAAAATTCACTTTAATAAACCTACTAGACACTTGACATGTATAGATAATATATTATGTAACTTATTGCATGCCAAAACCGAATTATTACACTTAGGCCTTTCGGACCATAACACAGCACAATTTATTTCGGGAACAATAGAAGCATGTAACCGCAACTTAAATAAATGCCACTATATCTACAAAAGAGAATATAAAAATGATAACATAAAAAAAATTTAAAGATTACTTAGCCAAACATTTCTTTTGATGAATGTTATTTGTTAAAAAACTTTAATGAAGCGTTTAACAGATTTTATGATTTTTTCATAATGCTATATTATAAGCTCTGCTTCCCTTTAGTCCGCTTAAAGGTAACAAATAAATATACAGTACCTCACTGGATAACAAAAGGCTTAAAAAAAAGTTGCAAAACAAAACGAAAATTACAATTTAGCTATTATCGGGAAAAAAATATATCAACAAAAAACAAATACAAAAAATATAGTAAAATATTAAGGAAGTGCTTTAGACTTGCAGAAATACATTCACATACAAAATATGTTGCTAAAGCTAAAAATAAATGCAGAGCCTCTTGGAATATTGTTAAAAATTGCTCTAGCAAAGGTAACGAAACAAAATTGATCACAGAAATAAATATAAATAATACCATAATAGATACGCCACGAGCCATAGCAAATAAATTTAATGAATATTTTATTAAAACTTCTAACATAAATATAACTTCCAATTCAAAATTCACAAGTAATATCCAGGACAATCCTATGAGTATCTTTTTGAAACCATGCACCTGTGACGAAACAATACAACTTATTACTTCTTTAAAAAATATAAATACGGTTGGTTATGACGAAATATCCACAAAAATAATTAAATAATATAAATATATAATAGCCCCCATCATAAAAGAACTTATAAATAAATCTTTTGTGGAGGGTTCTTTTCCCAATAAATTAAAAATCTCAATAATTAAACCGCTACATAAAAAAGGTGACAGAAAACAATTAAATAATTACAGGCCGATTACTCTAGTTCCCATATTATCGAAAATATTTGAAAAAGCAATGCATAAAAAAATAACTTCCTTTATAAACAAATTTAATATTTAAAAAAATGAACAATATGGCTTTCAAAAGAATAAATCAACTCAACAAGCTTGCTTTAATGTTACTAACCAAATTATGAACTGCATTGATGATAAAGACCACTGTATAGTTGTCTTTATTGATATGACTAAAGCTTTTGATCTTGTTTCACATGAATTGCTACTGATAAAATTAAACAAAATGGGAACAAGGGGGCCAGCTTATAATTGGATTAAGTCATTTCTCGAAAATAAAACGCAATACACTGTAATAGAAAACATTAACACAGATAAAGAACTAGTTAACTAATAGTAAATCCATAATCTTATTAAATGAATTTGGTGTACCACAAGGCTCTGTATTAGGTCCACTGCTATTTTTATTTTATATTAATGACATTCCAATAATGAATAATTATAAATTGACATTATTTGCAGATGATATATCAATACTATTTACATATAAAAAATGGGACGTGAATAAAATCGAAAGTGACATTAATTTAACACTTGGACATTTAATTGAATGGCTAACATCTAACAATCTAAAAATTAATCTTAATAAAACTAGGTACTTACATACAATTTAGAACTTATAATAAAATACCGTTACGACTGAAACTAGCATATAGTGATGAAATTATAGATGAAGTTGATGAGAACTTGTTTATGGGCATTCAAATTGATAAATACTGTAACTGGCATGCACACATAGAAAAAGTTTGTTCAAAACTGAACAGATTCGTATTTGTCTTACGTAGACTAGCGTGGACAGTTAGTACACAAACCGCAATTATGGCCTATCACGGCTACGTCTCATCAGTCCTGCGCTATGAATTGATAATTTGGGGAAATTCTACGCATTTAGATAAGGCATTCATTGTCCATAAGAAATGCATCCGTGCTATAGCTAAGATTCCACCATATGAGTCATGTAAGCCTTTCTTTAAACAATTTAACATCATGACACTACCTAGCTTATACATTTTAGAAATTTTTAAATTTGTTATACACAACAATGACATTTTTACACAATTAATAGATAAGTACCCGACAAAATATTTAAGAAACTCAAATAGACTGATCATAGATAAAAAACCAAAAACAACCCTTTTTATAAATAATGCTTATTCAATGTGTGTAAAAATATATAATAAGGTGCCTAAACATATAAAACAATTATCTAAAAACACTCTATTAGAGAACTTAAAAAAATGTTAATAAATAAATCTTATTATGACGTGAAAGAATTTTTAATGAGCCGAAATTTAATTATCATTATTAATATTATTTTTTATATCTAACTATTGACATTTTATGGAGCTCTTGATTTCACATTTTAATTTTTTTCTTTCTTGATATTTTATAGTAATCTAACAATTATATTAACAACATTAAATTTTGACATTCTATATATTGACATAATGCATGATGTTTGTAATTAATACTTAATCGTTACCAATTTGATTCTGTTATTAAATGTATTTTAAAGCGATAGGTATGTTAAATAATGAAACTATAATCATGTTAATAATAAATAAAATATTTGGACGTCGTTAACTGCGACAAAATATGCGCACTAATATAAAAAATGTAACATCTATATGTAACCATATTTTCACCAAATAAAGCATCATTTCATTTAATTTCATCATTTCATTTCAATCTGGTCCCGTGGTAAGTTCTCGAAGAACTTGTGTTACGGGTACCAGACCAGACAACGGAAATATATTTTAATACTTTTTATACCATTCATATATTTAAGATTTTTATTATAATATACACATATTTAATACACATCCATGACCCAGGAACACAGAAAAATTTTGTGTTCCTTCGGCGGGATTCGAATCCGCGACCCCTGGCTTGAGCACCAACACGTTTAACCACTGAGCCACAAAGGTCGTCGAATTTAATTTCAATGTATCTCGTGCACCACGACAAAATAAGTTCATAGTACAGTTTAATTATATTGGTTTTTTTTTTGTTGTAGTAAACCTCATCTACAATAATATTATAAAGAGGAATGATTTGTTTGTTTGCATTGAATAGGCTCCGAAACTACTTAACCGATTTTGATGATATTTCGCATAGAGTACCTAAGTAGACCACGGGAAAGACGTAGGCTAATTCTTATCGCGGGAAAATATACGATGTTTCTTTTGCGCGTACGAAGTCGCTGGAATCCTCTAGTACTTAGTATTCCTATTAAATTTGTAGCATTTATCAACAAGATATTATGTCAAGTCTTAAACTCATTTTAAAGACTAATTTGTAGCGTTTCTTTTAAAAAAAAAATGTAATTTAAAATGTAATATTTACTTTTATCGAAATAATACCAAATAGTGAGCAATACAGACAGGTCTGCTATCTATAAAGATAAATTAATCATACTTTTAAATAAACTTTTTAATATCATAATTACACAACACGTTATCAAACTGGCGTTTATCATAACAGTTACTGACTCACAGCCATCCAAGACGCTTGTACAAATGGCTCCGTTCCTTGTAGCTGTATTTGTGATATTATTACTATGGTTATTAGTTAAGAAGAACCCTAAACCGTTACTGGGCGTGTATTCCCAGCCTGGAAAGTGGTACTACTTAAAGTATGTTGCCTTTGCCTGCATCTATTATTATAGAAAGGTATGTTTATAATAGGTACCTACTTGTTCTTTAAAAAAAAATGGAATAGACGAATGAGCTGTCTTGTCTTGTCTGCTTGTAAATGTCTTAAAAAATTGCCTGATATGATTGCCTGGTAGGTATGCACATGCAGTGATCGTGGTCCGTGGATACCAGCAGCAGAGCAGAACCTATAAAAATTTGTAGTGCCGGTTTTCCATGTTCACACAGCGCAAGTCTCATATTTTCATCCCGGTTTTTTATGACAGCGAGGTATTCCTTTTTTCAAGGGGCCAATCGGCACGAATGTCCAGCCGACATTCGTGCCGATTGGCTCTCTCACAGTGACACACAAAAACATGATTTTGGAAATGCTAAATATTATGTTGGTACAATATATAATATTGTATAAGTAGTTTAAATATTAAGTTGTAGGGAAAATATTAAACTTAATTTTGCTATATTTCATTGGAAAAAAAGATAGGTATAAATACCTCGGTATTTTGTTTGTAAAATATGTATCCTCTTGTGACCTTCACCGTTCTCATTTCTTTTATCATTTTATCAACACAACTTGCCCGATAGACCCGCGACCGGACTCAAACACCTGCAAATCTTTATTCCATTAACAGGCTTTATAGATAAGCATAAATTAATTACGTAATAAACTTTCATAAATAGGTATGTACCTACTTTGTTATGGCCACGCTGAAATACAGAGTCCAATAAGTCCTTTATTTTAATTCTTGTTACTTAGAAAACACTATTATTATTTTATCGATCTCTTATACTTCCGTTCTGTCCGTCCGACTGTCTGTATGTCTGGCTTCATCCATTCTGGCTTCTGTAATTATGAAATAAATGTATGAAATTGGGTACTGTTATATGAATGTGTAAAGATTTCCGTTTTGTCGTCATAAAATAATAATATCTGTATAATATGTTAGGGGTGACTCTCCATATGACATGTGACGTGGGGACGAAAAATATTTTTTCATTCTTCCCCATCGTCGAATGTATTGTTATCGGTCTTTTTAAATAAAGTTAAGGTTTTATACATGACTTTTTTACAAAGTCAACCATTTTCGAGTAATCGGCCTCCAAAGTAGTTTATAAGTTGGTCGGGTGCCATTACTAAATTATGAGAAAAAACTAGACTCATATACTAATTGTACACAATTAAATTCATTTTTAAGTACACAATTAAAACATTTACTTTGTAGTAGATGAAATCAAAAACCACTTAAAGTTACTCAATATTTCAGTACGCCAAGAAGAACTCAGCAGCGGGTCCCGATGACCGCGCGGGTCAGGGAGTTAAAGCGCTGGTCAACCCCGTCGACATGGACCGAGCGCAGCCGCTGAGTGATGATCCCAAGGTAAGAGTTTTCTGTCGGAGAATTATGCTCAGCGTTGGGCTATAGGCCGATATATATCAGTAGGCCGATGATATCAAGGCAAGACTAAAGCAGTTCAGATACATTCTATCTTAGAAGCCATCAAATGATCTTACTTTGATCAGTATTATCAAATATGATGGATGATCAATGATGAAAGTCATCTTACTTTCTCTAAGGCTTGGACTATATTCTTCGGAATCCGGAACGCCGGATAAAATTCAGAGCACAGAAAATAGAACTCCGGCCATTATACCTACTACTTCTTCTTTTATGAATGGCTGCCTCGGTGAGTTGCCAATGTCAGAGTGCTTAATATGTATATAGACTTTGCTCTATTGTAGGTCCAGTGAGGATATAGGGGTACAGTAACTTACTGTTTTAAAACTAAATTGTTGAATATCCTAAAACAAACACAAACAAATAGGGGTTAGTAGAACATTTCAGTTTTATATTGTTAGAACGAATATATGTACCTAAATAAAATTTTAGTAAAAGAAGTATTTACATAGCATAGAATCGAAATTAATAGGACGAGGGATGTTAATAGGAAGATGGTCATAGAGGGAGGACTGCGTTTTAGGGCAACAGAAAAAGATATGATTTAAGCTACCCTCGTCAAGGCCATACTCACAATAGAGTTGAAAATCGAACACACGAGTGTCAAGTCGGAAGTCTATGTCATATCTGACAACTCGACACTCATGTGTTCGATTTTCAACTGTATGAAGTCCAGGTTTCTACTTTTAACTCTGAATTTTCTCCGGACTTCTGAATTCCGAACAATATAGCCCCACCATAAGATCTCAAGGTTTTTAAGTAGTTAGTTATTGTGTATTTCATTATCCTTTGACATGCTTTATAATTTGTCAGGCGTTCGACGCAGTATTCTTTATCTCGGCAACGGAGAAGGAGGACGATAAGGGGGCATACGTCATAGCAGGCTGCGAGCGACGACCCATGGGCATGTGCAATGGACTTTTCTATATTGGGGTAAGTATTTTGAAATTAGACGAATCGCTTGATGGGAAGAGATTATCGCCGCCTACAGACACCTGCAACACCAGACAGAATCCACCTTCAAAGGGAAGTTCCCCTGAATGTCGAACAAACGCGCACGTGGGTTGCCGGTCTTATAAATCCCCAATCTTCGGTCAAGTCAGCTCGTTCGTAACGAGGCATAAATGCAAGAGTTCGAATGTCAAACTGGACCGCTCTACATAGCGCGGCGCCGCTCTTGCAATGAAACGTGTATCGTCTTGTGTAGTAAATAATCTGCTTTTGCAATGCATATCATCTCGTTTCGGTGTGAGCTGACCCTTGTGTATACTGTTGCTCTGGCTACACCATTACAAAATAATTAATTGAGACAAAATCTTCTACAGCTACCCGGCAAAGGACTACTATGCAGTAAGAAAATCCCCGACACTGTGTTATTTGGTGGCCAAATTGGAGAATTCGGTGCTGAAGGGCTCAAGATCACCCCCGTGGAGCCCATGAGGAAGTGGACTGTGGCTTATAAGGGGCAGATGTGGTGAGTTCAGCTTCGTTATCATCGACACTGACGTTCTCTCGATAGAGGCATGGGTATTAGACCCATTAAGCGAGCCTGAAAGTAAGTAAAAAATACAAAAAAACTAACCAAGAGCATATCAGGACACGGCTTATAGGAGTATTCCGTTCCGTTCCGTTCCGTAGTCCGTATATATAACGCGCGATAGGTTTTTTTTTCAAATTACTTTTTGCAAAAGTTATTTTTCGATTTCGCTGAAAATAATTTTAAAATAATTTTCAGCCAAATTATTTTAAATTATTATTATTTTATACATTTTCTATCTCATTGCAGGTACCAAAACGACCCTACAAAGCTCGCAGACGTGGACTTCTTCGGCGAATGGGTGGCGTCTGGCAACTACTTCGATTATGACACCGACCTCCACCCCCCGGCCATCATCAGGTCCATCGCCAGGGAACCCTGGAGTAGGAAGTACTTTGAGGGTCTTAAGATGTAAGTTTAGTAACTTTTATAGATGTTAAACAGATGGTCTGTTTGTTGGCATGGGTACCAACTACCAGAGGAGTTACAAGTGTGTTGCGATTCTTTTAAAATCCTTTCACCACCATACCCTTACTTACCTGGCGAAACAACGTAATCGTTATTGCGTGCTGGTTTTCTGAGATACCGTATTATCATTTCGTTCGAGCCAGCACGTTCGAGGCGAAGCACGGCTCGCTCCTGGTATAAAATATGTCAGGTGAAATCAAATCACGAATTTCTACTTCACGACGAAGCTTTTCTTTTGCTTACTTAAGTAATACTATTAAACTAGTGAACCAAATGAATGAATTATTGAATGAACACATTATTGCGCACCAAAAAGTAAAATCAAATAATACAGTAACTAACACTAGGCACAAAAGGCCTATCACTACAAGCGATTTCTACCAGACGACCTTGTTAAATTTGGAAAAATATTTGAACCAAAGGAGAAGTTTGGTGGTTTGTTTGCATTGACTATTCAAGCAATTGGTAAAGGCAAGGCAAGCCTATGCTCCGAAACTACTGGACCAATTTTGATGATATTTGAAACAGATATAGAGTAGACCACATGGAAGAACATAGGCTACCTTTTACCGTACAAAATATAAGAACAGTTCGCGGGCATCATCTAGTAATTAGTAATAACATAAAGTTTTTTAATTTCAATGACCTATTTGGTTTCAGAGCTCACCAATCCCATTACGAACAGTTTGGAAATATGAAGTGCAGGTTCACCATCGACAGCGAAGAGTTTCAGCTGACCCTGCCGGCGTTTAGAGACCACAGTTTCGGTAATATTAATATAATGCTAATAGAATAAGTGTAAGGGTCAATTCACACCAAAACGATACGCAGCATGGCGCTGCATTTTTAAGATATATATAAAAAAAAAACTTTATTCATTACACAAGAAGATACACGTTTCATTATAATAGCTCGAATGTCAGGTTGCACTGCGCTGTACAGCTCATGTGCAGTGTGTGACTGATGTCATATGACAAGTGTATCTTTTTGTGTAGTGAATAAAGTTCAATTTTGAATAGCTTTCTTAAAAATTCAGCGCCGCGTATCGTCGCGGTGTGAGCTGACCCTTAATGTTTCCTTTAAATCGACGTTCAATGGATCCTATGGCCAAACTAAAGACCGTTCAGGGTTATTTGTACCTCTGGGCTCTGACAGGACATGTATGTCGAGGACATAGGGATAAAAAACTCCGAACGTACTGCATAGTTTTACATCGATTGTATTATTGGTAGATAAAGAAAGGGACTCAGAAATATGAAGAAATATTACCAGTTAACGTATAGTACGTAGACTTCATTTGTATCAGTCCCTACCTTAATTAAACGCGTTAAAGAAACTTATTAAACTTTTAGGCAATCGTCGCGACTGGAGCCTCATGCACCGCTACATTTTTCATCACATCTTCCTTAAAAACGGCGTCAATATCAGCGTGGGTCTTATCTGCCAGCCCTCCACCGCCTCCAGGTACGAAGATGTAGCAAATGAGCTGATAGATCGTCTGATGACAAGCGATTACCGCTCATGAATATCACAACAATATTAATTTACTTTACTTTCTAATTCACACATCCCAATCCCAAAAAGTGCTTTACCACAATCCGAAAAACTGCTTAACCATTTGAATAAAATAAACGCACAAATCACAATAAATGTTCTTTTTCATCTCGACAAGAAGTACGGCAATCATGGGATTAATAGCTTGCGTTCTGGGGAAACAAAAGTTACAATCAACATCGATTTGACTGTAATAAAAAGTTAAAAACTATAACCCGACTAAGCAAATTATATACCTAGCTTATGTTACCCGGGCCATTGTTACGAATCTCATTCATTTATTCATTCATCAAAGTTGTTTAGGAGCTACGGTGGAACAAAGATACTTACATAGTCTGCCAAAATCGTTACCCTTCCTTTTGGCTTCGCCGTAGTCGGGTAAAAATCAAATCTAAATCATATGTATAGGATGGAAGCTGGTGTAGTCAACCTGCCCAGCGGTGAGTTACTGCCCGTCGAGTGGATAGAAATGGAGCTGTACCAGCTCGGAGAAGGTGGCACCCCGCCGAAAGACTACGCCTTCAGGCTGAAAGCTGGTGACGAGGTGTACACCGTTCAGGTAAGTTTAAATATTTACTTCCCTTCTAGTAAAAATAAGTCACTTGACAGACAAGACAGCAACATTGAAAAGCTAATCAGTTGTTTTTATTACTCGGGGGATATTCTGTATATACCAAGCATTCCTTTGCAAGTTGCAACAGATTTAGTAGAGAGTTTAAAAATACTTTGACCTTAAAAATAAGTATTCGGACGAAATTACTAAAATTAAGTCGATCAGTAGGTCTAAAATGGGCACATGAAGTTAATCGCACTATTAAACATCAACTATTCAAAAGTTGCTGCTTCATAGTAGGTACGATTCACTTTATGTGGCCATTTTAGACCAGCTGTTCGTGCTTATCTATGAAGCAAATTATGCAACGTGTACAGGCTACAGAGGATTTTGATTATTGTTTGATAAAAAGTTGCCTAATGAATGCGTAGAATTACTACATTTGAAAGAAATACTCAATTTTTGACCATCAAGAGTGATACACAAGCTTTATCAGATAGAAAACAATAGTTGTTTTATATTTTTTATCTTTGATTGTAGTCCAGTGGTTTGGAGCTTGGCTCTCGACTCCGGAGGGCGTGTGTTCGAACTTCGATCCCCGCGTTGGAACAACAGACTTTTGTCTGGTTAGGACAATGCAGTCTGATCACCTGATTGTCTCACAAGAAAGATGATCCGTACGTCGGATGGACATGTAAAAAGTAGTTTCTGTCAAATCGGTCTCTCGACTTTCGCCAGTCGTATCGGTCATCCGTCCCACTGGGTTACGAGAGTAAAGAAAGAGAGAGAGTGCTATTGTGTGTTGCGCACACTCTTGGGCACTATTAAATTACTCCTGCGTAGCTGTCTTGGTTTCATTGAAATCGGTGTGGGAGGTATTATTATATGATTGTGAACTTATCCTTTTATGTTCCCATCTTCTAAAGGTGCTCGTGGAATACGAATCAGTCCATTTCGTCTCGGACGATTGGGAGGCTCGCATGGTGGAGAGATTCTGCAGGTTCGTCGTCAACGGAGTGCCGGGGAGGGGCGTCAACGAGTTCCACTACAGAAGCACGGAGGGACGACCCGAGAGCGTCGCGAGGGACGACCCGGAGTGGTACAGGAAGATGTGTCACAAGGTCTGAGGCATAGTGACATGAGACAATAAATCTAACGACCGAATACTGAAACGATAGTTAAATTAAGTGACGCTCAAGTCTCATGCTGTCCTTGTCATTTCGGCTAGCGGAGACAGCGACAGCCTGTGAAGGAGGGTTCTTAAGCTTGATTAGCGTTTCAATATCGTAATGTCTGAAATGATTGTTTTAGTTTATTAAATTACTTGTATAAAATATACTTATTTTCCGAATCGTACATTTTATTTATTCAGTTTGCAATGTAGGCTTATAACGATAAATAGAATGACTCCGAGAGGCACAGGAAGGTAAATAAAGTTTAATTATAAGCAAATTTTTTTTTCTAGACTGAAGGAGTTTGAAAGATTTTGATCCTTTGGTTCCGTGAGAATTACGGAACCCTAAAAGAGTGATTACAGATTTTATTTTTTAAAATTATTTAGGAAAACAAACAGTACCATAAAGGTAATAAAAAATTCTAAGAATATAAAGATGGTGAATGGTAAATATCAAAAATGTCAAAAATGGTAAATAAAAAAAGAGACAATACTTATAAGTATTTTTTGCAATACAAGAACAATTGAATCAGCAAAATCATTTTTTTATTTTCTCTCCCCCGATCATTGTTTTCTAAATTATTGGACCATTAGATCCTTCCTTAATTTCTAAATAAAAAAATCCTACTTCCCGATCCCTAACCAGTGAAAGGCTAGGGGCCTTGCCCCGCTTGCGCTGATTGTTAACCTTGATGACCAGGGGCCAGGCCAGCAATTATCCGGCTAATCGAATTGATTGACTCTGTCGGACAAATGGGATAATTGTGCCCGTCATCCCATTGTGCATACAGGCTGATGGGGAATTGTGCAGTGGGTGACCGGTTGTGGACTATGATTGTTGAGAGAAATCACAATTTTCACGCAAAAATAGAAGATCGTTAACACTTTTGTGAGTTATTAAACACTGAAAAAACAATAATCGTACATAAAGATCTATTAATGCATCCAAGATTTATCGACAGGAAATCTGGACCTAATTTAAAAATGGAAAATTGTGGTAAATTTACTAAAAAATTACTACAAATATTGAGTGCAAGTGCACTCTCATTTAAATGGCTGATGATAATAATTAATGTGTCAGTTTTCTGACCTTTGTCGAAAACTCAGAAATTCATTCTTAAATATCTAATTGAAGTATCAGTATATGAAATTAATTATTATTATAAGATATATTATTAGATGTATATGAGTTTTTATTTTTAAACAAAAGTTAAACCGACTTCCAAAGTAAAAATGCACAAAAGTATGAAATAAAACTTATTTTCTAAATAATTCCCCTTTTAAATTGGGCTAAAGTTTTAACTATTTCTCTATTCAATCTTCATAATTTTGAAGTCGGTACCAGCCCTAACCACATCCTAATGAAACAATATTTAAAATAGAACTCACGTTCAAGTTGACTGGTACCGACTTAAAAATTATGAAGATTGACTAGAAAAATAGTTAAAATTTTAGCCAAATTTAAAAGGGAAATTATTTAGAAAATAAGTTTTATTTCATACTTAGTTGTGCATTTTTTTGGAAGTTGGTTTAATTTTTTGTTTAAAAATAATTCTTTTCCCTTTTTAATGATATTCGTTACATTATTATTATTACATTTTAAGAACGTTTAAAATAAACGATCAAATGTATAATACGCGCCAAGCTTCCATTAGGTTTTGTAAACATGATGATGATGATGATTACTGTAAGTTACATAGTGGCATATGGCTGCAGTTTTCTAAACAATGCCGAAATTTCCAAACGCATCTATCTATCTTTAAAGACTTAGGTGTTCTGTTCAATGCTTTTGGATCCAGGGTATACCTTAGTGCAAAATCTTATTTTTTCGTAGCATATTATGCTTGTGTTACTTCAGAAAAAGTCAAATTTACTGTATGTGTCCATATAAATTTCAAGGAGTTTCCTCGATTCATCGTGGATCCCATCATCAAGTCACGACTTAGATGTCAAAAAGACCAATTTGGGATTATACCCTATACATCAAAAAAATAATTTTGAAAATAGGTCCACAGACGGCGGAGTAAAGTTGAACATACAAAATATATAGGTATATATAGCCGAACGTATAATCGCCTCCTTTTATTGGAAGTCGGTTAAAAATACAGGAAATAAAAAGAAAATGTAAATTTAAAAATGCACGCTCAGTGCCTATTAACAGTTAAAATGGCGAGTATTAGGATAGACGAGGCATGTGCTCAGTGCTTAGAGAAAGATGAAGAGAAATGGACAAAAATCATTACGGAAGGGTACCATTTCGTAATAGTTTTGTCCATTGCTCAAGAGAAGGAAAAGATACAGAGACAAACTAAAAGATAGGAAGACGACTTTAAGAAAATAGTTCAAATAGGTACTTTTGATGCGAGTGGCTCAAGACAGATACTCGTATCGTTGGAAGTCTTTAGAGGCCTTTGTAGAGGGACAAGCTGTTGAGGTCAAACGACCATTTGCCGATTATTATAATTTATTTCTTTTTTATATGATAAGTAATAATTTTCAATTTCTATCCCCCTTTCAAAAAATCTTTTCAACCCATCCTGTATACATCACCGGTACCGTTTAGGGTCCCTAGCACAGAGCTACTTATGTACAGTTGGCTGGTGGACAGAAGCTGGACACACGCATATCGAATATCCTCATTAGAGAAGGCAAGTTTGTGTTTAAATAAATCTGGGAGAAGTAAAACAGAATTATAAATGAGGCCAAAAGCTTGCTTTAATGCGAAAGTACCAATTTATAAGAACCAGTACTAATGTTACTTAAGTTGCAAAGCATTTAGTCGTATTACTACCTACAAGAGTATGTAATATACAATTATAGGTACTTATTCTTTCTGCATAATATAATTGTTGCGACGCTTACGTCACTTAGCGATGCTTATGATCCCATACATTTTTGTTTTCGAACTTCATCGTCGTAGTTAGCGATGGCAACCTGGCTAAAGGCTCTGGTGAGGATTCCACTTGTAGTTAGTATAGTAGATACTTATTCGATTTAGATTGTACTTTAGTGTACTAAAAATGTGTCAAAAAAATTATAAATAGTTAATTCATTGATAATTTACAATCTAAGAACAAAATTTTTCATATTCAAACCATAGGTAGATAAATGATTGGTCATCATTTATCTATGTCTCAAATCCATTGCATCTATTTTTAAAAACACAGCAGGCTAAAATAATTTATAAACTTGCCGGCCATAGCTTCCTAGGACATGGATTTCGATGCCATCCTCGAAGACGTGGGTGAGTTCGGGAAATACCAGAAGCTGGTGATCTACTTCATCCTCCTCCCGGCTGTGGTACCATGCGGCTTCCACGCGTATGCCCAGCTGTTCATGGCAGCTGATGCGAAGCACTGGTGCCATGTGCCGGAGGTGGATGGTGTTGGTGTGGAGTTGGGGAAGAATTTGAGGTAAGATTAAGTAGGTAGACTATTCTCTTCTTCTATGGCTCCTAGGTCTGTTTTTATTGAAAAGCCTCCGTGGTCCAGTGATTAAGAGCTTTGCGGAGGTCGTGGGTTCGATTACCGCGTTAGTACAACAAAAAATGTTGTTTTCATGTTTGGTTACGACAATGCAGGCTGATCTGACCTGGTTGTCTGACAAGAAAGATGATCCATGGATGGCATGTAAAAAGTCGGCCCTGCAAGATTGCGCAGCCCCGGATCTAAGTTGGGGGCAAACTGGGGCACTTGCCCCGGGCGGCATGCAGTTTTATGGGGACGCCGAAATCCTTGAGACAAGAATTCGAAATATCGAATTTAAATATTATAATAATTAGTGCTGCACACGCTAAGTGATTTATGAACGCATCTGATCAAGTAAATTTTTCTGAACGCGTGCGTAGTGTTTCAAAACAAAACTGCCTATGCGACGGACTTTGAGGAGCTCATAGATTCTCTTGCAGAAAAGATAGCACGCCATAATATTAGTTGTAGTCTTTTCTGGTCATATATTTTTTCTGTTTCTGTTTTATGTCACAAATAAAGTTATTAGCTAATAGATAGTATAAAGCTTAAAATTAAAGGATTAATATTATCACAAATGGTTACAAAAATGCTACTCATTTGTCAATTTTAACAGTTTTTATCAAACATTGAAGGGAGGGGCGCCACTATCAAGTATTTGCCTCGATTAGAAAAAAATGTAGATCCGGGGCTGAGATTGCATAGATTCTGCGTCTAAAAGTCTAAAATTTTAAAAGTCTGAAATTGTTTAAATTCGAGCACACTATGGTATGGTTCAACATCATTCTATATCGAAGGCTTTCAAAGGTCTGTTTCTAGGGCTGGCATAATTGACCGAAGTATTAAGACAGAAAGCGAGAATATTATGTATCGCTCCTCTTACATTACTTTACGCGGCGCTCGTTTCATAGTACGAGGGCGGCACTGAAAATTTCGGGAATCAAGGAAGTGACACAACATTACTATTTAAAAATGTATTTATTGCTTTTCGAAGTATTCTCCGCGAAATTCGACACATTTTTCCATACGATGGAACCAATCATTGAAGCAACCATTCCATTCGGAAGTTGGGGTCTCTAAAATGGCCGTTTTGTAGGCGTCCACAGCTTCTTCAGGTGATGAAAATCTCTGACCACGCAATTTATTCTTTATTTTAGGGAAAGTAGGTATAGAAATCATTAGGGCTTAGGTCGGGGCTGTACGGCGGATGGTCTAATAATTCTATGATTGCTTGCTCTAAAAACTCTTTTGTTCTGTGCGCGGTGTGAGAACTCGCATTGTCGTGATGGAGGATGATGCGGCGGTTGCAGTTCTCTTTACGGAGTTCAGAAACGACCTGTGGCAAACAAATGTTAGTCTACCATTCTGCATTAACCGTTCTTTGTCCCTCAAGAGGAATAGTCGCAACATGGCCGTGGCTCGTACAGGGCTAAGGAGAGCGACGCGACGCTGTCATTCAGAGATAACAAACTTGTTTCGATATGTTTTGCATTCTGATGAATGGATAGTTTCAGCACAAAATAAAACGTATCAATATTTGTTATTAGACTTTTAACAAAATAACTTTTAATTCTTTAACTGCGTATAAATTGGAAAAAGGTTGTTTTCCCCAACGTCCGTTTTTTGTAAGGTCATTGTACTTTTTCCGTCTGCCCCAGAAACAGCCTACATCTTTAGCTAAGTATAGGTATTGTTTTAAATGCCTATTTAAAAATTATGTCACCAGCATTTTAGCGACAGTGTCAAATACGGTCATAATATTTACAAAGGCTAAAGTCTAAAGTCCAAAATCGCGTTTAATAACGGCAATATGACCACATGGTTTTAAAGAAACAGAATCGTTCTACTGTGCTAAGGCTGGGACTATATGATCCGGAATCCGAAAGGCCGGGGAAAATTCAGAGCACTGAAAATAGATCACACAAGTGTCAATTCTGCGCTAATACAATACATAGAGCTGAAAATCGAACACACAAGTGTCGAGTCAAACATTAATGTCATAATATAATAAGACAGCTCGACACTCGACACTTCTATTTTCCTCTCTATTGCAATAGCGCAGGGTTTTATTTCCCGTGCCCGCCGGATTCCGGAACATAATTATAGTCCGAGCCAAAATCTGACCAATAATCCTAAGCGGATGCGTTGTAAAGAATTATCTCAATACGATTTATGATTTCAGTATACCCCTAGAACTGCGCAATGGCAAATTGGAATACTCACAGTGTAGCATGTACAATCTGAACTACACGGAGATACTGGCCAATTATACGAGCATCGACGATATCCTGATGGAAAGGGATCCTGAAGTGATACCGTGCAACAACGGATGGACCTTCGACAGAGATGTTTATAAGAGCACTGTAGTTACTGAGGTAAGTCAATTTTTTGCATTCTGCAATTTAGAGTATATAGTTTTTTTTTTTTTATTTATTATTAGCATAAAACATATAATTGATAGTTGTACAATCCATAAGCCACTTAGGCTTGTCCGGAGGGTAAATAAACAATAAATTGATCCCGTTTCTTTTAATTATTTTTAATCAAGGCTTACTAAGTACCTAATCTTCAGCCAATATTGTATTTTGACGATATGACTATATTATGTTATTAAATATATTTCTTCAAATGACATAATCTTATCATCATCATCTTTTAAATGATGTCATCGAGAAGCATCTAAACTCTAAAGTCTCAATTCTCCATATTTATCTACTCCATTATTATTTTCAGTGGAGCCTGGTTTGTACCAAAGACTTCTTCCCAACCCTTGGCCTAGTATTGCTGGCTGTGGGAGGCATCATAGGGAACTACATCTTCGGCTACCTCCAGGACACCTTTGGACGGAAGCCTTCCTTCTTCATATACCTTTTCATTGAGTGTGTCTTCGGCGTGGCCACTGCGTTCGCTCAGAACTTCTACGTTTGGATCATATTCAGGATTGGGGTGGGGTTCACTGTGCCTGCTATAATGGCGACGCCATATGTTTTGGGTAAGTTAAAACCTACTTAGGCATCATTTAGCATAACTAAATAGAAAATAGTTATCTAAATAGTCATGTCTTTGGACAAGGCAGTTGCCAGCTATGGACAGCAAATTGGAGATAACCATCTCTGCTAATTATTTATGATGTAAAATTGCCTATCCACCGCAGTTAAACCTGGTGAACTAATCCTAAACTCTCCTTAGAAAGAATACGCCTATGTATTAGTTGGGACGTTGATGATGAATAAAAACGTATATCTGCAAGAAAAGAATAACTAAAGTTGCGCAATATAACGCCTAAAGGTAGCCTTCCGATGCACGCGACGCGCGAAGCCAGACCGCGACACGAGACTGAAATAGGGTCACAGAACCATTGCTTTATGGCGGGCTAATTAGCGCCACAATCCTGAATCGCGCTATCGAAGTTTTCTAAAATCGGAACTATATATACGACATCTGAAATTCATACAAGTGGGCTTCGGCCTGACCGAGCATAGCACCTCGCTCGGTCGGAGATCTCCCTTTGGGGCAGCCACTCTTCCCACATTGGTGACCCCGACGTGATTTGCCACTCTTCCCACAGCTTAGTATGAATTTATAATATGAAGCTCTAAACAATGCCCGCGACCCGCGTCGCGCGACCGGTAAGCGTGGCCAGAGAACCTGGTCCGTGGTCGCAGTCTCGCGTCGCAGTCGCATAGATCGGAAGCCTACCTAAAGATTTACCAAAATAGCCATGTGAATTAGCAACATACCAAACGACAAAAAACGTAACGTAACGTAACGTACCATACCAAAAAACGTCAACTGAACGTCAGAGCAACAACAATATGTCTCGAAATTTTTAAATTTTTTCTTAATATTTATTGCGTTATACTTGTATAAAACAATACCAATTACGTTTGGAACACCTCAGAAAATTCTACGAGTAATTTTCAAGATTTGCCAACGCCTGGACCCCGACTTATTTTACCGACCGGATTACTATGGAGCAGTGAATGGCTTGGAACGGCCCAAGTTGAGTAAACGGTGTTTCCTACTTACACCCCAAATACACACTGGATGTTTTGTTGGACACCATAACATCGATGTACGTGGTTGGAGTAGTGAATGGACTAGGACGGCCCTAGCTCAGTAACCAAAGGTTCCTAGTTACACCTTGTTAGACACCATAACTTGCGATCGGAGCTATCAAGGTGAATGACCAAACAAGCACCATTAGAAGGAGGATATTATATTTTAGCAGTTTGCACCCCAAGAGGTTCAAGGTTTTTTTATATTAGTTAAGCAATTTTTTAATTTTTATCTATAGTTTATTCTATTAGATAAGTTATCGTTTATAGTTTATCTTTATCAACCTATGACAAGCAGCCAGGATGCAGGGACCTCTAATATTTCGACCGTGTCCTTTGGAAATCTGTTGCAATGCTCCCACTGTTCCCGATATTTTAAAAGCCAGCGGGGTTTGAACATCCACGTAGGCAAATGCCACAAACAGCTTCTAACACTCATTCCCCCAATAACCAATTCACTTCCGAACCCAATTTATCAAACAAATTTCTGGCAAGAAATATCAAAATTTAAACGTTTTATACCAGTTCTAAGACGGATCCCTAGGGGTGCCAGAGTGACTGTAGCCCAGAAGCTTGCCGAAACGATACGCCACACAGTGCTGGAGAACTCGAGCAAGCCTGGGAAAATTTACTCACCTTTCCCTACCGTTTTCTGCATATCACTAGAGATCCGCTCTACAAAGCCTCCCTCACTTCAAGAATCAAAAAGAATTGTGTTTCGGACATTAACCTCAACCCAAATTTTTCTTCACATTCCATGGTCAAACATAACATCGTGAAAACTGTGGAAAATAAAATAAGTGAGGGAGACATTAAGGGTGCAGCGCGGCTCCTGTTTTCCAATGACACGGTCGCCCCGAAACCCTCATCGCCTTCAAAACAAACATCCATCACAATCAAATCCTTTCGCAGTTTCAATGACGCATTACCACCACTACAAACGTCGACAGACAAAGTACGCAGAGCCATCATGTCCATTCTTCCGGGTTCAGCTGGCGGCCTCGACGGTCTCACCCCTCAGCAATTGAAGGACCTCACCAGCGGTTGCTGCGGGGAGGCCGGCGAGAAGCTCCTGCATGAACTTACGAATCTATGCAACCTGATGCTACGTGGAGGGGTCGCATCAGATATCGTAGACATTCTGTATGGAGCTAACCTCTGCGCCTTGAGGATGAGAGATGGTGGCATTAGTCCGATTGCTGTCGGCTCCACATACCGGCGCCTTACAGCCAAACTAGCTTGCAAATCGGTAACTTACCTCGCGTCATACTTCCAGCCAAAACAGCTCGGTTTTGCCTGCAAAGGAGGTTGTGAGGCCGCCGTTCATCTTTCAGGACAGCTATCCACAATCAAGGCGATGAAGTGTTTCTGAAGGTCGATATTAAAAACGCTTTCAACTCAGTTGACCGAGGCGCCTTGTTGGCCCAAATTAAATCTAAAGCACCTGCCATTTTACCATTTATGCTCCAGTGTTACAACGACCCCACCAAACTCATTTACAAAGACCACCTCATCTCATCCGAAGTGGGCTGCCAACAGGGCGACCCTCTAGGTCCAGCAATCTTCAGCCTTGCTATACACCCGGTCATCGAGCTTCTAAATTCAAAATTTAATGTTTGGTATTTGGATGATGGGACCCTTGGAAGCGATGCACCCACTGTACTATCAAACTTCCGCCCTCTGATCTGCGAGTTCCAAAAAATAGGTCTGTAGCTGAACCTAAGTAAGTGCGAACTTTATGTGCCAGACAGTTGTGGGGATAGAAACGCGATTATATCCAGCTTTAAAAAAATAGCTCCACAATTGTCTGTCATTGACAAGGATTCGCTCTTCCTTTTGGGGCTCACCTATTTTAGACGAATCTCTCCCGGACTTCTTAGATAACAAATTACAAAATTTTAATGAAACTTTAGACCGCCTCCTCCAAATTCACTGTCACATGGCCTTTACCCTAATCCGTTTTTGCAGTTTCGTACCTAAATTGACATATGTCTTACGGTGTTGTCAACTGTGGAAGTTCCCTCAACTTCTCAAACAGTTGGATGATACCATAAGACAAACGCTCTCCACTATTTTGAATACAAATTTCGATGACCGCGCATGGACTCAGGCAACGCTTCCAGTTAGGTTCGGTGGCCTGGGTGTTCGAAAGCCCTCTGACATATCGCTTCCGGCCTTCTTGTCCTCAGTCCACGCGAATCATAGTCTTATCTCAAAAATACTACATCACCCATCCTACTCCAATACAGTTACCTTTCTGGGCGAGGCCAAGGACGCCTGGAGCGTAACTAGTGCTTGTAGCGAATTGCCTGACAATACTTTTTCCCAAAGGCTCTGGGACGAGCCACTCTGCAGACTGGTACGGAATAATCTTCTTAATACGTCCTCCAGTCCTGTGGAGCAGGCTCGCCTCTTAGCTGCGGAGAAGTGGGAGTCGGACCTTTGGCTACAAGCATTACCGTCACCCAATACGGGCACATTGCTGGATCGAACAGCTTTCCGGTTAGCCACTTCCCTGCGTCTTGGCACCCCCCACGTCGTCCCCATCGCTGTGTTTGTGGTGCAGATGTGGACAGCCTCGGACACCACGGGCTGTCCTGTCAACGAAGCGCCGGCCGCATCTCCCGACATCACTGCCTGAACGATCTCATCCGTCGGGCTCTTGTCACCGCCGGAGTGCCAGCTGTGCTGGAACCCTCTGGTTTGGCGCGCGACGATGGCAAGTGACCAGACGGTATGACCCTGGTCCCTTGGAGAGTGGGACGGGCTCTTGTATAGGACGCTACTTGCGTCGATACACTTGCTCCGTCCCATGTCCAGGGCACCTCGAGTTCTGCAGGTGCGGCCGCCAATCAGGCGGAAAACCTCAAGCGGCGCAAATATGAGAACCTTAGTGGGGATCTCATATTTGAACCGTTTGGGGTTGAAACCTTAGGTACATGGGGTCTGGGTGCGCACAAACTTTTCGGAGAAATCTCCAAAAAACTCATTGAGGCAACCCGAGACCCCAGAGCCGGCACCTACCTGGCCCAGAGAATAAGTATCGCAATCCAGCGAGGAAACTCTTTGAGCCTTCTAGGTACTCTGCCTGGTGGGGACGACCTGGGAGATTTCTTTGTTTTGTAGCATTTTAAGTTTTGGAGTAGTTATTATTTTTTTAGTACTTACCTACTTTTATGGTACAATTGATTTTGTTATCATAACTAGTTCTTAATTCTTCTTTTTTAATATTGTAATGTGAACCTTATGTTTTTACCAAACAAAACCCATTTCATTCCAGCCATAGAACTAGTGGGTCCAAAGTGCCGTACCCTCTGCACCATACTCTCTAACATAGCCTACTCTATGGGTCTCATCCTGCTCGCTGGAGTAGTCTACCTGGTGCGAGACTGGAGGTACTTGGCTTTGGCTAGCACTCTGCCTTTCGTCACCTTCTTCCTCTGCATCTGGCCGATGCCAGAGAGTCCAAGATGGCTGCTGGCGCGAGGACAGTTTGAAAAGGCTGAGAAGATATTAAAGCATATGGCTAGGTGAGTAAGAAATATGATAAGAGGAAAACAAAATCTGAACTTTTCTATGAAAGTATGTAAACTGTATGTACGGACGCAGGCCATCCGATGTATTTACTGACCTTATTACCTAGGTTGTAGGCAATAAGGTTCACAAGTGGTACATTGGCGATCACTAACATACTTACCTACGCGAATTTTATATGGGACAATAGGCTGTTACAATCAATCAATCAATCATAGTTTACTTGCTCCAAAAGTGGTACAATAGATGACAGATCTTCGAGTGTTTCGCTTGCCTCAAGTATCAATTTCTTAGAAAATTAGACGGCATCTGCTTAAATAGTGCTCGTATCATAATTCTTACTAATCATAGGTAATACTTGATGGATGGATTAGTTACTTCATACTTATTTTACTTTTCAGAATAAATGGCAAGTCCCTACCCGCAAACTACATGGTGCATCTCAAGCGAAAATACGCGTCAGACAAACTCAAACAAGACCTTGAAAGGGAGAAGGCCAGAAAGTATGGCATTCTAGATCTCTTCAGAACACCGAATTTGAGGAAGAAAACCATAATCATTACGTTTATATGGTTTACAAATACAAGTGTGTATGTTGGTCTGTCTTACTACGCTCCGGTTTTGGGTGGGGATGAATTTTTGAACTTCTTCTTGGCGGGCATAGTGGAGTTGCCCACTTATTTGTTCCTCTGGCCGTCTATGGAGAGGCTGGGAAGACGGTGGACACTTTGTATGAGCATGGTCGTGGGAGGCGTCGCTTGTTTGACCACGTTTCTGGTGCAACATGGTAAGTAGGTGTAAAAGTATATTTCAAAGCCATGATATTGAAACATCGTATACGGCGAGGACGGGTCAAACCGTCTGTTTGTTTTGGTTATGTAATGGGTCGTAATAGTCGTCATAATATTGATATGGGCATTATACAATCTAGGGAAGGTTTACAAATTTGTTTCATAATTTTAAATAATGTTTTAAATAATAGTTAAGTTATACATAAATTTTTTTCTTATTTGCTACATTTCTAAAATTTCGGCTGTAAAATTATTGTTGTTAATACACACAGTAATTTTAACATCTCACATTCATCATAATCACCATCAGCCTGTCGCCGTCCACTGCTGAACGTAGGCCTCCCCCAACGAGCGCCAACCATCCCGATCTTGGGCAGCCCTCATCCATCCGCTGCCAGCCACCTTCTTCAAATCGTCGGAGGAGGACGTCACTACGTTTGCCTAAGAGTGGTCTCCACACATTAATTTTTCAGAAACCAACGTGACGCTAGCTCTGTACTGTGTTGGTAAGATGGGCATATCGTCCGCGTTCGTGGTCCTGCCCCTCATGGCCTCGGAGCTGTACCCCACGGTGGTGAGAGGCCTCGGCATGAGCCTCAGCTCCGTGCTGGGCATGCTGGGGCCAATATTCATACCTCTTGTTAATTATTTGGTGAGTTCTTTCCTGTTTAATTTTACAAGTATTTAGAGTATTGTGACGATCATGACGACCTCTGTGGCTCAGTGGTTAGAGCATTGGCGCTCAAGCCGGAGGTCGCCGGTTCAAATCCCGCCAGGGAACATAAAAGTTTTCTGTGTTCCTGGGTCATGGATGTGTATTAAATATAATGTATAGTATAATAAAAATCATAAAAATAATTATAGTGCTTATAAAAAGTATCAATATATTTCCGCTGTCTAGTACCCGTAACACAAGTTCTTGGAGAATTTACCACAATACCAGATTGAGGTGGTGTGAAAGCGTCCATAGATATTATATTTTCCTGTCTTTCGTTTACCATAAAAAATCTATACCTAATGATGTCAATAGGGATGTTGCCTAGTGTCGAATATCACATTTTTACAGATTAAATATAAAAAGAAATGAATAAAGATACTTACATGAATCTTAAAGAAAAAGTTATTTAGGTTGACGCGATTAAAAATGATAAGCAAATAAAAATGTCGCCCATCTCTTTCTTGCAAAACGATTTGTGATTGTGACGTCACAATTTGCTACCGGCATACTTTGTTTACTAACTAAATATGTATGGCGGTAGCACATTGTGACGTCACAGGCCGATATATCGCTCTCTTTGTTATTGTAAATTTAAATTGTTTGTAATTTGTATCTTCGTTATTTTTTAAGATTTACGAAATTGGCTTAAAGATTGTTTATTATTATGTTGTCTTACATTAAATAGACGCTCGCTCGCTTAAGGGCTCTCACACATCATTGCGAATTCGCATCGCATCGCAAATATCTGCGAGCTCGTATATAGGGTCTAGTATACAAGCTAGCGGATGCGATGCGAATATGTGTGGGAGCCCTAAGTTAGCATATGCGAGGCTTTAAAAAAAAATAACTCCTACAAACTTTACATTTCGCTCCTTTAAATTTTTCAGCGAGGCCTCCACACATAATTGCGAATTCGCATCGCATCGCAAATATCTGCGAGCTCTTATATGGGGTCTAGTATACAAGCTCGCGGATGCGATGCGAATTCGAGCGAATTCGCAATTATGTGTGGAAACTCTAAGTCAGCACAGCAAGTTACATTTCGCTCCTTTAAACTGTCAGCGAGTATTATATCCGTAATAATATATTTTTTTAAGCTTACTAAATTCAACGATAATAATTTAGTATCCGATTTTTTTTTAATTCAGGGCTCTGACATTATGGTGCTACCGCTCATCATAATGGGTGCGCTGTTAGTCGCTGGTGGTATAGCCAGTCTACTCCTACCAGAGACCCTGAACCATCATTTACCACAAACCCTAGAGGATGGAGAGAAGATGGGACTAGACACAGACTTCTGCTGCAGTCCACCGGTTAAAGAACAAAAGACAGAGGAAAAAGAGGAGAAGAAATGCAAAAACTGCACAGCGCTATGCTCTTGTCAGATGACAAATGTTTATTTGGATGATACAGAAGATAGAGAGAAGGAAGAGCATAAGGAAAATGTGGAGTTTGTTGTTATAAAATAAAAATGTATTTATAAATATTCTTTTTTTTCATTTGACCTTACTACGCAGGCTCAAACCTTCTAAAAGTGCCATCTGTAGTTATGATTAGTATAATTAGAAGTAAAAGCTTCAAAGTTAATGCTAATATAACGTACTAGATGGCGCTGCTAGGGCACAAAATTTAAAATATAAATGAAAAAAAATCTCTGGATATTAGTCTAGAGATGTACATTCCACATGACATTTATTTATGACATTTATGAATTATGATTTTTATATTATATTATAAATTTATGGCGTGAATTGAATTAAATTGAGATAATGCTTAATTATAGAGTTTTATTAAAAATTTTATTGTGCATTGATTATATGTGAATTACAGGTACAACTGACAATTCTGGAAGTTGTCAGATATAAATTATAATTAAATAAGTGCCTAGTATATACTGGCATTTATTATGACAACGGTCAATCTGCATAAGAATCAGAATCCCTGATGGTACTTACATAAAAAATAGTAGTGATTTTAAGACACTGCTACTTTATTTTTTAAGCCCAAAGGTCCTAAAATAGACAATAGATATTAGAAATTAGAGATCATTAGATAATATTATAACACAACCATATTTTTTGCTACCTAAGATCCAGTAAATTAATTGTAAACATTGCGAAACAACGAACTGCAGCTGTCTACCTGACTCCATTGTCTAAGGTTTTTGTTGGACAATATTAAAGATTAGGGGTCATTCACAATGGACGCTGGGCAAAGAGCGATTAATATATTAACCCTTTCACTTGCATTGGAATATCAATCTAACGAGTCTCGTCATATGGTTGGTTTTAGTCTGCTGGAGAAATAAGGGATAAACATTTAGGGCCAGTTTGGTTCCTAAATATGTGCTTTACCCCTTTGTTCGGAGACACCTGGACCACGGGCCTCATGTGTATGGACTCAGTTATCTCATAGCTCGATACGGGGGCTAATGTGATTATTGTGGTACCTATAACCGGAACGGAAATCTCAGAGTTGGTAAGCTTTATATACTAGTAGCTTTTGCTCGCGGCTCCGCCAGCGTAAATACAGTATCCCACGGGAACACTATACTATGTGTTATAAAATATGTGTTAATCCAGAGCATCCATCCAGACCAAGTTTCGTCAAAATCTAATAATTAGTTTTTGCGTGAAAGAGTAGCAAACATCCATCCATTCATACATCCATCTATACATCCATCCATCCTCGCAAAATTTCACATTTGTAATAGTAGTGGCAAAATAAGTTTTAAAAATGAAATATTTTTGATGTCAAATTATGGATGGACTGTGATTCAGACCGTGATTTATTCGTTTTCCCAAGGGCTTGAAAGTTATTGAAGGTTTATAATTGACATTGAATATAATTGAAAGCTCCTCTTTGTTTAAAAAATGTATATGCAGCCTCTAAACAATTTCTACGCAACAAAATTTATTAGAACAAAATTCAAACGCATCAAATTATATTTAATGTCAATAAACAAAATTAAATGTTATATGTGAGCGTGCTGATGATGACGAACATAAGACGATGACTATGAATACTCTCGATTGTTTCAGCTTTCAAACAAAATCGGTTCTTCGGTTTAGGAGCTACGATGCCACGGACAGACACTGACAGACAGACACGTCAAACTTATAACATCCCTCTTTTTGCGTCGGGGGTTAAAAAATAATTCACCGGCTAGGGGAGACGTAAAATATTTAGTTCAACTTAAATACTCAGAAGTATTAATACTTGATAAACCAAAAAATATATAATATTATAAGTGTAGTTGATTAATTAGTCTATACATCTAAAAAATACAAAAATAATCAAACATTCTAAATTAGTTAAAAATCCTACAATCTACATCATGAGTTTACTTAGTTCAAATACAAAAAACATTAATTTAAAGTAAGTATGAACTTAAACGCACAAAATTTGAAGATATATACAAATATGTGCCTGCGGCCTTATATTTCATACACTTTTACACAATCGCGACGTAACGCTTTTTGTATGGAGCGATTTCACGAGACTTTCGATATTTTGAACCTTTGAAAATATTGACTTTATATACTGTTTCTTCTGAGAACATACTCACATTTAAGAGTACTATTCATTTATACCATAAAAAAATCAGTCGTCTAGCCAATTAGGCAATAATCATACCTAGCCTGTAACACTCCAAACGATCCCTAGGGCAAGCGTGACGAAGAGAGGCAAGAGAAGAGGGTATCCTCTATTTTACAATTATATAAGGTTTGGTAAAATCAATTACGGATATTTTGGGTATATGATCTAATGCTTATTATAAAGACGTTTAGACAAAAAAATATTGTCATACTCAAAGCAAAAAAAAATCATCCCATGTATTAGTGACTCTCCGCTCAACGCAAACTCAAAAATATAAAGGCAGATTATTTTTTTCGAGTATGACAATTATTTTTCTGCCAATCGTCTCTAAATAAGAAGTGGATCATATGCCCAAAATATCCGTAATTGATTTTACCGGACCTTATATAATCCTAAACTTAAATATATGTTTTGCTCATCCATTTAAAGATGTGAACATAATGACAATTAAGCCATAAAAATGATAATGAGCACAATTAAAAGTATTTTTCGGAAAAAAGTGCATTCTAGCGTTCGTGCCGGTCTTTCCAGTTTTTAAAATGCACGTTATGACAATCATTTAATTATTTTCACACCGGTGAAAGTTCGCAATTATTATAGGCAGGTGGCCTGAAGGACGTTACCGAAAAGGTGTATCTCAGGGTACACTATTGGTTCCAGTGACTTATTATTATTGTGAAAATAATTGTTAAAAATTAAATAAATTAAAAAACTCCGTATTAAAGTCTAACTTGAAGCTGCAACCATCTTTTGAGACGAGTTTAAGCGTGTAAAAATACAATATTTTATTTTAAAGCTTTTAAGAGCTGTCTGCTAGAATTAAATACCAATTTCAGAAAATCCTAATTCACCAAAGTTAAGGGTTTCGGAATAATACCTATACTTTTGTCAGAGATAATGGATAGGTATAATTTACTTATGCAAAAGTATTTTTAAAATTGTCATATAAATAAAGGCTAGATAAAACAAGTCCTTATTTATTATTGTTATGGTATTTTTACAATTTACAACGTTGGCTATAATTATCTATAATACCTAAACGCTAATTGATTGGGTTTATCACGGGAAACCACAAAGTCAGAGTGACGAGAGCTAATAGATTTAACCCGTTCCTGCCAGTGAGTTATCAGCTTTTGAGAGAAATTAATGACCGTAAAAAATAAAATACCATTAATTTATTACAATGTAGTAACAAAAAGTTTTTGCTACTACCTAATTCTAAAAATATTACTACTACAAAATAGGTACGGTCGTACAACATTTCAATTTTATTACTATAGCACTAAGGTCCAATAGTAGTGGGATGGCATTTTCGGCGACCTTACATCACTGAGCTTTGAATAGACAAACAAAAAATAGTAATTACATTGGGAGATAACTGAAAATAGGAGTTCTTTGAAACCTTTTTTCTCAGTCATGGTCGTATTGAAAAATGCCAAAAAAATATATATGTTAATCTGCATTATATTTAGCCGAGGACTGTCTTTTTATAATTTGAAATTTTTAGTTAAATATTCATTTAAGCATATGCTAAGTCCACCCTTTTATTAAAAGTTAAAACCTTTTTTCTCTTCTTCTATAAGTCACACAGTGTGAATTATTTTAAATAATTATTTTAGAATCTTAAGCAAGACAATACTCAGGGGAAAGTCGTTTTAGTTTTTACAAATTTTGTCTCAAATATTTAAAGCGATTTTTTATCAGCTTTCAATACTCTCCGGTCGGCGCGACACGCCCTTGTCGCCTACAAAATTAGTATGGAACTTGACGATCAAGGTCACTGGCGTTATACACAGCCTTAAATGCAAACGAGAATTTATTACAGTAGATGGGGATACCCAGTTTTTAAGGTTTTTTTGTCGATATTTTATACCGTGCATTAGTCATTTTAACCGACATACAAAAATATTTTTTTATGTCTGTTAAATCCTTTTGGATGTCGCTCAATATGGGGTGTTTTTAAACAAATTACAAACAGACAAACCATTGAAAGCTGTACAAATGAAATAGGCTCGCTGAACGATTATGACAAACTAGATGTTGCCCGACTTCGTACGCGCAAAGAGAAATCACGAGGGAACCGTACATTTTGTATACGATACTCTTTGGAGTAGCATATGTGTAAATCCAGAGCCTAAACTACTTACCATACCAAATTTCACCAAAGTCCGTTCAGTTCCTAGTCATTGCGCGAAAGAGAAACAAACATCCATACATCCATAAATGTATACTTCCGCGTTTATAAATTTGATAGGGTATACCTTAAGAGAGAAAGAAGGGAAGAAAATATAAAATCTGAGTTTAATGTGATATATTGTGTGTGGATACTGGCTACGGATCTACAATAATGTTATAAAGATACATAGTTTGTGAGATTGTTGGTGGTATGCCCTGTATCTACTGAACAGATTTTTTTTAACAATAGAAACCATAGCTTGTGAATGTCATACGCTAGAAGTTATAAAGATTTCGTGTACAACCTAATTTACCACGGGCGATATAATTTTAGGGAATCTAATTGATAAGCAGATTGTTCGTATTATAATATAAAATATAATCATGATATCAATCCGACATACCATTACTATTGTATTGTGCCTGAATATAGTCATTATCAAACAAATAGATCATGAGAATACTTTACCTGCTTATGAATTAGTTTCCCTGATAGTAGGTACCCAATGTTGTTTCATATTTTTATATTTATATACTCTACTTGAGCCTGCCTGAAAACGAATTACCCTTTGCCTATTAAATAATCTATCAGTCCATTACCCCGGGGTGAATGACATTAAGGCCGGAAGTGCCGTGCCGGCTTCCGGGCAAACCGGATATTGCCGCGCCTCTGTCGGCGACTGACGGAATCACACGTTGGTTTTTAATCTACACTCGCTTCAATGTAATTACTGTTTAATTGATGACATTACTAACCAGATTAAAAATTAATGAAGGTGACAAACGAGCAGAATGATCATTTGATGGTAGGCCCAATAAATTTCCCCGCAACATCACAGGAGTAACACCAGTTATATCTCGCCGGTTTTCTTTGGGGACGTGGTATTCCCCCGGTTGGGTCGGTCTCGTACAAAAACGAGACTCTCCCAAAAATAGTCAAAAGATTTTTTTATTGTTATTCTGTCAACCCTACTTTCGACTCTTATTACCCGCCTTTCCTCCGTCGGTTAAGCAACAAACGTGCTCCATGCCTCCTCGGTTTATGTATAAGCCGAATAAATCGATGCTGTTCGACGGCTTCACCGCCAGTGCGCACGCGCGAAAAAAATGGCCACCGAAAAAACCCGGGAAATAAGAGAAAGAAGCCGGGGGAGGCCCCGCAAGGAGGCAGGCGCAAAAAAGAATCCTCGAGAAGGCAAAGACAGACAAGTTTACGTTCGATTTTCGAAAAAGTTTAAATTTCTTAATTTTTGAGTTATAATGCAAATGTTCGTAGTTCAAAAGCCTTTATGATGATTCATTTTAAAACTCTATAAATATTAATTTTTATTATAGATTATAATTAAATGTTACTTTTGATTATTGTTAACCTTAAAACGGTCAAATATAAAATTTGAAGTTTATTTTAATAATAAATCTTATTATAAATTTATACTCGCTTGTGATAATAAGTTTAATATGTTATGGCGGCTAGGGGTGTGTCTTCCCTCGTCGCGCCCCCGAGGGTGACGTGCCCCTACGTTACTTCGCCTTGTGCTGCGCTTACAATATAAGGGGCTGCTGGCGCCAGTAGATTTTTATTTTTTTACGTGCATTTTTTTTTACATTTTTAATAATTTTGTGGCAGGAACTCACTCAGTTAATTAATTAAGCAGGCGAATCGTGAATTAATCAAGCGAGTAACATAGTACCGCAACGTTTAACTTTTTGCCATATTAATGTATCAATTAAAATAATTAATGCAACTTAGAGAGTTTTCCCATCATCCAATCCGATATCGGACCGATAGGAACAAAGACATGAGAAAGACAGTTATATTGTATTAAAATATAAAACAAATACCTGTATTTATCATAATCGGTCCGATATCAAAGCGGATAACGCTCTAGTTAGTCACGCCATGCCACTTTTCATTGTTATAGTTCACATAAAATTGCTTTTTGAATATTATTATGTAGGTATATGAATAGAATGTTAGCTTATTATTATTACATATCAGTTTTCGTTAATAATGTTTACCTTATTCGCAAAGTTTTGTTGACTTTTTTTTATTTCTTTCGTTTATTAGATATAATTATTAATATAACATGTAGAAAGGGAACTTAAAAAAATATCTTATAGATATTATGTAAATAATTGCAGATTCAAGAATTATAATATTTTAATTTCTTGATATACCTTTCAACGTTTGAACAGGAATGCCATACCTAAAGATTGTACCTATTCAAGGATTTCGTTCCACTAGAATTATTAATACCTGATTAATAAATAGCTACTTAGGTACAATGTTAAAAAAAAATTAACAACAGTCGCGTAATGTTATCAAATGTATGGCGGGTGCAACTCGTGACGTCACAGGCCGATATATCGCTCTCTTTCAGATATTGTAAATTGAAATGATTTGTATCTTCGTTATTTTTTAAGATATACGAAAATGGGTTCTAGATTGTTTATTAACATGTTGTCTAACATCGAATAAACGATTTTTTTTTACGCAACATGCCATATTACGAGTAGTTTATTTCTTTTTTTTTAATCTCCAAGGCTACCCAAGTTATTAATGTACATAATAGTGTAATATACACATGACTACTAAAATATGAATTCGTAATAAGAATAACATAGATTATAATTTCAGAGTATTTTTATTTTACTGTGGCAATTTCAATATTTAAATTGCACAATGACGGGGGATTGCTTTTAAAGTCAGGTGATTTGAAGAACAACAGGTGGTTCTTTGTTATTTATATAACAAATAAAATGTGTTTTTACGATTATTGAAAATATTTAATCGACATTAGCAATAAACATCATTATTAACTGTTTTAAATTTCGAACTCAACACTAGTGGTCTTTTTTCGCTTTAGCATTTAGCATATTATTATTAACGATACAAGATGTTTCGCAGCTATTATTTCCGACAGTAAAACAACTTTTAAATAGAGAGAAAACTCATTTGCTATTAATAATGTTGCATAGTTTGCGTTTTTTTTATTAAACACATGTAATTGGTAAGTACATAACTAGTAGACGCTTGCTTATTTATATTCTAGAATTTTGTGTAAAGACTTTTTTTTGTATTTTTTTGTCAAGTACACTTGCACTCACAACGCTCCCGGGTCGTTAGTATCTGTAAATACACTCACGACATCAAAAAGAAGCACATATTGAGTCTCGGACGACAAGAAATGTCGCTTTGTATTCTTTTAATTATATTAATTAATCAAGACTTTGAAAGAGCTTTTTGTAGGAGTTCTTTAATAAAATATTAATTTTATGTAGGTAATATAAAATTGAATGTGACTGGAAAGTTTTTAATTATTATTATTAATAATACATACAATTAGGTATGTATTAATTGTATATGACCAGCAGAAGTAGGTAGTAGTTTTGCCATAGAATCTGGATGATCCAGGGGTGGGTATAAAAAATAGCGGCCCACGAGTTACGACTTGTTCACAGACCTACCAAAAATAACTTATAAAAAATCATAAAATCCAAAAGCAAGCTAAGCAGGAGGAGTTCCAAAGACTGTGGCGCTCTATTTACTTTTGCATTTTTTTTTGTTTTTGGTTTGCTTAAAATTAAATACCTAATATTGAGTAAATCAGATGTCTTAATACTTTTTTACCCGATTACAGTGAAGCCGAAAGGAAGGGTAATGATTTTGTCATTCTATGTTTGTTCCACCATAGCGCCTTAACTACTGATCCGATTTTAATAAATTAGATTCGTAATAATACCCTGAAATCTATGCAAGCGGCCACTGTCCGCTTGCGACCAAGTGCGCGCACTGATGATACAATGAATACATTTCAGTGGCTGCAGCGGCCTGGCCGCCAGTGCGCGCTTAGGGTTAGGCTTAAGCCATAGCCCGTAGCCATATTTTTTGGTATTTTTACTTGTAAAGGTCTGTGCTTCATACCTAAGTACCAAATACGGAATCCTTATGAGATCACTTGTCCGTTCGTCTGTCTGACTGACTAAGCTAGACAGTTTTTCTCAGGAACGCGTAGGTATTTATTGAAATAGTAAATTAATATCAAATGCTTTGGGTCCGTGGAGGGGAAAAATCAATGCAATCAAAAGATACGATATTTATGGTCCACTAGCTTAAATATTGTATCCCACGGGAACACTGTACTTTTTAGGGATAAAAATAGGATTTCGGTTTAGGATAACTGTTTCTTTTTATGCCTCTGTGTTTAAAACACAGACAAACGGTCCCTTATATTTAAAATATAACATTTTTTTAAATTTAAATACAAGAGACCCGTCTGGAAATTTTTTAGAAAGAACCGCTTGAAGTTCTGTGAGATCTTTTACAGGTATTTTGTTTTATTTTCAAAAGACCTCTTAAATGTTTACCTAAAGCAACTGCAGGAAATACCTAATTTTTATATAGGTATCCGCTAAATAAAAGTAATTACGATTAAATATTACTTAAGTGTTTAGTTTTTTTAATCTATGATAAAACTAGTTTAATTTAATTTTGCATGCCAGCCGCGTCTATATTGTGCCGCTCTTGCAATGAAACGTGTATCTTTTTGTAAAGTATTTTGAATAAAGTTAAATTTTGGCTATCCTTAAAAACGTGCACCGCATAGCGTCTCGGTGTGAATTGACCCTAACATATGAAATAAAAATGTAAATGTTACTAATCGCAATTCACGTGCATAATAATTATTATAACTGTAATTTTAATTTTATACTCCTCCGTTCGTATTATTTTCGTAAAAAGGTTTTTGTTCTTTAATTTTGCTTAATGTATTATACATATGATGGATTCACAGAAAGTTTTAATTACCTTGAATTAATTACTATTACCTAGTATATTAATAAGTGAAAATTATGAAAATCAGGGAAACTCTTCACATTTCACTGTCATAGAACTTAAGTAACCTCTACTTAGACGCACTCAGTTTTTAAAAAGGCTGGAATCAGCCTGAATAATTTTCTAAAACAAACCCTAAGACAAAAACTCTCCTACAAGAGTTCTAGTAAAAATAAAATAGCTCGCTAAAACTCTACCAATTAACACTATTAGCATTAAAAAGTACGATATAATTTTATTTTAAACCGAAATAAAACTTGGTGCACTCGCATAGCGACAGGGGGTGCATAAACAGGGGGCGGGGGTGGCAAGAACAGAAAAATAGGGTGCTAAGAGCCGCGACGCCATCTTGAATCGCCCCCGTCGATGAAAAACGCGGGCTTCATATTATTATATCCGCGGTAATGAGATGTTTGACAGATTGAAACAGATTTTATGAAGTAATGATCTGACAGATTATCTTTTTAATTTTCGGTATCGAGAGGTAAAGAGGTCGTAGTCGAAATTAATTACTGCCCAAATCCGCACGAACCGTCGTCCGTAATAAAAGGTGTAGGTATACTGTGGTATTACGTCTGTAAGTTTATGAAATTTAAAAATAAATCACTAATAGGCTTTATTTACTAATATTTTTCAATAATACTAGCAAGACTCTTTCAAACAACGAGCTCTTTCATAAGGATGAAGCAAATATATTTTGAGACAAACAATAATAATAATATCTATGGCCGTTTAAACCACGTCAGTCTGGTCCCGTGGTAAGTATCCAAAGAACTTGTGTTACGGGTACCAGACAATGGAAATATATTTAATACTTTTTTATACTATACTTATATTTAAAAATTTTATTATATTATATGCATATTTAATACACATCCATGACCCAGGAACTCTGAAAACTTTTTTCTTCCCTGGCGGGATTCGAACCCGCGACCTCCGGCTTGAGGGCCAATGCGCTAACCACTGAGCTACAGAGTTCATCAATATGAAGTTTTGGTATCAAAACTTTTCATTATAAGTTTAGAATTGAATTTATGCATTTAATTTAATCATAATTTTTCTCTATTAGGTACATTAAATGGATGGATTGGAACTTGACAAGGGGGTATCGCACCGACCGGAGAGTATTGAAAGCGGATATAAATTGCTATAAATATTTGAGACAAAAACTAAAAAGGCCTTCCCCTGAGTCTTGTCTTACTTAAAATACTGAAATAATTTTCACATTTTGTAAATAATAGAAGAAGAGAAAAAAGGTTTTAACTTTTAATAAAAGGGTGGATTTAGAATATTTTTAAATCAATATTCAATTAAAAATTTCAATATATAAAAAGACAGTCCTCGGCTAAATATAATACAGATTAACATATAAATTTTTTGGGATTTTTCAATATGATCACGACTGTGAAAAAAAGTTTCAAAGAACTCCAATTTTCAGTTCTATCGAGCGACCCCTTAAAGCTCATGAAATTATCGGGCATTTCATACTACATTCTATTCACGTTAAGTCAGTGAGTGTTAACAAATCTAGCGAAAATATTGTGTGGAAATGGCTTACTAAATGTGAACGTCTTATGCGTCTTTGGTCAAATTGTTTTTATTATTATTACTGTCAACTAAACGCGAAGAAACTAAAGTTTATCAGATAGTTAAATCAGAATACTTAATAACTATATGTAACTTACAACACAATCCATTTCATAATTTGAGCTAGCTTATCCGATAAGTTAGTAACGGTTGCCTTTACATACATAATAACCGGCCTCGGTTTTTTTACAAAGCTTATTAATTAGATTCCCTGATAGTACATGACTATACTATAGCTATGAATTCACTACAATTTCCAATCTCTATAATAGTTTCAAAATTCAAACTGCTACACGTAACATTCACGACTTAAATCTGAGTCTCAATTCTCGTATCCTACTAATATCCTTACTTAATATTATAAATGTGAAAGCGTGTAAGTTTGTTACGCTTTCACGCAAAAACTACTGAACAGATTTCGATGAAATTCGGTATGGTAGTAGTTTAGACTCTGGATTAAAACATAGGCTACTTTTTATTCCGAAAAAGTAGTGTTCCCGAGGGATACTATACTTACGCGGGCGGAGCCGCGAGCAACAGCTAGTTATATTATAAATGTGAAAGTTTGTGAGGATGGATGTATCGATGGATGTTTGTTACTCTTTCACGGAAAAACTAGGAAACGGATTTTGATGAAATTTGGTGAGGTAGTAGTTTAGGGTCTGTATTAAAACATAAACTACTTTTCATCCCGGTAAAGTACAGTGTTCCCGCGGGATACCCGATAGTATATTTACGCGGGCGGAGCCGCAGGAAACAGCTAGTACTTAAATAAAGTAGACTTTTGGTTTACTTTGTTTGTGTTATAAGTGAAGCGACTTGTTATCATAAACTGATTTTGTGACGTTTGGACCAATCAGACGCGTTTGACGCTGGTTTAGCGTTTACGAGAATACCAGTTTGGCAGTTTAAGCGTGTCGGGACTTGATTGTAATTGTATTATTACAGGTTTTATTTAACAGAATCGTCCCCCTGATCTCAACTGCGACATTTCAGTAGCTCTACATTATGTATCTGATCAATACATAATCTTCAATACAATCTACACAATATCTAAACGCCGGCCCCCAAAAATCAATACTTTTTATGTACCAATAACAGCGGAATTAAATGTGGGGTGATGGATGCACAAAAAAACCGAGGGTGTGGTAGCTACCCTCGTTTTTTGCGCCACTTTTTATGTAGGAATTGTTGGGTAGTTATTTACTTGTTTATTGCGAGGGTGGGAATAAAGACGTAGCTAAGTTAACATGCTGTCATCTGTATTATGTAAGACTAAGTATATTTTTTTTATAAAAACAATAACCCGACTATGTAAATTATATAGCCTATGTTACCCGGGCTATTACGAATCTATTGATACCTCATTTATTGAAATCGGACCAGTGGCTTAGGCGCTACGGTGGAACAAACATACATAGACTGCCAAAATCATTACCCTTCCTTTATGCTCCCATAAATATTTTATCAAAAATAAACAAAATTAAAATTTTCAATAACCGCCGAATTGTCAAGTAATGAGCGAGCTGATGATGATGGATGGAGCTACGAACACTCGCGATCATGTCAGCTTTCAAACAAAAAAAACTAGATCAAAATCGATTCATCCGTTTACGTGCTACGATGCCACGGACAGATCCACAGACAGACACGTGAAACACGGTGTCAGCTAAAATCACAAGTTTTACCTCTATCTTCCACTTACTAGACCTCTGTGGCTTAGTGGTTGAGCGCGTCCATGCTCAAGCCAGAGGTCGCGGGTTTGAATCCCGCTAAAGGAACAAAAACGTTTTGTGTGTTCCTGGGTCATGTATGTGTATAAAACAAAATTGAAAAAATTAAGTAACCCCCGAATAGTGACGTAGTGAGCGAGCTGATGATGATGAATTATAGAACACTCTCCATCACGTCAGCAATCAAACGAAAAAACGCATCGAAATTGGACCTTTCGTTCAGGAGCTACGATGCCACGGGCAGACACACGGATAGACACATCAAACTTATAACAAACCTCTTTTTGCGTTTTAAATATATTTCGGTTGTCTGGACTTAAAGGCGTAAAATCTTAAAAAGGGACTAGACTGACGTGTTGAGATTGTAGTTAAGAGCCCTATCACAAATCTGTACTCTGCGAGATTAGGTATTTGAAGCGTTCCCGACATTTCGCATTTTGTAGTAATTTTGCAGTTGTGTTTATCGTTTTTATTGAAATAGGTTAATACATTGATGCTTTAAAATTATAAAATCTTTATTCCCTATGAAGTAACAATTGTTCTGGTATAAATTAGCATAATAATATTATCGTAGATAATTCACAGTTAACTTAAAGCGATTTTCGAAGTTTTTTTGGCGTAGAATAAGATTTTTTTCTATATCATATCTATATAAATCAAAGAAATTTCAAAATTCTAAAGCCGCTACGAACTATACAGGAGATAACATTCTCATTTTATTATTTCATTTGTCTAGAACAGTAGTTCAATCCAGGAGCTCAAAAATGTGCCTTCGCCCATGTTATGAAAATATTTCTCTGCAATTTTGGATTTAATTAAAAAGTAAAACAAAATTTACAAAAAGCGAGGCCACTACGAACTAGGCCTATAGCTATTCTGCACTATTCAATATGTCAAATTTGTTAATGTATCTTTTATTCTGAGATGAAGAACGCCATAATTGGCCATTTTACGCAAAAATCACAGTCGCGATGTAATGCCTCCGGCGAGCAGCGACAAACACTCGCACTCAGCACACTGTAGAAGTGCCCGTTGCATCGCCTCAGTGAGTTTTGCGATGACCCAAAGACGCAGGCTACACCTACTACCGCAATGTACTCCTGCGCATCGCGACACCAGAAAGGAATGGTTCATGCAGGCCGCCGCCGCACACAGGTAAAATTTACTCAAATGTTGGCCAATATGTGTGTGTTAACTAATTGAAATCTCATGCTGGGAACTGCTTGAAAAATTGTTATTGGTATTTTTAAATTCATAAAGATTGTTGCATTTTGCTCTATTTTGTTTAGCAAAGCGCAAGTACACGCAGCTAAATTTTGTGTCATATAAAAGCTATAGATATGTTCTTTCGAAATATGCAAAAAAAACGTCTGAGTGCAATTGAGTATGAACTTTGTTACTATTTAAAAATAAGCAACTGCTTAAGTATATTATTAGTAGCCTTCAATACAAAACTATATATCTATAAAATCGTAAGTAATGTTTTTTTAATTTTTTAGGAATAATATGTAAACCTGAAGTTATAAACTCCATCATGTTTTACATCTAATATCAACTAAATAAAGTTTAAACGTTGTCGTTAAAACCAATGTTCCCAATTACCCTGTTAGCAAAACTGTTTATGTCGAGTGTTCTGGGTGTCTTAAATAATAGGTGTCAAATGTTTTACAGATCATTAATAGATGGCGTCATATGTATTGTTTCTAAATTAGGTTACTATTTTTGAATCGGAGTAACTATGTTTTTATCAATTTACCGTTACAGAGTAGAAAATGTATATACTAACGTACAGCGAAACAGCTTTCATAGAACGAACCCAATCGATCCTAATTTAAAAATTCTGACGTCCCCTTTAACGGTCCACAATTTTTCCACACAGTGGTGGATACACCGTATGCTTGTAGTAGTGCAATCAATTCACAAGCTTACTATATAGCTGTTTTTATGTTCCTCTTTCTTTATTCTGTGGTACCGCCAAGTTTTTAGTGAGTAGGTGCTGCGCCCATTCACCATCTTTTCGTAGCAGTCTCACATACTCTAGGTAGGAGCCCCATTCCATGTGGGATGATTAAAAGCATTTTCTCAGCAAAAAAAAAATGGCTACACCTACTAACAACCGCAAGTAGACATTGTAATCAGTAATACAAGGGTTCGCAGCTTTGCGTGACCATCTACACCGACCAATTACACACTAATTAGATACCCCGGCCCCGCCCAGCATTGTGGTTAGTAATGGCGGATTATACGTCATAGGAAAGTCATCGTTTGTTTTAAATTTTACCCATTGTTCTCAGCGTTTAGGATTTGAATCGCATGGTGTTTTGAACCTTCCAGAACTTGATCAAAAAAGAGCTTTCCAAGTCGAAATTCAACAATGCAAAAACTTATTTACCATCGTTATTTGAAACTCGATGAAATGAAAAGGCAATAGTAAGATGAGACAACCACATTTTGTATCATGTGCATCTCTATGTAAGGTCTGACTTTGAAGGTTTCACTTCTATTCGAGTGAACTGCACATATGTTTTTCTTCATGCACAAAGTTTCTACTTTCTAGACTTGTGTTCATTGTTTCTACAACAAGCTTTATATAAGAAGACTCTTATGGTACAGCTCTTGGCTGCAGAGCCACTTTTTCCTAAGTAACGCTGCATTTCGCATCAATAATTGTGCAAAACTCCTAACGAGCCATATCCAGTTAAAACCAGTATAAACCAGTCTGAACTTGAACTCAAATTCTCGTTTTATTTCCGGCCAGCATTGCAAAACCATTGCCACTTCAAAGCCGACCTTAAAATTGAAAGGTAGAGTTGGAATTTAATTGCAGTCGATCCTAGCTTTAAACTCAGCTATGCAAGGATTTCTTAAGATGAATGAAACTTGATTTTTGAATGAGCCCGCCTTGGCAACTGGTTATATATTTTTATTTGCAAAGTTGTTTTTAATAAATATTAAATCCTAGTCGGATTTTGACTAAAACAATTTCTGACGCTGTCTAACGCAGCCTAGACTCTACATATACTACATATCTCTACATATCTCTAGGATTCAAGTGCAGGTAGAAAAAAAAAATCAGTAGGTAGGAAATTAAAAAAAAAAACATATCCTAGTAAGTGCTGGTTAATTGTGAGATTTTTTGTTTAGATAGCAAATATTTTACGTAAATTACGAAGGGACTATAAACCTCACGCTTAAGCCTATATATATCCACTCAATAAAAAACTACTTGATATTCCCACAAGCAATTGTGAAACATTTAAAATAAAATTGATTGACAACATGTGGTTCATAAGTCGATAAATATTGACACGAGCCAATAAATAATAATACAACAATAACAACGCAACAACATAACAATAAAATCAATAGACGCGTGTCGATCAATTGCCTATAATAGAGCGGGTAAAAATTTCAACGGTAAAAAAATGCAGGTAAAAAATTCGACTCCGAGCTTCCACTATGATACGTTTTTTTTCCTTTTTTTATTAATCCGACGTGTGAACGGAATGCAAATTTTTTACAAAAAATTGTGGGCCACTTAACTCCCTTACGGTACAGGATTTTGAATGAATGTTGTGATAGAGTCATTTTTTAAGTTAAGACTCAATTGGGTGAACTTTTTGCAACAAAAGCGCGTGAGAGCAAACTTTGAAAAAAGCAATAAATGTAGAGTATTTTTTGTTCGACAATAAAATGAATAAAAATAAAAAAAAACCCACGTAAGAATCTTGAATGTTAAGTATCTGAATGTTATATTTTTAAAGCACGAAAAGATTGGTAAGATGGTAAGAAGTTAAAAATAGAGCTTACATTAAAACCTTCAGACTGTTAATGTAATCTCTATTTTTAACTTCTAAATACCTAATTATTTTTCTTTCAATTGCTACACTAAATATGTTAGGCCTGGAATATTAACTTAAAATTATAAAAGTGTTAGAACTTCTTCATAAACAAGGTGAATATAAATTATAACAAAATCTCTTGAGTAGATAGAGCTCTTAGCTACTTAATTATATACCTAGCTACCTACCAATTACTGAAATTACATGGCATGAAAACAAAAAATTGAAATCGCCTTTGTAAAATCTTAAAATATATTGAATTTCTTAATTATCGACAGAATCAAACCCCTCTATTTGTTCTCGCGAAATTAAATGCAGCAAAGCACGTCCCTAATTAATTTTTAAGGGAAAAAATTGAATTAGGGGTGGAAATTTTTGTAGAAACTTAAATAAAAATGCAGAAAGGTAGAAGTTTGTTAACAAGGGGTGGCTCCCTTTGAGGGCAGAGGTGAGGGAGCCATCTACTAAGGATACTAAGGATACTTAGAACATCTCAAACGTGTCAGTAGATTGTGCTACTTGGATTCCTTGGTACATAATTATGCATCATTAATTATGTGCATTTCAAGGAGTTTTCTGTCAGCGATTTTTCGGGCTAGGGCTTCTATGGGACCTATCTATCTGTAGGATTTAAGCTAGCCATACACGTCATGGTTTACCTGACAGGTTTGCCTGCACAATTACATCTGTCAGGTTAGCTTGAGTTGTGGGGAAACCTGCACAGTTGTGCACGCACCGGTTTACCTGTACAGGCAAGCCTGTCAGGTATACCGTTACGTGTAACTTCCCACACCGATTTCGGTACGGTGGCCGGTTTCATTGAAACCAGGCCAGCTAAGCAGGAGTAATTTTATAGTGCCCAAGTGTGTGCGCAGTACATAAGAGCACTCTCTCTTCATTTACTCTCGTAATCCAGTGAGATGGATAACCGACACGACTGGCGAGAGATCAGACGCAGGTCCGACTTTTCACATGCCCATCTGACGCATGGATCATCTTTCTTGTCAGACAATCAGGTGATCAGCCTGCTTTGTCCTAACCAAACTTGGAACCAACAGTTTTTGTCGTTCCAATGCGAACGACCCACGGGTCGAACCCACGTCCTCCGGTTCTAGAGCCAAGCTCTAACCACTAGACCACGGAGGCTGTTACCGTTGCGTGTATGGCTAGCACAAGGCCTAAAGAAGCAAACTTATTTGCAACTACTATAATGTCTAAGTTAAACCTTTCTTTAGAAATATAATTATTATTTTATTGATAACTAGCTGGTGACCGCAACTTTGTTTTAAATGGAACCCTAATAAAAAAATAGCCTTATAACATCACCTATGAGCCCGTGAGAGTCCCAAGAAAATCGGTCCAGCCGTTACAGAGATTAGCCGGAATAAACAGACAGACAGACAGGCAAAAATTAAAAAATATGATTTCTTATTCTAGGTACAGTGTACCCAATATTTAAACTATCATAATTATTCGTTTATTGTAAAGCTGTTAATTTGAAATTACGAACAGACACTTCAATTTTATATATTTCTAAACAGATAATTGACAACTTACTGATTAAAAATGCCCTAGGTATTGTCTACTACGCATTATAAAATCCTTGTTCGCACATACCAGTAACTCATAATTATTATGTTACGGAGTGCGGTTACACAATGCGAGCAGCTGTAATACAGGAACTGACTAGGCCAGCTCGCGCGCCAGCTCGCACTGTATAAGCTAGGAATAAGTTTCCTTACTTGGCGAACAACAGCAGTGATGTTCGTGTAATAATAATAATATCTAGGGACGCTTCCACACCATGTCAATCTGGTCCCGTGGTAAGTTCCCGAAGATCCTGTGTTGCGGGTACCGGACAACGGAGATATATTTAATAATTTTATACTCTACCAGTGGCGAGGGGTTACTATAACTCCATTCCTATCGGCTTCCCTTACTACTTACCTTTTGAAAATCCTCATCCAAATATCTACCTTCTATATGAGGGAGAACCAGCATTCGCCACTGTACTCTACATAATATAATTATGATTTTTGTTATATGAAACACATAATTAATACACATCTATGCCCCAGGAACGTAGAAACCCTTTTTTGTTCCTTTGGCGGCATTCGAACCCGCGACCTCCGGCTTAAGCACTAACGTACTCAACTGAGCCACAGATGTCGTCAAGTCAAGTTTATGATCGTTAGCAAACCAATTTTTTTTAATAGAAGCTGCAAAGACAATCAAGTTGAAGTGGGAAAAAGTTCATGGGGTCGACGCACTCTACCGGAGGGTATATAAAAATCATTATTTCACTTACTGAAGCAGAGTCCCTCTGTTTGAATTGAATAACTAGGCTACTGATTAGAAGTGCTTTTGTCTCTCTGGGTGAGGCTTGAAGGGTGGCAAATGGTGATTGGTGCAATATACTTTTTAGTCCGCGAATCGTCCCATGGGAACTGCACATTTTAAAAGTAGAATAATCAATCAATGAATTGTTTCACTTATAAAGAAGGTCCATTGACCTTCTAGATCATTATCTATTTTTACCCGACTACGGCAAAGCCAAAAGGAAGGGTAATGATTTTGTCAGTCTATATATATCATGTATGTATGTATGCTTGTTCCATCGTAGCGCCTAAACTACAAATCAGATTTCAAAGAATGAAGTGTCAATAGATTTGTAATAATGGTCCGTCTATACAAATAAATAAAATTGAAGTGTCTGTTTGTAATTTCATATTAGTAGCTATTTTTATAAATTATTTATGGCACTTAAATAAAAAAATCTGTTTTAAAATTTTTCGTCTGTCTGTCTGTTTGTCCCTGCTAATCTTTGAAACGGCCGGACCGATTTTGGCGGAACTTTCACTGGCAGGTGGCTCATGTTATATGGAGTAACTTAGGCTACATTTCATCTTCATCATCATCATCCTAAGTAGAAAATATACACTTTACGTTATCGCGCTTGCTTCTCTAATAAGTTTACCTCGGCACATTACAAACTGAAAATTTAATCGTTTCAATTTTATCAAGCTTCAAATCTCATTGAGTTTGATGTAAATCAGTTTTTACTAACTGACTGAAGTCTATTCTTGTGGCCAAAATCTTAAGCGCTATTCATAGCGCGGGCTCGCTCAGTAAAAATACAGGCTGTACTTAATGATAAGATAGATGTTACTTAAAAGCTTCTTAATTTAGGACGCATTTGAGTGTAACGCAAAACTCTTAAAAATATTTCCCGTTCCATATTAAATTCAAAATCAAATATGAATTGTGCTATCATAAAAGTGATAATAAATTATCAGATAATAAAGACTTCTCCCAAGTTGGGAAAACCATTAAAAACAATCTCCGACCATCATCCTCAGAGCTACCCCAGACCCAGAGGGCCAGAGCCCCTGTCTTCACTAATAAGGGGAGACTTCATTTTTACACGACATATTTTTTGGTATGTCTAAGAAATTAGGGCCCTTCACACGTGAAGTTTGAAACGCGGGAAACAGCGCGCGCCGTTCCAACCCTCGCACCGAAACAAGCATGTTCATGCGCGGGGCTGACAGTCTAATTTGCGATGTCGATGCGAGCGTATTTTCCACAGTTTTATCTGCGCATCACGTTTATACGCACAATAAAACATGTCGGTTTGGAGTTTGCTATTGACAGCAAAACTTTTAAAATTTATACTGTTCCACGCGCCCCAAACTGCAGTCCAATCTTTTGAAATCACATTTACACGCATAGTTTAAAATGTTCTCCTAATTAATATGTAAGATTGTTAGTAATTAGCACAACGGTTCGATCCGCAGTCCAAACCGCACGGATCGTTCCGATCGATCGAACGCAGTTTTATCCGCGGTAAAAACCTTACGTGTGCTGGGCGCTAATCGTTACTAACACGTCACTTTTATCTTATATATGTTTGGAACACAGATTCAGATGCGCGGTCCGAACTGTACCGCGTGACTACATTAATCTAGGTCGTAAGTAGTAGGTATCCAGCCTAACCTAACATACCAGCTACCACATTATCTAGTAAAAGAATCATTGTTTTGGGCTTCTATTTCGTTCATAACGCCCTACAATTGTTTTTCTTATAATATGCCTTCCATGTACAGACTGCAACCAGTTATGTAGGTATTGATAGGTATTGTAAGTAGGTAATAAATATTAATGCGATGAACCAATTATTGTAAGATTTACAGGGGCGGTTCACCCTCCATTTACACCCTCGCGACCACAAAACTATATTAGCTGTCCAAACATGGTGGAAAAATCAATATTTTACATAGAATTTTTTTTTTACATTAGCGAATCGAAACGGTAGCGTAGCTCCCGGAATAAATTAAACGCTAGATGAATCTTATTTTTATTCTTTTCTGTAAATTAGTCTTTTTAAAGCGTAAAATAATATGAGGTCAGAAAATGCATGCCTCCTTCCTAGGTAATGTGTTTTTAGTCAATAGTTACGTGTGAATTTCATAGAACTTTGTTTGCGTAGAACCAACGGAAACGGAACCCTATTTATTTAAACGGATCCCTAAGAAAAAAGTAGCCTTAGTTAATCATAATAACATCAGCTATCTGATAGTGAAAGTCCCGTGAAAATCGGCCCAGCCGTTTCAAAGATTAGCCGGGACAAACAGACCGCACACAGACAGACAGACAGACGAAAATTAAAAAATTGTATATATATTGTAAGTACCATACAAACTTTCATATGCATTTTGTGAAAATAAAATTTTGTGAAAATAAAAAGTCTAAATAAAATTGAAGTGTTTGTTTGTAACTATAAATTAACAGAATTTATAGTTACAAACAAACACTTCAATTTTATTTAGAGTATCAGATCCATCACTTCTATGTAACCTAGTAAAACTGTTGTTTCAGCTTAAGTAGATAGTGAGATAGTGTGCACGTGGCTCAATTTGTACAGAATAATCACGTAAGTAATTAATGTGGTAGTAATTAAAGTGAAAACCTTTCATACTCGTAACGACTTAAATTATAGCGACGAACCGGGTATTACGACGATTAGTTGAGAACCGTCATGTCACAATATAAGCATTTAACTATTGTTTATAACCACTATTGGCTATAACGACCTTTAAATATCGGTCCCTTGAATGTCGTTATAATCGGTTTTCACTGTATAATAATACTATACAGTATTATAATATTATATTATAATATTACTATACACTGAAAACGCGACCCCAGGCTCATTAGCTTCTCATTTCAGTACCTACACTAGGTATATCTTCTTCTTCTCATATATATACTAATATAATATTAAAAAGGAGAAAAGTTTGCTTGTTTGTATGTTTGTTTACATTGAAAAGGCTCCGAAACTACTGGACCGATTTTGATTAAATTTGGCAGACATATAGAGTACATCACGGTGAAGGACATAGGCTACTTTTTATCGCGGAATAATGTACGGTTACCGCAAGATTAACTTTTCGCACACGATGTCGCGGGCAACACCTAGTATTAAGTAGCTATCTGGTATATTTATATGGATTACAGTTACTTTGTCTCGCTAAAATCGCTCGATTTGGCGAATATTCATCTTGAAATAATTGTGGAAGTTCAGGGAAGTTCGGTGATAAATATTAGAATAATTCCGGGGAAAAAATACTAAAAACGACGATTGAATTTTCTCATACTGCTTCTATCTGTCAAACATTTGATGTTCGTCCCATCGGTAGCGTAAATTAGGGTCTACTGCAGTGTCACTTTACTGTCAAATATTTATAGGAACATTCAGTTTATTTTTTGGTAGGATTGCAAAACAGTTCTATTTCAGAAAATCCTAGTAGTCAGTTTTTTCTGTGTTTAGGTACCAGGTTGTAAGCGTATGTCGTGGGTGTAGGTGTAGATGTTCAATTATTCCAGTTCATAGTTAAGACAGAACGTTTGTCAGGTCAGCTTGTACCTAATATGATTCCTCGTCGCTCGGCTTAAGAAATTCGCGAGCTTTTCTTTTAAATCTCTAATAACATGTAAAAATCGTTATCTATATTCAAATTCAATCGCCTGTGCAGCGAGGTCCGTGAAACCCTCAAAATACAAGACCCCCTAATACAAGACCCCCTAATACAAGCCCCCCTAAATACATATTAAAAATGTATCTGAGGCTGGCTGTCTACGATTTCAAAGAGAAGGGATTCGTTAAAGAAAATGAACTTTTCAAGCAAGGCAAGTGGGGTCTTTGTGAGGTACAGTCTGACAAGAAAAGATAAAACATTTTTTTTTTACTTACATTTAAGTAAGTTTTATATCTTTATTTTACTACTATTATAAATGTGAAAGTGTGTGGGGATCACCCAAAAACTACTGAACGGATTTTAATGAAATTTGGTATGGTAGTTGTTTTAGGCCTTGGATTAACACAAAAGAACTAAAATATTCAAAATTCCAACAAAGGGAATTTGTCTACTGCTCCATGATACAAAATATTATGTTAATGATTTTCCTGTATCAATTTAACGTTAAAACATTTAGTAAATATATTTTCTTATAAAAAATAAAAATATTACTGCTATTTTTGCAAGTGACATTTCTAACGTACGAGTACTCGTATAAGACACAGACAGCAACGTGGTTTAAGTTATCCGTTGTGTAAATAGTTTTATTAGTAAGGGGGTAAAATTATAAATATATGTCGTGGTTGGATACATTTTACTAACCTCTCTATATATGTTATCTATTTCTTAATACCAGATATAATATTAATATATTAATTTTCCGTGCAGACATAAAAGAAAAAAAAACATATAAAATCCTCCAATCATTCCACCTCTGTTCTGACCGTACCTCCTTATAAACCGCCCCGCGGCGCTGTTTTTTCCTCTCAAATCAGATGCACACCCTTAGGTATCGCCGGGTTTGTTAGCGGCTATGTACCACTCCATGTACTGCATGTGCGTTTGTGTACGATTTATCGCTTATTGCACAATTATATGGTTCCTATAACTCCATTCCTATCGGCTTCACTTATCACTCACCTTTTTAAGACCCTCATCCAAATCCCTACCTATAATACAGGCTAGGGCTTCCCTATGAAGGAGAACCAGCCTTCGTCACTGCTAACTAGATTAAGTATATGTATGGAAGTTTTGTTATGGATACCATACACAAGTAGGAATACAGTACACCTGATGGTGTTAGCTTTACAATTTTATTTACAATAATTAGATTTACAAGTGCGTTTTCTGTCTTTTAAACTACTAACTGCCTCACTTACTAGGCGAAGCGCTTTTCACGTCGGTTTTCTGTGAGGCCGTTGTACGTCTCTCGTCTCGCTCTCACGGTTGTCGCACGGAGTATATGGTTTAGATTTTGGAAGATGCTTGCTCTATTGTATTTTTACTCAACAAGGTTTTTACGCTTTCAGAAGACTGAATATACTGCGGAAAATAAGTGTCAAAATGACAAATGTCAAACCTGAATGGCCCCAAACAACCCGATGCTTGGGCCCATTTAGGTGCAGACACTTTTTGCCTCGATATGGCTCGTCTGTAATATATACATATGTCTATGGCTTACAAGCATAAAAATAGGTAGTCTTCGGTTGACTAACCTGTCTAATCTTTAACTCCATGTTTTACCTTATTTATGTGATAATAGGTTAAATTGTCGCTCTTACAGATTTAAAATTCAAAATAACAATTGTAACGGTCTACTGCTTTGTTTAAATCGAATTTAAATTAATAATTTTGAATATGACCCCATTTCTAATTTATGAAACAAACGGCAAAAAAGTCTTTTGTAACAAACCAGAACTAACGCAACCGGCAGAAGTAAAAAACAATAGTTCCAAAAAGGGGTCAAAGTTCCCAGCGATCTGCATATCGCACCTTGTCCATAGACATCTGCATCTGTTCTTGCCTTTTGTTTATGGTAAGAACGCGTTGACACAATTACTTTTGCCCCCCCGAAAGTTAAAACAAAAAAAGTTGTTAGAAACAGGTTTTCATTATCATTAGAAGGGTTAAAGTGAGATGTAAACCGGCGAAGTATTAGGGTTGCCAAATCTTCAAGTTGTTTTTAAATCGCTTTTGTATAACATATTTGTATAATTGAGTCATAAAATAAGTTTCTCAAAATCTTTTATCCTCTTTTTTTAGGATACGAAAATGACTAGTAGTAAATGATTGTTTTTCAAGAATTAAACTATTTTCATTTGGTTAAGTCAATTAAAAAAATAACGCACTATTGTAGATTTTTCGATTGATAATATTCAACAATATTGTAATAATAGTAATTATATAATAAACTTTTATTCTTTTTCAGATATCGCGACTGAAATTTCCCAATACGTCGACAATCAAACGACAAATTTCTCGTGTCGAAAATGTCTTCCTTGACATTTTCCGAGATACATGTCACTAGTTCATGTTCGAGTTAAATTACAGTTTGAAGTGAACAAGGATTATGTCGAAAGGACTGGATGAGTTTCAACTTTCAAAACGTCTTTCTGATGGTCAGAAACCTGGAGTTTGTGATTGAATAATAGGAAATGGTTTATGTACAAAGTACACAATATAACAAGGTTTATGCGTGTCGAGCGCCGTCTGCTGTGTTATGCTGGGACTATAGTGTCCGAAGAAAATTCAGAGCATTGAAAATAGAACTCTGGACTAATACCCTACAATAGAGTTGAAATCGAACACGTGAGTATCATGCTCTGAATTTTCCCCGGCTATATGGATTCCGGACAATATAAGTCCTGGTCTTAGCATACTTATTTCCACATTGTTACATTTTATTAATTATCAATTAATTCAGTCTACAATCGTCAGTGTAAAAAAAAGTTGATTTGGCTATTTATCACACCTTCTCCCAACTGCTGAACCCTACAGTTCTTTTTTGGTCCTTCGAGCCGGATTCGAACCAGCGACCTATGGATGTATATTGTACAGTCTACGTATAGTTTATTTAAAGGTAATTTTATTTTATAACAAGATATTAGGTATTTAATAACTTGTTATGAAATAAAATGAACTATAAATAAGTATTAAAATTTAATTAACTTGATCTACATAATATTCAATAAAATATGAAATAAGAAGTGTTTTCATTTTAAAACTACATAAGAGTCAACCCTATAGAATTGCATTTTAATTACACCTTTCTCAACATCCCCTTGCTTCTTGAAGATATTGTCCCCATAATTTATTCATGCAATTCATCAGAAATTATTTCAAACTTGCAACACATGCAAATTAAATGAAATTAAAAGCATAGACAATAATATTTTATCCCGTTCTATAAAGAAAGAAAAAAAAACATTGTCACTGCGTTCTCACGAGTTTGGTTTTTTTTTTCAATTTCGAATACGGTAAATATTATTTCGCAATAATAAAATATTCAAATTTCGAATGCAGTGGCGCTTTTTATGACCGGTTAACATGAGATGGTCTTATCAGATTAAATAAATATTATTTTTTTAAATAAAAAAATAATACTTTATAGAAATTCTAACAGAGTCCTAACAAAAGCATTTAAGTGTAACTTTTTGATACTTTTATACAAAGGCACTTTAGATTAGATAACAATTTTAATCGTTTTTATAAAAATAATTCAGTCCCACAAAAACCTCGGAACAGCTAGTGGGTTGACATTTATAGAGTTAGCACAGACAAACAAGCTGATAGATTCCCTGATAGGAAACTGTTACCGCTGCCCATGGACACCCACACTACAAGGGGCATTCAAGTGCGTTGCCATTAATAATAACTCGTCAGCACAGACGATGTATATTATCGACGAGACATGTTGAGGCAAAAACTGTCCCTACTTAAATGCCTACACTTTGAGGATTGTTTGGGGCCATTTTGACATTTGAGGTATGGTGAAATCACGATGGCTGACATTTGAGGTATGGTGAAATCAAGATGGCGTGACTTTCTCTTGTATGAAGATTTGTTCTGTCAAATATACGTCATAGGCCATAGCTGATCTTTAGTTTTGAAATCTATGCTCGTCAGTATACTCGTATTTATGTCACTAGATAGTAGGTAGGTATATTATGTCGCCGTATCAAGGTCTAGCCTAAGCAGGTGACGTCGCCATCTGCTTAGGCTAGGCCTTGATAGATCTAAACATAGGCAACATCTGTCTAGCCTACTCTCTAATGTACCGAAATACAGACTGCGGTGGCGCAGTCTTACTTTTCAAACCCCCGACGCAAAAAGAGGAGTTTGATAAGTTTGACGTGTCTGTCAGTGCGTCTGAGTATGTGTCTGTGTGTCTGGCCGTGGCAGCGTAGCTCCCAAATGGATTAACCGATTTTGATCTGGTTTTTGTTTGTTTGAATGCTGACATGATCGAGAGTGTTCTTAGTAATAGTATAATTCACATCATCAGCTCGATCACTGTTTGATAATTCGATGGTTACATATATTTTTAATTTTGTTTATTATGTGGGTAGTCGAGTTATTTGTCGTGCGAGAGGCAGATATCTCTTCATGTGAGGACTGAGGAGTATAAGGTTTACTACGAAGTAGCCTACTGAGGGATGACAAATTCCATTGGAAAATTGCTTGTATTTACTATTTACTTCTTAGCGTCAGCTAACACTAAAACGATGCGATAACGACGCGGCGCTGCTTTTTCAAAATAGCCATTTCAAGTTGAGCTTTATTCACTAGACAAGAAGATCTTATTGCAAGAGCGGCGCCGCTATATACAGCGCGGTGACAGATTGAATTTCGAACTCATGCAATGAAGCGTGTATCTTCTTTTGTAGTGAATAAATTTCAATTTTGAATGGCTATTTTAAAAACCCAGCGCCTTGTCGGGCATCGTCTCGTTTAGATGTGAACTGACCCATAAACACGTAAGTTTCCTTAGGGTATACCTTCAAGATTTGTTTCTCCTTATATTATATTAGCATGTAATTCGTGGGTGTCACCACCGAGGATCGAAGCTGCACACCTCTTGAGTGTTACTGGTTGGACATTGGACGCTCTTTCATTTCCAGTAGCTGTGAAATCTTATCCTACTACTGTAATAAATTCTTATAACTTTGAGCTGGTGAGGATAGATGAGTGGATGGATGTTACTCTTTCACGCCTAAAGTACTGAACGGAGTTCCTCTTGCGCGCTCAAAGTCGCGGGCAACATCTAGTTTAGATATAAAAACGCAGTTGTTTGCAGTGTGAAGGTCTCTTATTTCTAAGCCTAGGGGTTCTAAATTATTTGAATTGCAACTAATTGCCTACAGCAGCCATGTCCACTTTCATTTTAATGTAATATAAAACTCAAACTAACAAAATTCTGAAGACAGGGCTTTGTCAAACATAAAATAAGGCCGGTTTTTTATGTCTGTAGTGCGCGTGTATGTACTCACTACATACACAGATAATCAAAAGTTAAAAACTATAACCCGACTACGCAAACTGTAAAGCCTATGTTACCCGGGCCAGTTTTACGCATCTATTGACTAGTCAATTTATATCTATAGACTATATCAATGGTTTAGGTGCTACGATAGACAAAACATACTTACATACATAGACTGCCAAAATTAAATTCCTTTTGGCTTCATCGTAGTCGGGTAAAAACCACACATAGCGGCAGCTCGCCTTACAAGGTAAGGCGTAGTTTCGTTACGTGTATGTGCGTGACAATGTAATGACACGGCGAGGCGTAGTTTACACCGGGCTCACTTCGTGGTTTGCAGAACTCTGTCTTCACTTTTTTATTTGGTCTGTGATATAAAATATAAAAACATTATTTCTAAGCCATAAAGCAGCTAGGCTATATTGGAAGTGCTTAGTATGTTGTATCGGGTATTTATGTTTTCTCACTTATGAGTAAGTTTATTATTTAAGGACCTCTGGGGCGCAGAGGTTGAGCGCGTTGGTGCTCAAAACGGGGGTCGCGGGTTCGAATCCCGCCGAAGGAAAAAAAAGTTTTTCTGTGTTCCTGGGTCATGGATGTATTTTAAATATGTGTATGATATTGTTAAAATTTTAAATAAATGAATAATAGAAAAGTCTTCACGTTTTCTGGTCCCCGTAACACACGTGCTTCGGCTACTTGCCACGGGGCCAGATTGACGTGGTGTGAAGCGTCCATAGATTTTGTAATATTATTATTTACTAGCTTTAATTGTCTACGATTTCTTTTGCTTTTCGAAAACTTTTCTCAGCGTTCAAAGGTTCTGTTTGTCTTTCGATATGTCGAAATAAAGATTTGTGCAGATTCAAGTAAATAAGTCTATGCAAAAGTTATGAAACTCGAAGACAAATTTTGGGTGGTTCTATACGACTTTATATATTATATATGACTCTATATACTATGTAGATTAGAAGTATATTGTAGAACCTGCCTCACACTAGAAAAAAAACCGGCAAAATAAACTTGAAAGTTGACACACGGGTAAATAACCTTATAATAATATACAGGAACATAATATTATAATAAATATTCTTCAGTAACAATTAAGTTGTGTGTCATTGTAAAGATAGCTCGATATATGTTTAGATAACATATAATTATGCTAAAATACTATCGGAGGAGTTAGCCTTCCATAAACAACAGATAGTATGCAAATAGCGTATTGGATTTAAATTTTATTGCATGTGTAAAACGGTATGAGTAGCTAAATACACAGAAAGGATGGTATGGATTCGTGTATGGTAGTCGCATCAGTTCTAACTATATTATATTTCCCGTGACTTCGTTTACCAACGGAAACGGAACCCTATTTTTTAAATGGAACCCTAAAGTTATAAAATAAAAGTAGCCGAATATACTTCTTATAATATCAGCTATATGCCGGTGAAAGTCCCGTGAAAATCGGTCCAGCCGCAGACAGCGCGCGGACCGAAACAATTGGGCTATTCCTATCGCTTAACACTTACCTTGTTAAGACCCTCATCCAAATCCCTAGGCTAGGAGGATTTCCCTATGAAGGAGAACCAGCCTTCGCCAAAGAACTATACGTGTATTATTTTCTAATCTGACAACTCGTAAGTTGTCGGGAAGTCGCGGCGTCGGTCATATCGTGTTGCGCGTCTGCTGGCCTTATCTATGCCAGTTACTGTTCTATGTATAGCCGGACCGTTAGATAGTACCAGATGTGTAAGAGGTTTTTGCTCGTTCCACCTATAGCTTCTGTAGTTTTTCAAGTGACAATCGTTTTCGTGTCAGCCTTTACATAACGGATATTTTATTTATATGCGTCTTCCGGTAATTCAGAAAAAGTCGAAGATTAGTATTCTATTTTGTATAAACGGTTATTCTGGATTGCAGGATAGTTTATTAGTACGTGAGAAACGGTATTTGGAAGTCTAAAAATTTGTCTGATATTATACCCACTTTCGTTTTTTAACCCATAAACCTATCATCAATAGGCTAGGTATAATGCTTCCAATTCGAATGTAACTTATACCATGAAATTTAAAATGCAGGGAGTTTTGGGAGGATAAAAATATATCTAGCTAGGTCTTGTCCCTAAGAAACTGTGCATTTTTAGGCTATACATGTTGTTTTCTATCGATGTGCAACAATATATCAATAATTTCAACTATAATATGTCAGTCCGATTGCCAGTTTGTTATGCGTACGGTATGTGTAATTTTTACGTTGATCGGAAATTCTAAATGTGGTGGGTTCGAACCTCGGTAAAATATTTTTTTGTTGATTTTAAATCTAGCAGAGCTCCGAGCAAAGCTCGGTTACCCAGGTACTAAGCATAATACGAAAAAAAATTGATAACAGTGAACCTGCTTATGAATTAGATTCCCTGATAGTACATTGATTCGGAACGGTGTATGTATATTGCATAATGTTTACAAAACCTTTTTTGAAGTAAACACAACGTTCAATACACATATTAATCTGTGAAAGATTTTCATGAAACGTATTGCCTGTAAATGTATGAAATCGGCAATCGTCAGCTTTTAAAAGGTTATTATTAATATATAAATTAATTATCAAGTAATTTGAATAAAGGTTTTATCTAAAATAGATAAAATTCCGCAATAAATATTAAACAAGTGTGATAATCACTTTTGTGTATAACTTCAAAAACAAACGGTCTACCTTATCTAAAAGCTGGTGATTTTAATAAAGACAGAGAATATTTTTTTAAATACCAATAAAATAACAATTTGCTGTATTAAATTTATATTAATTAATATGAATTAAAGTAGTTTTTTACCGGGGCCCGCGATAAATTTTTCATTTGCATAATATTTATTATACGTGTACGTATTATACGTATACATTTTAGTAGAACTGATATCCGGCTTTTAGTAATAATTAAGGAAAAATATAAAAGAAGCAGAAATAAAAAGAATCATAAAAATATTCGTCTGACCAACCACTAACAACGATAAAGTCCAACGCTAACCAAGCCTCCCACCGGATTTGACATTTAGAAGTCTAAATCATTTATTATCTTTCTTCATTCATAACCTTCATAATATATTCGTAATAATAGCCCGGGTAACATAGGCGTATGTAATTTACGTAGTCGGGTTTAAGTTTTTTATAAATTATTATAGCTATTATATAGTTATTATAGCTAACTTTTTCACGGCGAGTTGTGACAAAAATCTGCACAAAGCACACATTTTTTTAAATAAACACACCGGAACACAATATAATACAAATATTTAGCGGAACACAAAAAAAAGGTCCATAATTAAAAAAATATGGTTTTATTTTAAAATCTACTTACTACACTTCTTTTGTTATTTAAAGTTTAATTTGTTTTACTTAAAACTAGATCACATTAAGAACAGATTTTCCGAGTAAAGGCTATTTGTGAAAATGGTACATTTTTGAACTTTTCATGTAACCGGGAAAAGTAAAAATTAATATTAAAATAGCAATTAATTAAATTAGAAAAATGGTGATTAATATCGCGTATTTCCTCCACGTGCTCTTATTAAAGTTTCTACCCGTCTAGGCATACTGAGAATGATGTTATCGATGGTCTCCTGGGATACTCTCCGCCATTCCTCAACTACGGCAATTCGCAGTTCACCCACGTTGGCAGGAGCTGGAATTCTGGACTTAACTTTTCTTTTCAGCAAGTCCCAAACGTGCTCTATTGGGTTCATATCCGGTGATCTCGCCGGCCACTCCATAACAGTGATATTCATATCATTAAGATAAGCTTGAGTTACCCGAGCGGTATGCGGCCGAGCATAAAAACAAAATCGTCACCGATATATGGGGCAAACGGTACGACATTTTCTTCTAAAACTTCTCTGATATAGCGGTCTGCAGTCAGACACCCTCTGTCAATCACTACCAAGTCTGTGCGAGCTCCCAAACAAATGCCCGCCCAAACCATTATTGCTCCACCACCGTATGCAACTGTAGTTTCAAAATTTGTCTGAATGTATCGTTCTCCTTTGCGTCTGTATATTCTTTGCCTGCCGTCAATTTGATTTAAGAGAATTCTGCACTCATCACTAAACAATACCTTACTCCATTGGTCCGCGTTCCAAAGTAGATGTTCCTGAGCAAAAGTTAAGCTGTTTCTACGATGATTTACCTCGAGCCTTGGAGCCTTGGCGGGCACAAATGAACCCAAACCAGCTTCTTCGAACCTTCTTCGTACCGTACGCTCACTTACGGTTACATCCCACACTGCTTCTAACTCATGTCGGGCTTGGACGGCCGTCAAACGGGGGTTCCTACGTACACGAAGCCGAATGAAACGATCATCCCTACTCGAAGTGCGTCTTTTTCTGCCTTGTCCTGCTCTTCTCACATAAGTACCGGTCTCCCTGAACCGTTGGATACTGCGATGGATCGTTAAAACTGGTCGACGAAGATCTCTGGATATCACTCTGTAGGTTTGACTATTTCTTTGCATTTCGAGTGCCCTGGCAATCTCCGTTGGGGCTAAGTCAGGCATAATTCAGTCCTCAACTCCAAAAAGATACGCGATTAAAAAAAAAACTAACAAAAAACAGTATTTCAATGAAATTTTAAATCAAACTCAGAAGGAAGAAATACTCGAAGTTCGCTCCAGATAAGGTGTATTTGAATAAAATTAAAACAATTGCATAAAATGTGATGTTCAGTTGTTTTCTTAATTTGAAAATATTTCTTTTTAAATTAAATGACGTATAAACCAGCCAGCAACCTTATATGATACTGATATCAAACCTTCATTTTATGTTCCGCTAAATATGCCGGTGTGTGTAGTTCTATGTGGTACAATTGCCAAATTAATGATAATGTTTATAATTTGAATATTATTAGTATTTAGTTGATAATATGACGCATAACTTTAACACGTAACTTTTTTAACGCATCTAGATTAATTACTCTTAAGCACCGCAGGTCCGACATTTCGTTAATAGTTTTGAGTAATAATAAATTCATTAATAGCTTTTATCACGCTATTTAGGGTAATGGCACCAGTAGTCAGCCTTTTAGTGGTTATCAAAAATATAATTGCTACTATTTTTTCGCTAATAACGGTATTAAGTAATATAACGTGTATAGTAAATCAGTCATGTATCAAAGTTTCTTATAAAATCAACATTGTTTAAATTCCCCTTTCAAAAAGAAAATAAAAGCTATTACAAAAAAAAATACACTTTTTCCCAGTACCTACTCGGCCTAAAAAATCTATAACTCAGCCTGTCGTGTCATGTCGTGGCCCAGTACCTACTCAGTCTCCTAATTAATTGCAATGTAATCATTCACAAATAAATATAATTAGATACTTAAATTTAACATAAAGTCGATTTTTTTAAACATAATATATTTATTTAATCAAAGTACTATTGCTATGCACTTTTTCCATCTCATAGGTAGTTCATTGATTCCTTTACTAAATAAACCATTCGGACAGGAATCAATAAAATCTTTGAAGGCGCTTTGAACTACCCTGCCGGATTTGCATTTTTTCCTTCGCAAGAAGTTATCCAAATTTCGAAAAAAATGGTAATCTGTTGGAGCAAGGTCCGGGGAGTACGGTGGATGTCTTAGACATTCTAATTGAAGCTCCTCTAATTTGGTAGCCGTCTGTTATGCAGTGTGTGGTCTAGCGTTGTCCTGAAGCAGAAGTGGCCTAGAGAGAATGACCAACCTTTCCATCTGCCGTAATGGTCTGGCCAGATTTAAGAAATCTGTAGTGAACGAGAGCTCACAAGTAACTTTTTTGAGTCAATTTTCGCTTGGGGCAGGCTTTGGATGGTTCACCAGGGTTGAGTCATTGCGATGAGCGTTTCCGATTATCGTACAGGATCCACTTTTTATCACAGCAGTAGTGCATAACGCAGCAGTCGACGCGCGTTTGTCAGTTTGCTGCACTCAATTCATGAGGTACCCACCTTTCAAGCTATTTCACGTTCCCAATTTGCTTCAAGTGGATTAAAATAGTTTTATCACTAACACCGCAGCCTGCGGCTAACTCGGACGTGGTTTTCAATATATCTGCTTCCACAATAGCCTTCAGTTCTTTATTATCAACTTTGGTCTCCGGCCGTCCACGGGGCTTGTTCTGCAGGTCGAAATTTTCAGAACAAAAACGTTGGAACCAAAAACGCACTATGTTTTCTTTTGCGACACCACCGCCATTCACATTATTAATCCTTCGAGCCGTTTCTGCAGCACTGGTGCCACGGTGGAAGTCGTACTCGAAAATAACGATATTTCATGTTTTCCATTTTGTAAACAGAGAGACGCAAAGGAAAAACCAAAAGAGGAAAAAACAAATAAATTACGGTTTTCTAAACACAAATGCATGAGTAAATAGCGGTATAAATTTGAAATTGGAATTCCTAACCAAATAAGATATATTTGAGATCTAAGTGGCCAGTACGACAAAACGCCAATTTCATATGTAAGGACCTAATATTTACTTAGAACTTAATCAACTGGACTGTAAAACATTAAAACTAGATCAACTATTAAAAATTAGTAGTCGGCCATTTGCAATTTCACATCATTTGAGGCGGCCGACTACTGGTAAATATAAAAATATGGATATAATCGGCCTGGCTGGCTGAGCACTGGCAAATTGATGAAAAAAGTAACTCGTGTAGTCGGCCATTTCAAATTGCACTTAAATTTAATATTTAACTATAATAATTATACTAAATCACAAAGTAATTGTCTAGGTATTAAAGCAAAGATTTCGATATGACAACCTTTTTCGCAAGCACTGTAAGTTAGGAAAAAAATGGCCGCCATCACTTTTTCACACTTGTTTGTCGAGCATGTCGTACTAGACGCGAATTGCTGTTGATGTAAGTTTAACACACACACAAGCAAAAGTCTTGTTGGCCATTAATAGATTGAGGAACCGAATTAACTTCATGTTATAGGTAGGTGACGTTGTAGAAGACCGTTATTTATTTGACTTAAAAGGCAGGAAAGGCTGACTACTGGTGCGGGGCTGATTACTGGTGCCGTTACCCTATATAACTTCTTTAAAAGTACCTACTATTGACTACAAAAGTGTATTAGTAAAAAAATATTATAAAAAATATTAAAAAACCGTGCTTTAACACCAATGGCCGATGTAGGCCAGAGCACACCAGACTCATGACTCAAGAGGGTATCACATAAAATACGGCACGTAATAGCACGTTCATTCGGATGCATATCACCTTCCAGCGTCATTATCTTTTCTGATACGTGCAAAATGACAGTTATTCGAATAATAAACTTTGGTTTACAATTAATTTACGAGAAAAAATAATGATCCAAAGGTGTACACCGGTTTCCTCACCTCGTCACTATCTTGAATCTGTCAAATTTACTTAAAACGGCACCGTACCAATGGTTGAAGATTCATGTGGTTTATAATCCGACTAAGTGAAGTTGTCTTTTGGTTTTGAATGACACGTGTTATGTTAATTTGGATCCTTTGGTTTTTTAAAATTGTGACAGCACTTTGGCAGATGATCATTGTTCAAATAAATTATTTTGTCTCCTGGATTTTAGCGTACCTACGTAACATTAAATGAATACATCGTAAGTTAAGGAATATATCTACCGTAGCTGTCCTCTACGTAATGTCATCTTCGAGATTTTGATGCAAATTATTACTACTGAAGATGGCTATAGAAGTCACTTTAGATTGTAATTGGTCCACAACAGAAACTTATAGTAGAAGAGGTTCGAATTGCATTTTACTCATTTTTAATAAGCACTTTTGTCAGCGACAGTACAATTCCATCGCGGTATCACAATTAATTTCCATTCCCAAACAAACAGCATTTTATTTAGTCAAAATAAAATAAAATTTTAGAATTAGTAATCATTTTAAGCACTAGGTGTGTCTAGTTACTTAGGTCATAAACCCTACAGTCACGAAAAGCTTAATAATGACCACCAGCAATAAATATTTAAAATTTATGGATGACTTGTAATTTGGTATACTCGTATTACGGTAGGTACTTACTAGGCAGATACAATCGCACATTGAAATGCTAATGATTGTTGTCATATCGTGTAGAATACTGTAATGTTGAGCTGACGAAAGTACAAGAGTAAGGGTCAGTTCTCACGGAGACGCGATGCGGCGCGCATTTTTTAAGATAGCGATTCAAAATCGAACTTTATTCATTACACAAAAGACACTACACGTTTCATTGCAAGTGCGGCGCGTTGCAACTACGTGTATCTTATGCTATCTTAAAAAGTGCGCGCCGCGTCCAGTATCGGTGTGATCATCATAATCATCATCAGCCCTTCGCCGTCTACTGCTGAACTCCCTCCCCCAATGAGCGCCAGCCATCCCGATCTTGTGCAGCCCTCGTCCATCCGCCGCCAGCCACCTTCTTCAAATCGTCGCTCCATCGTGCCGCAGGATGTCCTACACTACGTTTCCTAAGCGCGGTCTCCACACCGTCTGTCCGTCTGCAGACATGACCGGCCCACTTCCACTTCAGCGTGCTAACTCTATGAGCAATGTCGGTAACTTTAGTTCTCTGGCGAATGACATCGTTGCGAATTCTATCCACCAGAGATACCCTCAACATTGCTCCTTCCACCTCGGTGTAAACTGACGCTTATTGACCTAATTTAATTACACCTACTAAGGTTTTAAGAATGTTGTACCTCATTAAGTTTATGTAAGTGTTCGCGGCCTTATTTCGCATTTATGACAGATTATGACTCGGTGCAGATGTGCCACTCACTTAGTCGGCCGACTATTTCAACGCTTCCTTAGGCTGGGACTATATTATGATCCGGAATCCGGCGGGCCTTTGAAAATTCAAAGCACTGAAAGTAGAACTCTGCGCTAATACAATAGCGATATCTTCGATTCTAGTTACACAAACGTGGCGAGTCTATTTGGCTCAAACGCCACTTAATTAATAACTGCGCAACTGAACCACAGATTAAAGAAAGACGAACAGATAAACATAAAAAGATTAAACAGCTACATAGTTAGCTTTCGGTTTGATTGCACTACTACAAGCATGTGTGTCCACGATTGTAAAAATTGTGGGCCGTTGAAGGGCGCATCAAATTTTTCAAATTTGGATCGTTCTATGAAAGCTACAGTTTTTTAGTACGTAAGTATATTATAATTATATTTTCTACTCTGTGACCAAACTTCTTATTATTGCAGCAAACAGAAACTTTAGGGGGCCCTTATTTAAAGTAGCTCTTGAGAATTCGGTCGTAAAGTAAATATATGACAATGCGTATCAACAGGCTATCGCTGGCGACAGCCGCGGACGCAAGTGGCACGTATAATAATTACTAATTACACTTCTTAGGCTCTTCTTTGAATTATATATTCAGACAGGTAAAGTCGTTCTCGCCTAGTTTAATATAACATGAAACTAATTAAGATATTTTATTCGAAACAAGGCGATGTAGAGATAGGAATACCATAATATTGCTCGAAAATTTTAATAGAACACACTTATCACCACTCTAGCTAATTAAAACGGCCAAGTGCGAGACGGTGTCGTGGAGTTTAGGGATCAGGGAATGTGAAGAACGTATATTTATGTTATTAATATAACAATGTTTTTGTTATTAATTATAACCCTAATAATGGATGAATGAATGAATGAATCCTAATAATTTTACAATATTATAGTTTATATATCAATATAAGTTGACGTTTAAGGGTGAAATTGTAATAATTTTAACGTTTAATTACATTCTGTTTTATGTAACTAATGTTATTTATTTACTCAAAATTGTATTATTTATAATATTTAATTTAATTTAATTTATTAAATTAACTTCAATTAATGATAATAATAATAAATAAATATCTATGGACGCTTCACACCCCGTCAATCTGACCCCATGCTAATTATCCGAAGAACTTGTGTTACAGGTAGCAGAAAACGGGAAGTATATTTAATATTTTTATACTATAAATATATTTAAGATTTTTATTATATTATACACATATTTAATACACATCCATGACCCAGGAACACACAAAAACTTTTTGTTCCTTCGGCGGGATTCGAAACCGCGACCTCCGGCTGAGAGCCAACGCACTGAACCACTGAGCCACAGAGGTCGTCAAATAATGTATTGATGAGTTGGATATATGGTCTAATATTATATTGTAATGTAGTTAATGATTATGAATTATGATGTAAGAGCCCTATTACAAATCTGCACTCTGCGAGATTAGGTATTTGAAGCGTTCCCGACATTTCGCATTTTGTAGTAATTTTGCAGTTGTATTTATCGTTTTTATTGAACTAGGTTAATAAATTCATGCTTTAAAATTATAAAATCTTTATTCCTTTAATGAAGTAACAATTGTTCGGGTATAAATTTTGCTTACTAATATTATCGTAGATAGGAGTAATTCACAGTTAACTTAAAGCGATTTTCGAAGTTTTTTTGGCTTAGAATATGATTTTTTTCTATATTAAATCAAAGATATTTCAAAATTCTAAGGCCGCTACGAACTATACAGGAGATAACTTTCTCATATTATTATTTCATTTGCTTAGAACAGTAGTTCAATCCAGGAGCTCAAAAAAGGTGCCTTCGATTTTTATGAAAATCTTTCTCTGCGATTTTGGGTTTAATTAAAAAGTTAAGCAAAATTTACAAAAACCGAGGCCGCTACGAACTAGGCCAATAGCTATTCTGCACTATTCAATATGTCAAAATTGTTAATGCAACTTTGTTTCTGAGATCAAGAACGCCATAATTAATATATTTGATAGGGATTCGAACCCGTGGTGGGTTCGGTTCACCAGAATTCATCCCAAATTTAAGAACAAAGCAAACATTATACATACTTAAGCATACCAATCTGCCCATCGGACTGTCATAATAGAGTCGAAATTATTGATATATTGTTGCACGACGAAAGGAAAAACATAATATGTAGTTAAAAAATGCGCAGTTTCCCAGCGATAAGACCTAGATCGTTTTTTCATGAAAATGGGGGGAGTTCATGGAAATACTTGTAGACGTTTTCCAAATTACGATTATATACCTATAAGGTCCGGTGAAATCAATTACGGATATTTTGGGCATACGACCTGCTGCTTATTTGGAGACGTTTCGGCAAAAAAATAATTGTCATACTCGAAAAAAAAATATCTTCCTCATACTTTTAGAGAGATGATTTTATTGCTTTGAGTATGACAATATTTTTTTGCCTAAATGTCTTTATAATAAGCATTAGATCAAATCTAATGTTAAAAAATCTACTCGTATAGGTACCTACCAAAAATATCCGTAACTGATTTTAGCAAACCTTATATATACAAGATTGTCTCCTTTAAAGTATAAGATTAATATTATTATCCTAAAATGTATCATATTTTATATTTTTTCAGATTATAAGTACCTAAGTGAGAGGTATAATAATATTTAAATTGTTTTTTTTTTTTCATTAAAATATGTTTCTATTTTCGCTTGAATCTTTTTGAGAGTTGAGAGACTTTAGGTTTTTTTCCTCGTTATTCAAGTTCAAATCGTAAAATTAAGTGGCACAGTTAAATTAATAGCTAAATCACTCAGATTAGACTCATATAGATAATTGATATTAACTCAGATTATATTATTTTCACACATAACTGTGAAAATAAAATTGGCCAACTGGTTTCAAAATTATTTGTAAAGGTTCCAAAGTTTTTTATGTAAAACTTGTTGCAATAAATAACATTAAAATGGCGTTTCGAAATAATTGTCATCCGCCATCCTGATTAAAATCGGGTCTTCGTCTGTAATTACAACAAAAAAAGTCATTGTGTCAAAAAGTGAATGCGCGCGCTTGTATGCGTCAACTCTAAATCAAAAAGTATCAAAAGATTTAGTCGAATTTCAAACTATTGTTTCAATGAGGGGACTTTTTTATTTTTTTGCACTATTGTCGATGTATTTTTTTTAATTAAAAGTACGGAGTCATTTTTCATGCATCGCTTGATATCTGATTTACCTGTCAGTTTTGTTTTTTTTTCTAATTTATGCAAAGGGTTTGGCATAAAGCCGTGTGACATTATTACTTTTTCTGAGATGCGGATCTGATTTGGATTAGATTTACGAGAGTTTTTTTTATGGAACCTCACTACATTTTATCTGAAACTACCATTGTAAAAAAAAAACTTTATGAATGAGTTTAAAACTGGTGTAGAGTTTCAGGCTTGCCATTATTTTTTTTAAACTTTAACCAGTTATAGTAAATTATGAAAAGTACAGGCTACATAATAATATTCTTATATTTGAACTTATATCATTGGTTTTTCTTTTTAAGAAGATTACCACAATAAAACTGCTTCGACTTGTTGGAAGAAAACACGCCAAGTGAAAATAGTAGAAAACAGAAATTATCGGAAATCTTTAGGTAGGTATTTAATGATTTCAAAACTAATGATAAGCGTACATTTGACTAAGACGTACCTACATTTGAAAAAATCTTCATATAATATGATAAAGTGTAATTATGTTCATCATAATTTCAGACGATTTAGTCATATACCTAAATGCAAACTGAAAATACTGCGGAACGCAAATTTAAAAAGTCAAAAGTTTTATCTCGCCAAACGAGTGTTTGACGGCGGGCGAGATGCGCTCCTCTAATATAATATCTGTATCATAATATTATGGGTGTAAAATAAACAAAATATAAAATAATAGAGTACAAAACTAAATTATTAACTTCAAAGAAATTTACAATTTACGAAACAATACAAATTCAATCATTAATTTAATTTAACAGTGCAGCCCTTAACTTTCCTTTATTATCCCTGTTGACATTTTTTCTGTATGTCTTAATATATCTTATTTACTAAATATTTTATCCACCAAGTATTTATTCGTCCTCTCACCATAGTAGTTTTTTATTTTAGGCTTAATCAGCCTTTGCTCTCTTACTCTTCTAGTATGACATTTATCATTTCCTATCACTTTATATTCATTACTATAATAATACTGTAAGCCCATTAAGTACTCTACTTTTTTATTTATCGCCAAAATATTTGCACACTTTAAATAATTTCTCATATTCTGTTTAACATTCATACTTTACTTTCCTACTCATTAAATATTCTAACAGTCTTATTGGTATATTTTTGACACAATGTAAATTTTATGTCATTAATGTTCGCCCCCATACACAATTATTATATTGTCTGCCTAGGTATATATATATCGTGTAGATACTTAATATTTCTTTAATTAACGTCCGTCGGTCCCGGTCGGTAAATCGGTTAATAGCTAGTAAGAATGCAAGTAAAATATGACAAAATGTCGTCATCCAGAAAAAAAACATTGACAAATACCTTCTTATCAAATAAAACATTCAAAGCCTCTTTTATGCCAGTGTAAAGGCCACTTACAATACGCCAACATTGTGGTATTCTGCGTGGTAAGTAGACGGATGGTCTTTCAAGTAGACAAACGGTCTTTTAAGTAGACGGATAACGTCCAAAGATGCGTTGACAAGCTTTGAAACCTTATCCTTTCTATCTAGTCTAGATGCATAGCTAATAAAACCTCGTTGGTTACCTACAGCATAGATATTTCAATAATAATATGAGGGATTCCTAGCGACTCGACATTAGTTTATTACAAATTGAGCTATGAACTTTAGGACCATTTTGTGTCAAAATATAAAAAATAAAATATAATACATAGGTAGTAACTAGTACGTAATGTACTATTCTAGATGTTACGAATAAATTGAAGTAACGAACACGTTTCATATATACGTATATAGATAATTAATATTAATATATTTCTACTATCCAGGGAAATGTTCAATCAAATATATTAAAATATTAACATTATGTTTCTTCTTTTGTTTACAGTAGATAACTAAAGTTTATTCACGTTAAGAAAACAGTGAAATGTCAAAAAAAAAAATTGTCTAATTTGGCGCATAAGCCGTGTTCCAATTAACCAATCAGAGTAAGCCATTTTTATTTTTTATTTAAATATATGGCGTTGGCTTAAAACCATTTGCCTGTGTCAAGTTAAAAAGGCGGGAAATAGAATTTTCGTTTCAATTTTCAACACCGTATTCCTAAACCGTCAAGACTAAAGTCTAGTCAAAGTTCAAATAAATCGTCAGCGTAGTCAATGAGTCAAGTCAGTCGATGCAGTAAAGTGGTAGATAGAAGCTTTACTGATAGTTCCTAGGGATTTTTGGAGGGAACACAAAATAGCACTTGTTTTGAAGTTGTACCACTTGCCCACACTTGTGCACGTTAACGAAAATTTAATGGTTAATATTCTACCAATCTTACACATTACGGAAATACAAAAACCATAACGCCACCCATTGAATTCCCTGGCAAAACTCCCACAGTAAGCCTTTTTGACATAATATGATAGTACTATGATTTATCGACACAATTGTTTAACTGCCTTCTTAACGCGAATAGAAATTAAATATTCATTCGAAATCTGTATATTAAAATTGGTAAAAGTATCTATTTTAGTGATCATACATAAAGTCCTTTTTACTGTGAATGAGAACAGACAACTCAATATTCTTATTATTTACTTCGTGAAATGTATTTAAATTTCAGCCTCGAAAATGGATTGAAATCCTCTGTACGTTAATGCTGCTAACAACATTAATACATGTTAATAACCTAAGCAAGTGCATGTCAGGACATGTCTAAGGACGGTTCCGTAACTATCCACGTTTAATAGGTTTTTTATAGTTACTTCAAAAGTTACTGTACGAATTCGTTCAAATTAATTTCCCTAAAGAGTTTTTAGCATGATCTTTCAGCTGTAAGTACTGTTATGTTGTCCATAACTTACAAGTTTCTATATCCTATTGTTTAGAAATGGCAGGGACCAACATATAAACCAATTTGGAGGCCGATGGAACTACTATATACCCGAAAATAGAGACTCCAAAATGGTACGGAACATTATCTTTATTTTAAAATACATATTCAACGATACCGCACACGATGGGGTAGAATGAAAAAATATTTTTCATCCCCACTTCACATGTATGGGGAGCCACCCCTAAAATATAAAATTATTCTTATATTTTTATGATGCCAGAATTGAGATCTATGCTCAATATATAACGATACCAACTCCATTTCATCCATTCAATGATCATTTCAATTTCATCCATTTATATTCATAATTACAGAAGCTTGAAGCACGGACAGACAGACAGATAGACAGGCAGACATACAGATAGACAGACGGACGGACGGACAGAGCGAAACTATAAGGGTATACTATGAATTCTTTGTGTATTACGGAATCCTAAAAATTCGTATAGTTTAATACACCTGTTATTAATCTTTAAAAGCACAGAAATATTCCAGTAATTCATTGTTCTCGGAGCTTCCCATGGCAACCGCAATAATTTGGCTCGGCCATTTTGATCTTGAGATGAGAGTTTCTTTGATGTTTGTTCGAATGGGTTTCAACCCAATCCGAGAGCGGTTTTTTTTAATTTTTAGCGGCATTTTGTTATCCACACATCGAAAACTCACCCCTGTTGTGGACTCGAAACTCTATGGGTAAAACAGTTAGAAACTTGTTTAAACTACTCACCGCTAGATGGCGCTTTTACAGAATTTATAAATTCTAATAAGAATTGTTTTATAACTTAATAATGAAATACATAGCTTTAAATTAAATTAAATAATTTATCTATGAGTAATATTAATGAAATAATTTGTAACATAAATAACATTTGAGTTACTACGGCTCCAACTAGATGGCGCTATCAGTCACAAAATGACGAATTAAAAACAGCAATGTCTAGTTATATTATAGATGCGAATAATAATTTGAGCCTCAACGCCTCTCGTACGTGACTGCGGAGGTAAACTGTCTCATTTTCCATTGAAATTGCTTCCTCACATCTTATTTGAGCTTTTACGCGTTTGTATTCGTTTGAACGTCTCACAAGGATGCGTGCATTTACAATTCTTATAAGCTTTACAATTAAGACTTCTATAGACAAATTGTAATTGCTTTTACTTTTTGGCTTAGAGTGTATTTAGAAACTAACATAATGGAGGATTTAGGTAGATTAAAATAAATGTACTTATGTCTAATCCATGGAGCAATTATAGAGTTTATAGTAGGTAATAGATATATAATATTATGTTGTTATGTCTTGCAGGTAAATTTTTACTACCAATTAGAACTTCTAAGCGTGTTTGTTGTGATAAATAAATAAAGATAATAATAAGACAGATTCTACTACATACTATAGTCTCGGTGAATCATGCGTACCTACATAATATGTCAAAATGGCTTACTATAAATGGTTAATGTGAACACGGCATAAGAGTGAATTCTGTTATTTAATTTTATAAAATAAACTTTAGATACTGCCTGAAATAAACAGTGTAACAGACATACATATCAGAGGCGTGGGGTTCCTATAACTCCATTCCTATCAGCTCCATTTACCACTTCCCTTTTGAAGACCCTCATCCTAATCCCTACCTATTATACAGGCTAGGGCTTCCCTATGAAGGAGAGCCAACCTTCGCCGCTGATACATAGGGATACATACATAGGTGTAACTACAGTAGTGACATTTACACAACAATAAATATAAGAACATCTAAATAGGTCTAGACGACAATTTATATTTATTGCATAAATGTAAAAGTACTCTTAAATATGAGTAACTTCTCAGAAGAGACAGTATATCAAAAGTCAATATTTTCAAAGGTACAGCGATTTGTATACAAAATTTCGCAATTCTCGTGAAATCGCTCCATAGTAAAGTCCGTACCTAGCTGTGACGTCACGCCTAGGTAAATGTGTATGAAGTATACGGCCGCAGGAACATATTTGTAAATGTTCGTACTTACCATAATGAATATTTTTGTATATGATGTAAGTAAACTAATGATGTAGGCTTTGTTTACTAATTTAGCAAAAAAAATTTATATTATTTTGTATTTTAAGAAATATCTTATTACTAAACTACACATAAAATATTGTATTTTTTACATTTACCAAGTAGTAATACTTCAATATTTCTGAGTATATTAATGAAACTAACTATTTTAGACGTAGCCATTATCCGTATTGTCCATGTTTTTGTATATGTTTTTGCAGGGTAGTTCGCTGCCTCTTTAATGTTATTTTCCAAACCATAGATGGAACTGCTGGAAGCAAATTGAAAATGTGGTGAAAAAATCTTCAAATGTACTGGGCCCTTTAGTTTATGAGACGGCGCTATATTCTGCAATACATCTATCTCTGCCTCACACAAGGCCACACCCCTTTATCGGTTAGTTTCGTCTGCGCAAGAGCACACGGGGTCGGATTCAATGTGCTGATGTTGATCGAGTAAGCAGGGTAGATGTTACACCATTGTTCGGGTATTACTCGTGACTTGAAAATATTTAATCGCAGACTGTGTAAATTATACATATTTCAAAAGTATGTGTGGGCCATGACGTACATTTGACAGAAAATCTCTTTATACTATAAAAAGTTACGCCATCTTGATTTCAGATGATTTTGTCAAATAAATGCGGACTGAATATACAGCGGAAACCAAATATCAAAATCAAATATCAAAATGTCGAACCTCGACTTCCCCCAAACGACCCGAAAAGTACCAGTTTTAGTGTGAACACGTTTTGCCTCGACATGCTGCGACATGCCTCGTCTATGGTGTAAATTGAATATATTAATGTCGAAGACTTCGTGATTTTAAAAAATTTTCTGTTTTTTACAAGGATTGTGTATCTTATACCTAGGGTACATGTTATTGTACGAGTTCGAAACTGTGGGAGAAATTAAAAACTTAAAAGCGTAAAAGTGAGTTGTAAATACCAAATAGTGAAGACCTACAAAGTTTTAAAGTTCATCGATTACATTTACCTTATACACCTTATACACCTGAACCACAATTTTACTTTTATTGAATTATAAATGAATCATCTTGATAATATAAACTGATTTCTGGAGTTTGGACCTATCAAAACGGGTTTGACGTTAGTTTGACGTTTATGAGAATACCATTTTGCAGTTTTATCGAATAGATTGTAACTGTATTATTTAATTTTATTAGCAAAAGCGACCTTATGCTGTCCTGGGCCTTTAGTCGAGATGCATTCGATAATTTCGACGGCGAAGTTCGAAAACAAAACGTATGGGATTAAGGCATCGCAAGCGACATGCCACTTAGCGATGACTTATGTCAATTCTTATACATTTTTAATTTCGAACTTCGCCTTCGAAATTATCGAATGCATCTTGACTAAAGGCGCTGCTCTAATAGAGACAAGACATTACTAATTCTGTCGTGTAAGTTTATACTTTTAACTAAATCTATGCTTAATATAATATATAAAAGTACATTTAAGTCTCAGATAACAGTTTCCGCAAACAAGCGTAGGTAACTTCTCGCTAATAAAATAATGTTACAAGACAGGTTGGATCTGATACTTAGGAATATCTGAGGGCATCTAGGTCCTAAACCGAGGTTCCGTAGTTACGATAAGCGGTACTAAAAGTATTTTTGCTTTATAATAAACCGAAAGATAAGTTTACCATAAAATAAATGATGTCTACAATTATAATAATATTATATTGCGTGAACATAGTCAGAGGAGGTAAGATTGTTTGCGGGTATTAAGATGGTCTTACAAACAATAAGTTACGCTTGACCCGGAAAGTTAAATAAAGTATCTCACCCTAACGAACTTATCATTATAAACTAGTAATAATATCTATGGACGCTTCAACACCGCGTTAGTCCGGCCCCCTGCTAAGTATCCAAAGAACTTGTGTTACGGGGACCAGACAACGGAAAGCATTTTCAATAATTTTTATACTAAACATAAGTATACATATTTTAGATATTTATTATAATATACAGAAGTCAGGACCAAGGCGCTAACCACCGATCCACAGAGGTCATAAGATACCTACTACATAGTAAGTAAAAGTTAGACTCAAATTATTACATTTACATTTCATTTTCACTTTTTTTTTTCAAAAAGTTTAAAGATAGGTTAGTACTATAACAGGACTTCGAGTGACTGGTGAAGAGAGCAGATTTTAGGTATCTACTTTTTTTCATTCTACCCCATTGTTTTGGGTATTGTTGAATAAGGCTTTATAAATAAAGGTAAGGTTTCATACATAATAATATATAATATCATATTAATAATATGTATGGACGCTTCACACCGCGTCGGTCTGGCCCCGTGGTAAGTATGCGAAGAACTTGTGTTACGGATACCAGACAACGGAAATATATTTAATACTCTTTATACTATACATATATTTAAGATTTTTATTATATTATACACATATTTAATACAAGTCCATGAGCCAGGAACACAGATAACTTTTTGTTCCCTGGCGGGATTCGAACCCGCGACCTTGAGCGCCAATGTGCTAGCCACTGAGCCACAGAGCCATATACATGATTTCTTTAAAGTGTTCTTGGTTTACAAGTTTCTCCCCCCCCCTTGAATTTCTAAGCTAAAAGAGGTAGGAGCTTGTAACTTTCCATGCTGATAGGTAATGCGGTTTAGGAATTAAATACTCTTTAGGAAAATTGAAAATAACTTGGAAAATTAAACCTATTGCGCGTTGATATTACAAACCCACCATACAAACGTCCTGACATGCTCTTGGTTATGTTATTATTATAAAGCCAGTAAAATCGACCTGAAAAGTTCACATTTTAGACAAGAAACATAAACGTACCTTTCACCTTATACGTGTTTTAATTTTGCCGATATTTCAAATCCTACTACTATTATAAATGTGAAAGTTTGTGAGAATGGATGTGTGGATGGACGTTTGTTACTCTTTTACACAAAAACTACTGAACGGATTTCGATGAAATTTGGTATGGAAGTCGTTTAAAGCTCTGGATTAAAACATAGGATACTTTTTATCCCGAAAAAGCAAGCGGCGGAGCCGCGGGCAAAAGCTAGTCATAGAACTAGCTGACTAGACCAAATACATAAATGAGAATCTCTTGAATCCCTTTTAAGATGTTCAATCAGGCTTAAAGATTTTACCTTATTAGCGCCCTGCACACGTACAGTTCGGTCCACGGATCGGACTGCGTTCCAAACCGCGGAGGGATCTGTGCGGTTTGCACTGTCGAACTGTCGTGCTAATTACGGCTAAAAATGCGTCACGGTTTGGACTGCCGGCGTCTTCCATAATACGTCGGAGTGTGCGGTTTAAATTGTGCAAAATGTACCTTCATTGACATGCCAGATCGGACTATGGACCCCGCGCATTTACACGTTCGGCTCGGAGCGCGGGTTGGAACGGCGCGTGATATTTCTCGCGGTCAGAACTGTAGGTACGTGTGACAGGCGCTATTGCAACGGATAGAAGTCTCTCGAGTCTGATTTGTGATTAAAGAAATGTGAATCCAAGAAATTCTTCTATAATAATGTGCTGAGGTCGAAGTAGTAATAGTATGAAAATATAACAATCTAATAGTACTGATAGTAAAAAAAATTATGGCTATAGACAATTCGGACCACAGCAATCTGGTCCTGTGGTAATTATTTGAAGGGCTTGTTTATCGGTACCAGACATTTAAATTCGTTCTGGTGAAATTGAGATGATCCTGTCAATAATTTAATTCACTAAGCCAAAACGACTTGGCCAGAATTGTTCTATTTCTACTCTTAACCTCAGACCAAATGAAGGAGACAGAGCTTTGTTAAGCGAAATCTGAAGCCGCTTTTTCTGTACGTAGTGCGCTTGTAGCTGCGCACTAAATAAACAAACAATTAAACCTACATTATCTACACAATCTTCATACTTTTGAAGTTGGTACCAGCCACAACTATATCCTGATAAATCATTATTTCATAGAGCTCACGTATAAGTTGGCTGGTACCGTAAAATGATTATGAAGATTGTGTAGCGAAATAGTTAAAATTTTTGCCGCATTTAAAAGGGGAGTTATTTAGAAAATAAGATTTATTTCACACTTTTTTGTGTATTTTTACTTTGGGTTTGATTCTTTGTTTAAAAATAATATTTTTCCCTTTTTAGTCATATTTGTTATATTATTATTAACAAATTTGAATAACTTTTAAAATAAACTATTGAATGTATATTTGAATACGCGCCAAGTTTCCATTAGGTATTGTATATAAAATGATGATGTTTACTGTAAGTTACATGTTGGCATATGCTTGCAGTTCTTTAAACAATGTCGAATTTTTAAAGATATCCTTAAAGACCGAGGAGTTTTTAACTCCGAACCGAGAGAACCGAGAAAATATTAATTTTGGTAGCTTTGGGTTACTTCAGAAAAAGTCAAAATCACTACATGTGTCCATATAAATTTTGAGGAGTTCCCTCGATTCCTCATGGATCCCATCATCAGGTCACCACTTTAGTGAAAACGGGACCAACTTCGGACTGTACCCTTTACATAAAAAAAAAAAGAATTTTCTAATGAAAGATATCCGTGTCGTGTAAAATACTATGAGAATATATTATATATCATTATAATGTGATGATGTATGGTGTGATGATAGTGGTGATGATTATGATTACTTTAATTGACATAGTGGCTTATGCTTGCAGTTCTTTAAACAACGCTGAAATCCCCAAACATGTATCTATAAGGAGTAAGTAATTCTGTTCAGTACTGTTGGATCCATTGTACCTTGGTGCAAAATTTTACTTTTTGGTAGCATATGCTTGGGTTACTACAGAAAAAGTCAAAATCACTATAGGTCTCTATGAATTTCAAGGAGTTCCCTCGATTCCTCATGGATCCCTTTATCGGGTCACCACTTTGGTTACAAAGGAACTACCTTGGGATTATACCCTTTACATAAAAAAAAAGAATTTTGAAAGTTGGTCAACAGACGGCGGAGATATCGTTGAACATACAAAAAATAAAAAAAAATATATACAGCAGAACGTGTAACTGCCTCCTTTTTTGGAAGTCGGTTAAAAAACCACACACAGCGACAACTTTGCTTTACAAGGTAATCCGTACTTTCGTTACATGTGGTAATGACACGGTGTGGCGTAGTTTAAATCAGCCGCACTGTGTTGCTCCGTCTTCCATTTTTAGGGTTACGTAGAAACGGGACCCTATTACTGAGACTTCGCTGTCCGTCCGTCTGTCACCGGGCTGTAACTAACCGTGATAGCTAGACAGTTGAAATATTCACAGATGATGTATTTCTGTTGCCGATTTATCATTAAAATATACTAGAAACGCAATAAATTAAAGTATTTAAATGGGGCCTCCAAATTCCAACACAACGGACTTGATTATTTTGTTTTCATTTAGAATCGGAACGGAGTTTACTGTCTTCACGTATTTCTATCTACTGCAATATGTATGTCTGCTTGCGCTATTCACGTATGTACAAAATTTTGTTAAATGACATCTAGTGGGTAGTTAGTATGAAAGGTTCCACGTAGTCTCTGATGGACGAGATAACCTATTCTGTAGATGTTGTCTGTCTCTGTTGTAGCTGCTCTGTGCCTACGTGCGTACCTAATTGGTCAAGCTGGACGTACCCCGGTAAAGTCACGCGCAGTAACAGCAGGCCAATCGCTCTATTGTTTATCGTTTAAATTCAGGTTCAGCTCTGCTTTGGTCATGATTCACTTTCGGTTAGATTCCGGTGCGGCTGAACAAATTTCAGTATCGCACTATCCTTCCTCAATTTATGTTTTATTTTTTATTTTACAAGCAATTTTCACCTCAACAATTTCATACACCAAAACAAGAAACGTTTCAGAAACGTGCGAGAAATAGTAGCATCCTATCGACTTTTGTTTTGACAGCGTTTGCGCTTGGGCTGCGGTGCGGCTGCGTTCCAACTATCTGTCAAAACGTTAGCGCGATACCGAATCATTCAAAAAGTCGAGTAACGTTCACGGTTCGTTTACGATCCAATTGAAACAATTTAGCGCGTTTGCCCTATAGATCGTTTTGACGCAAATGGTACAGTCAAACATAATTAGAACATAGAAATTATTATTTTTGTTTTTCAGTTTAATTTACCTTGCTAAATGTTGCCCGCGACTAAGGAAATTAATATTACTAGGGGAACCGTGCATTTTGCGCTCATTTTATCTTCTAAAATCTTAAAAATTAAAATTAAAATTCTTATCTTAACAATAACACGTTTAGCAATACTGACACTATCCGGGGTCTACCCTAATGCCATTACAAATTTCATCAACATCGGTTTAGTGGTTATTGCGTGATAAACTAACAAACAACCATCTATTCATTACATACTAGGTTTTGCTCGCGGGTCCGCCCGCGTAAATACAGTATCCCACGAGAACACTGTACTTTTTCGGGATAAAATGTATCCTATGTGTTAATCCAGCGCTCAAACTACTACCATATCAAATTTCATCAAAATCCGTTAAGTAGTTTTCGCTTGAAAGAGTAACAACCATCAATCCGTCTATACATGCATTCTCACAAAATTGCATTTATAATAGTAATGTTAATAATAATATTCGCTCCGCTTAGCAGGACGCTTCACACCACGTCGAGGTAAGTTCTCAAAGAACTTGTGTTACGGGCACCAGACGACGGAAATATATTTAATACTTTTTATACTATACTTATATTTAAGAATTTTATTATATTATACACATACTCAATACACATCCATGACCCAGGAATACAGAAAACTTTTTGTTACTTCGGCGGGATTCAAACCCGAGATTTTTTTAAATTTCGCGAAAAATTCGCACCAACACGCTCAACCACTGAGCCACAGAGGTCGTCGTATAGTAAGTAGGAGTAGGGATTAAGTATGACATGACTTAAGTCTACCTTAGTCATATAATATTCTCTTCATATTCTTCCTTCTAACTCAATCCTCGAGCCTTGCAAAATTCAAAATTGGTCAAATTGAAATTGTCAAGTCAAAAAGTCAATTGTCAAGTTCAAATTTGGCACAAGAAAGATTAACAAATATCCAAACAAACGCACGGCACCTGGCGAGCATGTGAAAAATCAATAGCGTGTCGCGTGCTACGAAAAACTACTACAAACCCACCCCCGATTTTTCTTCCCCCACCCTCAAGGGGAGAAATGACGTAAAAAGATGCCGGCTTTTTTCGCATTTCATCGCGTTTGCACTGCAAAATATACTTTAAAACAATGAACATAGAGTTCAAAATCAATAATCGCATTATTAACATGTAAGCAATTGTCTTGAAAATACACTGTTGTGGTCTAAACTCTGTGTCTATGAAAATAAGGTTGATTTTTCATTACGAGGTGGTCTCTAAAATGCTTGTGCAAATGTGGTATGGGGGTACGCGTATTCAGGGGTCCCCGTTCGAATGTCTAATGACTTCTTATGATTTGACGTCATGTTTAGTTTTCCGCCTTTATTTGAGTTGGCGCGAGACGAATTTCGAATTTAGAACACGTATTTCAAAATTGAAGTTTGGTAAATACGTCATGATTTAAGAATAATCGAGGATTTTAAATATTTGTCTATAGATGGATGTTAGTCGGCGCTCAAGCCGAAGGTCGCGGGTTCGAATCCCGGCGCGGGAATAAAAAGTTTTCAATGTCAGGAACATTAGAGGTCAGGGTATTAAATATGTGTATAATATTAAATAAATCTTAAATATATTAATATGTACAGTATTAAATATACTTCCCGTTGTCTGGGTCCCCGTAACACAAGTTCTTCGGGTACTTAGCACGGGGTCAGATTGACGTGGTGTAAAACGCCCATAGACATTATTATTCTATTATTTTTCATGCCCAAGCTTCTAAATTGTTGAGAAACTTAATGATAATAGATTAAGGCAGGGAGATAATCTATACTAATATTATAAAGAGGAAAAGTTTGTTTGTTTGTTTGTTTGCATTGCCCATTCAATCTACTGGACCGATTTTGATGAAATTTGGCACATATATAGAGTACAGCACAGGGCCTTTCCCGAGTATATTTTGCCATTATTAAATAAACGGTTCCGGTGGGATTTCTTTATGTGGGCACAGAGTCGCGGGGAACATCAAGTCTACTAATAAATATAAATAACACAATATACGAGTATATCCAGAATCCAAGATATTAAGGACTACACATTTTTATCCAATCGTTAAAATTGTATTGTTCGACACATCGATCAAAAGCAAAACGATCCCCATATTGAAGAAGCACGATAATAATTATTTAAATGGCCCACATAAAATGACAATTTTACGTTCCTTGATGGTATCTCAAGCCAGATGGCTACTGAAACACAATGACAATTAATTATTTTATAGCATAAAATGAGCAAACGTATCGCCTGACGGTAGGCCATCATGGCGAGAGATGTGATTTAGGCCCTACTATAAAATTAACGGCAAAATTGTAAATTTTTGGACAAATAACGAGATTGCATTCTTTGTTCTTAATTTTTCAAAACAATTCTGCATACATGAACCTACTTACCAACTAAATGTTTAATAAACCGGCCAAGTGCGAGTCGGACTCGCGCACGACTCGGGTTTCGTACAAAACGACAAAAACACGTTTGTTGTATGGGAGCCCCACTTAAATATTGATATTGATTGATGATTTTAGTATTTGTTGTTAAAGCGGCAACAGAAATACGTATCCTGTGAAAATTTCAACTATCCTGCTATCACGGTTCACGAGATACAGCCTGGTGACAGACAGACAAACAGACAGCTTAGTATTGGTTATTACCAATGGGTCCCATTTATAACCGACTTCCAAAAAAGGAGGAGGTTATTACCCTTTGGGTACGGATCCCTAAAAAGGGAAATTAAATGCTATTAACTGCATACACTCTACTAAAATCAATGAGAGAAGACAGATGCCCATTTACTATTTAGATAACTATTTAAATAATTAAGAATTAAGTGTTAATTTTATTAGGTTAATTAAAAAAACATTAAAGAAGTAATAAAACAAAGTACCTATTTAGAGTTCATTTTAAGAGCGTGTTTTATTTATTTATTTAGTATAATGAAGCCCTTATTAGTGTCACTAAATGAACATTAATTTTAAAATGAGTTACATATATTTTTACAACTTTTCTTAAATAAATTAATATAATATAAATGATAATTTCCTAGCTTTTTTTATTTATATGGCGTTAAGTTGGCTTAAAGCCATTTATTTGCCAGTGTCAAGTTAAAAAGGCGCGAAAATAGAATTTTCGTTCAAGTCCTCAGTCTAGTCAAAGTCCAAATAAATAGTCAGTGCAGTCAACGAGTCAAGTTCAGTAAAGTGGTAGAAGCTTTACTAAAAGTTCCTAGGGAGTTTTGGAGGGAACACAAAATAGCACGCTTCTTGAAGTTCATTCTTCTTCAAGTATCACTTGCCCACGCTTGGGCACGTCAACGAATATCTAATGGTTAACATTCTACCAATATAACACATTAAGAACCGAAATAACACAAATTTTGCAAGAAATACAAAAAAAACATAGTCGCATTGAATTTCCGGCAAAACTCCAATTTCCTTGCTTAACTCACAAGAGAACTATTTTTTTTTATTTAAAAAGAAAATTAAAGTAACACTTTCATAAAGCCTAAAAGAAATTACAAATTAGTTTTTAGTATGGAATGTATTTAAAATTAATTTATATTGAGTGTAAAAGTAATTTTATCGTAACATCGGCAAAAATATCAAAAAAAAAATTTCTTTAGAAATTAAAATTTGAGAGAACTTTAACTAATAAATTGTAAAAAGAAATTAAAAACACTTTCGTATTTAAAGCCTTACAGATATCATAATTATTAGTCGAATAGAAAATAACTGTTTAAACAATATCTAACGTAACACTTTTGGGGGCATTATGCAAATTTCTTTGTCTATAAATCGGTGTGAGAAAAAAAAAACAAAAATAAAGGCACGGCTACATACACCGGTCCGCGGCGAATCGCGCGCAAACAGAGTGCGAATCACTGAGATGCTAATCTTCAACACCTTTGTCATTTACATAATATTTGCGATCGGCTTAATGCCGGGTGAAGCGGTTATTTTTGTCATTGGGAGCATCGAAAAATCATCGAATGTTTAAGGGCCTGTTTCACAATCATATGATAAGTGTTTGGTACTTGGTAGCATATGTATTTGCATGTTTAGTCTCTATCGCTCGATATCAAGTATGCAGACAAGTTACTTATTAGAAGATTGTGAAACAGGCCCCAAGTATTTACGTCCTATTTGCAGAACATTGCATCGGTCCCGCTATTTTGATTTAATCTAAGCATCGGTCTAATACTTTATATTATTCATTTAGTCACTCTCGTAGAGAATTAAAATTAAGTCAATTCTTCTAGATCTAATATTAAAAAAAATATTTTTAACAAAAATTCAGATCGAAAATGCTAAACGAAAATATTATCGGGGCACAAAAGCCGCGAAATGCTTCTTGAAAAATAGTACCTAAGGCCGATTAAGGATTCGGCGAGGCCGCTGCCGCGCTCTCAGATTAACTGAGTAAAAGTCTAGATTTTATTAATACTTCTTAATACACTATAATGTTCATAGTAATTTTTTTAAATTAGATATTTGCTTCTTGCGAGATTTTTTTAGGTAGATTAGAATTTATTATTTTAGATATTCTGTTGCTAAAAGCATTTCGATCTTAGCGATCTGCGAACCAATGAGTCAGGTTCTTTGACCACGTCCACCGGTCGCACGACGCAGTCGCACAATTTGTTTAGTGCTCCATATAAATTCATACTAAGCAGTGGGTCGCGCGACCCGGTCGAGGTCGCCAAGATCGGAGCTACCTTCAATATTAAGTACCTACCTAATACGTATAGCAGGGGTAATAAGGCAGGTAATAATATAATTGTGTTTTAAAAATGCATTGGTACTGTCCGTTTGTTTGCATTCAAGGTGCTATGAAGTGACAACCTTTAAAAGCCAAAATTATCAACTATTATAAAATAGTTTTTCAACCCACCCAACTAAATGAGTCCCCAAGGTGCATTTTAATGAAACATTACAAAAGATATGAACAAAAACAAGAGCTTTCTCAAAAACATAATGCGGCCAAGGTGCGTTTGAAGTTATAGCAGATTATGATGCCACTCCTAATAATGTACCATAATTTTCATGCTGTTATTACTGATTTTACGGTTTCCTTTCCAACCTGACACTAAAATATCACCCCTATTGCGTAACCCTAGAGCTCGTTTTCAATTGCTATAATTTCGCGCGCTTTTAGCACAAACACGGGTAGCGACAAAACACATTGTTTCGACCCGGCCATTTTGTTTTCAATTTAAATATTTTACAAATGTGACAATAGACAAAAAGTTACCGGTACTTGTATTAAAAATTAAATATCGGAATTATGACGGTTGCTGCTTAGCATAATATGCTAATTTTTTTTCGAACAACAGCTTTAATTATACCATAGACACCTTTTGATTTGCATCCGGTTTTTAAGACTTTTAACTGTTACAATCGCGTCACACTCGTTAACTTTATTAAGATAGGAACTTGCAATATTTATGACCAGACAATAAATGCTTTCATCGGCGATAGAAGTCTTTCAGAAACGCATTAAATTGGGGTCTGTGGTCTCTGACTTTACCCTTAACTCATGGAGAATAGAAGTAAGGAGTACCATCTCCATACATGAAAAGTGTCCGTAAAACAGCGTTAAATAGGGGGCGCTACAGACGCAGACGGGAGTAAAGCGGCAAAATTTAAACGGATAATTAAATCTTAGCATCTTCTTCCGTTTTATATATAAAAATATTTTCGACTATACGAGTAATTAGAATTTTCATGATTTACTGAATTAACTACTTTTAATCTACTAGTCGTCAAAAATTTTAAATAACTAAACTCAACTCACATTACTTCATCTCTTATTGCTAACTTCATATCACACACCCTTGCCACTCTAGCGCCATTATGGCCAGTTTTGGAACTATTATTTAATTACTTTTGTGGGACACTTTTTAGCTTTTCTGCCGTAGAGAGATTGTCCTCCTTACCTCTATTCTCCATGCCTTAACTGACATTTCTACCACAGAGTAGAAAAAAATAATATTTACGTACAACAGAAACAACATTTATAGAACGATGCAAATCGATCCAAATTTGAAAATTTTGACGTCCCCTTCAACGGCCCACAATCGTAGACACACATGCTTGTAGTAGTACAATCAAATCGAAAGCTAACTATGTAGCTGTTTATCTGTCCGTCTTTCTTTAATCTAGGTACTTCTACAGCCTTATTAATAAAAACTAAGAACTCTTGGCCTCACTTAACGCTTGCACTGGAGTAGCTAATACCACATTAACCAGGAAGTAACATCGGATAGCCAATGCTATTAATAAACACGGAGAATGCTCTGATTAACAAAGCTATACGGGTATATAAGGGTAGCCGCTAAGTTTAACTTAGCCTCGGATTAGGTTTTATATTCCTTACACTTTGTTTATTAATAACGAAATTTGTTCTTCCTGCCCATGGACCAATAAAACTATTCCTCCATGCTTCTGCCTAAATACTTGGAATATAGTAAATAATGCCTCAGTTTTCGTTTATCATTAAGGCGGTTAAAGTCTAAGGACAACCGTTGTGAGGAATATGAGGTTCATGTACTTATTATCAATAATTGTCTTCTGACTTCCTTCTTGACTTCTTTCCTATATTTGTATAAGGCTATTGAAACTTAGAAGAGATCTTGTATTAATACATGGACAGTTGTCAAACAGTGAGAGATCACTCATTATCCTGGTTGTATTCAGTACTCAGGTTGCCTGAAAAAGGAACGCGTGTATCGCTCCAAACAGACGTTCTAAACGTTTTTGTCTCTTCTCGGAATCAAAGACAAACTGTCACGACATTTAACTTTTTACAATAGGCAATAAACATAACTATAAATTAAAACACGCGAATTCAAATCAAACAATCGATTACGAATAAAGAATTAATTTATTCAAACCTATTTTTATTACTTTTTATTATCTGCCAACTATTTTTATTGTTCATAATTTTTGAATAAGGAATTGTTATTATAATTCGAACAATTAATCTTGTGTTTTGACTTTTGATGCACTATCGCAGAGGTAATTCATTTTTAAGTTACTTATACGTAATTTATTACCTTGTAGTGCAGCAACAAAATTATAGCTTATAAACTTTCACTTTTCTGACTCATTTTTGTTTTTTTTTAGGTCGGTACCTACTGAGTATCTTTATCAACTACAAGGCCTTTTTTATTGTTTTTTTTTATTTTATTTCTTAACTCAGAACTTCATCATCAGAAAATCATCAACAAAATATTATTTAAACTATTTTCGATGCTGGATATTACAAAACCATAGTTCGTGCTTAGAATATGTTATGGTTAATAAATATGACAACCTAACGAAAATATTTAATCCCATTACTGATAAATATTCAGGATACATAGATCAATACAGTATTGTGAGCAGTGTGAGAAGTTAGATTACTCACGAAAGGATATGCAAATTCCATATTCAAATTACAGGAAGAGCAATTTTGACACTTGGCAGAATGGCACCCTTTTACTTTTTTATTCAAATTCTACGCAGCCAGTATCACTGAATGGCATAGATAATAGATTTTTTTCCGCGTTAATGTATTCACGAAATTTCGTGAGAACGGACGTAGACATACGTGAGAATCGTCTTTGTGACGTAATCGATGGGGTTGTCTATGGTGTATGGTGAAGCTGTGTCAACATCGCCACTGATATGGTAATATGGTAAATTACATTCACTAATATTCGATAATCGATATTAAAAATTGATACAAAAAAATCGGTTAATCTATCTTTCTTAGGTAAGTAATTTCCCTACACCAAAGAATATATTTCAGATTACTAGCTTTATCCCGCGTCTCCACCCGCAATTTTTTTGCGTCTTTTTCTTTTAAATAAATAATTATTATTAATTATATTGATTGTGGTTTCTACCGTTTCAGGCAATAACAATGTTGACATTGTAAATGAAATAAAATTTGGATATTTTCAATTTGCATGTCTTTAATGTATTTATTAAAAACCAAATACAGGAAAAAGACAAATTACACAGTAAATGCCAAGCTACCAGAACATCCATTTGATTAGAGCTCCAAAGTTAAAAGTTCATTACAAAAGTCTTAACCCTTTCGTGCTCCATTGAGATTCAAATGTCCCCTAGCAGGTGGGTAGATCTTGAAAGAATTTCCGTTCACTGTCTTAGTCTATAATTTTCGTTTTATAGCTCCAAATTTGAATAGACAAAGCTTTTACTTTTTAGCATTCAGCCAGTATTGTTATAATGGTTTAATTGTTCTTAGAGAAAAATTATAATTAAAGCTACATTATAATTTAAATGTATAGTTGAAATCTTTTATATTTTGTCTAATTTTCAAATTATTTCCAATAAAAATATTTGCTAACGCAACTTGCGTTAAAATGGTGCATAGTGTCAATTATTATAAAGACAACTTTTGGTAATATTTTATTATGGCATCTAGATTTCTGTCAATAAATAGATTATTCATTTTTAACAGTTATATTACACTCGAATGTTGCAAGAGATGTGGAAGCTAAGTTTGTATCTATGAAAGCACCTGGTCCGGGAGACCGGTCGTGATTTTTTCTCGCGCTCATTTGCATGCAAAGGGTTAAAGTCTTGCCATCGTTCGCGCATATTTTTAATTATTCAAGGGTTGATAATATATTCTATATTTATTATGCAGATTCCAATGTTATATTTCGCTAAAGAGTCAGTCTCTATTTGAATTTTGTTGAGAGTGCATCGTTAGATAACAAAATTAGTTAATTGCGTGTCTTTGGAGGTTTTATTAATAAAAAAGGCGTGTTTGAATTTATAAATTTTCCAATAACTTGATACAAGAAAAAGTTTCTATAACGCACCTAATCAGATAAGAAAGGTAAGGAATACTCTAATTTCTGTAACATAGTTTTTAGTTTTGTAAATGTATATTGAAGCTTTTTAGGGCCGGTTTCACAATCTACTGATAAGCGGATACAGATAGATCCGTCTGTCCGTCTGTTCGTCTGTCGTTCGTTCATCCCTTTTTCTTCATTCCCTGTGTGTAGGGTATCATCGAGTAGGCCTTTTTAAATAAAGGAGAGGTTTCATGAATTATTTTTTTATTATGTAAAGAGTTTTCGAGTAATCGACCTCCAAAGTGGTTTACAAGATGATCCGTTGCATTTCTACACCATAGTAGAAACTTGTAACTTTTCATATTGATTTGTCATACTGAAAACTCCTTGGGAAAATTATTTTGGGCGAAATCGGATAATGATTGCTGTGGAACGAACTCATTTGAAAAAAAAAAAACTTATTGCGCGTTGATAGTTGCGGAACCCCCCTGAAATGCTCTTGGTTAGGCTACTCTTACATCGACTGTTACTTCCATCGGAAAGGGTTGCATTAGAAATACCTTACAGGGTTTATAGAAGATAATCTTCATGACTTTACAACCTAAACCGTCAAAAGATTTTCTTTGTATAAAATTATAAGTCGCTAGTGACGTGCCATGCATCACGGGTAATGATTGGATCGCCCCGCCCATCATCCATCACTAGTGACGTTCCTTCACGCCACTGTATCCTGGCCCCTCGCTTTTCTTATTTTTCACTTTCGCCACTTTTATTTTGGGGAGGTGGGGGTCGGGATAAATTGGTCAATTTGATAAGGAGGCGCCTTTGTGTCTGGTTAGAGTTTGTAATGTCTTGGATGGTTTGGCGTGGTGAATTATGTTTTGTTCGTGTGCTAGGGCTGATTAGGGAATAACGATAGTATTAGTTTTTGTAGGTACAAATCTTAAGCTTTTCTTTTATCATTCATCCATACTACATAATTAACTAAATAAAAAAATGCCGTTTTATTATTTTTTATTATGTTCAAATTTTTCCAGCCAGTATTTTCTTTTTATTTAATTTAAATATATTGCGTCGGCTTCAAACCATTTGAAGGTGTCAAGTTAAAAGGCGGGAAATAGAATTTTCGTTTCAATTTTCAACACCGTACTCCTAAATCGTCAAGTCTAAAGTCTAATCGAAGTCCAAATAAATAGTCTGTGCAGTCAATGAGTCAAGTCAGTCGATTCAGTAAAGTGGTAGAAGCTTTACTGAAAGTTCCTAGGGAGTATTGGAGGGAACACAAAATAGCAGGTTTTTTTTAAGTTGTACCACTTGCCCACACTTGTGCACGTTAAAGAATGTTTGATGGTTAATATTCTACCAATATTACACATTGAGAACCGAAATAACACAAAGTTATGAAAGAAATACAAAAACCACAACGTCACCAATTGAGTTCCCCGGCAAAACCTCTTATATTAAATTTTATATTATTTTCTTCCTTCTAATATCGCATTAGAATCCAAATAGATTTTACTTTAACAGACACCTTATCTGTAGGTTTCAAGAGGTATAGAGAAGAATAGGCTAGTTCACTGAATTTTTATTATAGCTTAAATAAATAGCACATATACCCCCTTACTAATAAAAATATTTACACAATGGATAACATAAACATTTCGCAAGTCTCGTGAAAACGCTCCATACAAAATACTAGCGTCACGCGTTCCAGCAGTTGTATGAAATATATAGGTTGCAGGAACATAATATTTTCTAATATCTCCGAAATTATTGCGTTAACATTTATAATTACCACAATTAATGTTTTAATGGGTTTCATGCAGGTTCTGTACACTAATTATGTTAAAAATTATTCCAAGATTTTTGTTAACTTTGAAATGTGCTTTATTAAGCAGTTTTAATTAGAGTAATTAAACTACACTTAAAATATTATATTTTTTTACATTTATTATCCAATGATACATCAATATTTCAAAAGATATTAATGCTAAATAAACATTTTACATATTATTGTTTTCATCTACCTATTTTATACTGACTTTGCAGTTTACATAGCGAAAAAGGAAACAAAGTAATATGAGAAAACTTCAAATTCACGTAGTTATTCAGAAATCAGGAAAAAAGTTCTTATTTATAAAGGTATTTAGGTATGTGAACCGTGTGAAGGAAAAAGTTGAAAAGTACATTTCAGATAAAATATACCAATTATTATTTTATTATTGATGTAGAGATAGTGGTAGTTACTTCATCTGATACTTGTATCGTTAATTAGTCGTAAAAACTAACGTTTTCTTTATGTAGGCATATATTATTTTCGCTATTAAGTAATAATAAATATATGTGAGGTCGTAAAGATATATTAATAGCTATCGCAACTTAACTGCTTAGGTGTTATATTTTATTATCTCTCGAACAAAATATCCAAAGGTGCCATTAGTCATCACTAAAGTTAATCCAAAAGAAATATTCGTGAAAGCATGAAAATTATATTTAAATTCAGTGAGCTTTTTAGTTTTTTTCTATTTACGTGTAAAATATATAGTTTATATTTATGCATTCAATAAGATTGAGGTATTATTACTGGATAAAGTTATAAAGAAAATACAAAATTTATGCGTAGTTTTGTGATGATACTTTTAAAAATCACAAAAAAGCTGAAATTTTGCTACTTAGTAAAAAACCTACTCACATCGTAAGTTTGCTTACATCATACAAACATTAATTACAATAAGAACTTAAGCGCACAAATTTCGGAGATGTTAGACGTCAAAGGTTCCGAGACATTTATATGGAGCGTTTTAACGAGTCGCGGAAAACATATGTCAAAAGTTTTCAAATGTAATCAAGTATTCAACAATTAAATTTTTTTCTTTGCCGAATCCTTTCTACACTCATTCCATTATATTCAGATTCCTGACACTCGTATTTGCATTTCGGATTGAACCGGCCTAAACATTTAACATCTACGTAACGAAATACTCGTAACATGCCTACCTACTGAAATTATATTTAAAGAAAAAAATAAAAAATGTAAACAATTTAACTATTGTGCGTCGGGCAATCCCCGGAGTAGGGGGAAGCGCGGTACCTCGGCACCTCCCCCCGTCCTCGGAATTGAGTCGTAAGGAGATTACGGTGATGTATTACGTGATGGCGTTACCTTATATTTGTTTATTTTTCAAACGAACCGAATTTAAACGTAACACCTACGGAAATTTGTTTACTAATATTTTCGTGGAAAATTATAGATAAGTACCGAAAAATACAATATTGGAAGCGAGTAAATATTATTTCTAAAACATTGTAACCAATTAATAAAATACTATGTGCACAAGTACTGTTAACTATAAATCGATAATAAGATGTAAATTGTACCTCCCTACTATGTCTAAATATAAATTATTATTTATCGATCAAGTAATTAAACATACGGTGAATCTATCAATACGACGAAGAATATATTTTAATATTGAAAGTAAAGAAAAAAACATATAAATTCTCAATGATAATACACATGTTTTTTGCGACTAATGATTTTAATTGAAACCAACTTGTCCATTATCTCTGATACTACTAAGTATCTACCAATAAATAAGAAGGCTCTTTGCATCTTCTTAGCTTTTAATTAAGTATTTCTGAGTGACATCCAAATTTCACATCGAACATCGAAAAAATTTCTCTACATGCAAGTTTTTCGCAACTACTGATTTGATTTCCAAGTTGTCCAATATATCTTCGTTTCCCCGACGTAAATAAAGGCGGTATGGCCACAAATCTCCGGCAATATCTTGGAGAAAAATTCGTAAGCCCGAGTTTGAGCGCACCTGACGTATATTTATACGTTGATACGGTATTAGGTCGCGTTCACGCTGAAAAAAAAAATGAAGTCCGTGGACAAAAACTTTGCGAATTTTTTTGGTTTCCGACATGAATTATGAGCAAATTTTGGTCACCTACGAGAAGAAGGAACAATTACTAAAAATATCGATTCCTATTTTGATAATAACTAGGTAGGTAGGTACGTAGATTTTAGAACAGTTAATTCTAACCTGAACTTCATACACATTTTCTTACACTTTTATTGGTGAAAGGTTTAGATTTAGGGCCTGCTGCACAATCTACTGATTCTGAATTTTCTGAAGATTCTGAATCTACGTTTCAGATAGCTTCTTTTAGATCAGATTAGATCTTATTTGCATGTTTTGTCTCTGTTGTTCGATATACATTGAGCGTTAAATAGCGACAAAACTTCCGAATAAGCTATCCAACACTTAGAAAATTATCAAACAGACCCTTAAATTTGTGCAAATTTAATTTATTATAACCGTTACATAATCAGATAATTTTAAAAGTATTATTTCCATTATTTTTGAAAAAAAAAAATTGTCCATATAAACCCGTCCTAACTCGTCGCGGGCTTAGTCCTTATTTCCATACATATGAGGTAGACACCGTGAGAGCCCAAAACGCCCCCCTCTTTGTGTTTCCCTCTTGCCTCCTTCGCCCCCTTTTCCTCCGTACAGTTTTGTTATTTTTCACGGCATATCCTTGAAGATAAGACCCGTTCATGTACTCCCGATTTTTAAGTGAAGCTTAGGTAAAAGAGCTTGTCCAATTCACTAATAGTTTACATCTAATAAATTGAAAAATAATTTTTAAAAGATAAGTAATTTCAAAGATTAGCTCTTTGAAATTATTTGCATTTACATCTTCGTGCTCATATATAAAATACTAGCTTTTGCCACAAATGTAGCGTATGTTTTAAAGGCTCTGGTCTAAACTACTACCATACCAAATTTCATCAAATCCATCCAGTAGTTTTTAGATAGTCACTAACGTCTATCCATCCATTCATCCTCACATACTTTGACATTTATAATAGTAAGTAGGAAGAACTTATCCTGAATCTAAATACCTATCCCATTAGAGACAGATACTTCGTACATAAATCGATTTATCCTAAATCTCACTACATTAAAGGCTCCCTTCGAGATTTCTTTTCCAACTAGAAGCCAATATATCACGCGACGTCACCAGGGCGCATGTGGCTGACACGAAAATATTACGATGCATCAAAACTGCCAAGAAAAGTGGGTGGAAAACGAACCGAGTCTAATGTGCGGCGCGAGGCAGGAGCGGCCGCGGTTTGAGACTGGGACCATAATTTGATCCGGAACACGGAAGGCCGTAAAAAATTCAAAACATTGAAAATAGAACTCTATACTTATAAAATAGAGGTGAAAACCGGACACAAGTGTCAAGCGAAATCTCAATATCATATACGACAGCTCAACACTCGACACTTCGATTTTCAACTACATTGTATTAACGCAGAGTTCTATTTTCAGTGGTATTTTCCTCGGGTCCGCCATATAGTCCCAGCCTTAGAATAACGTGGTTATTTGACACTAAAAATCAAAATTATTACCTGTGCGATTCACAAGCCTAAATTAGAGAAGCGATTTGATGGTTCTTTTCATTGTATTTGGAGGCAAAAAAGTCGCCTATTGGCGATATATACTTTTTTACTTTTTAGAAATGTCTTTGCGAGTTTCTTACGCCAGTTCTTCTAGGTGGGTTAGGGTTGAACCGTTGGTAGCTTTTTCTCTTGACTTTCCGAAAAAAGCTTGTTAAGTTTCATTTGAAAATAAAAAAAAAGTTCATTTCATTTTTCATATGTCATGGATGTTGAAATATTTGGCTATGTTGAAAATTGAGAAATCAAATCAAATTAAATAACGTTTATTTCGGGCGGCATATGCCCATATTATAAATAACTTACAAAGTAACATACATATTATTATTATTATATACTTAAACTACACTATATCTCGTGTTGTCGGCATCGTGCGCGCTTCGTTCCGGAGTCTCCTACCTCCGGTAGACCACACCCGTCGGCCTCCCCACCTCGATGGTTGACAAAAGATGCGTCGGCACTCTCACTACAAAGGAACTGAAGTTGTATGGCGAGACTCCAGATGTTCGACCCTCAAGGCGATGGACGTCTTCTTGCGGATGTAGTCCACGACGTCCTCGACCTCCATGGACCAGTGCAGGCGGGATACGTACAACGGCGTCGCGGGTACCTCGCACCGCAGGCGCAGTTCCGGTACGTAATTTGCGGTGCCGCGATGTTTGCGGGCGGCGGGCTTCCTCTTCTTCCTTCTTTCCACCAGTATGAAACCCTCCTCGTCGCACCTCCTGCTCTCGAACTTACCAGGTCGAGGAGGCTCAGCCTTGCGGCTCTCCACAGCCATGTGGCTCTCTTTCTTCCCTTTTGTCTTGCGACCGGTGACAGTCGCAAAACTTTTCTGCTGAGTCGCTTGTTGACTCGGCGTCTGCACATGTGATGTGTCAGCTCGCGCGCCGCCACGACATGTGTTGACAAAGGCGGTTAAATGATCAGGTGACCTACTTACTGAATTATTACATTTTAACTGTAGTAATTCACTACGTAAGTCACGGATAGTACTCGTAGATTCCGATGCATCCAATCTATCTCTCATCTCGCCCAGCTCTGCCTTTATACTGTTGAAGTTCTTCAACTTCTTTCGCCACAAAGCTAAGGCCGGCACGTCGTCTGGATCCATCTGCTTCAACAGGGAGATGATGCCCTGCATGCTTCGTTTGCCGCCATCTCGCCTCCGTGATGGCATGTTCGCGCTGTGCCCGAGCGTCACGTAGAGCAGCTGCTTGCACGCAAACCTCTTCGCTGGTGAAGGAATGTGTGTGAAAGGAATCTGCATGATGCTGACCACGTCCATAGTGTCGATGGCGCGCTGGATGAACGCCAGCAACTCGTTGGCCACCAACGCCATGGTGCACGTGCAGCGGCGTAGCCGCGCGACAATTAAATTTGCTTTGAGTGTAATGCGGATCGCGACCGTTCTATAGCGCTCAAAGCACGACACTGAATATATCGAAATAATTTATATTTAAATAATGTTCGATTTCCGATGGATGGTGGTTGAACAGCAAAACAAGCCTAAATTAAAAGATGTGACTTGGTGGTTGTTTTCATAGTATTTGGAGGCTAAGAATCAAATGGATTTCCTGACAAACGTGGTTTGGTATTTGGAGGCTAAAAAGCAGATAAATCGCAAATAGATAAATCGCAGTTAAGCAAACCGGATGTATTCGGTACTGAGTAACGGGTGCGCCATCTAGTACCGAGTAACGAAACGTTACACACGAATACATTTCGTTACTCGCCTTTTTCCTAGTTTCGTGTTATAATTCAAAAAGAGGTTCAAAATACCGAAAAGTGAAAATGCACCTCACGCAGCTTGGTATGTAATGTATGTTTTCTACATATTACGAATGTTGCGATACCGCGACCCGCGACATCATACTAAACGCGTACGTATTAAACATAACTTAGCATGTTATGAGATATCAGAAGTAACGAGTAACGTAACGATTTTAAAGTAACGAGGACTAATTTTTATAGTAACGAATACATACGAGTACGCTTTTTTTCACATTTACATTTACACCTCTAATAGTAAATTAGAGGTGACACCCAGAAGTGTGGTTAATGTGTAATGTTGAAATACTTGGCTATGTTGCAAATTGTGAAATATCGATCGCAATCGAATTGGAAATTACAAATTCCGATTATTTAGAAAACTTTATAATAAAAGCATAAAACATGTCGTTCGAACACATTGAAGAGAAAGTAACAGAAAAAATTTTTGCATTAAAGAATAATTAATATGATGGTAAATAAAAAAAATGAATTCTAGTATTTTTTAAATCTAATCTAAATCTTGGTTACACTGTCCTTGGTAGTCAAAACCGGTGAAGGTAGCGACCCACAAAAAAAAGGGGGGTTCTCGATAAAATTAAACCCATTATCTGCTGTTAAAATCTTTAAGCCTTGAGTACAGTACACACTGTGTATATAGCGAATAAAAAATAAATACAAATAGGAATAATAAAACTATAAATCGCGTTTCGGCTTACAACTTGCGGCATATTAGTTTGTCGTGTAATACGGGGGTGAATTTCGCTCAGAAAAATGCTCCGTAGCGCAGAATATGCAGAATATACGCAGCTATATACAATCTTATATCATAACAAAAATGCGAGTGGATGTAATGGATGTTTGGCATTAGATTACACTAGAACAGAACGACGTTTCTTTGCACTTTTTATTGTTTATAAGTAACTTACATAGGGCTGCAAAAGAAGGCACTCGACTTTTAAAATTTCGATTCGCTAAAAGATGCATTTTACGCGTGTGATAAGTGTAGGTACTTACTGAGGTGTTACAACCCTAAATTACAAATCTGTCCATAAAATATAAGCAACCTGTCCTTTGTTCTGGAAATGTAAACCAAAATATTTCAAATTATGGCCAATTCACAACGAAAATAAACGTTACGCGACGCGGAGCTGCAGTTTTAAGATAACTATTCAAATTTGAACTTTATTCACTACACAAAAAGATATACGTTTTATATGACGTCAGTTATACACTGCACATGCGCCGTGCAGCGCTGTGCAACTTGACATTCGAACTCTTACAATGAAACGTTTATCTTCTTGTGTAAATAAAAAAGCTCTATTGTGAAAAGCTATGTTAAAAATGCAGCACCGCTTGCGTATCGTTTCAGTGTGAATTGACTCTAAGATTAAAAAAAATGTAACCAACAACAAATTGTTTGTACATATACTATTAAGTAGGGTAAAGACAATTAATAATTCCTATGTGCCTTCAGTTATTATTATTTATTAATATTTCATAGCAAATTCTAAAGAATTGAAGAGCCATTCAGAGCAAGATAATCCTCGTCTGGACTACGACTTAATGACGTCATTATGTAGCATCTTTTCTTCGCTGCATTGTCTTTTAATACTCTACAAATCCGGTAAACATCGAATCAAACTCTATAATACGAGCGTAAGGTTTATTTTTGAGCAGCATGTATTTATAAATTATGTCTTCTCCCTTAATATTTACAAATATTTGTCAAGCCTACTAATTGATTGTCATTTAGATGGACTGCATTGGCTTATTAAGCCTTCGGCTTTTTTGTATGTTATAATGATGAAGGGATCTTTCATCTAAATACTGCTTTCTTATACCCTAGATGAAAGAGCCATATGCTTTTTTAACACTGACTAATACTAGAGTTATACTAATTAAAAATAAATATGATACTTATAATATAAGGCTTTTCGAATCAATTACATATATTTTGGCCATATGTTATGACGTTTACGCAGAAAAATAATTAAAAAGTTTCGGCGCTGTTACGGTCATTGATCTCACACAGCTGACTGCATTGATGTTATTTAGGCATAGTCTTTGTTTCCACTTTAAATCAACTGTTGTGGAGTGGTGACCTCAGTGCCATATAAAGCACAATGTAATAATTTGATTTAATATTTTAAAAATAATCGAAATATTTTATTTATTTTCTTCCTTATCGTCTCGTAGTTATACGTAATTGATTTAGAAAAACCATATAGTGATTGTCATCTGTCATTTGCATTCCAAATCGCAGCTATTTATCGTCCAAAAGATGGCCAATGAACTAAAAATCTGCGACCACTATTAAAAATTTAAACAAATTTCTGAAAGACAAGATGGTCCATTGGCAAAGATGACCAGTGTCATACAAAAGGTATTTGCTTCTTGAGCCAGAACTATTCCTATGTTACCCGGGCTGTTATTACGAATCTATTGACAGCTTATTCATAACTTTTTATTTATTGTTTATTCTATAATATTATGTTGCTAGCAGCTTCCGTGGTCTAGTGCTAACCCACGACCGGTAACAGGTCATGGGTATTGTACCCACATTCCGGCATTGGAACAACAAAAATGTTGGTTCCAAGTTTGGTTAGGACAATGCAGGCTGATCACCTGATTGTCTGACAAGAAAGATGATCCATGCGTCGGATGGGCATGTAAAACGTCGGACCTGCGCCTGATCTCTCGCCAGTTGTGTCGGTAATCCATCCCACTGGGTTATGAGAGTAAAGGAAGAGAGAATACTCTTGTGTACTGCGCACACACTTGGACACTACAAAATTACTCCTAGGTAACTGGCCTGCTTCCAATGAAACCGCCCACCGTCACCGAAATCGGTGTGGGGGAGTTATTTTTATTTTATTTTATTTTTATTTATTAAGTTGGATTAAGGATTTGAATTGTCAAATGTATATAATATGTTGTCTGATTGCCATAACACAAGTCTTAACTTAGCATGGGATTTAATTGACATGATGTATATTACATGTTTATTCTATCGCATATTATTATGTATATTTAATGAATAATTGAATTTGATTACAATGGAACAAATATACATACATACATAGACCGCTAAAATCATTACCCTTTCTTTTGGCTTTGCCGTAGTCGGGTAAAAAAGCCTCGCCCAGAAAGAAAGAAAAAGTATGCCTCTCTAACCACAACTGGCCAAAATCAACATTTGCGGGTGAATCGGTCGGTTAATTTAAACTGTGTTAAATTGAGGGTTCATTTAAGAAGTATTCCCTCAAAATGCCGACAGCTCACTTAAGCCTCATTTACATTGCTCCGTCAAATAACATGCGTCTAATTGCCCCTGAAGCAACGGTTTCAAAGAACTTCATTATATGCAGCTTTATTATAATATTGCTTATTTATACATTATGAAAGTATTTAAAAATAATTTTGTATATATTTTTATGTAAAATTTTGGAATACCTAATTACTTACTAAATATAACGAGACGAAAAACAGTGTTAGATTTTAGTTAAGGTACATACGAGTATACACTCTAATTTGTTCTTATAATAAACAGACTAGCTCCAACGGGAGCACTGTACTTCTTCGGGGTAAAAAGTAGCCTGTGTTAATCCAGAGACTAAAGATACCATACCAAATGGTAGTGCTATACCATATTATTGTATCAAAATCCGTTCAGTACTTTTTGCGTAAAAAAGCCACAGACATCCATAGCCGTCCATCCTCACAAACTTTCACATTTATCGTAGTAGGATATTAATAGATAGATATTAGACAGCTAACCTTATAGCGAAATGGAAAATTGAGATTCGCAGAAAGTTATAGTCTCGGAAAAACGGTAAAAAGGGGATACTTGGTCCATATTTCCCCATGTCCTGATTATTAATCACCTTTCACCAACCTAATATATTTAAAAGAATATACATATCACCATAGGTAAAGAATATACATAACTTACGTAAATAATCGTCATTCCACCGATTTACACGAATGTCAGCTCGTGGCTGGGGAAGGCGGAGGCGGGCGGGGAGGAACGGCCTACGGGCCTGGCTCACGGGGCTGGCCGCTGGTCGTTTTGTGCTATGGCATAATTGACAATATAATTTCATAATATCTAGATGGGAGTTTTGCCGGGGAGTTCATTGAGTGACGTTGTGGAATTCGTATTTTTTCATAAGTTTGTGTAATTTCGGTTCTTAAAGTGTAATTGTACAGGACTGTATAAATTCACAGGGGTTCAACCGCCGGCTCAGATTAGACTCGAAGATAGCAAGGTTACACCGATTTGGGCAGAGCCGGGGCGATAATAAAACACTTATTTGAGGAGAACGTTTTTTCACTTTTTCGATTCGCTTACCTGGCTCATGGCAATGCCGTATAGAGAGCCCCGCCCGTACGCCTCTTTCGGGCCGATCTTCCATTTCATTTTTACCTCTCTATACGGCTATTTTCCATAATTTTCCCCATTTTCCATGAGCCAGGTGAAGCAAAACGCGTTGTGTGAAATACTTTATTATCATAACCAGACATATAAACCCTTATATACTAAACATCTTATTCTATAGAAAAGTTATTTACATTTTAAGGTTCAACTTATATGAAATGTTGTACATTTTTACCACTGTTTTCGTAATAATTTCTTAACCATTTATTATATAACCTTAAGCGCTATACTACACGTTATGTACTACGTTTATTTATATAAATCAAAAGAAGCTACGTTAAAATTAGCTTTAGTTAAAAATATATAATCAAAATAACCCGCACTTGATAAAACACCATTTTAACACTATTTTTCCACACTGATGCCATATAAATCTATACATATAGTCACTGAGTGTCCACTATTCTAGTTTTACGTACCGTTTTAATTACACGTTTATTGTTCACATTAAAATTCACTCATGTTTTTCGTTACGAGGCCGCTGTCCTTAACATCCTCCCCCCGGCGCAGTAGCCAGGGTCTACGCAGCCTCCTCAGGTGACTGCGGGCTCGCCGATCCCGCCGTGGACTGCTCCGGTGACTGCGAGCTGCTCGTGCTCGCTGTAGGCTGCTCCGGCGGCGACTGCGGGCCGTCCGCGCCCGCCGCAGACTGCTCCGGCGAATGCGAGCTGTGTGAACTCGCTGCGGGCCGCTCCGGCGACTGCGAGCTGTCCGTGCTCGCTGTAGGCTGCTCCGACGCTCGTTCCGCGCCCGGCGCCGTTCCCGGCGTCGTCCGCTCCGCTCCCGGCTCCGTCTGCTCCGCCAGCGGTCGCAACTGCGACTGTGGCGCCTCCTCCAGCACCGCCAGCTTCGACGTCGGCCTCCGGAACACGCCACTGCGCGTGCGAACGTCCGCACAGCGCACTTGTCCGTCCTGGCCGGGGTAGACTCGGTGCACGACCCCCCGCGGCCACGTATTACGCGGCAGCGTCGGGTCGACCACGACAACCAGGTCCCCTGGTACAAGGACTCGGTTGCTCAGCGGGGCCCCGTAGCGTGGTGTGAGCGTGGGAAGGTATTCCTTCACCCAGCGCCTCCAGAACTCGTCGGCAAGGGCTTGCGCGACCCTCCATGTTTTTTTGTCCGCCGGCACACACGGTCCGACGTACGGCAGTCCGGTGGACGACCCGAGGAGGAAATGATTCGGTGTAATCGCCTCCGGGTCGTTGGGGTCCACCGATACGTGCACAAGCGGTCGAGCGTTCACCGAGTACTCCGCCTCGGCCATCAGTGTCTGGAGTACCTCTTCCCTGGGCGACTTCTCGTTCAGCGTGGCTAGCAGGGCGGTTTTCACCGACCTCACCAGTCTTTCCCAGGCACCTCCTTGACTCGGCGCCCCGGGCGGTGTAAACTTCCACTGCATCCGATGAGTGAGGCCCAGCTGAGCCATAGCCGGCGCCCACTCGGCGTACGCCTGCCGCAGCTCGACGTCCGCGCCTCTAAAATTTGTCCCATTGTCGCTGTACATGACTGCCGGCCATCCTCGCCGCGCAGCCATTCTTCTCATTGCCATCAGTGCAGAGTCCGTCGACAGCGAAGCCACCAGCTCCAGGTGGACTGCCCGCGTCGTCAGACATGTGAAGAGAGCTCCCCACCTCTTCTCGTGACGTCGGCCGATGGTGACCGTCATCGGGCCGAAACAGTCGAGACCACAGTACGAAAATGGTCTCTGGAACGCCCCCAGGCGCTCGGCTGGCAGGTCTCCAGTTGGCGGGGTCCTCGGGTATGCCCGTCGTAGCCGACAGAACGCACATCGGCTCATGATAGTACGCACCGTCGGCCGCAGCTTCAATATCCAGAATTTCTGCCTGAGGTCGTTCACGACTCTCTCGCGGCTCCCGTGTCCCGCTCTGGCGTGCTCCCTTGCCACCAGTAACCTTGTGAAGCGATGTCTTCCATCCAGGATGATAGGGTTTTTCATTGCGGCCGGCACCTGCGCTGCTTTGATCCTTCCGTCCAGTACGAGCAGCCCGTCCTTGTACACCGGGTTGAGCCGGTACAAGGAGCTCCATCTAGGCACCGTCTTGCCACTTGCCATCTTCTCGATTTCTTGTGCGAAGCTGTCTCGTTGTGATTTTTGATACCACAACCTCTCGGCCCTCTCCAGGTGTCGTACGTCGAGGTGGGCCCGACGATCTCGGCACTTCTCGACGAACAGCAAGACCATCGCCGTGCATCTTACGAGGCGCTCGTAGTTTGAAAAGCGCGTCACATCTGGTAGACAGCTCAGCTCGCTCGCCTCCGTGGTGTGGAAGGCGACGTATTCTTCTTGATTTTCGATTCTAGCGGGACTCTCCGCGGGCCACTCGTTCATCGGCCTGCGCAGGAAGTCCGGCCCCCGGAACCAAGGGTCCTCGTCGCTCTTCGGAACGTAGCCCGTTCTGGTGGCTAAGTCGGCGACGTTGCTCTTCGTGCTCAGCCATCTCCACTGGTGAACGGACGTCAGCTCGGCAATCTCCCCTAGCCGATGCGCGACGTACGGTGTGTATTTGCGGCTGCCGTTCTGTATCCAACACAGAACCACTTGTGCGTCGATCCAGTAGAAAACCGTGTCCGTTTTCCACCTGTGTTCTGCTGCGACTGCGTTTCCCAGCCTTGCTCCGACCAGGGCAGCCTGTAGCTCCATCCTTGGTATTGTCTGTGCCTTCAGCGGCGCCACCTTGGCCTTGGCGGCGGCCAACACGACTCGTACTTCCCCATTTCCTTGCAATCTGCAGTCCGCACGACTCCCCCCGCCGTTCTCTGGGGTTGTGACACCTCCCGCGTGCCACTGGAATCCCGGTCCCGCCCTGCAGATTGTCCGGCTCCCCCCGTTGTAACCCCGGGGTAATGTGACGCCCTCTTTGCGCCACTGGAGCCCCACTTCGAATCGACTTTCTTCCATCCGTTTGGCCGTTCTGCCAAAGAGGTCGATGACTCGCTGATCTTCTGGTCAGCTTTGCCTTGGACGCTATTCCCCGTGCGTCTGTTTCGAAGTGTTTCTTCACCATTTCCTCCCGTCGTTCGCCTCGGGTCTCGATCGTAGACACGTGCAGGATTTTCTCGTGTTTTTCCTGCTTTGCGAGGCGTCTGGGAATGTTTCCATGGATTACCCAGCCGAGCTTCGTCTTCGAGGCTGCAGGCTGGTTTCTCTTGCCGATCCTCAGCTCCCTGGATACAATGAGCTGCCAGTTGTCCGTGCCGATGAGAAGTTGGGGTTTCTTGTCTTCATAGCATATCTCTTCGTTCTTGAGATCGTGCAGGTGAGCAAGTCGAAACAGTGATTCCGGGACGGACTGAGTAAGTAGGTTCAATCCGGCCACGGTTCTCGCAGTGACGTCATATCTGGTACCGTCGTGACCTCGTACGCCAAGTTGTACGAGTCGGCTTTTTTCTTCCCTTCTCTCGGCATTGATCCCATGCATTCTCAGCACCTTCGGTGGGCCGTCTGCGCCGATAGCCTTCGCGACGTCTTCATCCAGTAATGTCACTGTCGAGCCCTCGTCGAACAGCGCGAAGATATCCGCTTCGCCCCGTGGACCGACAACTTGAATTCTTCTCATCTTAAGTTTCACCGCACGGTCGGAGGTGACCGATGCGGTAATCACGGCGTCCTCTGTCTGTGGGGCGCCGCCGGACCTGTCTTCGTGCAGCAGCGCATGATGAGGCAAGTTGCAGCCCTTCACGCCGCACGGCTTCGCCCTGCAGTTGTATCTTCTGTGCCTGCTTCGTATGCACCGGAAACACAGCCCTTCCTTTTTGACCGTGTCCCATCTCTTTTGCATGCTCAGTTTCTTGAAAGCAGCGCAGCGAAATAGAGCGTGATCTTCGGCACATATCGGGCACTTCGTTGACTCCTCGCGTATTCTCTTTGGCTGGCTGCGACTCGGCGAATCCCTGCCCTCGTCTGCTATCGCGAAGACTGGCTTCCTCGTTCGGGCTTCGTTCTTGTTAGGAGGTGGACGCGGTGTTTCCTTCTTCAGTGCCGTGCTGAACCCGTAGCGCAGCGCCCTGTCCGCTTCTCTCATTAAGAATTCAGAGAGAAGGACGACATCGGGCTCGTTCCTGAAGCGCGACGTCTCTTCTGCGTAGTCGTACCACTTGCTCTTCTCGTATGGGCTGAGCTTCTCGAGGATGTCTCTCGTGAGCAACGGGTTAAAGAGATACCCGTGCCTCAGCTTCCTCAGGATGGCTACCATGTTCTGAATCTTCACTGCAAATCGGTTGAGTTCTGCCGCCGAACCTCCGAGCCTCGGTATCCTCTTCAGATCTTCCATCATGCGATCGACCATAACCTCGGGTCGACCGAAGCATTGTTCCAAGGTCTTCATAATTTGTTCAGGCGGCGTCGCGACGCTCAGCAGTGGTGCCACGGCTTCTCTCGCTTCTCCCCGTAGGCAGCTTCTCAGACGAGCTAAGTTCTCGATCGGCTTGAGCTTGTAGAACGCAGTGGTGTCTTCCATGGCTGCTTTGAATGGCAACCATTCAGTGGGAGCGCCCGAGAATATGGGCAACTCCGTAGTGTGGCGCGGCTGGCGTTGGTTCAGCAGTTTATCCAATGTTTCGGCAAGTTGTTCCACTCCATTAGCCCTAGACGTGGGCGGTGTGGGTGAGCGTGGGCGGCGTTGCTGCGGCCACTCGAACCTCGTCTTCTGGGCTCCCTTCGGTGGCATGTCTTCTGGCTTCGGCGTCTCTCTTTCTTCCATTGATGTCGGCTCTTGTCTAGCCTCTTCGGGTTCGGGACCCTGTTCGCTTAGCCAGGCTCGGACACGTTGCTCCACCTGTTCTGATGGCTCGTCGTCGTCGGGGCTGCTACCATCTTCTGCAGCGGCGACGTCAGCGGCGAGCTTCTTCTTTATAAGTTCTGCTTCGATCTGCAGTTCCTTCTTACGAAGAGCGGCGAGTTTCTCCTCCGCCTCGTAATGCATACGCGCGACGACACTTGCTGTCGATCGACGCGATCTAATTGAAATAGCCTTCTTTCTGGCTAGGGTTCGTACTTCCGAGGATGCAGGCGCCTTGCTGGTACCTGGTCTCGGTTTCAAAATAGTTTGAAGCAGATCCGCTCTTCCCTCGGTCGGCGGCGGCTGGCTTGTAGCGGCAGCGGACGGCGATCGTGGCGGATCCGGAAATCGATGTGGTTGCTGCTGGTTCTCCTCGGCCCCACTCTGACTTCTTGTTATAACCATCTTCAAATGTTAATCTTCAAATGTTAATCTCAAATGTTAATCTTCAATGTTAATCTTCAATGTTAATCTTCCATAATAATCTTCCTTTTCAAGAATCTTCGGGAGGTTTTTCCGATGAAAAATCTGCGAATCCTTGCTTCCGTTCGCAGCGGTGTATCCTTGTATCCTCGAGTCCGATCTTCTGAGTCCAATCTAATCCCTGGCGTTGACTCCCGTTGATAAATCTTGATAAAGTTTCCAATGTTCTGACTTGAATCTTCAAAAATTTCTATGTTCAGAACAGCTGACGAAAATTTTCAAGTCCAGTCTTCAGTAAAAATTTCTATCTTGATTCTTCGGAAATTTTTCTATGTTCAGAACAGCTGACGAAAATTTTCTAAGTCCAGTCTTCAGTAAAAATTTCTATCTTGATTCTTCGGAAATTTTTCTATGTTCAGAACAGCTGACGAAAATTTTCTAAGTCCAGTCTTCAGTAAAAATTTCTATCTTGATTCTTCGGAAATTTTTCTATGTTCAGAACAGCTGACGAAAATTTTCTAAGTGCCGTCTTCGTTATTTTCAACTTGATATGGACTTCGAATTTTTCTTCGATCTTGAAATTCGGCTCGCCAAAGGACCACGCACTACTGTACAGGACTGTATAAATTCACAGGGGTTCAACCGCCGGCTCAGATTAGACTCGAAGATAGCAAGGTTACACCGATTTGGGCAGAGCCGGGGCGATAATAAAACACTTATTTGAGGAGAACGTTTTTTCACTTTTTCGATTCGCTTACCTGGCTCATGGCAATGCCGTATAGAGAGCCCCGCCCGTACGCCTCTTTCGGGCCGATCTTCCATTTCATTTTTACCTCTCTATACGGCTATTTTCCATAATTTTCCCCATTTTCCATGAGCCAGGTGAAGCAAAACGCGTTGTGTGAAATACTTTATTATCATAACCAGACATATAAACCCTTATATACTAAACATCTTATTCTATAGAAAAGTTATTTACATTTTAAGGTTCAACTTATATGAAATGTTGTACATTTTTACCACTGTTTTCGTAATAATTTCTTAACCATTTATTATATAACCTTAAGCGCTATACTACACGTTATGTACTACGTTTATTTATATAAATCAAAAGAAGCTACGTTAAAATTAGCTTTAGTTAAAAATATATAATCAAAATAACCCGCACTTGATAAAACACCATTTTAACACTATTTTTCCACACTGATGCCATATAAATCTATACATATAGTCACTGAGTGTCCACTATTCTAGTTTTACGTACCGTTTTAATTACACGTTTATTGTTCACATTAAAATTCACTCATGTTTTTCGTTACGAGGCCGCTGTCCTTAACAGTAATATTGGTAGAATATTAAATATTCGCTAACGTGCACAAGTGTGGGCAAGTGGTACAACTTCTACAAACGTGCTATTTTGTGTTACCCGCCAAAACTCCCTAGGAACTTTCAGTAAAGCTTCTACCACTTTACTGAATCGACTGACATGACTCATGGACTGTACTGACTATATATTTGGACTTTGACTAGACTTTAGACTTGACGATATAGGAATACGGTTTTGAAAATTGAAACGAAAGTTCTATTTCCCGCCTTTTTAACTTGACACTGGCAAATGGTTTAAGTCAGTCAGACAGTAGCCGGTGCACGAGCTGCCATTTGCAGAGTGTCGCCCCTGTGCCATAAAACCTCATATCTATCGGTAAACTAGTATTACTTTAGCCACAATCGTCATTGGTTGTGAACATCCCTATCCCTACTAATATTATAAATGTGAATATAAGTTTGTTTGTAACGCTTTCACGCGAAAACTACTGAACAGATTTTGATGAAATTTGGTATGGTAGTAGTTTAGACTCTGGATTAAAACATACGCTACTTTTTATCCCGAAAAAGTACAGTGTTCCCGCGGGATACTCGACAGTATATTTACGCGGCCCCGCCCGCGGGAAACAGCTAGTTTTAAATAAATATTCGACTCTCATGTTGGCATGAGTTTCAAAACTTTAAAATCGTGTCTGAAAAACTTTATGTACGTTTGGGCCTATGTTTTTAATATTTAAATATGTCGATATTTCCATCTTAATTTTATCTAGAGAACCCTTTTTGCATGTCTAGTGTCTAAGCGAATTTGGATACAACTTTTCTAGTTACATAAAAAGTGGGCTCTAACAAATTCTTGGAAAATGTTCTCATAGGCACAAGATCTTAAATAAAAACCACATTTGCTTAACTACACCTGTCTGCCTTTTAAATCGCGCAACTCAAACATCTATTGAAAACCCGAAACAGGGGGAACCACCCTCGCTTTACCCTACTCCCCTTTCTTTCCACTAACTTCGCATCGTCACCCGTATTACAAACTTGCAACCCTCTTTCACGTGAAAATCGACTATTTCCCAACGTAGTAAAGTTTAAATTCTGGTTTACCGGAAAACCAATTTACAGAAGCATTTTCTGTACGATTTTAACTTTCCTCTGTTGGTTTAAGGTCGATTTTCCGTTGTAAAGTTTAGGATCAATTTTGAGATAGTAGTTGTGATTCCTTCGCATTACTTTTTCCTTCTTTGTGAAGGTATTTTATGTGAATTTAAGGTCCAATGTGTGTAGGATGTTGATAGGTTTATGCGTATTTGTTCGGCCTTAGAATTAGATTGAATCGTAGATATTTTAAATTGAGTTTTATATCCGCACTTTTCTTTTTATTTCATTATATTCAGCTGTAACATTGAAAGAAATTATTTTTTTCCATGTTAAAAGTGTTGTTTATTAATAATACTTAACACCGATTTCGGTGACGGAGCCCGGTTTCATTGAAATCAGGCGCTGGAGCGACTTTTTACATGCCCAAATGGCCAATGCTATCCGACTAATGGATCATCTTTCTTATCACACAATCAGGTGATCAGCCTGCATTGTCCTAAATAGACTGAACGTTGATCCAACGCGGGGATCCAACCCACAACTCCCAGAGTCGAGAGCCAAGCTACTGGACTAAACCACTGGACCAAGGAGATTTCGTTGTTTATAAATTGAGCAATGTATCCAAAATTATATTGTATGTGTAAGTTGTAACTAGTGAGCCTAATAATAAAAAATCGAAAAAAAAACAACTTCCTTCACTGCTTTTACATTTTTTTTCACAAAAACATTTGTAAGCTTTTGATGAGTATATGGCAACTTATGTTTACGAAATTATCGTAACACCAAAAGATTTTTTTCAACATTTTCCACCATTTTTTTCAACTCACAACCGAAACATTGAAAAGAGTTCCATCACAAACGGTACAGCCTTATTAGCTAATGAATCGTGTCCTTGAATTAGGGGAGAGCCCCTGTATCCTGGCCCCTAATTAAACGTTTAACACCATGGCCCAGTTAGGCCTTGTGAAATCAATCGATATTCTTAAAGTATTATCGTGTAAATAGCGTGAAATTCAGTATGTATTTAATGTATTGCCATTCGAATGGTGCTATAATATTTAGTAGATAGGTAGAGAACTAGAGAAGTCCACAATTTTACTAAAACTTTGTTTGTAAGAAATTGGAACGATATTTTTAAAGCTAATTATGATCTTCTAGTAAGCAGCGCTTCTTCGGTATTTCTTACAGCTGTACATCTAGACAAACAGTCGCTCAGTAATCCATATTCGCCCATAACTCATTTTATTTCTTAAATTGTACTTTCTTTTGCCTCTTAGATACGAAATAAAAAGGTAAATGTTGTCTTTTGAATATGAAAGATCTCAGATTAATAACTATAATTAGAGTATCAAATGAAAGACAGCTGATTGACAAACGCCAACGTCAGACAAAATTGCATCAAACGCATGGTAGAGTGAGTTATTAATCTGAGGTACTTAGTGTGTGTAACGTTATTTTTATTAATTTGATGTATCTTAAGCATTATTACTAAACATGTTAGTGCAGTACACTCCTTCTCCATAAAAATCTTCAACTGTGTCAAATTTCATACTCCTCCATTAGCATAATCTTCGTAAAACGGAGTGCAAAGTTATTTAATTAACGTATTAATTTAATGTACGATTAGCTCATACAAAACAACTACAGTTCTACATAAAAAATGTATTAACTACAAAATCCATAAGATGAAAGTCTGGAGAATATGTGAGACTTAAACTTTTGAACGTAACGATTTTGATGTTAAATTACATTTTGTCCAAGCTTTTGCGTTTCTATTTGGAAATATTATATAACATTTACATACATTAATTAATTATTTAATATTATCCCTGTTAGATTCTAATAAGAAATCAATAGCCATAAGATATATATCAGCGCAGTTAGCACGCTCTACGCGGCGTGGGCACACTAATAAGTAATATGCCACTTCAGCCCTACTTGCGTCCATGTTTTTTCCAACAACTTTTGTTTGGCATCCGTCTCTCTCTAACTTATGCCGAACATCGTCCATCTCTCTCGCGTTATCGCGGCAAAATGTGGGGTGGCAGAAAATATGATACGTTCATTTTGGGGGGCCCAAATTGATTTTTTTCCCGAAGTATGTAGCCATTTTTATGAGACTCACAAGCGGTTTTAGGAAATTTAATATGTTTTTATAACTAAGTGAGATAAATTGGAGTTGAAGTAAGTAATAGTTGAACTTATCTAGGTTCGAGTAAGAGCCATAGAACCTTATACAGGTACACATAAATACTTAATATTATTATGTGTAGGTATTTGTTATATACTAATTGCACATAATAATACTAAGTTCCAGCAGGAAGAACTTAAAACAAAACAGGCCAAGTGTGAGTCGGACTCGCGCACGAAGGGCTCCGTACAAAACGGCAAATAGCCACGTTTGTTGTATATGTAATTGGAGCTCCAATTTAATATCTATTTTATTCTATGTATTTCTTTATCGCGTCAACGGAAATACATCATCTGCGAAAATTTCAACTGTCTAGCTATCACGGCTTATGAGATACATAGACGGACAAATGGACGGATGGGAGTCTCAGGTAGCAGGGTCCAGATTTTTACCCTTTGAGTACGGAACCCTAAAATGCTCGTATCTAAAACACCTGTTCAAAGCTAATAAAGATCTAAATCTAAAAAAGTTACTCATTTTAAAGATATACAATAACCTACAATTTAATATTTTTACGAGTTTATCATGTCTCATCTACATCTGTTTGGCCATTACCGACGATTATGACACCTTGAATGGGAAGTAATTTACCTACTTAATTATATACCCCCGTAAAGCCATCCTTAAGGTATTGTCTTGGTACAGTCAGCAACAAAATAAAACAAGTTATGGATCACAGTAATAATACACAAACTTCTTGAACTTTTTGGTTTATTATCTGTTTGGTTTATTTAACAAAATATATTATTGCAATTTGACTGCTATTTGGTACCTGCCATAAAAAGTCCCATATATTCTTGCATCGAATTTTGTTTGCATCTGTTCTATGGAATTGTTTGGTTTTGCGTTTCGCATATACAGTATACTTACCCTGTATCATAATATTTTGAGCTAAAACAATTTGAAGTTCAATAACCTAACCAAGAGCATGTCAGGACATGTCTAAGGAGTGCGTAATAGGTATTTTGAATTTTGAAGGCGAATTGCTTCAAAGTTGCTGTCTTATTTCGTTAAAAAAAAATTTTGACTATTTAGCGTGATATATTATCATGTATGGAAAATTGCAAGTTTTTCATGTATTTTTTTTTTACAGGTTGGTTTTCTACAGGTTGGAGCTACCCACGAAAATACAAAATTATAAATATTCTATTTTGATGTCAAAAATATAGTCCTTTTGCAATCTATAGCTTTATAAAATTTTGTTCATAATTACCGAAATTATCAAGGGAGGACAGACGGACAGGCGGACGGACGGACAGAGCGAAACTATTATGGTTCCTTCCTGGTGTATTATTACTTAGATTTCTTTATTTGGCACTGCCCTTACAAACTTTTTTATAAAGAAACTTTCGTGCAATTGCTGACGCTACATTAATTGTGGATAGTAAAAATTAATTATATTATTAAGTCATTCTGATATAATACCCATTGTTAAGGACAACTTGTGTCAAGTGAGGACGGACCCCTGTATTGTGAAATTCTTTCAAGTTGTTTAAACTTACCCCTTTACCACCTGCCTATTTTCAATTTATTTTGTCTGATCCAAAGTTGATCGTTAAACTAAAAAGAATATCCATTTGAATACATATTTTAATCGTGCAGTGAATCCTAGAGCCTTATTTTAAAGAATGTAAATAATTGTAAACAGGAGAACACTGAAGTTCTCGAAGAGATATGCCTATAGCAAAGAATTTCAATTACTAACGTATCTACAGTTTGCTACCTACTAACTACCAATTTTTTTTAAACGGTGAGTTTTGCATCTGATTGTAAGTTTGATTATGCCCCTGATATAGCACTTCCTAAGTAATATTATAGGTTACGCAAAAAATAATGAACGGGTTTTGATGAAATTTGGTTTGGTAATAGATTCAACTCTGGACTTAAGCTACTTTTTGTCACACAAAATGTACGTTTCCCGCAAGATTTATTTTCGCGCGTAGGAGGTCGAGGGCAAAATTTTTTAGGTATAACATATTTTTCCTCCTGTTTGTTTGAGAGATATTTTAATTCAGTTTCCGCATCGTAACCTCCATTTTTACGAGTTGCGTGTTTAACTGTCGGTTAACCATCGTCACAATTAACTACCGATCGCCAGATAACTAATGCAAATTGAACAAAAAAGCGACATCGATGTAGTATATAGACGTAGATGATGAGAGAATTAGTTATATACTATACTTAGGTTGCTTTAGGGCTCCGTACTCGAAGGGTGAAAACGCGATCACTACTATTACTGAGACTTCGCTGTCCGTCGGCCTGTCTGTCTGTCACCAGGCTGTGTCTCGTGCCTCGTTATAGTTAGACATATTGTAGACTTGAAGTTTTGACGGATAATGTATTGCTACTATAACAGCAAATAAAAAAAAAATATATTTTAGGGGGCTCTCGATAAACATGAATTTTATCCAATTTTTTGTTTCGATATTATAATAACGGTGATAGGTAGACGCTTGAAATATTCTCAGAATATTTAATTCTTTTATCTGTTTTAAAATAAATAGTAAAAATTAAATATATAGTCTCCCATACATAAACTGAGTTTGATTTTTTTGCTTTTTTTTTCTCGATATTAATACTAGTGCCCGATATTAGTGGTAATAGTTATAAATATAAATACCCTTCGTGCGCGAGTCCTACTAGCACTTGGACGGTATTTTATTTAATATTATAATATTATTTTAACGCATGTTTCTGATATCTTTCAGTGGTATTATATTTTAGTACGAGTAGGTACGTAATTTTTTTTAGTCTTTATTCAGTGGGGCGACGTTTTTTTAAGTTAGCTAAATTCGATTCTTTGAGAAATACTGAGAAGTAATAAAAGGAATCTCTTCCTCGAACTTATTAAAATCTAAAACTGCATAATTCGTATGTTAAAAAGTATTTTCGAAATTATAATACCGGGCATTTTGTAAAACACCCTCAGCCTCGCAGGGCTAAATATCTAGAACATCAAAAATAATAACAACAAATTTTGTTATAGTTCTAAAAATTTGTAGTCGCGCATCTAGTCTAGATAATTTTCTATCGCTTTCGGAAACGGTACGCGGGTTTATGTAGACCTAGCAACTAATTTATCGCCCAATATTTGACAAATTATCTCATTATTAGATTGTTTGTTTAGATTACTAGCCGTTATACAATGTTACACTCACGATATAACGTTATACTTAGCGTATCTACTAGTGGCGAAGGGTGGTTTTACTTCAGAGGGAAGCCCTGCCCTAGTCGCTAGACGTGAGATGTGCAAGTTTTTTTGATAGGAAATTTAGCACCATATTTTGTATGATGGTCAACGTTACAAGCGTGTAGAGTTGTGTCGTGTCCGAAAGCAATTTTAAATACTTAGGTAACTATTCTTATAGTTATACCTATGATTCATATTCCTATAGTTAGGTACATACCTACCTACAATTAGATATATTTCAAAATACAAAATAGGTACCTAATAATAAAACGTTTTTGTGTTTATTAATTAACCATTGTAAGATATATATATATATATATATATATATATATATATATATATATATATATATATATATATATATATATATATATATATATATTTGACGGTACTACCGTCTATTAAATAATAATAATATAATATTACGATCGTCTGTTATTATGATAACTAAAACAACAACAATTGATAGTAGGGTACGTATTGAACTTTCCGCTTACCGTAAATGTCACTTTATTCAAACGATTTATCACCAACAATAAACACAACACAAGTACTAAGTAGTCTCACATTAAATATTCACATATAAGTACATAAACACGTATAAGTTTAAACTTTAAGACGAATTATATTTATTACTTCTCACTGCTCTATATAATTTCAAAAATAACAGTTGAACAATAATTATTATTAACGTAATGTAAATAGCTGGTTAATGTCACAGAAAAATATCCCTTAATTACTTCGAACTGTCATCGGACAAATCGTATTAATACTATTGTTCTGTAGTTGGCCAGCCGGTGTAAAAACAAGTTTAAATTTCAACATTATTTCTATCGAGATAAGGTTCCTATGATCTCCCACCAAAACTCCGAATACATTGGGTTTTAAAGAGATCTGTGATTCCAATACAAGGGCTGCACTAAAAGTATCGGGAATGGAATATTTCCCCTGTTCCTGTCATATTAAAATCTTTTTAATTTAAAACTCCTTGGTTTTAAAAATCGAATACCGTTTATTTATTTAAAAAAAGATTCTCGGTCTTGTCACAAGGTCTTGTCAAACTTGTTTAGTCGTTGGGAAAATGGAATTGACTCGAGACAATTCTAGAGCGATGATTTATTATGACTTTCGAAGTGGTTTAACACAAAAACAGTGTGTTGACCGTATGATTTCTGCATTTGCTGATGAAGCCCCATCCAAAACCACAATTTATCGCTGGTTTGCTGAATTTCAACGTGGACGTGTCAATCTCAGTGATGATCCCCGTCAAGGTCGTCCAAAAACTGCAGTCACCCAAGAAAACGTTGATGCTGTGCGTAAGCTGATTGAGGAAGATCGACATGTGACATACCGCGAAATTCAGGCAACTTTAGACATTGGCATGAGTCAAATACAAATAATCTTGCATGAACAATTAGGTGTAAAAAAGTTGTTTTCCCGATGGATACCGCATTAGCTCTGTGAAGAGCAAAAAGCGGCTCGCGTTACTTGGTGCGTCAGAACTCTCGAAAGATTCCACGCAGGATCCTCAAATGCTGTATACAACATCGTATCAGGTAACGAATCCTGGATATACGCGTACGAACCCGAAACAAAAAACCAGTCACGAGTTTGGGTGTTCGAAAATGAGTTAAAGCCAACAAAAATTGTTCGTTCACGGAGTGTTGCAAAAAAACCACGGCCACGTTTGGGGGACAAAGAACGGTTACTGCAGAATGGTATGCTAACATTTGTTTGCCACAGGTCGTTTCTGAACTCCGTAAAGACAACTGCAACCGCCGCATCATCCTCCATCACGACAATGCGAGTTCTCACACCGCGCACAGAACAAAAGAGTTTTTAGAGCAAGAAATCATAGAATTATTAGACCATCCGCCATACAGCCCTGACCTAAGCCCTAATGTTTTCTATACTTTCCCTAAAATAAAGAATAAATTGCGTGGTCAGAGATTTTCATCACCTGAAGAAGCTGTGGACGCCTACAAAACGGCCATTTTGGACACCCCAACTTCCGAATGGAATGGTTGCTTCAATGATCGGTTCCATCGTATGGAAAAATGTGTCAAATTTCGCGGAGAATACTTCGAAAAGCAATAAATACATTTTTAAATAGTAATGTTGTGTCACTTCCTTGATTCCCGAAATTTTCAGTGCCGCCCTCGTATTCGTGTCAAAGTTGCAACGTGCAGCGCATAGACGTCGCTTGAGTCTACATCGCGCTATCGCTTGTCCGACCTGACTTCATGAGGTAATCTGAAAGGGAAGCCGATAAGAATGGAGTTCTTTGACCCTTCGCCACTGGTATCTACCCTCCAGTAATTATTAAAGCGAGTGTCGGGTACCTAAGGCCGTAGTTTCCAGTCGTAAAAACATTTAACATCGCATAATAACATAAAACAAAGCTTTTGACTACGTAAACCATGACATTTTAACTAGCAAACTATACGACTATGGAATAAGAGGAAACACACTTGACTTAATTAAATTATATCTCCATAATAGGAAACAAATCGCGCAAATTAAAAGAATATGCTCCTCAACTAACAAAGAAACTTGTTACACGTCAGAGGCGCAACTAGTAACGATCGGTATCCCACAAGGTAATGTGTTAGGACCAGGTCTGTTCCTTGTGTATATAAATGACCTGCCAAAAGCAATTGACCAACAAATAGTGCTATTTGCCGACGATAGCACAGTACTCCAATCGGGTATAAAAAATGACAATTTAAATTCGGACATTATGAAATCATTAGACAAAATTATTGAATGGCTTAGTTAAAACAATCTAAAAATAAATCTTGACAAAACTCATCTGATGTACTTTAAAATGTAAAATGCAATTTAAAATGCAAGAAAACAAAATTAAGACTTAACATATATGAATACAAAAATTGAACAGGTTGATGTTGCAAAATTTCTAGATCTACTTGTTGACAACCAATTAAATTGGAAAGACCATTGCAGCTACATTTGTAGTAAAGTTAACAAAATGTCATATGCACTATACATGCTGCAAAAAGTTGTAAGCATACCGTCCTTAGTCACTGCATATCAATCACGCACAAGTCGAATCGGTACTGCGCTACGGGATTATGTTCTGGGGTAACTCGACAAATAAAGACTTGGTATTTAAAGCTAAAAAAAAAGAAGTGTGCGAGCAATGTGCAAAATAAAAAGAACTGACAGCTGTAAACCTTACTTTATAAAACTAGAATTACTAACATTCCCCTGCTTGTATATCCTTGAAACAATAATGTTTATAAAACGTCACTTAAAAGACTATGATAGATTTAAATGTATCAGAAAAAAACATAGAATCTGTTATCCTCCGGCAAAAACAGCTTTGCTGAGTAAAAGCTATCTAGAAATATCAATACAATTGTATAATAAATTACCAAAGGACATATTAGAAATAGTAACATTACAAATATTTAAAAAGAGGGCAAATTATAAAAGCAATATTAATTAGAAAAGCTTATTATAATATAAATGAATTTTTAATTGACTAAAATGTTAAATAACGCACAGAACAAATATAACACATAAATAATTGTAATAAAAGTATGAATGTAATAAAATCTCAATATATAATGTAATATAATCATTATTACGATAAAATCAATAATTGAAATGTGTAACTTATAATATTATGGTAATGACATTTGCATGCCTCACACGGGTCTGAATAAGCTGTACCTCTATTAAAAGCTGTAACATCCATTTATATGTACCTATTCTGCAAATAGTTAATTTGATTTGATTTGATTTGAAAACAAAGTTTTGTTCCTTGCTTGAACCAATTCAATCTAACCTAACCAAGAGCCTGTCAGGACATGACTAAGGAGGGTTTCGTAACAATCAACGCGCAATAGGTTTTCTTTGAATTACTTTAAAAGTAAATATCCGATATCGCTCAAAATAATTTTCCTAAGGAGTTTTTTTCATGATCTACCACCATGGAAACTAACGAGTATTATCGTTAAGAAATGCCGAGGGTGGACCAACTTGTAAACCACTTTGGAGACCGATTACTCGAAAATATTAACTTTGTAAAAAAAAACATTTATGAAACCTTGCCTTTATTTTAAAATATATCTCACTAAATTAAATATTAACGATACCTCACACGATGAGGTACAATAAAAATATTATATTTTTCATCGCCACTTCACATGTAAAAAAAAAATTATGATGCCAAAACCGAGATCTATACACATTAGGGCATGCAATATCGGACGGTTTTCAATTCCGATATTGAGTTTCGATATTGGATGTCAATATCGGAATTCCGATATTAATATCGGAATGAACAAAACATTTATAAAGCCAATTTGTATCGACTACTACCAAACAAACTAGCCACCAGGCTAGTTATAGTCCGACTTAGCTACAGCGGTCTTAACCCGACCCTTAGCATAGACCCGTTCGAAAAAAAAAAAAAAAAAAAAAGTCATAAATGTGGATTACCTATGATAAAATACATATTTAAAAATCAATTTTTTTCAATTTGGTACTTAACTAAGTAATATTGTAACTTGAAATTTTAGTTATCTAGGTAAAATGTACTAATTTATGTAACTAAGATTTCAAAATTAGAAACTAAATATTTCACATTTACTCACTTACAATTACACAAGCCAATTATAAAATAGAAATCAATAACCTTTACTAATTAATTTGTAATTTGCAACAAGATCCTAGAAAAAATTAAAAAAAAACTCATATCACGCAAAATTCTTCAGGATAAGTAACAAAAAATTGATTTATTATTATATCATGAGGCTCCAGTTGCGCTGTAAGATAAAATTTTTCGCATATAAAAATATCTAATTACTTAGAAAGAGTATAACAATTTGAAAAAAAAACTTGGTTTTCCGAATTTTCACAGTCATAAAACAGCAGATACTTTAGGAAATATATTCTTCCTTTTTTTATTGGATTGGCCAAAAACTTTTTTTTTAGGCGCTTCTACGGAGACATGCCACCTACAGGCAAATATGCTTGTTTAGGAGAATTTGCAACCATATTTCAGGCTGAGATCTTCTTTATTATTGGTTGTTCACTCGAGAGTCTAGAGATGGCCTTAGTCCATACAAATATCCTAATTTTCTCTGACAGTCAGGCTGCGCTGAAAGCATTGACTGCAGTAGAAATTCCATCTAAATTACTTTTAGCCTGTGTTGATATCCTAAACACGCTAGGACGTGACAACAGTATTCGTCTGGTATGGGTCCCAGACCACAGCAACATCCCTGGCAATGAAACCGCGTATGGGCAAAGTCTGTGGAATATTTCCCAGAACTACCAAGTCTTGAGCATTCCAACGAGCTAATTTCGGGCTTTAACAAAAGGCTTGCAGAATCGGCACTTTCAATGAGTAGCAATCAGCTAAGAATCCTCACCAGAACCCTAACAGGGAACTGCAAGCTCCACAAACACCTCAACAAAATAGGCGATGGTGATACAACGACAGATTCTGCGAAGAAAAGAATGAGAAGTTTCTCTTTGACTGTCCAGCACTTTAACAGAATAGAAACAGGTACCTTCGGCAGCACGAATACTCTGCACAGAAAATACACACGAATAGTCTACAGAGAAAATTCGCCGCACCATACCCAGCCAAATCGTTCGTTCAGTTTATGAGCACCGTAGGGCTAGGGACGGTACTATAACGCGAAGGAGTTACAATAGATCCACTTGGGTCGCCTAGTGACGTCCGGGCCTGCCTTCGATTCGATTGTATATGACCTGCCTTCGATTGTAATAAAAAATATTTTTTATTCTTTAACACGTATTTGAAATCCACGTCCTTAAGGACGTCATTTAAATGAGTTTAAAAAAGTCACAAAATTTCATTCAACAAAAAGTCTAATTTGTCCCCTGTGTTATTAACTATACATAATATATTAAGTTAATTTTATTTACAGATTTCAATTTTTTTATATAAATCGTTATTTGAACATATATTCAACTAATTAAATAAAAACTTTGGTATGTGTGTGTATTTCGCCATAATTTAGCTTCAAAAACCGACACTAAAAATTTAATTCCCGGTGAAATCATATTTGATATTTTGCATTTTAAACGTTTTCTCGCAATTTTTTTATACAATATGTAGAATGTTTATTCTAGTTTTCAAAAATATATAACATGCCAAAGTTTTACTCACATTTCATCAATGAAAATCGAAAAAACAAGCGCGGATGCCTTCTGCCGTATAGTGCCGCGCGACGCTTGAAAAGTTTTTTGTGTTCACATCAAGATTGCTTGTATTCATTTAGTATTTTTAAATTTCCAGTTACATAGGTAAATAGGGAATTTATTCTAGTTTTTAAATATATGTCATATGCATAGGTTTTAGCAACAATTTATCAATATAATCTTGAAAAATAAAAAAGCGGGTTAGGCTCACGAATATAGTTATTGCATTAACAGTAATCGTGATTAAAAGCTTTATTTAAAAACTCAAATAAAATAAAACCTGATTCCGATATTGGCTCCCTCAATTCCGATATTGTAATATCGGACCAAACGCTCCGAGATTCTGACATTACGAAATTCCGAGAATCAAAATTGTATGCCCAAATACACATTACTTAACTCTACCAAATTTTATCAATTTGTATATATATATGAGTTAAAATGAGGTAGGTAAATGTAGTTACAACCAAGTTATTGTTTAATATTATGTGAATCCAAGAGAACAAAACCTACATACAATCTAGAAATTATTTTATTAGCTAACCGATATGATAACGCGGGAAAGTTTGCCACCCTTTGTACATTTTTCATATTTCAATATTTTTAAGTCTTTGTTTATTAAGTATAATCAATTATAGTTGTGGCATAAGAAGAAAATATACTTTTTATTAGGTTTTTATAACAACAATGATGTAAGTAAATGCGTAGGTGCGCTGAAAAAATTATTTAAATATACATAAATCACGATTTATATCGCAAAAATAGTTTCGTTTAGAATTCCTACATGATTCATGAAGCACTTATTATCTCTATATCAAATCTTATTCAGCTACATCAAATAGATAATTATCTATTTTATTATTCAACAGTAGTTTTTGTATTTAACAATTCATAAAATTAATTTTAGTTAAAGTATATTCTTGTATTTTTCATCGGAACAAATTTCATAGAATAAAAATTCTAATGACTGTCTATGTCTAAGCAAAATGATAATAAGAGACCTTGATTAATCATTTACCTCCTGTATTTATGTACCTACGAATAGTACATGTACAATACGTATAGAACATGTCTATAAAATAAGTATATAATCATGGATGTAAATAGCAAATATTATTAAATTTGTATTTTCAATAAATCAAATACGACATAATTTTTATTAGAAAATTGGCTAGTGCCCGCCACTTCCTTTGCATAGAACTAACGGAAACGGAACCCTATTTTACAAACGAAACCCCAAGATAAAGTAGCCTATCTTTCACCTTATAACATCAGCAGCTATCTGCCAGTGAAAGTACCGTGAAAATCCAATTCAGAGATTAGCCGGAACAAACAGACAGAGAATTTTTTTTAATTTTTTTTGTTTTTTTTACTGTAAGTACCGTATATACTTTCATAAAGCTGTTAATTTAATGTTACAAATATTATTTATTTGCATAGATATAGATATTTTCAAGCATTAACTAAATCGTCCGTAGATAGGTTATTTATAAATGAACTACCACATGCCAGTAGGTTTCTCAAACGCTCGATTGTTCAAAATCATAGGCATTAAACGTATTTTACGGGTGAACATAATTATAAACGGCAATTAAACCGTAAACGCAGGGGTATTGACACCATGGAGTTCGTCGCTCGTGATGGGATTGGTGTTTATAAACTGATTAACCCCAAATTTATACACGCTGATAATATCAGGCATAATTTAACAAGTTCTATTTTTAATTTCATGAAGTATATAATATGTGATATTAAATTTAAATAACTACATGTTTTTCTTAAAAATTTAACCCGACTACGTAAATTATATCGCCTATGTTACCCGGGCTATTATTATGAATCTTTTGACTCGTCATTAATTTAAATCGGATCAGTAGTTTAGGCGCCTTGACGGAACAAACAAACATACATATGTACCTACATAGACTGCCAAAACCCTTCCTTTTGGCTACGGCGAAGCCAAAAGGCTTTATTTGGTTAGATTCGAAGTGTTCAAGAATTTCATATTTGAAGTTTTAATCGTTCCAAAATAGAAATTAATATTAAGTAAGTATAATATAACAAACAAAAGGATCACACTTTATTGAATAATTTTATTGAAAAGGGGACTGGGTAAAATAAGGCTTGAAATAATAATTCTTTAGGATTTTTTTTAAATTTTGGAAATTATTGTTCCCAACAGCATAATGGTAAATTGCAAAACACCAAGTAAAATTACTCAAAATTACTTTTGGAATTTAATCAGAGAAGTTCATAAAGTAAATTAGTGTTAAATAAAACGTCTTCATAATATTATTATATTAGTACATACATCGTCAAAAGGGTAAAAAATAACGTACACACATGCATTCATCCCGTATCAAAAACCATAATCGCCAGAACTTATTAATAAAATATTTTTTTATGTTTCGTGTGCAGCGGCGTGTCAAACAAGACTTTATCAGCAATATTTATATGAATAATTAAAATACTTTAACGACCGCATAAACACCAATAGCCCTAAACATTTGTTACGTAACAATTTTGTGTATCCATAATCATGATAATAATCGTGATTATCGATACAAAGACTGTTAACTGCTAACCGGACCGAGTTAACGCTTTCACTCTGCATTTATTAACATAACAATCTACGTTTACCTGCATAATGTGCAGGGGAGAGTGGGGTCGAATGGGTCTTTAAGATTAAAAAACGTTTAAGAAGCTTAGTTTCTAAGATTACGCTTTCTAACATTAAACTTTCAATTTCACTGATAATTTTTGCACACTATTAGACAATTTTCCGTCTTTATTTTAGTTTTATGATGATCGACTTCAAAATCACGAAACTACTAAGAAGTTTAGCTGTAAATGCGATTAAAGGAAAAAATAAAACCATTAGTAGCAATCATTATCCATTGAAGTCGAATCACATCTTAGATAATTGCACGAAAAAAGCTATGTTGTACGTAGCCCAGTTCACACCGAAGCGAAACGATACGCGACACGGCGCTGCATTAAAAAAAAAATAGCTATTCGAAATTCAACTTTATTCATTGTTCATTCATTGTAGAGTTGACTCTACAGAAAATGTAAAGCGCACAACTCTTTTTGTTTCGTTGTTACGAATGAAATGGCCCCACCCTCCCCTAATGAATAGTGGTTAACACGATTCGGGAATCGCTGGGAACTACGCACGTATCCTCGAAAAGATCGGATCTTTCGAGATAATATTTTTAATTACATCGTACTTTAGACCACACTGAATTATGGTTAGTTTTGGATCGAGATTATATTCAAATTGGGGCACGGCCCTAATGGTTTATCTAACGCTTCACTGCCTTAGGCTGGACGTGTAATCACGCTTTAAGGTATAGTATTTTTTTTACACGCAATGAGGTTCCTACTACCATTATGTGTAAATGTGAAAGTTTGTGAGGATGGATGTAGTATATATGAATTTGTATCTCTTTCACTCAATAACCTCCTGAACGGATATTGATGAAATTTGGTATGATAGTAGTTTGGAATATCTGATAGGCTGCTCTTTTTATCCCGAAAAAGTACAGTATTCCGTTGCCCGAACAAAATCCTGATAAAACAATATTTAAAATAGAACACACGTTCAAGTAGGCTGGTACCGACTTCAACATTTTTAAGATTGAGTAGAGAAATATTTAAAATTTCAGCCAAATTTAAAAGGGCAATTATTTAGGAAATAAGTTTTATTTCATCCTTTTTTGTGCATTTTTATTTTAAATTATTGTTTAAAAATAATAATAATTTTACCCTTTTTACTAATATTTGTTAAATTATTATTAACACATTATATGAACGTTTAAAATAAACGATCGAGTGTTTAATTGAATACGCGCCAAGCTTCCATTAGGTATTGTATATAAGATAATGATGATGATTACTGTAAGTGACATAATGGCATATGCTTGCAATCCTTTAAACAATGTCGAAACTTCCAAACGCGTATCTTTAAAGACTGAGGAGTTTTGGATCCAAGGTATACCTTGGTGCAGAAATCTTACTTTATGGTAGCATATGCTTAGGTTACTTCTGAAAAAGTCAAAATCACTATATATGTTCATATAAATTTCGAGGAGTTCCCTCAATTCCTCATGGATGCCATCATCAGATCACCGCTTTGGTGACAACGAGGACAATTTCGGATTATACTCAATACATCAAAAAAATAATTTTGAAAATCGGTCCAGAAACGGCAGAGTAATGTTCAAAGATATCCGTGTCGGTATATTATGAGAAGTACCTATTATAAAATACCTATATTATATAAAAGTCAATATATAAATTCCCTATATATAAATTCCCTATATATGTCCATTTAAATTTTGAGGAGTTCCCTTGATTCCTCATGGATCACATCATCTAGGCACCAATTTTGTGAAAAAGCGACTAACTACGAAGTATATTACCCTTTACATCAAAAAAATAATTTTGAAAATCGGTCAACAGACGGCGGAGTTATCATTGAACGTACAAAAAAAAATGCATACAGTCCAACGTATAACCGCCTCCTTTTTTTGGAAGTCGGTTAAAAATTCAGTCATATTTAAAGTTTACCTTCATTTAAATATACGCCACCGGAATCATGTCACGGAAAAATATTTTATAAAAACATGACAGTGTTATTTGAAATTTAAATTTTTTACTTTCATTTGTTCGCTGTCGTAACATGTCGTAATTATTGCGATAAATTACAAAACAATATGGCGCCTAAGATGGCGGCGATAGCATAAAGAGTCTTTAATGACACTATACACCTGCACGAATTAGCCCAGACATTTTGGACAACGGACAATTTAATGACCTGGGTAACATTTCATACTTTTGGACATGAGTCATGGATTTTTTGATGGCCGATAATTGTGTATATTATGTAGTCTTACAAGGGCATCTACATTGCATGATATAATCAGAATCGAAGTTATAGTTCAGAAGTAGGTACAAAAGTAACTGACGCAGCCCACAGCTTTTAGTACAAAAGAAGGTAGCTGGTCCACATAGCCCGCATTTCCAACCAATTCAAAAATTGGCGGTGTGGAACTTTTGATAGAGTAAAAAATCGTCCGTGACCTTATTGTAGAAAGCTTAAGGTTTCATTTGGTAAAATTTGTAAACGAGTACAAATTTTACCAAATGATACCAAATCCTGCAAAACTAACAATTTTCACATATAGAGTAGGCACTTCTTTATCTGCAAAATGGTTAAAAAATATTTTAAAAATTATGAATAATGAGCAGTGCTATGCTAAGCAGTCCGGTGCAGCTCGAAATTCAATCTATTCGTTCTGATCAGGTTATCAGCCTGAATTGTCCTAACCAGACTCGAAAACAACATTTTCTGTCGCTTTCCGAGTCGGAGTCGAGAGCCAGGCTCCAAGCCACTGAACCTCATGTGTCCGATAGCTTATTTGGAAGTTTTGTCGCTGTTCACTTTATATCGCTTAACGCTTATTTTTCCGAGATTGTCATGGATAAGTTCCCAGCTCGCTTTACATTTTTTTTTAATTTATTTATTTAAATATATTTATTTATAAGAAAATTAAAATATAAAAATAAGAAAGCGAATAAGAAATACTACATGATCTACTTCTTTGCTTAGCTTTGTATATACATTTTTTTAAATATATGACCATAATTGAAGAACGCTTTCTTATTTTTATATTTTAATTTTCCCGTTAGTTTGCATTTTAAACATAACAACAGCCCCCGTGGTCTAGAGGTTAGAGCTTGGCTCTCGACTGGCATCGGAACAACAAAAATGTTGGTTCCAAGTTTGGTGAGGACAATGCAGGCTGATCACCTGATTGACTGACAAGAAAGATGATCCATGCGTCGGATGGGCATGTAAAAAGTCGGACCTGCGCCTGATCTCTCGCCAGTCGTGTCGGTTATCCGTCCCACTGAGTTATGAGAGTAAAGGAAGAGAGAGTGCTTTTGTGTACTACACCTTTGGGCACTATAAAATTACTCCTGCGAAACTGGCATGGTTTCAATGAAACCGGCCACCGTCACGTGGGGGAGTTATTTTATTTTTATTTTAAATGTGATATTCTTTTTACCAAACACAATTTTCCAATTCATTTAGTAAAGCATCCGGCGTTATTTTTATTTGTCCTTATCTTTACTTTATTAACTGGAAAGCAAAGAATATAGAAATGTGTTAAGTGTTCATGGAAAATGTCAAAAGCTTCATTAACATTTTTTTAATTCTGTACTTCAGAGAACGATAGAACAGATATGCTGCTCTGTGTGGTGTTCCCTTTACTTTAACCGTGATAGTTATCGCAGTGTCATGATGTGATAAAGCTAAATAATGTGTATCAGCATAGACTGGTTTTATATTGCTCGCTATTAAATCAATGCACGAAGATGACGGGTAGGTCGTGAGATGTGTGATGTTAGGTTATAACTATGCAGTACGGTAATCAGCTCTTCGCTGTGCTCGTTATTTTTAGGCGTATCTATGTTCCAGCATAATACAATCCTTTTTTCCTTTCTTCTTTTGTTAAGTCTATCTAAATTTGTCTCGAGTTTATTAAGAAAAGTATCAATATCGCTTTATGGTGTTCTATAAATACAAATTACCAGTAAATTACAATTTATTATTTCGACACCACATGCCTCAAATACATTAAATTCTGAAATTTATTTCATGAAGATTATTTCTTTACTTTATATAAAGGATTTAGTTAGGATACATGAACCACCGTGTTTTATATTCCTGCAGAAGGTTGTTGCTTATTTATAACCCGGTAATTTTAGAAGGTTTTCCGTGTCCTTTTTGACGAACGTCTCTGTTAAGCATATAACATTTAGATCACTCAATCCTTGGTTGTTTGAATCCACTAAAGACAATTGCAATAGTTATATGGAGTAAAAGAGACAAAACATGCATCACAAGCTATTTTACACTTATCAGTAATTTGTAAAACAGTCCCTAGTAATAGTTTACTTGTAAATAACAACAGGCAACAGCCGTGAACGATATAACATTAGATTGGCACAATAATATAATATATAATAATATATTATATTATTGTGCCAATCTAACCTGCGGCAAATATGCCGCAGGTGTATAACTATACTGTGTAGCGGATACCAATACGCGCCGAGGTGGAACTAAATTATATTTTTTCCTCGACTATTAATTACAAATAATGTATTTATTGTACCGGAATTGCTACTGACGGTTAATCTTTCGTATTTCATTGTTTTTATTAGTTGTTAGTCTAGGGTAATTCCAGGGTACATGCCCCAGTGGGATAGATGCCGCGGTTTTAATTACTATAGTTTTGCGAATGAGTCGTAGGTATACTGTTTCAATTATTTATCGAAAAACTTTTCAGCTTCTACTGAGACCGTGTCCCATATCTCTGTGTGATTACACGGAAAGGCAAAATACGATCAAACTTGTTCGGGGATAGTTTCGGGGAGGACATTTATCCTACACGGGATTTATATGGATCAGACAATTACTATTCCATACGTGGGATAGATGTCACAAAATGAAGACGTCCTCTAAAATCCTTACTAACATTATAAACGCGAAACTTTGTGAGAATGGATGTGTGGATGTTTGTTTCTCTTTCACGCAATAACTACAGAACGGATTATAATGAAATTTGGTGTGTTAGTAGTTTAGACTAGACTTAGTGGATTAACACGTAGGCGTATATCGCAGCAAAATGCATGGTTCACACGAGATTGAAGAGCCCGAGAATGCGGGCAACATCTAGCCACTACTACTCAAGAAAATGTTTTTTACTTTTTATAAATTAGTCAATGAAAACCCGAAGTACCGCCTGGTTAAATCAATAAGGCATTTTACTTTATGTAATTAGAGAATATATTTTGTGATTTCAAAAAGTGGGGCAACTATCCTGTTTTTCCCCTATAGGTAATAACCGTTGATCAGACCCTAAATAAACACCCTGTAAGAAGTCACTCTTATACTTACCCGTCCTCATCATCATCCCGTCCTCATCCCGGGCCGTCCTCATGGTGCAGCCTGCAAATCTAGCAGCCAGTCAACGATTATTGACACGATTAACTCTTATTACGGCCATAAGTACAGGCGCACGGTGCTGGATTTGCGGGCTGGATGGTCAGTATGGACCTTTACATGTAGTTTTTTCAACTGATGGCGCGGCCGCGCCATCGCCAATCTATAGCGGACGCATTAAATTGTATTTAATCAGTAATTTTACAGTAGGACTGTAAAATAAAACGAAAACATCCATAGAAATGTCTACTTTTTGTTGAGAGCGGCGACATCCTGTAGTTACAAGACATAATGGGTTAGCATAAAAAGACGACCCTAATCAAATCAGTCACGGCGTCTACGAGGACAACGATAAGCGCATGACGGGTTAAACACAACTGGTTCTGTATTTAATCACTAATATAAGGAGGTTTGCATTGAATAGACTCCGAAACTTCTGGGCCGACTTTGATGAAATACAACGCAGATATAGAGTGGACCACGGCAGAGGCCACTTTTTATAGCAGGAAAATGTACGGTTCTCGCGGGATTTTCTTTTGCGCGTCCGAAGTCGCGGGAAACCTCTACTATTTTTTAAAGTAAGAGTCTCGAATGTTCCTCGTTTTTGTGACACTGTTTGTAGTTTTAAAGTTATGTAGTTACTATAACAGAACTATAAAAGCATTAGGCTGGGACTATATCATTCGGAACTCGGAAGACCGGGAAAAATTCAGAGCACTGAAAATAGAACTCTGCTTTAATACAAGAGAGCTGAAAATCGAACACACAAGTGTCGAGTCAAATGTCAATGTCACGTATGACAGCTCGACACTCGACACTTCGATTAGACACCCAGCCTTAGAATATATAATATATCATATAACACTTACTCAAAATAGACATAAAAATATAATCTACAGAACAACTATTTTCTCTAAGCAAACGAACGTATTGGAATACCGAAATACGCAAAACAATTTTACACAAAATTTACTGGAATGGAGGCCTGCCACTTTGCTAAAAAGAATGAGTTGTGATGATCGTTGAGAGGAATCGATTAATCTATGTACTTTTTAATGGTTAGTAGTTAAAAGACGTTTATGTGCTAATGCTTATTATGGGGTCAATGATTTTACTGACGATCGCACACCATGGGAATCGGATGGCCACCTGCAAGGCTACTTGTATGTACTGTATTACGTATCCTGACTTTTATTTATATTATATTATATACTAAGTTATAATATTGTATTTTTTTTTAAATAACAATTTTCTGTCTTCTAAAAGCGAGTTTCTAACGCCGATTTTTCTCGCCGGGTTAGTTCCCGAACTGGTGGTAGGCATCACGTAGGTACAATTCCATAAGTGATATTATTACCCTGCATGGAAATAAAACTTTTTGAATTTTCAATGAAATCGTACGAAAAAAAAATCACAAATTAAAGCTTAAGCATACGCCGGCGGAACCCTAATCAGAGGTGGTTGAATTAAAGAGCCAATCAGCAGCTGTTTAAGCTCGCTGTAATGGCACGCACAGCTCTGCAGTCTGCGCCGTGGTTCCGTTAGGGCCAATTCACACCGAAACGAGATTCGTTATACGCGTCGCGGCGCGGAGTTTTTAAGATAGCTATTAAAAATTGAACTTTATTCTTTACAATAGAAGATAAACGTTTCATTGTAAGAGTTCGAATGTAGTTGTACCGCGTTGCACAGCGCATGTGCAGTGTGTGACTGATGTCATATGAAACTTGTATCTTTTTGTGTAGTGAATAAAATTCAATTTTAGAATGCAGCGCTGCGTCGCGTATCGTCTCGTTGAGAACTGACCCTCACTCTGCCTTGGTTGTGCATTCGTTTTAAAGAACTTTCTTAGTTTGAATATACCAGCGTGCTGAAATTTTGTTAGTCTTGTTGCAATATTGACGAATTATCTTGTAGGTATTAAAATATATCCGCTTTTATCGTGATTTAGGGGACAACCAGAGACGATAGAATACTCGTCTTTGACGTGCTACTACGAGATGTCTCTCTCAATATTTGTCTAGTATCCTTGTAGTTTAAGTTACATAAATACCACAAAAAACATTTTATAATCACATCATTAATATGACGCCAAGACGAGACCATATGGCTCGCAATGTCAAAAAGTCCTATCTCATCTAGCGCCAAGCTTTGGATCCTACACGCCCTCACTCTACAAGGCCAACAAGCCTAACTTCACAAACTCTACATCTTAGTCAAAATATGTGACTTGACCATTTTGTTACGCATCGTAAAAATGTAAGGGAAAAAAATATATCTTTGACTCCCGACGCAAAACGAGGGGTGTTGTAAGTTCGACGTGCGTGTCTGTTCGTGGCATCGTAGCTCCCAAACGGATACAACGATTCGATCTAGTTTTTTTTGTTTGAAAGCTGACACAATCGCGAGTATTCTTAGCTTATAATTCATTATATTCAGCTCGCTCACTGCTTCACAATTCGGGGGTTACTTAATAAATAACTGTTCATTATAGGTATGTTATACTTCTGCTCATTAAGTGTAAGTGCAACTCGGCGTGTAATAGTCTCCCACTACCGTACAATATTCTCCCACTATCGTGTAACCTCTCTCCCACTCTTAAAAAGCTTATTTTTAACCCCTGACTCAAAAAGAGGAGTGTTATAAGTTTGACGTGTCTGACTGTCTGTTTGTGTGTCTGTGTCCGTGGCATCGTTGCTCCTAACCGAAAGGTCCGATTAAGATGCGTTTCTTTTTGTTTGAAAGCTGACGTGATCGAGAGTGTTCTTAGCTATAATTCATCATCATCAGCTCGCTCACTGCTTGACATTTCAGGGCTAACTTTAAAAAAATATATTTAGTTTGTTATCGTTTAGGTAATCCATGTCTAATACAACTTTTACCTCAATAAATTTATAATACTAACAAAGTAGGAAAAAAATTAACTTTACTTTCGCGACAGGCTATCATAATTCATAGACTTTTGTTTCTTCGTATGACAAAAGTAAGACTACGATAAAAATTATAACCGTACAAAATTAACAGTATTAAGTACTTGATTTTCCTCAAAAGTATAATATTTTCATTTGTTCAATTTCTCCCCCAATAATTAGTGTTTGCTGATGATCGTCTAATGGGCTGACAGTGGTCGTGGCAGGATCGTTTGTAACAATTAACCCAAGTGTTTACAGATTTCAACCCCTCGAAGATTGTATGAAGAATTGTTTTTTTTTTTTTTGCTGGGAAAACTTAATATTGTACAAACTTGGTGCCGACAAAGGGCGAAAAGTACAGAGAGGCCCAAACGTTATATATTTAAGAACTCAATCTGATGGCGTGGTCGCGACATAGCCTAGTCTTTAACTTTTCTTATGATAACTAACACATCGAATTTCATACACTCTGAATCAATATTTTTATGAAGGCCTTAGAATCTTTAATTATTTCATAACTTTACACTCAATAGAATATAATTATAGTGTTCATAGTATTTCGAAGTGCACTGAAAATATTTTATAACTAGCTCTTTCCCGCGGCTCCGCCTGCGTAAATATAGTATCGAGTATACCACGGGAATTCTGTACTTATTCGGGATAAAAAGTAGCTTATGTTTTAATCCAGAGCCCAAACAACTAACATACCAAATTTCATTGAAATCCGTTCAGTGGTTTTTGCGTGAAAGAGTAACAAACATCCATCCATACATGCGTCCATATCACAAACATTACATTTACAAGTAGCTGTTGTCCGCGGCTCCACCGGTGTAAATACAGTATCCCTCGGGAACACTGTACTTTTACGGGATAAAAAGTAGCCTATGTTTTAATCCAGAGCCTACTACAGGCTAAACTAAACTACTACCATACCAAATTTCATCGAACTCCGTTCAGTAGTTTTTGCTTGAAAGATCTATCCATCCGTATATCCTCACAAACTTTCACATTTATAATATTAGTAGGATAGTAGTAGGCCGAAATGACATCATTTATAAATCCGAACCGGATATTACGACGAGATATATGGTCAGTCATGGCACGACTATCGGCAATAACGACCATAATATATCTGTCCCTTCAATGTCGTGATTTTCAATGTCTTAAAATTTTTACTTACCAAATTTACCTGAATATAACATTCCAAAGTGATGACATTTTTTTCTTTTTTTCCAGCTTGGTGATTCATGCAGGGCGGGCCCGAAGTTCCGCCGCCCTTCCGTGCCGCAGTTCCGACGTTACTGGCACTCTTTTACATCACAAATAAATATACCTATACTATATACTAAGACTGTATTTGTTTGTTTTGATTACACCTACCCAAAAGTACACAATTCCTATGAATTAGGGTGAAAGGTAAATTGATCGTTAATTATAATGTTTGGTGAATATTACCGTGACAATCTTATCAGCAATTGCTTTCGGGAGTCGTCGTTTTTCTTACATCGTCTGTAATTCTCATACCTATATTATATAAACAACAATTGCCTAGCGCTATTATCGAAATGGTTTTATTGTATTCTTGTTTAATTTCATGTGAGACATCAATTTTGTAAGTTTCCTGCAAACGCCCCAAACAAAAGTCGCGGAATCAAAAGGAACGGAACGGTAAATTTTTTTGAAATATAAGTTATAACTTACAAGGGTCGCAGGAACAGAAACAGAAATATTATAATTAATGTTTTTATTATGATGTTAGTAAACTTATGTTACAGGTTTCCTAATAAAAAACAAATAAAAAATTAAAACTTATACGTAATTTTTAGAGTTTTTACATTGCAAAACAACATATCAAATTTAAATTTTTTACATTTATCAAGTACCTAATAATATCTCAATATTTCTGAGTAAATACTTCACATTTAGTCGTCTCCCCATTTGTTAAATAAATAAATTAACGTTTATTTAACATATTAGAACATACACTACAAAATATTATATACATTACAATAAAAAAAAAAACACAATAAAAGATCACAAAAAAAGATAAATAAATAGCATGAATGATATACAAGAACTACATTAAGACTTTTAGTAGGTACTAGGTAGGTGCTATCAGAATGAATTGTTACTCTGCTGACTTCTAAGTTAAGGTACACTTAGATGCAGACCTTTGGAGCAAATGACAATTTATTATTGTGTGGCGTTATAGGCGTGGGGTTCCTATAACTCCATTACTACCGGCTTCACTTACCACTTACCTTTAGAAGACCCTCATCCAAATCCATACCTATTATTCAGACCAGGGCCTCCCTAAAAAAGAGAACCAGCCTTCGTCACCGGGCAATGTACCTACTATGTACATATAGCTACATTGATCTGTAACTTATTAGTGTATAATCTACATCAGATAAAAAATTTAACAGTAAAAACTACAGTTCATGACCACGAAATATGTACATAAATAAGACTTTCTTGCCATCACGGTACATTACTGCGAGATGGAATTTATGGCTCGCATTTGCTGAATTTATGACATCAACAAAATGATAGGGGGTGAGGCCCCCGGTCTCCCCTACGCTTTGGGTGCAAGAAACATTGTCTCGTTAGAAGACATCTTAATATGTTATTTTATGCAATAAGACTGGCAAACGAGCGGTAATCGCCTGATTGTAGGCGATTACAGCCATGGACACCACTACAGGTGAGCTGCCTACAATAAAGAAATTGAGCTACCTATAAGGGCGAGCGTTCACTAGGGACACGACAGTCTTAAGACAGTTTTGTCTCACATAGACTTAGACGACTAAGGGTCAGCGCAGTCAGAGAGGAATAATATTCTCGCGGTCTCGGGCATTTTCTATTTTATATCGGACGTATCTTCATGGACGCGCGAGCATTTTTTGTCAGATTCAATCATATATGCACTTTATAATCATAAATTTAAAGTTTATTTTCGAGTGCGTTATATAAAATCCTATCCGCTTCGCTCCTCTAAGCCTCTAAGGCTGGGACTATAATATAATTCGGAATCGCATTCGCAAATAGAACTGTGCAAATTTTATAAAGTTGAAAAGTTGACTCGAGCTGTCATATATGCTCAATGCTCTATATGCACTTCTTCAATGCTCTGAATTTTCCCCAGCCTTCCGGATTCCGGATCATATTATAGTCCCAGCTAAAACACCACTAATTTGAAGACAGTTGCTTCGCTCCTAGACAGATTCGTCTTTGAGATGTTTTGTTTCAAGTGTGCGCATCTTCAAAATCAAAAGAAATCGAGAGACTCTAGTCTTTATTAAAAATAAATCAATTCAAATAGCCGAGAACGTCTTTGAGTTTTCATCTCAGCGATGATGAGATTAATAATTCTGTGTGGAAAACATTTGAGACGCCATCAAAGAATAAGAGCGGATCGGTATGTAGCTGAGAACTTCAATGCAACATGAAGAGGGGAGTGTAATACATAAGTATAGATTTGGTAAGGCATGTGATACAGCAGCGAACGATAGCTATTTAATGCTATGCTACTGAGAATCGAAAAGGAAAAATAGTCTTCTGTATCTAAAATGTCGTAATGAGGAAAAGTAAAATAGGTCTTATTCTTTCACACTTCTTTAACGAGAATGTCTTATTGAGGAAAGATTTGTTTGTTTGATTGCATTCAATTGTCTCCGAGACTACTGGACCAATTTTGATGAAGGTGGAACAGATATAGAGTAAGTAGACCATGGGGAAGGCTACTTTTCATCGCCGTAAAATGTACATTGTACGGTTCCCTTGGCATTTTCTTTTGCGCATACAAAGTCGCGGGGAAACATCTAGTAGCAAGGAAAGGGTTTGCTGACGTGACTAGAAAAATGGTATAAGTTTTAGTAGGGCACAATATTATTCCATGTCAAACATCAAATTATCTGAAACAATATATTTAAGCTGTGGCGGGTCATCTTGTAAATTTTTATATCATCATAGGTTCCTTCAACATTTCCACAAAGCGTTGTAAAGCGTTACGTCGGCATTTTGCCAAAATAAGGAACGGTCCGCTCCGTTCCACAGGCATCTCTTTAAAATCTAAAGCTAAAATAAACGTAACAACGACAATAAATGGAATTTTAAGTGACGAAAATTATCAGCATCTGCATAAAAATACAGAACTGCATTTGAAATAAAGATTATCGACCCTTGAATAATTAAAAATATGCACAACCGACGATTGCAAATCTTAACCCTTTGCATGCAAATGAGCGCGAGAAAAAATCACGACCGGTCTCGCGGACCAGGTGCTTTCATAGATACAAACAATCATTCAAATGAAGGGTGCAATGTAACATGTCTTTTGACACCGACAGCGTATTATTTCGTGCTTCGGTGAATAATTTACCATCTTCGTTTAGTTTTTCTTGTGGGTAAGCAACTAACATTTAAGTATATTTTAAATGGCAATAACTTTAAGAAAACCCAATATATGGAAAAATATGCTCAAAATTATTGAAATTGTATAAGGAGACAAAGCATTACCATTTACCACTTAACTTTTATTACCAAACTACAGTAGTTAATTGGTTAAGATTGTAGCTTAACATTCCTCATAAAATGAAGTTTGTCTGTGTCTATTTGTTTTCACCGGCTAAAGATACGGCTGGACCGATTTTTAGGGGACCTTCACTGGCAGATAGCTGATGTTATGAGTAGTAACTTAAGGTATTTTTTATCTTCGGGTTCCGTTTAAAAAATATTATGCTTCCGTTTAGTTCTACGCAAACGAAGTTGCGGGTACCAACTTCGTTTGCGTGTTAAGGAATATTATCTTCTTCTGTCTCAATAATTTACTATGAATGTACCTATTGTCAAATATTAAATTTGTGTAATGTTTACGTAGTTTATATAGAATAATTAATATTTATTTTAAGTTTATTATATATGTAAATATGCATGAAAATACTACATATACGTTGTATGTAGTATTTTCATCGTATATAGTTTTTTTTATTATTATTATTTTTTATTTAATTTACATACCTAATTTATTTGTAAGGTTGTCTGGCAGAAAATGCTATAAACATTAATACCGCCTTTTTATACAATTCCTTTTTTTTAATTATTGTTATGTGTGTGTGTGTTTTTTGTGCAAATAAAGAGTTTGTCGATATCTATTTTTTCAACCCCTAAACAATAACGGTGACCCACTCCTAAAAATTTTTTTCATTTTTCGTCTATTTTTTCATTTTTATATGGTGTGGCATTAAAAATACATACAATGGAAAAACAACGTTTGCTGGGTCAGCTTGTAATAAAAGTCAAAATTGAATGTCAAAGTTTGTGCGATTTGTAAATTATATCTTCCATACATCACTGTGTAATAGGGCTAACAAGAAAATGTTTTCCCCGGCCTTTGTCTTCTACAGCGCGACGCACACACGAGCGCGAGGGGCGCGCGGCGCGCGGGACGCGGCGTAACCCAAGTGCAGCCATGTTTCACTTTTTTCTTTTAAATCTTGTCTTAAATAGATAGAGTATTGTAGGGAATAAATAATTTCAATGCATTTGAACGCAATCCGTTGGAAAGCACGAATAGGCTCAAATATAGAAGAAAATATTATTATGTTGTAAATCTTACAGAAAATCTTCATTAAAATATAACGTTGGAGCAACAAATAAAGAGGAACAAATAAACAGCTCCATCGTTAGCTTTCGATTTGATTGCACTACTACTAGCATACGGCGTGTCCACGATTGTTTGGAAAAATTGTGGGCCGTTGAAGGGGACGTCAAAATTTAAAAATTTGGATCGATATGGCTCGTTCTATGAATGCTGTTTCTCTGTACGTAAGTATATATAATCTACTCTGTGATTGTAGCCCGGTACCGGTAACGGGAGACCCCAAGGAGTTAAATTAAGTGCAGATGTTCATTGGCGACGGTCAACACTTGCCATCAGACATTGCGGCCCCATGTCATAAAAATATAATTATTGAATGTGAGTTAGAACAGCAGGACAATAATTCCAGTAATCTAAATAGGTACTTCAAACGGGCTAATTTTGTATATAATATATAATTGTAATCTCAGAAACGGCTGCAAGTATTTCCATGAAATGTAATTTGCAGGTAGTTTGGGGGTAGAAAAATCGATCTAGCTAGGTCTTAACCCTGGGAAACTGCGCATTTTAAGTTATAGTACCGGGTTGACCGAGCTTTGCTCGGTGTTTTAGTAGAACGATAAAATAATTGAAAATAAATAAAAAAATATAAAAGAAATAATAAGAATCACAACAATATATTTATCTTACCGGGATTCAAACCCACCACATTCCAAATTGCTAAACAATTCAAAAACTATACGTAGGTACGCATACCAAGCTGCCAATCAGACTGACGCGGACGTAAGAGAGTCGAAATTATTGATACATTGTTGCACGACGAAGGAAAAAAAAACATATTGCTTAAAAATGCGCAACTACTGTTCCGATTTTAATAAATTAGCTATTAATAATAGCCCGGGTAACACAGACTATATAATTGGCGCATAGTGTTATAGTTTTTATATAAAAAATAAAGTTACTTATTTATCTATTATTTCTTATCGATTGCCACGTTACAACTTGCAACTTACTAGTTTCTACTTAAACTTTCCTGGTTTTTTTTTGCAATAGGCTCCCAAAGTACTGGCACAGGTATAGATTAATCCACGGGGAAGGACCTAGGCTACTTTTTATTGCGGCAAATTGATGCGGTTTCCGCAAGACGCGCAGTTTCACAGGGAATGCGCAGTTTCCCAGGTATACTACTTTTCATGGTAATACTTGTATATATATATATACAATATCGTCTCGTTTAAAGTATAAGATAAGTTTTCTTTCGTCGTGCAATAATATATCAATAATTTTGATTCTAATATTCATTCTGATTGGCAGTTTAGTATGAGTATGTGTAATTTTTGGGTTGTTCGAAAATTCGGAATGTGGTGGTGGGTTTGAAGTTCGATCCCTGGGAAAAAAAATTGTGATTTTTTTTTTTTTTTTAATCTACTAGACCTCCGAGCAAGCTCAGTTACCCAGGTATTATTATTATCTATGCTATTTCTTGAGAGGGGAGTTATTTAATTAAAAGTAGTCTCTCTAATTATTATTATTTGTATCACACTGCACTGCGCTATTAACGTGATAATTGAAAATTCCAGTAACTATTGAATGTAGGTATATTGAGTACATTAAAATACTATATTTAAAACGTACAAGTATTAAAATTAAAACGATTTACAATACGATTTCAAATCATAATAAGTATAGAAAAAAAATATAAATTAATGTAAAATCCATATAACAAAAAACCCATTGAAAACCAACGCTCATTATGAAAGTTCTTCAATCAAATCGAGTGGGCATAATAATATTGATTTCCATCTCATCGCAGATCGGAAATAAAAAAACATACTGATCAAAATAAAAATAAAACGATTGAAAAAAAAACGTTAAACAAACTGCGTCGCGCCGCGCCGTCGGCTCTGACGTCCGTCGGCATGTTTGATGTTAACGGATGAACATTGCGATTTTCTGACCCAATTACCGCGATGCTTAACGCGTTTATTTATCAGTGTGTACATCACACACACACACACACATAATAATATGTATAGCGTTTTAGGTAAATAAAATAATAATATAAAGCTATGGTTAAATTAAACCATACCTTTATATTGCTAACCATGCCTTTTGGTAAGTGTTTAAACAGTTTCATAGTTACAGTTTTTGATATGGTGCCAAAAAGTATATAGAATTAATTTATATAAATAACCATGGTCCCGAATCAAAAAAAAAACTATTAAAGCATTAGTTATTCATTAAAATATTTCTTTTTTTATTTTTATTTCGTAAACTTACTTATCTAGCTTTTATGTACCATTTGAACTTTTCGTGATGAAGAATCTTCATTGAGGTTTTGTTAATGCAGCTGTTAAGTGATCAATTACAGTACTTGTTATTACAGAAGAAATCCTTTCACATACTAAATTTCCACTCTCTGTTAATAATGGATTCTCATGCCGGTAAAACTCAAATCTCCCATCACAAGAGAAGAAGAAGGGTATGCGACGTAGATAGTGTTACGCCGGATGTCATCGCACCGCTCTGACCCAGTCGGGACTCAGGGATGATCTGGTCCCAGAACAACAACAAACAAAGCTGATGCTGGCAAATCATGTCAAAAACACAACTCTTACGCTAGCAAAACCCACTGTCTTGCTAAATCAAAAGAAGGAGAAGTGGATGTGACGTAGATAGTGTGACGTCGGATGTCATCGAACCGCCCTGACCCAGTCGGGGGAAGTTCTGGTCAAGGTGAAGGCATTAACGTCTCACTTAGAACAACTCCGCCGCCATCTTAAGATTTGAGTGCGACCGGTATGTCTTGATAGTTAGGTATAAATTAATATAATTAGGTATAAACTTTCTGGTCTACCTACTATCGTGTTGATATGAAGGTCAAGGCACTGGTCAATTGATCTGAAAGTTTAACAGCAGACGTAAAACCTAAACAATAAAAATCTAAATTGAAATATTTTCAAAAGTTATCACTAAAGCACTGGTCCTAACCTAACTTACTGAAAAAGACCGCAACATGAATATGATCATCACCCGATTCATGTAATAGACAACAGTCCATCATCTGTTCGACTTCCAATGAACATGTCTGCTGCTGCTGAGCCTGGCTGAACTCATTAGAACCATGTATCATTCCACAATTTTTTTTTTCAAGCTCAAAACTATTATCGTCGTCGTGGTTTATGTACATGATAAATGTCTGATTAATTATCTCCTAAATATTAAACACACCACGTTATTATAATTCTAAAGCTCAATGTGCGTTAATTTATATCAATAAGCTGTAATAAATATTTTAATTTCATAATGATCTAGCTTTTGTAATACAGAACACTGTAGTTGAATGAAAAGTACCATATTATGTGTTAATCCAGAGTTAAAACCATACAAACCATACCCAAATTTCATCCAAATTCGTTAAGTAGAATTTGCGTGAAAGAGTAATAAAAACCATTCATCCATCTATACATTCTCACAAACTTTCACATTTATAATAGTGGTAACTAGTAGGATTATAATATTTAAGGTTTGGTAAAATCAATGACGGATATTTTGGGCATATGATCCACTGCTTATGGTAAGACGTTTAGGTAGAAAAATAATTTAAAATTTCGGAAAAAATTACTTAATAATATAACATTACGTTCATTACGGCCCTACGGGGGTCATTGACCACACACAACTGATTCATATTATTTAGGCAAAGACTTTGCTTTCGCTTTAAAGTCAGCTGTTTTTGTGAGGTTAATGATCTCAGCACCTTAGAGAGCGAAATGTAATTTTATTAAGTATAATATATTTTATTCAAAATTTTAAATTATTTTCTGCCTAAATGTCTTTACGTAAGAAGTAGTCACATGCCCAAAATATCCCTCATTGATTTTACCAAACCTTAAATATTCGCAAGTATCAAGTACGTTCAGTCGCGGCTCTCGAAGTTCGCTAAGTAATAAGATAATGAAGAACAGCGTCGGGGTACGAATTAAAACAGGCGCTACGTGCGTCGCGGCAGGGAACTGTCTGCGGAAGTTTTACTTGACAATTTCTGTGCACAGGTGAATATTTATAACGATTCTGATTATTCACTTAGGTGTCAAGAGACAGTTAATTTTATAACATTTAATGCAGAGTATTTACAGCGAATATGCGTCTACTGTCTTAAAAAAGTCTTCATATAAAGCAGAAGCAGGTGGACAAAATATGGTAAAGCACTTAAAACACGCACACGAAAAAGAAACTAAAATTTACTCCTTTTTTGTACAATTATTTACACATAAGTAATTATTGTAGTATGTTATTTCTGTGTACATAATTCAGTAAATCTATTTTAGTGAAAATGTGTCCCATCTACATGCTACTGTTACTAAAATTTTGAAAAATATATACTAAAAATTAAATTTAGGTTCATAGCAATAAGTTTTACTTTATTTTTCAAAATATCTGTCATGATAGTCGATCCCATTTTCAGGAAAGAAAAATTCCCTCGCAAGAGAGACCCGCCGTCGCGACGCACATTTTATTCCTTGTTTATTTAATGAGTGAATCTGAGAGACGACCTCGTAATGACGTCACCACGTTGCCAGAGCGGGACAGAGATAGGGCTCGTCATGGGTGCGAACGAGAGGTACGATCAGCTGATCATGAATGGAACTCCTTGAGAAATCGAATTGTTTAACTATCCAGTTAAATTCCTCAAGTTAAATATTAAAGTTGTGAAGAAAGTTCCAAGTTCATGGTGGGTCAATCTTAAGTAGCTTTATTCACCTGAGCTTGTTTCGCTGGTTCTTTTCAGAAAAAAAGGGTTTGAAACGATTCCTGATTAATAGATAATGTAAACTAATGTAAAACATGGGCAGATTTTACTAAGTTACGAAAAGTTTGTGAGGATGGATGGACGGATGTTTGTGAATCTTTCATGCAAAAACTACTGAAAGGATTTTGATGAAATTTGATGTGGTTACTACTTATAAGCTCTGGATTAACACATTTTCCCGAAAAAGGGCAGTGTCAGGAACTGTATTTATTTCTGTATGTTTGACTGTCTTTCACGCCCAAAGGGCTGAACCGATTTCAATCATAATTGGTATGGTGATGGCATAGGCTTTGGATTTACATATAGGCTACTTTTTATGCAAAAATAGTACAGTACATCCCGCGTGGAACGGGAACAGTATCCCAGGATACTGTTCCCGTTCCACGCGGGTTTAATGGCGGATGAAAGCTAGCAGAATATAATTTTTTAAAAAATGGTGTGGCAACTACTTGGCCTTAGATAAATTTCAAGCCTAAAAAGTAAAAAAATATAGTAATAAAGTATATAAAATTTACGCTTTAACCGATAAACAGTGAACATTCGTTTGAAAAATAGTCACACCTTCATATGGCTCTATTATTAATACTAACACTGTTTACAATTCTTTGAAAATCTGTAGAGTGTACATAACAGTATACTGTTATGTACACTCTACAGACTTTCAAAGAAATTTTTCAAACAAAATTTCAGAGCCACAAAGGTACATTCATTTCAACGACCTTTGTGGCTCTGTGTTTTACGGGTCGGCGCTCAAGCCAGCTGATGTTGCGGGTTCGAATCCCGCCGAAGGAACCAAAAGTTTTTATGTTTCTGGTCCATGGATGTGTATTAAATATTGCGTAAGTATTAGGTACATAGTAAAAAATCTTAAATATAAGAATGGTATAAAACGTATTAAATGTAATGTTTCCGTTGTCTGAAACCCGTGACACAAGTTGATCTCCGAGAACTTAGCACGGGACCAGATTGACGTGGCGTGAAAGCGTCCATACATATTATACGGACCGTCAATATATAATTTAGAGTAATTTATGTTGATTTCGTAACCAAATTAAACCAATTCCACGTTTCCTTTTCACATTGGCTACGCAGATCATTGTATCTATAGTCGAGACCAATATTGTTTTATAGAAAACTAGATGTTGCCCGCGACTTAGTGCGCGCAAAAGGAAAACTCGCCTGAACCGTACACTTTTCCTCGATAAAAATTAGCCCATCTCCCTCTCCGTTGTCTATTCTATATCTGTACCAAATTTTATCAAAAAGGTCCAGTAGTTTTGGAGACTAATTAATGCAAACAAATATTTCCTCATTATAATACTAGTATGGATCTAAATAATTATACGCAGCAAAAAAGCAGACTTAGGTACTTAATAAGAATATAAAACTAGTGTGCTTTAGGCCACATGACGCAAGTTAAACGAACTGAGCGAACGAAAATATATATATGCACTGGCTATGAGAGAAAGAGAGAAAGAAAATATACGCGCGCACTGCTCTTTCTTGTTCCTATAGTAATGTGCGAAACGTAACTCTCTCTCTTCATCTTCACCAACTTATATCTACCTCTCAACTTCCGTTCGCCTCGCCCGATCACACTTTTCGTAACTCTCGTCACGCATTCATCAGCTTACTTCAATAATTACAAAAAAATTATGTATTTATGTGTAAGGCTATATACTCGTAGAACTTGTGCTACAAGTATCAGACGATATAAAAAATCACCATCGACATATTATATTATAATATATTCTTCGAAAAATTAGGCAAGCATATAATATTTAATCAGGTAGCTGGACTTTATAACTTATGTTTTCATAAGTTATAAAGTCCAGCTACCTGCAAGTAATTCCTATTTTGTGGCTGCCAAATCATAATATTTTTTTTTTTTACATTTATTTTTATTTTATATTTATTAAGTATCAAAATAAAAATAAATGTAAAAAAAAATTTTTTTTTTGAGGGCGGCCACCGTTATTACGTCTTACCGTTATGTAAAATAGTTTACAACCTATTTTCATACTTACCGAATACACCTGCAAAATTGCATAAAAATCGGTCAATCGGCAATCCGTTTCGGGGTTCTGTACTATGACACGAGAATTTTATATATTACCCTTCCTTTTGGCTTCGCCGTAGTAGGTTAAAAAGATGGGGTCACTATATACGGAAACATAAGATATATTATTTTCGGTACAAAATGGTCTTTAAAAAAATTATATTAATACGAAATAATTAAAGCGGTTGCATTTATCATTGTACCTATGTTATCCAACGAAATTTAAAAACGAAAATACTAGCGAACTTTCAGTTTTAAGTTGTATATTTAGATTCAGCGAGTGAAAAACTCTGACAAACTTTGGTGTAAACAGCGATTTTGATGTAGACTGTTGTAATTGTGTTGGTAATAATATCTACGTACGTTTCACACCATATCAATTTGATCCCGAGACAACGGAAAAATATATTTAATAATTTTATACTATACCTACACAATACACTTAATTAAGATTTTCATTATATTATACTCATCCATGACCCAGGAACGTAGAAAACTATTTTGTTCGTTTGGCGTGATCGATCCCGTGACCTCCGGTTTGAGTATTGACACTCTCAACTACTGAGCCACTGAGATCGTCAAAATCACAAAGTAAGTTTCATACTTCTCCACCCGCACAACAAGAGATACGTTTTTCATTAGGCTACGATCACATTAGAGCAGACGCCGGATTATTGGATTCGACGGACGAAAGACTTCGATCCGTCCGTTTTTTTCCCTTTTCCTCCCTTTTTTCCTTTTCCCGGGCACCGTCTGGAAGCCTTTTCCTCTTATTTATTGCTATACGGAATTGTATGTTGGCTGAGTTGTTTGAATATTACGTTTTCGTATCAAATGAGACTCTAATTTGAATGCGTTATTGGTAAATATTTACGCAATAATATATTCGGATTGGGATTTTTGTTGTTGCTTTGAACGCTTGAAAGGAAGTCAATGAAATATAAAAAAAATATTAAACTGACCGGTTACGATAAGCCGAGTTCACATTAACCAATAAAAGTAAGCTATTTTGATGTATGTACACATGAATAACAATTACTGACTTCTTCACGCGAATAGACTATAGGTAAATATTATAATAATGGCACATTAACAGTATGTTATTACTACATCTATTATTACATCTGCCCACAATCAAACTAGTTCCTTATATTTTGTTCAGCACTTGACAGAAAACTATGGAACTATAGATAGAGTTCTATGGGTCTCACATAACGAAAGTAGATAAGGTGGTGTTTCTTATAAGAAATCAACTATCGCGCCATCTGGTGATCAGTAAAGTGAGCCAACGCAAAACAACGGTTTCAATGAAAAAATAACCTAACCAAGAGCATGTCAGGACATGTCTCAGGAGGGTTCCGTAACTATCAACGCGCAATAGGTTTTCTTTGAATTACTTCAAAAGTCATAGTCCGATTTCGTTCGAAATAAATTTCCTAAAGAGTTTTTAGCTTGTTTTTATATATTTTAGTTTAGAAATTACACAAATAAATTTGTATAGAAACATACAAATTTCTATCACCTATAGCTTAGAAATGCCAGGGGGGGGACCAACTTATAAACCACTTTAGAGGCCGATTACTCGAAAATGGTTGTCTTTGTAAAAGAAATCATGTATGTAACCTTGCCTTCTTTTTAAAAGATCTATTTAACGATACCCCACACAATGGGGTAGAAGGAAAAAATATTTTTCATCCCCACTTCACGTCATGTTTGGAGAGCCGTAGGCCGAGAGAGTTAGGGGTAGCCCTAAAATATAAAATTATTATTATTTTATGATGCGAATACCGAGATCTATACACCGTCTTTAACTGCACTAAATTTCATCAATTTATATTCATAATTACAGAAGCTATAAGCACTAGAAGTACCATATATTGTGAAAAAAAAAAAACTAACATAACTAATTTAGAATAAGGGAAAATTGTTACTAATTATTAGAATACTAACACTTTTGGATGTAGTTTTATATCTGAAATAAATGATGATTATTATTATTATTATAAGCACGGACAGACACAAACGGACAGACGGATGGACAGAGCGAAATTATAAGGGTTCCTTGATTATTGCGGAACCCTAAAAATCACCTATCGTTAATAATATCTTCCATCGTTTACAAACTGATGTTTATTAAATAAATAAATATCAATCCGACATGGCGGGCGTGTGCTCTCGAGTACAGACAGCTGCGGGGTCTCATTAGTGCTAGTGCGAAGTGAAAAACTCCACTGTGAAGCGCTTTTTAGCGAACGTAACCCTAATTAAAAGATTTTCGTACGTCATAATGGCCGCTTTTCATAATATACGCGTCTTTATTTTTGGAGGGCACTCGTGTTCTAAATTCGAATTTAATTTTTTTTCAGTCCGCTCGCTTTCGGCAAAGTGTAAATCTCATTACTTGTATTTAAACCTGTAAATTTTTAGCTCATGCTTTTTTTAGGTTTTTTTTGTGTCTATGTTTTACAGGATTTAGTTATGTCAGTTCCAAAATTCTAATTACTAAATAAACTTAACTGTCGTACCTGTTAGATTTTATTTCCAAAATATCTCATGAAAACTTTGAATGTGATGGTAAGAACTTCTTGAACAAGATTCTAGTAAGCAAAAGTCTCAAGAAGAATTTACTATTCTAAAATAGGTTTTTCTCCACGACATTAATACAGTTGTAGGTAAACTATCCCTTGTGTTTAAATATGCGAGATTAACTTACACTTTTGTTTTACTTTTATTGATTTTTGAGTTTGAACCAAACAAAACGGGTTTGACGTTGGTTTGACGCTCATGACAATACTATTTTGTATTTTTAACCTACCTGGACTGGATTTTTTCAGGATTTAATAAGCACCTTCTGATCATTGATCAAAATCAGGTCCCACCAATAAGAATATTAAAGAATAGGTACCTAAAAGCTTATGTCACAGAATGATAATAATAGCAGATGATTGAGATATCAAAAAAGATGACAAAATTATATATCACACCATAATATTAAAACACCAAAACTTATCTGTGGAGAGCACAACACAATCAATCATCGTTACGCCAAATCCCAATAAGAACTTCTTACCCCATCTAGCGGCTGGGACTGGAACTTGCTTGCCCCCACCCAGGGGAGGCCACCCCATACTTTTTTCTTACACCCTTATACCTGAGCTTTCTTTATCCGCCTGAACTTTTTCCTTACACCCATCTCTTTTACACCCGCGGGATTAACGTAACCTCTATCTCTGTCGCAGGAAAAAATCTTTTAAAATGTGTTTGGGGTTGGCACACGCGAGGGGTGTTTTTTGTACACGCACTGGCATAAAAAATTCACCCTCAGCACAAGTTCTTAGGTACCTACTGATATGTTCGCTTCCAATTTCGATAACAAAGCTTATTTTTTTATATACCATCGATGCACGACTATAGACACACGTTTTTGAAATTTTCATATTTCTCACGGGCCCATTGCCACAAATTATATTTCAAGAGTTAAGTACTTCGTAAGAAATCATAGTTTTGTCAACAGAAAGTCAGACGTAATATTATTACAGCTATTAGGAATCTTGCAATCTAAGAATCATAAAGTGCTTCCACCATTTTATTTCGAAAGCCTGACGCTTCTGCCCGTTAGCTGTAGTGCTTAGTTACTTATAATCTAAATCATATTCAATATCTAATTTCTACTAACCTACTTACAAATAATCATAAAAATAAATGTAATTTCATCCCTACTAAAAGTATAATATTTAGTGGTAGATGTTCGTGTGGTGAAATAGCTATTTGTGGTTTAGAGCGCATGCTGTTCGGTGGTATCAGCAGTTTAACAGTTTTGATGACAGAGTGAATTTTGAAAATTAATTATGTTATGTATAAGCATTAGTTCACACCGAGACGCGACGTGGTGCGCACATTTTAAGATAGCTTTAAAATTGAACTTTTTAAACTACACAGAAAAGCACAAGTTTCAATGCTAGAGTTCCACTTGCGAACTGGAAACGAAAACTAAACGTGTATATTTTTGTGTAGTGAATAAAGTTCAATTTAAAATCTCTATCTTTAAAAGTGCGCGCCGCGTCGCGTCCTGTTATGAGCTGTCCTATTCAAAAAACAGTGGCATAATACACTGGTTGGCGCTGGCAACTGATGCCATTTATTACAGAATTATGTATGGGCGTATGTCCGGGCACGCCGCACGTGAGATTTTAGTTATGTGTAGCTATAGTCTATTTATTTCTAAATTAATAGAGCTCATCCTCCTCCAGAGAGAGATTCGCACTCAAGAGAGTGCAGGTTCGATTCTGAGGTTGTGGCGTGTACCAATGAGACTATTTCAGATCTCAACGTACATTATACGACGCTCTAACGGTGAAGGAAAACATCGTGCGGAAACCTGCACATGGTTGGCCCCAGACGTATTGACCAGTTATTCCTCTGGACTAGGCTGACTGTGTTCTGAAAATGCTGTGTGTGCTTAGGCAACCATACGACATTTAAAACCGCCAGTCCCAGGCACTACAGTATTTCAGGAGTGGTCACATCCCTCGGAGAATACTGCATAAATCATCCAATAGCGGATGAAAAGGCCCAAGTTGGTTAGTCTATTAATCTAGGTAACCTTAGTTTTTATGTAGCTATGCACTAATCTTCTAAGAATGCTGAAGGTCGACAATGCGGCAAATGATTATTAAATGTAATTTATTAATTGAGTCGTGTAGGAAGTTATGTGGCTACACCCACAGCCATATCTGTCATAATTGAACAACAACAACAACCTTCTGAGTTGTAACTACCTTATAATAAGGTGTGAATAATTAAAATCTAGGTTTGTATATTTTGATTTTAATAATAACTATGCAGAACTATCTGGTCATTCTCGTTTGATGTTTATTTTGGATGGATATATATTATGGGTAATATTTACTAGATGTCGCCCTGTAGTCAAAATTCGCCCAAAATTAGTTAAATTTTAAACGTTGAATATTGTTCGGATTCTATTCGATGAGTCTATGAAATGATGTCGTACGTAGTCGTTTGTTCTTCGCAACGACAACACACGAAACCATCCCAATTCCCTTTGAGAACCTCTTCGGTGATCCACAAAGGATGCCAATTATATTTGAATATTATTATAGTGTGTTTACTTTTTTATTTTATTTTCTTATCTTTTTTCTCGAAAATTCCAGTTCACATTCTAACTGTCTGAGCTCTCTCTGCAGACTCGTGCCACAGAGTAAAAATATATACTTACACGTGCCGCAGAAGGCAAATGGGCACGCACGCATGATTATGCAGTGTTACCAACTCTAAAAAATATTTCTCCCCAAACTTAAGTCAAAATCGCAACAACTACTTGAAAATCCCCCAAAAACTTTAGGGGTATTTGTGTATGATTAAGATTACTATAAATGCTACAATAATCAATTAACAATGGTAAAAACATAATAAAAAATATTTTTCTGTAGTGTTATTCTGTCCTTTGTAATACTTCCAAAAGTTTATGATCTACATGTAGACTTTTCAAGTCGATACAAAAGTTAATTTAATTGAAGTGACCGCAACGACTGCAGACGTGGTGGATGCGGAAGATGAAAATCGCTTAACAGCCCACGATGTTGCAACGTGCGCTATTAATTGATTTTCATCTTATGCCTGGTCGAGCGGCAACCTTCACCTTCCAGGGGGTAAAATCTTAAACATCTATGCAGTTTTGAGGAAACACTGTCGTACTTCTTCTGAAGCATTTCGCGGATTTCCGTATTGTGTATGTTAAGTCCGAAAAACCGGACGCTTTAGTCATTAAAGCAATAACGGCCCAAATTAATGAAGACATTAAGGACTGTAACATTTTATGGCCCATTGTCGGTGTTTATGAACTGCAAAACGTCTGCAAACTTGCAATCTTTTTTTTTTAAGATAAAAAAAAATATTGCAAGTTTGCAGACTTTTTTATAAATATTTATTTCTGCACTCGATAAGTCGATACATTCAATTATAGTGAAGTTTATTTGCTAAAAATGTCATTAAACTTTCCAGAATTTGTTGCTTACTTACAACACTATCGGATCGTAATATTACAACGTGTGTATTTATTTTTCTAAATAAGTCCGTTCAATTCCTGCGGGCTTAATTTACATAGAAAAAGCTATGTAGGTATGTATGTATGCAGTTTTAGTTTGTTTTTTTTTTAATCGGACGTGTAACACTTTCAGGTTTTTCGCTAATCCTTATAGTTTTTGTATCTCGCATACAATGCCGTGAAAAGCTCTTCCTGCACGATATCTTTACTGATATTATAAACGCTTAAGTTTGTATTTACTAGCATTCGCCCGCGGCTCCGCCCCCGTAAACGGGATCACTATACTTTTTGGAATAAAAAAGAAGCCTATGTGTTAATCCGGAGGATAAACTGCTGCCATACCAAATAAAGTAAATAACATCCATCCATCCGTCTATCCTCACAAACTTTTAAATTTCGAATAGTAGTAGAATGTGTAGACGTTTGTTACTCTTTCACGCAAAAACTACCGAACGGATTTTGATGAAATTTGGCACAGTAGTAGTTTAGGCTCTATATTTATTTATTACACTGGTTATTTTTAGTGCATCAAAATATACGGTTGCTGGATTTCATTTTGCGAGTATCAATGTACTCTAATTTGTGTTCACAATATAAAGTTAGCAAATATTGTTATTTACTGCTATTGACGACCTCTATGGCCGAGTGGTTGAGTGTGTTGGTGCTCAAGCTGGGGATCGCGGGTTCGAATACCGCCGAAGGAACAAAAAGTTTTTCTGTGTTCCTGGGTCACGGATGTGTATTAAATATGTGTTTATTATAATAAAAATCTTAAATATATGTATCGTACAAAAAATATTACCGTTGTCTGGAACCCGTAACACAAGTTCTTCGAGAACTTACCACAGGACCAGATTGACGTGGTGTGAAGCGTCCATAGATATTATTATTACTAACTTTGCGGTCATATTCGGGCATAGACTACAGAATCGGTATGGAATAATAATGAGTAGTAAATTCTTTCTACCGTACCTCCCAACCACAATTCTTTGCCTCGAACTCTCCAGGGTCGTAATTCCAGATTCGCAATTAAAATATTAACCATCGGTAATTTCCCCTAACTAACGGTAATTTGCCCCGGGACAGATAATAGCCCCGGTGTCCCCGGAGACAGGTTTTTGTCCCGGCCCGGGAACGCTAATGCCGGGTAATTATCAATTAGCTGAGACTTCTTTTGTCTTGGGTATGGAATTGTTGGAGCCGCTAATACGCTGATATATTGTATATTTAATAGATAATTTTTGTAGTAAATATTATAAAATAATTTGTCTACTTGTCTAAATATGTACTTAGATAAGTAGAATATAATTATAGTTATCCTAAGTCTGCTCAACAAAAATCCATTTGTTTTATTTCAAATTGTAGATGCCTACATAAAAATGCGAAGGAAATATCCTTGGGTATGATAAATGCTGGGACGCTCTTGAAGTCCGGTGTTAAGAAATTAGATGAAAAGAAAAAGAATTCGTGTGTCAACACATGTGCATGTGAAAAGAGACTCGATGATCACGCACCGGTTGTTCCATCATTTTACTGTGTTACATAAAGTACACACGAAAAAGAATGCACCTGTGTCCATTTTTTTAAATAAATACTATCAGATATGGGGCCTCTTTTATCACAAGTCACAACCAGGTAACTGCGTGAAAAAATATCCACTGTAGCACACGGGTTACACCCTCAAGTTCGCCAATAGCAACTCTGGCGCAACATTAGGCGCAACTCGTACTTATACTACGAGACCACTTTTTCAATTTCCCTCCTAAAAACCCTCCTTCTCCCTCGGTGACCATCCGTAGTATATACCAAGGGCTGCCTTCCACCCTTTTACATAGAAAAATATTTTTACAGAGAGAAAAAAAAAATGCTAATAGTTATATAGCCCAATATTCATGGCCCAGCCCACAGATTAAAGAAAGATGAATAGATAAAATGCTACATAGTTATCTTTCGACTTGATTGCACTATTATAAGCATACGGAGTGTCCACGGCTGTGTGGAAAATTGTTCTATGAAAGCTGTTTCTCTGTACTGTATAATTTCTACTCTGTGGTCCAGCCTGAAGATTCAACGCAGTAAATATCGTCGTCATTAGTGTCGGAGTGCGAGAGTTTTCTAGAAGATATTGACTTCGTGACAAATACTTAAACCTCTCCCACCTCGGTGACTAAGCGCGGTACTTTGAAGACAGGTCACGTAGTATGAGTATGTTCCCAATTACAAAATTGCTGGTCGCTAGAGCCATTTACGCTACACTACGGACCTAGCGGCTAGAAATCTCATTCCATAAAAAAACTGCGAAAAAAATCTTTTAAATGTTCTGTAATAGCAGCGCCATATAAATTCCCAAGTTACTAACGATTGGTTTGATTAATGCGAATAATTTGTGGCCGGGATTCGAACCCGCTGCGGTATTACAATAATTCACTTTACACCGATATTTCCACGTCATTGCCTGTCATTAGCCAATCAGTTCAAACGACTTCAAAATGGCTGCCAATTGAAAAAGTTGAATTTAATGGAAATACCTAGATTTTTTATGGAATAAGACCGATAGTCGAGCGGACAGATCGCCTTATGAAGACTGATCATCTGCGGTCGCTCTCTGGAAACTGCAACACCAGAGAAGTTACAAGTACGTTGTCGATCAACATGTATATGGAACAGTAATAATAGACTAAAAGTGTATGAAGTATACGGCCGCAGGAACATATTTGTAAATATCTACGATATTTGTACGTTTAAGTTCATACTTACCATAATGTATGTTTTTGTATATGATGTAAGTAAACTAATGATGTAGGTTTTGTTTACTAATTTAGAAAAAAAATATTTATATTATTTTGTACTTTTAGACGTATCTTAACTAAACAACACATAAAATATTATATTTTTTTATATTCAGCAAGTACCTAGTTAATGCCTCAATATTTCTGAGTATATTAATGAAACTAAATATTTTAGAGTCATCATCCCTATTTGGTAGACTTACGTCACTTTCTCCATGTTAGAATGTGCTTGTCATCATCTTGTGTCATTTCTAAGTTGATTTAACCTAGGGTTGCCAACCGCACTGTTATCCCAGGACATGTCCTAGTTTTTGCAGTGTCCTGGATAGTTTTAAAGCGCCCTGATAAAATCATGTATTTTAAAATTCGCGCGACACTTAAAAAAAATTCTTTCTAATTTAATTTTCTTCAAATACTTTTATTAAAAATATGATGATTAGCAAGCATTACATGTATTTCATTGAACCTATTTTCACTGCACACTGATTAACTTTATTACTGCATCCTGTTTTTAAACTGAATTTTCCTGGTTTATCCAACTTCAAGTCATAGTTTATTTTTAATTTGGGGTTGGCAATCCAAATATATCTCTCAACACATTTATTTCTCAATAACATTTATTCCACAATGGCAGAAGAATAAACATGGAAGGAAAACTAAAGTTGTCAAAATTCAACAGGTTTTGGTGGGTTTTTGGTGCTTTGGTTGTAAATACGACGTACGTATTACTACTTTATTGCAATGTAAATAGGTGTCGTTTTAAAATGATGGCAATACAAATGCCATTTGTATACTGGAAGCTTCAACAAAAACAATGACCACCTTCTAGGTACGTAACTAACTATTAAACATCTCTTTCTTTCCCATTAGCATCTGTCGTAAGTAAGGCCAGGAAACATAATATATTATGTCTTCTCCTGCTAATATCCGACTGTCTATGCCATTTACAGTTATTAATCTGAGGATTGAACAATATTTTAAAACATCAATAGCGTGGCAGTACATAAATAAACATAAAAAAATACTTGTATTAAGTTTTTTAAATAGTATGACAATTACGAAATATAATACATATAATATTCTACGACTTTAGTACATAACAAGACACCAAAATACTCATTTCTCTCATTCTCAATGCCTCCGAAAACAAAAGATTCCAGAAAACGACAGCCAATGCAAAATTAATAAGGAACACATCAGAGCGCTACTTATGCTAAGTAAGTACGCATAAATCTCCTGTGTTTCCCTGCAATTTCTTTCTTCCCCTAATCCTGTTATTAATGGTCCCCACTCGTGAGGGAACAGAGATAAGATGGAGGAAATCGGCTGTCATCCTATGTACAGACCGTTCAGAGTTATTTTACCTCTGATAGGAGCTTTATGCCGAAGACATAAGGATCATCCTCATAGAAACTCCCAGGTAAAATAACTGTGAACGGCCTGTGCGCTTTCTGTGAAAATTTCGAATATCGAATACAGTTGACATGTTTTGAAATTTGGAATCTTTTATTTTTTTTAATTGTGTGCTTTTGTAACAAAGAGCAGAGTTTTTTTTCATTTAATATTAAAATTATCATAACAACAAAACAAATGCGGAATTCCTTAGTTTTGAGGTAAAAGTTGTGATGAACTCTGATATTTAAAAAAATCTGTTTTTATATCTTTCATAACAAAAATAGAGCTGTTGAAAGATCGACGTTTCTTTCTGTCTATCTGTCTGTGTGATGAATCGATTTTGATCTAGTTTTTTTGTTTGAAAGCTGTCATAATCGAGAGTGTTCTTAGCTATAATTCATATCATCAGCTCGCTCACTGCTTGACAATTCGGGGGTTACATAAATTTTTTATTTTTGTACCTAGGTAGGTACTGTGGCGTTCGACGTTGGGAGTGTGGGAATCAAACACACATATAAAAGTTATTTGAATTCTGTGACTCCATGGAGAGTCCAGGCACAGTCATCCACCTCGGTAAGGCTGAAACCTTTGTAAAAAAACATGTTACTAAGTATTGAAATACCTACATACATATTTTTTTACAAATATTATAAATTTGCCTCGTTCTACGTGCTCAAGACTTTATGGCTTATAGTAATATCGTCTACAGGTAGAGGCACAAAATATTAAAGAAGATACTGATGATGATTCGTAACAGACGGTCAGATACAAACATACAAATTAATCTTTGTACGAGGAAAAATATAAATAGGATGAGAGGGGGCGTCTCATATAAAATTTATTTCAAATAACAATCAATTTCGGCCCCGCCGGCTTGCTTCGTTATTACGATAATATTTAATACAATCCCTCCCATCTTAAATGAATTTAGACCCTAAAGACACTTACTGAAAGTTTAACATGCGGTAGCATGGGAAATCGTGAAAAAACAAAAATATTTTCTAATGTCTACTCTTTTCGCTTTATTGGGATGAAATAAAGGAAGTAGGATTCGAAGCTCGGTGTGGGATAAATTTAATAAGTTTTTCGTTTCATTCAGTTTGTTTCGCCGATTCTATGTCTTTAGACACAATAATAGACTCTAACAACCCTGTTTGAAAATTTCAACATCATAAATATTATTTTTACTTAGGCAACCGAGTTAATAAGTCAGGTTTAAAAAAACTTAATGCCGTATAAAACTTTGCTGAGCATCTTAAAAAAAAAAACAGAAAAATACACTTCAAACTTTCGAAAACACAAACATTTCTAAGTCAACACGCTATATGCAATTACACAAACCTATATCATAATTATTGTATAAAACCTATAATCACATTTAAACGAAAAGAGAACGAATTTCTCAACGATTATCTTGCCGTAGCTTTAGGCTGTATTTTAATAAGATGTCATTGCCACAACAAGGGTGGAACGAAAAAAGTTATCATTAAACAATAACACGCAAAATTACGTCTAATCTTGAATTAGGAACGTCTAATGGCGCGAAAAACATGGCCGCCGGGGATGTCTAATTTGACAGCTCACTTTATAATGAGTGTGATAATTTTATTGTAATAATATCTTAGCGGTGCTATTTAATTACAGGCTTTTAAATGTTATTGTGTCGTGTTCATTTTTTATTGATATAATTTTGAAACAATCTGAAGATAGGAATAGAATAAATCAGCAAGTCATATATTTTCCGAAAAGAAACATATTTAAATGGACTGAAAAATACAAAAAGTATAGTAAACAGTTATTAAATTAAAAAGTTACAAGACGATTTTTTTCCTGTAAGGGTCAATTCACACCGAAACGAAATGATACGCTACATGGCGCTGCACTTTTTTAATATAGCTACAAAGATTTCAAAACTAAAGGTGGACTACATACATTTGAAAGATCAAATCTTCATACAAGAAAAAGTACGCCATCTTGGTTTTCACCGTACTTCAAATGTCTTCAACTTGTTTTCACCATACTTCAAAATATGTCAAAATGGCCCAAAAATCGCTAAAGTGGGGCCATTTATCTGGAATAACTTTTTGCCTCAACATCGTCTATATTATATACGTCAATGGATAGCTATTCAAAATTGAAATTTATTAATTACACGAGAAGATAATGTAATCTTGACTTTGACTTAGACTCTATACATCTATAAAATATCTCAATTGTTTAGCTTTTCTTAATACTCGATGGTAAAACTGTAAAGTTCTTCCCTGTGTTAATCTTACATTTCATCTACTGATTATTGCTATTTTCATCAAAAAACCGAGTGATATGAAAAAACAGGAAGTTTTATAATTTCATGATTTTTTAAGTATATGTAAAATATCGACAAAGCTCATGCTCGACCAGTTTCAAAACATTTTTCTTGGCACTACAAGACCTCAAAATATTAAAACACAAAGGAAGTGGCCGCAACGACTGCAAACGTGGTTGAACTACGTATATTGTGTGCGTGCGCACAATTCAACGGCGCTGTTAAACGATTTAGGTGTTAATCCTGGTCGAGCGGCCACTTGTTCAATAGTAGTAATAGTATCATAAAAATTGTATATTTACCAAAGAAACATCTAAAATTAAGGTAGAATTTCTAATGCCTAGAACACATAATCTCTATAATTGAATACAATTTATTTTAATATATTACCGCGACTTTGCGTGTATATTAAAAATCGCACGTCAGTTAGAGGGCGGGGGGGGGGGGGGTTGGGGGTCGCGTACCTCGTGCGGTCCCAGATACACTTAACGAACTGTTGAAGAAATGCAGAGCTAGGTGGTGGGCAGAATAGACGGGGAAAATCCGCGACGAAAAAAATATGTTTCACCTAAAACCAATAAATGAAGGCACAGAATATTTTGACGTCAAACGGGAATGCAGATAACAAATTAAATGCTTTATGTAAAAGTTACGTTGTATATGTTACAATTTTAATACTTCCTATTACAGCTCCCTATAATCGGAGCTCGGAGCTATGGAGTACAGGCATTAGGAAGCCTAATACCTGTACTCCATAGCTCCGAGCCTAATTCAGGCTACATTAGTACATACAGCATAAAGGTGCTGAAACGAATTCAACGCGCTTTCTTCATTATAAAATTAATAATAGTTCCCTACACCTATTTCGGTGATGGTGGCCCGTTTCATTTAAACCAGGCCAGCTACGTTGGAGTTATTTTATAGTGCCCAAGTGTGTGCGCAGTGCACAATAGCACTCTCTTCCTTTTCTCTCGAAACCCAATGGGACGGATAACCGACACGACTGGCGAGAGATCAAGCGCGGGACCGACTTTTTACATGCCCATCCGACGCATGGATCATCTCTATTGTCAGACAATCGGGTGATCAGTCGGCATTGTCCTAACCAAACTTGGAAACGACATTTTTTGTTGTACCAACGCGAGAATCGAACCCGTCGTGGGTTCAATTCGAGAGCCAAGCTCTAAAACACTAAGTAATAAGTATGTACCTATTAATTTTAATTAAATATTAAATTTATTTGCTAAATTCATGCAAATGACTTTTAACTCATTTGGATTTAGGAGTTTTACAAAACATACGTACAAAGCAACTCAAAATTTTACCTGGTTCAGAAAAAGGCGCATCTATGTTTTCCAAGTCACGTTAATAGCTAACGCGACTTCACCGCGAGGGGGGGAGGGGGGAGGAGGGGCAAAATGGATTCTCGCGACATTCGGCAGCCATTAAAGCGACCCTCCGTGCTCCCTCACCCTCACAAGGCGTGTTTACTAAAAATGCGTACAATTTTATATGCGGGCTATATACGTGTGCACACCGCTTTACCCGGCTTCCTTACTCAAACAACGGGCCTGTCTTTTTTAATTCCGAATAAAAGCCATCGTTTTATTGGGAAATGTTTACTGGATTAGCCTCCGCTTCAAAGAGAACTTTGTAATTTTCGAACACATTAGGCACAATACGCTCGTCTGTAGCCAGAGTCGAAGTCACGTAAAAAAAACAATACGTTCCATTTTCGAACACACGTCACACGTCTATCGCAAATCACTTCCAGCCACTTAGTGAGTTTGCGATAGTTTTTTAATGAATTCCTGATTATGCCTTGCCCAGGACAAATTGTGATCGAATTTCGCGTCGAAAAGGGCACAGAAGAAGGGACTGGTTTTACATTAACATAAAATTACGAATTTCATATTATACAATATATTTTTTTTTATAATTAATTTTGCTTGTCGTGTGTTAATTTCGTTATGTTTACCTTTTACAGATGTTTAGTTTTTATGGTCCGTAAAATTACATCGTAGAGTGTTTCAATTGTGGCAAAGTGATTTCAATATAAACCAGCTATTTCCCTACATTTTTCTTCTGAAAGTAAAATCAACATTTCAAGAAGTCTACAGGTCATTAAAAGAAAAATACCATAACACCTGCACCGTGATTTTCATTAGGTAAGTGTTCCTTTGTTCGTAATATCCAGATTTTTACCATAGAAGATTACAAACACAATTCATAATAATATCAAGTCGAAATATTTCTCTCAAGATTATCGAATGGGACTAAAATACGAACTAAGCAAGTTAAAAAATAGAACAGTTCCTCCCTTAATTTTCGCTAGAAAACAATAAAAATCTAGCGGGAAGAGACGTATTTTTGAAGGTTTCACTTTTTTTTATATCAGTACTGGCCACTGGCGTACAATTCAAACGCCAATAAAATTCATTAAAAAGGTAGCATTCTGATCTTAGCGACCGCGACCGCAACCGCGACCGCGACGCAGAGAATCAGGTTCTCTGGCCACGCCCAACGGACGCGCGACGCGGTCGCGGCATTTGTATAGCGAGTAAAGCATGACCGGAAAAATAAAAAATCTCGCCATGTTGCGGGAAATCACGGCACTAAAACGAAATGTTAAATGTTTGAGATTTAACCAATCACATCCCAGCCATTCTTAGTGTTGCTGCAATTAAAAAATGAAGCGCCTCCAGTGCAGGATTTTTATTTTTCTGGTCAGGCTTTAATTTATATATTCATACGAAACATTTGCATAGTGAGTAATTTATATATACATAAAAAACAGTACGTCGTGCGAACCGGTCTTGATCGCGGGTCGCGGTCGATAGATCTAAAGGCTTCCTTAAAAGTCCTTATTTGGTTTAATAGCTATAAGTGATATGAGCTGTTATTTATTAGTTAAAACTGTGAAAACGGCACCGCGATGCTATCGGCCGCACGTCATGCGATGCAAAAATTAAAAAGATTTATTATACGTCAACGTTATCGCTACGTTTACGGAGTTTTCACGTTTTTCATAGTGATCATCAACAAACTATTAAAGTTATAAGTTTTGTTTACAAAGATATATAATATATAATAAGTTTTGTATTTTTTACATTCAATATTTTGACAATAAACTCCTTTGACGGTGTCGAGAGTTAAATTTCAAGGTGCGTCATGATATTATGATTTTCGATATAAAGCCATCGATATAACGCCTACTGTCGGAAGCTACTTATATATACTTCTTACATAACTACTTAACTTTATTAGGAACAAATGCCGCTCAGTGAATTTTTAGTTATTGGTTGAAATATTTTATAATATCATTCCTAACAGGCTGTTATAGGAATAATATTGAAAATATTTCAGGCATGTTTCACGAACAATTAATACCAAATTCCAAGAAATATATTTTGATTGAAATTTTTAGAATTAAATATCAAATAGTTACTGTACTTTTTAAATTAGTATCTTTTCTTCATCCTTATTGATGATTATTTAATACAATATAATAATTATAATTTTTCCCTTTTTAGTGATATCTGTTAAATTATTATTTAAATAAATGAGTTAAATTATACATTTTAAGAACGTTTAAAATAAACGATCGAATGTATAATTGAATACGCGCCAAGCTTCCATTAGGTATTGTATACAAGATGATGATGATGATGACCGTAAGTTACATAGTGGCATATGCTTGCAGTTCTTTAAACAATATCGAAATTTTCAAACGCGTATATTTAAAGGCTGAGTTCTATCAATGCTTTTGGATCCAGGGTATAGGTACCTTGGTGCAAAACCTTACTTTTTGGTAGCATATGCTTGGGTTACATCTGAAAAAGTCAAAATCACTATATGTATCCATATATATTTCGAGGAGTTCCCTCGATTCCTCATGGATCCCATCATCAGGTCACCACTTAAGTGACACACGCTTTACATAAAAAAAGAATTTTGAAAATCGGTCAACAGACGGCGGAGATATCGTTGAACATACAAAAAATATTAAAAAAAAAATTACAGCCGAACGTATAACCGCCTCCTTTTCTTGGAAGTCGGTTAATTAAAACAAATAACTTTGCAAACGGTGCAAAGTATTTGAACTTTTAATTAATTGAAATGGGTTTTACTCTTCACTAAATTCTCTACAATTTTATTCTAAACGAATCAGCAGCAATCAGACTAGTAAAATAAATAAAAAAGCGTATCTACTTATGTACAATAAAACCAGGTTGCTTATGTCTTTTGGGTGTCGTGAGTCGTCGTTATACATACATCGTTCGTCACATTCATAGAAACGAAGACTGGCGAGACTTTTTTTTTTTTTTTTTTTTCCTACTTGTTCCCCCAACCACAAAGTCAGGACAATTTTTTACTTTTATAATTTTTTATTATTAATACATTTCCTTTATATCTTGTTCTTACATCACTTTTATTCCATTTCCTGTTATTACATTTCCAACATTTAGCTATTCTTTTACATTTCCTTTTTGCTATTTTAATCTATATTTAACTTACATTAATTATTTATTTTCAATTTTTTGCTACTTTATATCACATTTCTTCTAAATTCTTTCTCTTTGTTACATTTCTTGCTTACTTCTACAACTCTATTACTCAACTCAACTCTACAACTCTATTTTCTTGCTTACATTTATACATTTCCTTTACCTTAGTCACTACATTTACATTTACTTTACACTACTTTCTCTTTTGCCTTTACATTTCTCTTTTTTAGATTCGCATTTCATTTTTCTTTTACATTTACATTTCTGTTTTTTTAATTTATATTTTGTTAAGCTGTTACATTCATTTCCTATTCCAATCATATTTTACATTCTTCTTTATACTTATTTACATTATTTCTATATATTTACTTATCTATTGCACATTTTATTTTCTGTCTATAGATTTATATCTTATAACATCTTTACATTTCCATGTTGAGGCGAGAGACATTAACTGTACGTAGGTATATTTCACTTTCATAAAAAAATCTGCAGAACAAATTTAAATAAAACTAGCTTTTTCCCGCTGCTCCGCCCGCGTAAATACTGTATCCCACGGGAACACTATGCTTTTTCGAGATAAAAGTACCCTATGTGTTATGACAGAGTTTAAACTACTACCATACCAAATTTCATTAAAATCCGTTCGCTAGTTTTTTCGTGAAAGAGTAACAAACATACATCCATCAATCCATCCATCCCCACAAACTTTCACATTTATAATAGTTATAGGATTTTGGCACACATATTATTATGGTTTGTAGCCTGGACTAACACATAGGCTACGTTTATTCTGGAATATTATAGTATCGAGTTGACCTGAGGCGAACAATGTCGCGGCAACTTCTAGTACTATATTAGGCTCTGGATTAAAACATAGGCTACATTTTATCTCGAAAAAGTACAGTGTTCCCGTGGGATACTGTATTCACGCGGACGAAGTCGCGGACAAAAGCAATAGTATTCAATAAACAAGAAACACTACAGTAAAATAGATGCTTTTATTAATTCAGTGTGTAGATGCATGTTTTAGCAGTATTTTAATGAAGAGACTTTGATCAGGCGCTCGCAATGCCTGTTTGTAAAAAGTTTAATCGCCGTAGCAGGCGGGCTTACAGATGTAAGTTCAATTCATATAAATTTTATGCGAATGTTTGCGTAATATGTCTGCGTTTACATTTTACATTTATTTTACATTCATCTACATTTATTATGAACTATCTATATTCAAAGTATAAACATTGAATATTTATTTATTTATTTTATTTTTTTAGGGTTCCTTATCCGATGGGTGAAAACGGAACCCTATTACTAATAGAGGATTTACACAACCAAAAGCGACCGTGTAAATGACTATCTATAAGGCGAGGTCGCTAGGCAATTTGGCAGACAAAAATTACAAGGCGATTTGTCAAGCGACTCGCCTCGCGGCGAAAATTGGTCCGTGTACATTTCGCATTGTAAATTTCGCATACGACTCCGCTGTCCGTCCGTCTGTTACCATTGGCTGTATCTCATTGAACCGTGATAGCTAGACAGTTGAAATGTTCACAGATGACGTATTTCTGCTGCCGCTATAACAACAAATACTAAAAAAAGAATAAAAAAAAATATTTAAGTGGAGCTCCCATACAACAAACGTGAGTTTTTGCTGTTTTGACTCGCACTTGGCCCGTTTATAATTCACTCTACCAGTGGTCGGTATTAGAGAATGTCCGTCTCAAAATAATATAATAATAATAATTTAGTAATTTAACTACTATGTAGATTTATTGAAAGTACCAGAATAAGGATTAGGATTTGTTACATAATATATCTACAGAATTAAATTTGAAAGCACGTATTTATCATTTTGGGGAAACTACTTCGGAAAATCTCTCAATCTATAATTTCACTAAGAATTTAGAATTTACTAAGACATACAATAGCTACCCTCGGTAATCTACCTATTGGTATTTAGTACAGATTCCTTATATTGTGTAGGGAAATAATTTGTTCGTGGCTTCGCATCCATTAGTCTCCGGTCGTCAAAAGGTGTCTTCTTCTTCCTAAACAATGACACCCCATGTCTATCCAAATGTATGCAACCTCTGTAACTGATATCCTTGAGAGAGCGATCCTAAAAAAAATAACCCATTCATAAACATTGTTTTTTTTTTGTCTCAAACGCACAGAATGTAGGACATGCATCTCATTACTGGTGCCCTTTAATTTTTTTCTTCGCAAAAACAGAGTATGAATAATGTCGAGTGATTAATTCTAGTTTTGAAATTGGAACGCAGCTGGTGTGTTTTTTTCGCGACATTCCTTTGTTTTTTTTTTCATTAAACTGTTTGGCAAGCGATTTAAGTTTTGACTGTGCAGTCAAAAGATTTTTTACGAATGTTATTTTAGATTATATTAAAATTATGGATGGGACAACAACACAATACTTAATTTGAATTTTCAAAGTAGATGGTATCACATACAAAATCACGAGCTCGGATAGACCATAAACTTTTTTAGGTACAAAATTTTGATAGGCACAAAATAATAAGTATAAAATTATTGCTGTATTTTTGAATTGCCATTTATCCTTAGGACCTTATCAAAATAAGTCTTACCAAGCATTTATATTACCTTATCTGATTTAAAAACAAATAAAACGGTGAATTTAAAAACTATTAAGTTTAAGCAAGTAATAAAATAAAAATGTTAATTGGTAGCTCTTTACTTTGTACCTAACGTAATATAGCTACATAGTGTGACAGGTCATGTAAATAAACTCCGTTTTAATGAAAAATATTATGGGAATAAGTTTTGATTTGAAACCACCGAAAATAATAACTAATCCCCTTTTATTATAATCAGAGATTGAGACCCCTTAACCAGAAACCATGATATGAAGATTATTTATCTTATTAATCAGCACATATATGGGCATAAAGAAAAAATATATACTTAACAATTTTTAATGCAAAAAATCGAGTTCTATATTTTGTAACTTCTTCCACTTTTATAGATTTTCAGTGTTTTAACTATTAGGCTAAGACTATATGTCCGGAATCCGTAAAGCCAGGAAAAATTCAGAGCACTGAAAATAGAACTATGCGCTAAAATAATAGACCTAAAAATCGAACAATGAGTGTAAAGTGAAATGTCGATGTGAAACCTGACAACTCGACACTCATGTTGTCGATTTTCAACTCTAATTAAATTAGTAGTAAAAAATTAAATTAGTCCAGAGTTCTATTTTCAATTCTCTGAATTTTCTCCGGCCCTCAGGATTCTGGACAACATAGTCCCAGCCTTAATTCAACTTCTCTAACTTTTTTAAGGAAAATCAAAATCCTACTCGGTTAATATTCTATCAGGTAGGCATAATTATGTAAATCATTTGGTATGACTCTTTAGCATATTAAGTACCTTACAGAGTAAGTACTAAAAGCAGAAACATGTTAATCACGTTGTATTAGTAGGTAAGTAACAATTTAGTTAAAAAACCTAAAACCATAAACTACACTAGTTAACTTTTTTACAATTTATGTACGCAGTTGAATTTAGAACCATATTAATTATTACTTGTCAATTGTCATTTAACCTTTGTTTATTTCTTTGTAATGTAATACATTTAACTTTGTTTATATCTGTAATGTTAAATCATTTGCCGAATTTTGTGATTTGATACTTTACTAAAATTCTGGTTCATTTATCAGAGCAGTCCATGTAAACTTGTCTTGAAAATTTGCTGTTAAGTTTTACAGCTCTTGCTGGCTTGGACACCAATCACCATGATGATAGTATCTTGACGCTGCCAAATTGGTGTCCACACCAGGTGAGCTACCCACCGGTGATATTCAACTCTACATTTTAGTAGAGCTCCCATTGCCAATTGGACCAATCACCTAATATTTATTACTTACAAAAGAAGGACTTGTTATCTTTTAAAAAATTAAGTCTCAACTACAAAAACGAAAGGCACCCCGCTTCCCATAGCAGCAGCAAAATAAATTTAACAGACATCTGCTAGCTAATTGTCTAACGAGCAAGAAACGTGCATAATTTGTGCTAAATTATTACGTGCATTGAAAAGCGTCACACGGCGACAACTCTTTATTTTTAAAGCAATCGTCTTAAAAAACCTGTCGCAGGCCCCAACTCAAGGTGTGAAATTTGCAAATTAAGAAAGAAAATTACACATCAGCGCCACATCTCGCGATTTATAATGTAAACTCTAGCGGGAGTTTCCGAACGCACAGTTTGATGTATGGGCGCCATGTAGTTACGCCATTTCAAAAATCGAATGCCGAATGCAAATTATTTAACCCATTTCTTCGGTCTCCCTATAATTACGATATTTTGCATATTATACGGAATAAATATTTATAAGGAGGAGAAATTTAAGAAGTTTTTATAGTAAACTATTGCTTAGTGGACGCATTCGTTACTTTTTAAATGACTTATTTGCATATCGTATTAATTTACTAACGTATCGTATGGAGATTGTGTAAATGGAACGGGAACGAAATATACGGAATTTCTTCCCACGTGTGTTTCAGATACTGGCTAAAACGGGTTACTTTATCCCATGTTTATACATTGAAAATTCCAAATAATACAAATTATATACAAACGTGTGGGTACCTACTAAGTCGCCGCTTAGGTATATAAATATTATCTAATGCTCGATGTTGATACAATTAAATAAAAAAATATCATTTATTAGAAAAGTATAATATTGTCTGTTCTACTCTTTATAATAATAATTTTTAATATTTATATTAAATTAATTGGGTAGGCCTTCTTTGATTGTTTTTTTTTTTAAATGAAATATAGGGGGCAAACGAGCAGATCGGAACGGATCGCCTGATGGAAAGCGGTTACCGTCGCCCATGAAGACTGCAACACAACCCCGCAACACCGGAGGAGTCGCAAGTGCGTTGTTGTGCATTATTATGCATTGTGCACCCGAGGACTTACAAGTGTTCTTGGTCCTTCAAGCTCCCAACTCTTTGTACCTCCAGGGCCTTTAACCAAGATGCCAACTTACAACAAGATGATTAGAAATCAAAAATGTATGGCAATCAAATATAGACGACCTCTGTAGCCTGTGGCTCAGTGGTTGAGCGCGCGAGTGCTCAAGACGGAGGTCGTGGGTTCGAAGCCCGCCACAGGAACAAAAAGTTTTCTATGTTCCTGGGTCATGGATATGTATTTAATATACGTATAATATAATAAAAATCTTAAGTATGTGTATAGTATGCAATTATAAAATTACATTTCCGTTGTCTGGTACCCGTAACACAAGTTCATCGAGAACTCACTATGGGACCAGACTGACGTGGTTTGAAAGCGTCCATAGATATACTAGATACTAGATATCATATTATGCGTTAGCATAATTTTAAATAATACATTTAATATTATAAATTACTTATGTATAATTCAAGCCAGCAAGTGCATCGAATATAACAAGTCGTATTGTATTCTACAATCGATCTCAACAATAGAATCGTTAGGGGCGAATCGATAAAGTCAAGTGCGGTATTGATCTATAGATCTTTTGTTGGATCTATAGATCCTTTGTTGCATGTATTGCCCCTACAATTCAATTATTATTTTTATATATTATTATTATATTTGGCTTTTGTGCTATATAATTGTAACAACTAAATTAGGTACAGTTAGATAGGTCTTAACGCCATTCCAGACCGCGTTTTTCCGTAGAAATATAATATTTTATGTCCTTAAAAAAAACTGCTGATTTTAATCAAAATAAAGAGCTGTACAGTTTACATACATGGAATGGGTGAATTTATTTATAAAAACATGCGATTTATAATATTAAAGTACTATCAGGGAATCTAATTCCCAAGCAGATTGACCGTTGTCATAATTTGTTCGTATTATGTTCGTATTATAATGTTAAGATATCAAACTGACAGTCCATTGACAATTGTATTATCATATGCCGTAATTATATTAAAAACTAAATTAAGAGAACACTCTACCTGCTTATGAATTAGTTCCCTGATAGTACATATGCATATAACGCCATGTCACATAATGTGTTTGCCACAGTATAAGAAATTCTCTCTTTACCGTGGTGTTTACACTTCATCAAAAAATTGTTCATATCTACAGACGGTCCAGAGTTATTTTACCTCTGGCAGGACCTTCATGCTGACGACATAAGGATCACTATGATAATAGCTACCCACACCAATTTCGGTTGACGGTGGCCGATTCTATTGAAACCGGGCCAGCTACGCAGGAGTTATTTTATACGATTTTATTGTAGAAGGAATACTTTGATGAAAGGTCAAAGGAGAAGGGTATCTGGTACAGAGTCGTTCAGGATAGGCCTCTCGTTAAGCCCTGGTTTATAGACTTAAGCTTTAACAGGAATGAGCTAGTAACTATGCTTAGAATTCGTTCTGGACACATTCCATTGAACAATTTTGGATTCTTAATGCGAAAGGTAGCGTTCCCGAATTGTGATATATGCGGTGTTACACGTCGAATTTATAAGATTGCCGCATACTGATTTTTAGACCGTAGTTACATTTTTTAATGATTGTTTGAAATTAAGAGCTCAATAGAATATTTATGTAGTTAATATAGTGAATGTACGATGAGGCTGGCATAGCCCAAAGTTTTTAAGCCTCTTTAAAAAAAAAAGAAAAAAAAAAAGGTCCCAAGTGTGTACGCAGTACATAAGAGCACTCTCTCTTCTTCGGTGTCAGTCTTTTTACATGCCCATCCGACGCATGGATCTTTCTTGTCAGACAATCAGGTGACCAGCCTGCATTGTCCTAACCAAACTTAGAAACAACATTTTTTGTTGTTCCAAAGCGGGAATGGAACCCACGCTCTCTAAGTTGAGAGCCAAGCTCTCAACCACTGGACCACGGAGGCTGCTGGAGGACTCCGACTAATAACTCCGACTTCGAATAACTCCGAGGTTAAAAACCTCCTAACGGACCGTGCATTACTGTATTTTACTGCACGTGATTGCACATTTATTAGTTTACAGGTCAAATGCCACCCACATCTCTCTTTTAACCGCCATGATCGTTTAGCAGAATACTTAGCGAGTGGGGTATTCTGTGCCCCACGACGACGACCCCACGCGACAACACGCTACCCCACGCACCCGTCGGGGGCGGGTTTTTTTAATCAGAAAAACTCCATATTCGCTTTAATATTGCGAGGCCATTGATGTAACATTTATAATATCTGTACGTGTAGGCCTGTAGTCAGATTATAATATTAAGTTGGATATTTATATTTTGTTCTAGCTGGTGGCCGCAACTTCGTTTTTATTTAAACGGAACCCTAAGTTACTCCTTGTAACATCAGCTATATGCAAGTGAAAGTCTGGTCGAAATCCGTTCAGCCGTTTTAGATATTAGCCGAAACAAACAGACAGACAGATAGAGAAAAATGTTAAAAATTGTATTTTTGGTGTATGTAATGCACTTGTATCATATTATGCGTTTGCATAGCTGTTTATTTGAAATTACAAACAGACAATTCTATTTTTATCTATTTGTATCTATAGATAAGAATTTTTTCACTGTTCATTCCGAGCTTTCAAACTACAAATTTGTTTTCATAATTCAAAACCTAGCATTTGGACTTAATTATTCGTCTAAAATCTAAATGCAAATACATAAGGCATAATTTAACATTTATTTTTGAGACTAGTAGTGATTAAGGTTTTATCATTTTGAAAGAGTTTTCTTAAATTATTTATTAAAGAAGATATTTTTTTTAAGTTCGTTTTCCTGCCACTTTATTAGTGTAACATAAGAATTAAGAATAACACCAGCATTACAGGTTAAAGCATAACAAACATATAAATATATCTATAAATCAAATAATAAGTAAATATCTTTGACATAAATAGCTAACAAACTAAAAAAACAGGCAAAATGAAAAAATAAACGGAATTTATAGAACAAGTTAATTTGTGCTTTGATCTCCACGCCATTGCACAAGGAGGGCTGGAAATAGAAAAAATTCGCAATACAGTAGGTTTGTTTTATTGCCTGTGTTTTCTTTTTTTATTGCCTTACAATAAAGTTCAACATAAGTATAGGATAGATTTAATAATAATAGTATTGTTAATATTTTTCTAGTCTAGGTATGAATTTGAATCGGCATCAAATTAAGTGCTCAGATCAGTGTAGTGTTCAGCTCCAAAACCATAGACAAAGACTACATAAACATTAATTTACGAGCAAAATTTCATACTCCTTCGATTGCACAATTCCCGTAAAACTGTACTGAAAGTTTTTATTTCACGTATTAATAAAATAATTACAATATTATGAACTAAATATTATCTTAGATGAGAAATCCGGGTGCAGCTGGTCATAAATAAATTAGTTTACCAGAATGACGAAAAAGCAAACTATTTTATTGGACACATTATGTATTAAGAATTAATTAATAAATATATAATTAATATAGATAGCTATAGTAGATGAAATGTTCACTTTTCAGATAGTAATGTCAGTTGAATAGTTTTTTTTAATTGTTAATACGATCATCGCAAAAGTGAGATCGTTGGAGAGCATTAAAAAAGGTCTACAAACCTACAAACAATTGAAAGAGAAAAAGAATAATTTATTTTCAATTTCAAAATGATGCACTAGTGACGTTACAGCAGTCAAAGGCTAAGTAATTTTAGTAGCCTTAACACTGCGCTAATGTATATTATTGTTTTAACGTTTTTTTAGTCCCGTGACTTTTTAATTTAGCAACTGATTTCATTTTGCATTTTTCGGTCCATATTTGTGTTACCTTTAGGTAAGTATAACAATTTTGCTGATTTATAACAAATGAACGTTCCCTATTTACTGGCAATGGTTTCTCTAATTACGCATCAGATTTGAATGCCGTTCTTACACGAAAGCTGATAAAATTAGAAAGATTAGTAAAACAGACGAATTCTCAAATCACAGACGGTCTACTTGGCAGCCTATTATTTTAAGTTTTCTTTTTAATGCGGAATAAATATTTATAAGGAAGAGAAATTTAAGAAGTTTTTATAGTAAACTATTGCTTAGCGAACGCATTCGTTACTATTTAAATGACTTATTTGCATATCGTATTAATTTGCATATCGTATCGTATGGAGATTGTGTAAATGGAACGGGAAAGAAATATACGGAATTCCTTCCCACGTGTGATTCAGATACTGGCTAAAACGGGTTACTTTATCCCATGTTTATACATTGAAAATTCCAAATAATACAAATTATATACAAACGTGGGTACCTACTAAGTCGCCGCTTAGGTATATAAATATTATCTAATGCTCGATGTTGATACAATTAAATAAAATTATACCATCTATTAGAAAAGTAAATACTTATATTAAATTAATTAGGTAGGCCTTCTTTGATTGTTTTTTTTAATGAAATATAACGGCAGACGGATCGCCTGATGGAAAGCGATTACCGTCGTCCATGAACACCGCAACACAACCCCGCGACACCGACAGGAGTCGCAAGTGCGTTGTTGTATGTTTCCGAACTCACGAGTCGTTGTTTCCGAACTCACGAGGAAACGAGCAGACGGATCGCCTGGTGGTAAGCGATCACCGCCGCCCATAGACACTCGCAACACCGGAGGAGTTACACTTGTAACGCCTCTGCACGAGTTTTGTCTACACAAGAATAGACATACTGATAGATATAGACAAAATGACAGCTTTCCTTCATCAATCTGTCATTTTTTCTATTCTTACGTAGAAGGAAAGCATTTATACGGTGGGTATGCTGAGCTTGCAGGTGTTGCGTTTGCGTTCCAGAACCCCAGTTCTCGTTATTATCTTACATTTTGATATTATTTTTATTGAATTATAAATGAATCGTCTTGATATTATTAACTGATTTTTGTAGTTTGGACCAATCAAAACGGGTTTGACGTTGGTTTGACGTTTATGAGAATACCATTTTGCAGCTTTAACACATCGGGACTGGATTACAATTGTATTATTGCAGGATTTAATTAACACGATCGAAAAACGACCTATTTCATGTCGGTTTTCTGTGAGGCCGTGAAATACCACGGCCATACCATACCGCCATATATATATGGCCAATACCATATCCGCTCGAGCCAGCCCATTCATGCCGAAGCATGGCTCTCCCACGTTTAAGTAGCATTTGAGAAATCGGTCGTAAGTAAATACCTAGTATTCATGAGGATAATAATACTCCGAAACTACTGGCCCAATTTTTATGAAATTTCGTACGGGCATAGAGTAGACCGTGGAGAAGGCTTCTTTTTATCGCAGAAAAATGTACAGTTCACGCGGGACTGTCGTTTGCGCGCATGAAGTAGCGGGAAACGTGTATTATTTAATAGTTTCTTATAATGGCATCGTATAACATTTCTCAGCATAAAGCATACTGCGAATGTGCTTACAAAGATAATAAGGAGCGTGTATGATATTATCGAGTTCTCCAGATAGCCCTGACAGACAGACACGCACGGGAAATGGTTATTGCGAACACGTTTGACGGAATTCCCTAATTAATTATTGCCTAAATTACCAAAAGGTGCATTTATATTGAGGATATGTTTGTACGAAAAGGTATAAGTAACTTTACGTGATATTGAATTGTACACTGCTTTAGGCGTGTTGACATTTTTTTTGGGATAGGGGAAAAACCGTTGAACTCGCTACTCTGTTACTGGTGCGGTATGAGGAAGGGCGGGGCGACCGGTTTGCGCGCCGCATGCGTTCCTGAGCGCTATTGTTTTTTTTACTAGTTTAAGGTCGCCACTTATGTGTACACCAATAATTAATAATAAAGGTCTTTTAAACTAGGCAACGGATTTCAATGTCCGTTGTTTTAGGGTTCCGTATCCAAATTGCAAAGGGTAAAAACAGGTCCCTATTACTAAGACTTCGATGTCTGTCCGTCTGTCTGTCACCCAGGCTGTACGAAACTGAAACTTTAGATCAATGTTGATGAAATTTGTCACAGCTATAGAATATAGGAGGAAGGACATAAGCTACTTTTTATCGCGACAAAATGTACGGTTCATGCGAGATCTTTAGTTGCGCGCACGTAGGCGCGGGAAGCATCAAGTCTATAAACGTCAAGTTAATCTCCGGTTAACCGCAACCGAATGCGGCGGTTGTACGGTTCTTGTGCCTCGATCGGTTTACCACAAAGTAGACAATCTTGATACTTTATATAAACCGACTAATTATCTGTCGTAAACGAAAAGAATGGGAGAGTATGTTTGTTAATGTTATTCTTTTCACCCAAAAAAAAAAAATGTAGCATTATTTCACTTTTTAGGGTTCCGAAGTAATCAAGGAACCCTTATTGTTTCGCTCTGTCCGTCCGTCTGTCTGTCTATCAATCTGTCCGTCTGTATGTATGTCTGTCCGCGCTTCTAGCTTCTTTTAATTATAATTAAATGGATGAAATTTGGTATAGTTATAGTCTGTGTATAGATCTCAGTTTTGGCATCATAAAATAATAATAATTTTATATTTCAGGGGTCACCATACATGGGAAGTGGGGATGGAAAATTTATTTTCATTCTACCCCATCGTGTGGGGTATCGTTGAATAGGCCTCTTTAAATAAAGGAAAAGTTTCATGAACGACGTTTTCACAAAGTCAACCATTTACGAGTAATCGGACTCCAAATTGGTTTATAAGTTGGTCCCCGCCCTGACATCTCTCAACTATGAGGCTTAGAAACATGCAGTTTTCCATGCTAATAGATAATGTTAAAAACTGTTTAGGAAAATTATTTTGAACGAAATCGGACAGCAACTTTTGAAGTGATTTGAAAAAATATATTACGCGATTATAGTTACGGAACCCTCCTTTGACATGTCCTGATATGCTCTTGGTTAGGTTATTTAAGAACTAGGTACACTACCACATACACACATAATATTATATAAAAAACACTGTTTCGCTTTTGATGTTTCCAACACATTGACATCAGGACTTGAAGTATAGGTCTCGGAGTAATATCGGCGGGATAGTCTTTTTCAGCGGGAAGGTATCAATGAAGGGCAATATCTGTTTATAAGCAAAATATTATTTCGTCACTAACACCAATAATTAAACGAGCTACGGGCGACAAGTTTAAATAAACATCAAAGAAAATCGTTCGGTAGGTTATAATTAAAACTAACTTACTTATTAATTAAATTAAAACTAACTTAACTAACGGACTTAAAAATAAAACCAACTTGAAGGCTATTTTTAACTAGAAAAATAATATTTTACAATGACTGTAGTTATAGGTATGAGAAATAGACATATTTTAAGTACCTACCTTAGATTAGTTTTTGTTCAATATTATTATCCGCAAGAACACAATAATTACTTTGTAGCTCTATTAATGGTCGTTCTACTCGTCGGTACCGATACCGAAAAAAAAATATAGGTAGGTATTTAAAAATAAAATATTAAATAAATCGAGTACTACGGTCTCTCGAAAAAAGGCTTACAAAATTTTGTACACTAAAACTCATTTTGTTCTTAAAAGTTATTAAAATAATTGCTGTAACAAAACTTTCCCTAAAACCAAATGAATTTACGTTAGTTAGATACGTGTCCCGAAGCATTCGGTGCTGTTTTACCCTAACGCTTTCATTGATGTTTCCTATTCATCAACAGATGGCGCTGATACAAACAATGTGTTACTAGTAGTTTATATTTTTAGTTTCACGTGATGAATTTAAAAGACAAAAAATAATTTCAAAAATAAATATTACGTATTTATTTTATATGCTTGATTATTGTAATACCAGCTTTTTTTCATAAATAATTATTACTTTCTAGTTGGAACTCAATAGAGTAAGTTGTTATATTTCACGTTAGATGGCGCTACCATTCTTATAAGAAACTTGTTTTGAGTTATGCTTTGCTGTTAAAGAAATAATTTAAGACAAAATATGTTTATATATATAATAGATTTTTAAAATAAAATAACTATGATCGTAACATCAACGAAAATTTTAGTTACATAATTTAATTTTAAAAATATTTTAGTTCATAAAAAGTTCCAAGTGGTAGATAGAACTATAAAATATTAAGTATTAAATAAGTAGTTAGTACCTACTAACTACCAACATAATAGTAAGGAATAAAATAAAGCGCAATTGGAAGTTTTTTGAACTCCTTTTTTTTCCGCAACATTAGTTTCATATTACGATCAGTAGATGTCGCTAGGTGGTTCTATTTTCAGTTTTTTAATTTATAAAAAAGTAGCATTCCGGGACTGCCGACATAAGCAAAAACAATAGCGCACAGGTAAGCATGCGGCGCGGTATTCGCCCGCCCCGCCCTGCCTAATCGGTATAAGGCACCAGTGTCGGTAACAGTATTGCGAAATCAATGTTTTTTCCATTCATTCAAAAAAGCTTTTATATTAATTCAAGCAGTATTATTCATTCTTCTTCAGAGAAACACTATAGAGGCGACGCGACGGTAGCTTTCTGTCAGGCGATTATTTTGCACGTTTGCCGCCTAAATAAAAAAATAACAACTTTACACAAATAACAAAAAAATAATACACATAATATTTGTAAGGCTCAAATCCACGTGCTGCAGTTTAGTTTAGTTATGTTACAAAGATAACTAAACTATTACCTATTTAAATAAGTAGCTCAACATTAGTACGCGCGGCGCTGTGTGCGTGCGCTTGTAATTATACAGCTTAAATTTGTGGCGCAGTGACGCGGCCCAGACCCAAACGCGACGCTATGTGTGAGTGACGTATCATACATTACCTAGCGCCGCGCGCAAATGCAAGTTGAAGTATGTACAGTCTACAGCATACTCGTCTATAACACATAATATGTTATAGACGAGGCATGTTGAAGTGACAACTGTCCCACTTAAACAGCCCCACTTTTGGAGTGAGTGAAAACCAAGATGGCGTAATTTTTTCTTGTATGAAGATTTGTTATAATAATAATAATAATAATAAATACTTTATTGGCAAATAATTTTTATATTAGGTATGAAACCTGCCAAACTGCGTTGCAGTTTGTCGGCAGGTATTGAAAATGTCAAATGTACGTCATCCTATCTATCTTATAATTTTGAAATCTTTGGTCTACAGTCTACACCTACTTGGATCACACTATGGTCACATTCAAGTTCAACATTAATGCTCATTCCACCATTGGCTTTAAAATACAGCATCTTCTTTTGATTATGAGTTAGAAAGATTACTATTTTAAATATATATTCTAATCAAACGAGGGCTTAGTGCCTTCTAATGACAATGTAAACGCCATTGTAAATTAACGTCGAGGCTACACGTCTACATCGTAAATCGCGCCTAACATTAGTGTGGCCGCTGATTTCTAAGCTCGCGTTTGAATTCTGCTACAAGGCTTGAATATAATTACAAGCTCCTGATTTTTGGAAGTCGGTTAAAAACTAGTTAGAACTGGATCCGCGGCACATCAAACGGCTTTCTAATGTGGTACAAACATGTATGGTAGGTACGCTGGAATTTGCTTTTAGCCCCTAGCTGTATTTTTATGCTCGAATTTGTAGCTAGTTTTTTTGGGGGCGATAATGCTCGTTGCTAGGTGAAATAAGACTTGATGCAAATTTTGAACTGTGTAGTGCTTTATAGGAGCTCCGTGGCCTAGTGGGTAGACCATTTGAATCACACTCGAGAGAGTGCAGGTTCGATTCCCAGGTTGTGACGTGTACCAAAGAGACTTTTTCAGATCTCAAGTCGGTACATTATACTGACGCTCTAACGGTGAAGGTAAACATCGTGAGGAAACCCGCACATGGTTGGCCCCAGACGTATTGACCACTCATTCCTCTGGACTAGGCTGTCAGTGTTGTGAGAATGTCGTGTGTGCTTGGGCAACCATACGACATTTAGAAACCAACTGTCCCAGGAACTACAGTATTTCAAGAGTGGTTACTTCGCTCGGAGAATACTGTATAAATCCTCCAATAACGGATGAAAAGACCTAAGTTTTGTTTTGTACTTTATATTATTCTTATTGGAACTTTTAATGCATGTCATAGTCAAAAAGTATTTTTTTTTTAATTAAAAATTGATATTTTTATACAATTTCTGAACGTCGGTCTACAATCTGCATTATGCCTACCACCGGTTCGGGAACTAGCCCGGCGAGAAGAACCGGCGTAAGAAAATCGCGCGGGGCCATCTTTTTTCAAAAAGATGGAAAATTTGTTCTTTTAAAAATATAAAAAAGGCATATATATAACAATGTTATGACTAAAACTACATAACAAGAGTACAATAATATATGTAATTTAGAAGTAGCCTTGCAGGGGGCCACCTCATTCCCAAGGTGTGCTCTTCTTCTTTCATAAAATGAAAATAAAAAATTCCATGAATGGTTGAAAGTCCTTAGTTTAGATTAGGAAGTAAAGTTGATATTTCGATTTTAGCTTCGTCAACGGTAGCAAGGTAACATCAAAGTAGTAACTAGTAGCTGACTCCTCCATACTATTTGACGACCTCTGTGGTTTTGTGGTTGGCACGTCGGCACTCAAGCTGGATGTCGCTGGTTCGAAACCCGCCGAGGGAACACATAGTTTTCGGTGTTTCTGGGTCATGGATGTATATTAAATATGACTGTGTATAATTTAACATACATCTGAAATAAAAGTATAGTATAAAAGTGAAATATTTACTTAGAGTTGTCTGGTCACACACACACACACACACACAAGTTCATCGGATACTTACCGCGGCGCCAGACTGACGAGGTGTGAAGCGTCCGTAGATATTATTATATTATTTTTTTTACTAAAAAATATGTAAAAGTTTATGTTTTTTGTGTAAGCAATAGCTTCTGTTGATGATACACGTGGAGTGCAAAATATTATAAATTAATATTCTTTGACGCCTCGCTCGTAAGTCGATCACTGCAGTACTCCGCTGCATTTACATAATAATCGTCCTTGTACACTCGCGCACAAAAATTTCAGTTTGAGTTTGAACCCCCTTCCACCATGGCCGTCGCGCGAGATTTTCCTAGAAGATGTTGACTACGTGACAAAAACCTAAGCCCCTCCCATAAAACCTTTAAAATGCATATGAGATTGACACTTATTAATTTTTCATATTTTTATTTATTGTTTGTTTGTTTTTATTTGTTTGTTTGAGTTGTCATCCCGGGAAAATAAACGGTTTCCGTCAGATTAACTTTTGCGCTCACGAAGTTGCCGGAAGCATCTAGTTAAGACTAAAAACTTGACACAGTTTTTATTTTGCTCAAGTCAGTTACAGAACGTCGAAATTTTGCCCTCTCGCTTTAATATAATGATTTTATATTCCAAAAAAAAACCGACTTCCAAAGTAAAAATGCACAAAAAAATATGAAATACAACTTATTCTCTAAATAATTCCTCTTTTAAATTCGGCTAAAATTGTAACTATTTCTCTACTCAATCTTCATTATTTTTAAGTCGGTACCATCCCGAACAACATCCTGTTAAAACAATATTTTATAGAACTCACGTTCAAGTAGGCTGGTACCGACTTCAAAATTATAAATAAATAAAAAAAAATACCGTTTACTTCAGGCTGCATAGGCCCATATTATAAATACCTTATAGACTAACATACATATATAATAAACTAACACTAACATTAAACACGTAAATTATGTTGATTGACTAGAGAAGTTGTTAAAATATTCGACGAATTTAAAAGGGGAATTATTTAGAAAATAAGTTCATACTATTTGTGCATTTTTACATTGGAAGGAAGGTTTTTATTTTTTGTTTAAAATAATATTTTTCTTTTTTTTTAGTTATATTAGTATCCTTTTAGTTATATTATTAAATTATTAGATTTTAGAAATTAGACACAATAATAGCACTCTACTGTGTCGTGTATGGCTACCGTGTTACACGAGGTACTTACTATCTCGTACAAAAAGTGAAAGTTTGCGAGGAATGTGTGTGACTCTTTCACGCAAAAACTACTGAACGGATTTTGATGAGATTTTGTACGGTAGTAGCTTAGGCCCTGGATTAAGAGATAGGCTACTTTTATCCAGAAAAAGTTCCAGTAGAATACTGTATTTACATGGGCAAGTTACACTGTACTGTGTAAGTATTACAATGGATTTACAAGCAAAAGCTAGGTATAATAAAATTGAATAAATAATTAGCTCCATATTCTTTCATTTGTAGCCTTTACTATGAAAAACCGGATTGTTGTCATTGTGGGACTAGCAACGTCCACAAACATCTGCAATACCAGAAGTCTTCTTGTCTTTAGGTACAGCACCGCCTGCTTACTGCTGAGGCTCGTCTCTCCTCGATGTGAGGAGGATTACACTGCAATCTCTTAGTTAGCTTTTCCAATTCGTGTCCCTAAATCAGCGACTTCTAAAGTGGGTTTGGCGGAACCTATTTTCGTACGTTCCGTAGAAAAGTTATCATAGTTCCGCTAAAATTTCTATTACCATTTGGCCCGACAAACGTTGTTATGTCTTAACTGTGAACAGGAATAAATAAATAACCAATATCTCACACCGTTTAAACCTTACCTGAACTTCCACAATTATTTCAAGACCAAAATTGGCCAAATCGGTCTAGCCGTTCTCGACTTTTAGCCAGACATTGGAATTGCAATCCATTTTTATATTTCAGAGAAGAAGAATTATCTAACTTTTAAATAATACCAAGGTAACAAATATTGTTTTTAAGTAGCTCAAAGTTAAATATGTGCTGGAAGTGTGTATTAATTTTATGAAAGTCAAATTGTTTGTTGTATGTAAAACTTTTACATTTATACATGATACTTACATAAATTTCAGTGTTGGTTGCTAATCATTTGATATGGGATTCCTTAAAACTAAAAGATATTTGGTTAATGTTCCATAACCTTTCAAGTTTAGAAGCCCCTGCTCCAAATACCTAGTTGATTTAAAGGACTCGTTTACGAAAAGTTGTTGGACAGGTTTCCGAGTATGGACAGCAAAAAATGTTCTGTGTAGTTAATTCAGACAGTGACCAAAAAAAATAAACCTTATTGCCATGCATTAAGATTCATGCGTAATAGCAAAACACCTGAATTTTTTAAGGACTCTTTATGCTTTTTTCAAATAATATTTTAATGTCGGTAGATTATTTTGACGTGACAACGTCTTATAATTCGATGGAGCCGGCTGCACGCACGAAAAAACATGACTCATGCGGCGTTACCGGCGCTACCTCGCTAAACGTGACTCATGCGGCGTTACCTCGCTCTGAGACGTTCCATTTTCTTATGACGTTGTGACGTTCAACTATCGTCAGTAAACCGACTTTACAAACAACCGATTTTTTAATCTAATTTATAATCGCTATCTTTTGGGGAAAATCTTCTTATCTTTTACATTATAAGCTACAGCAAACTACTAGCAGATAAATGATCCTAAACACGACCTGTTTGTTTGTTGTAAATTTTGTATGAAGAGGTTCTGGAAAATTGTTTTATCATACTAAAAATCATATTTTTTAATATTTCTTAGCCAATTTTTAGATAAATAAGTACTCTATTTGTGACAGTTGTTAGTTTTGTAGGATTTGGTTTCATTTGGTCGTAAAATGCACAGAAAACAGACAATTTATGTTAAATTCGTAAACATGCCCTTAAAGATATCGCTACATTTGATATTTCTATATTTAATGTAATCTTAATTTTAGTCAATCTAACTCCTATAAAAAAATAGCTGTTCAGATTTCATAGATAAGTAATATTATAGTCGAACATACACTTACGTCTTCGAAGGGTGAGAAAAAAGTCCGGATATATTTTTGACAAAGGATTTCAGACTTTATTTCAAGCGGATATAGTTTAAGGTCGAACTTGTAAGAAGTAAGAAATTCAATTAAAACCTTAATATTGATATGCTGTAGTTGGATGTAAATAATTGTTGTGATGATTTTTTTATCTGTGCATCGCCAAAGTAAGATCTTTTTACAAAAATAGACATTATTGCAGTGAGATAAGTTTCATAATTCAAAAAGCCTTTTTTATTGTTAGTGTCGGATAGGGTCGTGAAATTGAGGGTCTGTTTCACAAATCACAATATTCTTACAAGTATCGGATAGCTTATTTACGTGTTCTGTCACATTCTAATATTACGTGAGTGTATGAATATGACGTCATATCTGAAACCTATTAGACGATTGTGGAAACAGGCCCTGATTCCTGAAAGTTGTAAAGACCAAATTACGAATTATTATGTAAGTTCTATATTTTTTAATTCTTTTCCAATTTTTTTTAGAAAAAAGTGTCCTTTCTCTGTACATAAAGATTAAACTCACTATATATGTATAACACTTAAATCTTATGTCTATGATATCTGAACAATACTAAACAATTTTTAATAAAAACTATAACCCTACTACGTAAATTATACAGCCTATGTTACCCGGGCTATATTTACGAATCCATTGACAATTCATTTATTAAAATCGTGTCAGTAGTTTAGGCGCTACGATGGATCAAACATACATACATATACTGCAAACATCATTACGCTTCCTTTTGGCTTCGCGGTAGTCGGGTAAAAAAATCCTTTAAAAAAAAAAATCAATGATTTGTCTTGACCCCTCCCCCGTCTATATTATATTTTCACTGATTGACTAAGTTCTACCAAACACCCTGTATTATGTAGCTGGGATTTATAAAATCACAAAACATATTTTCAGAAACAAAATTTCGAATCGCACGTGTGTCACTGTGAATTTTTAATTTTTTGAATATCAATATAATTGCACATATTATTATGTATCTCTGAAACGGTAGGTATTTTACTAGCTTTTTGTACGTGCCAGCCCTGCTAAAGATACTGATCTACATGCGATCCACGCACTTGCCGGTCACTCGTATGTATTGTGAAATTAAATTAATTATACGCTAAAGTATATAATTACTGATACAATTTCAACCGTGTTATCACCTGGACAATTATATGGGGTCAATTTGACCCTTTGTTAAGTCGCGACACAAAATTTAAACACCCTGGAAGCTACTTTTGACACTTAAATAAAAACGGTACCATTGTAAGCTTATTTTTTTTTTATTAAACAAGCATGTTTTTTTTCTATAGACACAAAAATTCAATTGTAAAAATGTATATTTATTATTATCCAAAGTAGGGCTTCTTATGAATCAGAGAACTTAGTTGAACTAAGGTTGCGTGCTTGAGTTTTGAGTAGTACCTAAGTAGTATTTTCAACTCTACATTCAGAGAGCTAGGAGCTATGATGAATCTTATCTAAATCTGTCCATTCGTATTAAAAAAATGTATTGTAAAAAGTGAGGAAGTATTTTGGTGAATTAATTGTTATACAGTGTATTAGAAATATACAATAATATCTTTATCTATACAAATAAGTATCTGATTGTAATTTAAAATTAACAGCTATCCACTAAATGCATTTAAGATAAATGTATATACGGTACCTACACCTAAAAAGCAATTTTGACCAGATATTCGTTGGTAGGTAGCTGATGTTATAAAGAGTAACATAAGCTTATCTTACCTCATCCTTTAAAAAAATAGGGATTCGTTTCCATTAATAGTTCCACGCCAACGAAGTTGCAGGCATCAGCCTGTTGGAAATAATTCTTGTTTCGTTAAAACAAACAATGTAGTGCAAATAGATTTCTAAGTGACACAAAAACCACACGCTATCAGTATTAAATTACAAAAAAAAACTTAACCCAACATTAATTCCTTTTTTTGCCCCACACTTTCGTTTTTCTTTCGACATCTGTGCTGCGTTTTTTTCTTTTTTTTCACAATTGCGTACGCAAAGGTAAAAAAATAGAAGGGTAAGTGAACTAGTGTTATGCAAAGTAGATTATTTGCATGAAACATCTGCTTCCGCTTCCTGTATAGTTCTAATTATTTCTAATTAATCAAACGCTTTTCGCAATTCTATAGACTTTTATAGCTTTTGTTTTACAGTCCAATTATATTATGGCTTTGAAGGGTTAATGAAATTTTATGGCACTAATATAATTATAACCCATGGGGATCATATTATTATAACTATGATGTAAAAATTAACCATAACTTAAAATGTGCTTGGTGAACAATAAGGAAAACTGAAATTCTGGAAAACTTTAGATTTTAGAATCCTATTTAATTTATATGAAATAAAACAAAAACCAATCATATTTTGATTTACTTTACAAATTTAATTTATAAAAATACAATAACTTCTAAATTAAAAATAACAATCAATATAATAATATATTGTTATGTAGGTAGGTATGTGCTTAAATTTAACTTAGATTACAAAACACAATTAAGTAACATTGTGTTACTTTTTAATTACATTAGCAGATAAAGAATTTGTACACTGGTAAAATAAAATAGGTTACTGCACTTTTCATTTTTTTTTTCAAAACTATAGAAGATAGAGATTTGAAACAAAATACGTTCTATGGTAAATTTTATCAGCTTTCCACAAGTTCAAAATCTGTAACTTTTGTAGTTCCGAAAAAAGTGGTGTAGTTCTTTCTTTGGCATAGGTTTTTTATATTAAATACATTAAGTAATAAAATATTAACCGCTACTGACTTATTATTTCTACTACTATCCTCTAGTTACTATTAACGAGATAAAAGAGTTAAGGGGTCGCATTGTCGGCAAGATGGGAACGAATTTGAATATGTATTGTCGGCATAATTTATTCAAATTCGCCGACAATGGTGTTTGTAATTTAATAATTTTTACATTTTAACGGTGAGAAAAAGCTCAGGTAGTTTTTATTCGCTGGTTAGTTATTATTATTATTATTTAGAACGTAGAGGGTGCACAACACGTGTACCAATGAGACTTTCCTGGTTTCGCTAGTAGTACATATCCTTACTAATATTATAAATGCGAAAATTTGTGTGTATGGATGTACATTTTTATTCTCTTTCACACAATAACTACTGAACGGATTTTGATGAAAAGGTAATAACAAAGTAATACAAAATGTACGGTTAACTCGGTATTTCCTTTTGCGTGCACGAAGTCGCAGGCAACACTTAGTATTATAATAAAAGTATTGGGTAAATGTGTTTTAAAACCATCAGTCCAATCTTTGACCATATTATTACAATACTGGCTTCTGCCCGCGGCTCCACTCACGTAAATATAGTGTCCAGGGGAACAAAAGTGTATACGTGTTAATTCGGAGCTTAAACCAAATTTCATTAAAATCCGTTCAGTAGTTTGTGCGTGAAATAGTAACAAACAACCATCTATCAATCCATCCTCAAAAACTTTCACATTTATAATAGTAGAAGGATTATTCAAAAAAAATTTACAGCTCCTTGTGTCAAAAGTATTTAAAACCATTTTAAATAATTAATTAAAGTATCCATAGACAATTAAAGGAAAGGTGTTAATGTAGTCAAAGTAAGGGCTCGTGCTTACTTTATTTAATTACGGCCCTAAATTAAAAGATAAGGTATCTTGTAATAAATCGTCATCATTCGATAATAATTGTATCCTTTGTAAGTTAAACGAGTAATATAAAGTTAAATAAAGGGTAGGGTTTGTTACAAGACTTTCTAAATCCATCATGTACCTACTTACATTTTTTCCAATTTTAGCTCAAAATGAAACTAAAATAAAATCAAACATCTTTTACGAATGAACAAAAAAATCTTCTTTTGATATCAAAAAAAAAAATGAATTGTGGAGACTCGTTTTGAGCATTAAAAGCTTATGATGTTTTGCAAAAGACATTACACAATCCTACTACTATTATAATATGTTAAAGTTTGTGAGGATAAATGATGGATGGATGTTTTTTACTCTTTCACGCAAAAACTACTGACTGGATTTTGATGAAATTTAGTATGGTAGTAGTTTCAGCTCTAGATTAACACATAGGCTACTTTTTATCCCGAAAAAGTAGTGTTCCCGTGGGATACTGTATTGATGCGGACGGAGCCGCAGCAAAAGCTAGTAACCTATATTACGTACGTACGATCGCCGACGGACCCACGTTCGCATCTCATTGCCAAGGTATCTGTTTTCAGATCTACAGGACCTTGACCACGGGCCATATTTTGAAAGAAATGTACACATTGTTTCCATAATAGGTGTTAAGTGAATAAAGATGTCGTTTACATGATATGTATTACGGCCGAACACTGAAATGCTAATCAAAATTAAGAGCCCTCCTATTCACAGGCTGTCTCTGTATCTGCTAGCCGAAATGACAAGGACAACATGTGACTTGAGCGTCACTTAATTTAACTATCGTTCCAGTATTCGGCCGTAAGACTATTGAAAACATGCTACATAACAATACTAGATTTTGGCCGCATTTCCGCCTGCGTGAGGACAGTATCCCACAGGAACATTACTTTTTCGGGTGTATAAAAAGTAGCCTATGTGTTGATCCAGAGCTTACTACAACAATACCAAAAGTCATCACAATCCGTTCAGTTGGTTTTGTGTAAAAGAGGCACAAACACCCAGTCATCGTGACAAACATTCACATTTTTAATACATAGTGAATAGTATAAATAAGTGCGGAGGCTAGTTTAAAATCTAGAATTCATTCTACATACAATATAACAGATTAATTTTTCAGACAGCTGACGGCTTGGAAGTCTTGGAACACCAAAACGGGCGAACCTACTCCTGAAAATAAAACAAATAATGCATTAAAAGTACTTAGTTTTACAACCTTTTCATTCCAGAGAAACGTTTTCTGCTTCTTTGAAAAAGGAATACCTTTTTCAAAGAAGCAGAAAACGTGAATAATACCTGACCTACCTGAATAATAATTCAGGTAGGTCAGGTATTAGATAGCTATTGCGTTTTATAACATTATTGTATTCCAAAACACACACAATTTTAAACATTGATCCAAGATGGTTAGTTGCTATAGTGCCTTGTAGGCACTAAAAATATTAAGTATTCAATAAATCACACAAATAATAATTTAAATAGCGAAATTATAAGAAAAAATAACACAAAAATACACCTTTATCAGACACCGAAAACCTTTTCCACACCACACCATTTCTGTTCTCTGCTAAGTAAAATGGCGTAGTTCGGCCATATTGGATGCGCCGTCTAGATGCGCAGTGTACCGAAAACTAACCCCTACTTGTTACCACGCGATTCACCCACGCGATATTTTGTATTCGTGTGCTATTTACAAAATTCGATCTTATTTCCATCGGGTACGTTTGATTTTACTTTATTTTTTTATTCGCATTTTTTAAATTACAATATAATAGGAACGCCGATATGCGGTACGTACAATCCAAATTCAATTCTATTCCAATGTGATAGAGTTTATTTTATTGATTTTATTATTGGCAGTTTCTCAGATAGAGACGGTCAGTTTTGGACTTTGTTACATTGAAGTAAAGTTGAAATTTCAATAGCATACGAATGAAAAACCGTGACAATAGGGTTGTAGGTGTGCTATCGATACACGCGAAAACCTTGTTATCTTTCGATGTGTGTTTGTATTTGATAAAGAAAGGGTAACGTCATCGCAACATTGAGTTTTCACCTATGAATGTGACATTTGAAATGCGCGCATATGTGTGCGTTTAATAAGAACAAATTCTCGTTTTGATATATTCATTTTTCCATGTCAGTGGTCGGAATTCTGAATCCTGGGAATTGTGACATATTATTTATTTACAATATAATATGTTACATAGCTACTTATTTTCATTAAGAGCCTCATATTGTGTTCAACAGCTTTCGTGGTCAAGTGGTTTGAAGCTTGGCTCTCGACTCGGAGGTCGCGGGTTCAATTCCCGCGTTGGAACAAAAAAAAATGTTTTTCCAAGTTTGGTTAGGAAAATGTAGGCTGATCACCTAATTGTCTGACAAGAAAGATGATTCATGCGTCGGATGGGCATGTAAAAAGTCGGACCTGCGCCTGATCTCTCGCCAGTCGTGTCGGTCATCCGTTCCACTAGGTTACGAGAATTAAGGAAGGAGAGAATGCTCTTGTGTACTGCGCACACACTTGGGCACTACATAATAACTCCTGCGTAGCTGGCCTGGTTTCAATTAAATCGGCCACCGTCACCGAAATCGGTGTGGGGAGCTATTATCTGAGCCCTTGCATGTTTGTGCACCACATGTTATAATTTTATTTTAATCAAATATAATATATTATATTATTACTATTTATTGCATTTCATTTATTTAAATATATATTTTTTATATATTTTATAATTACATAAAATCATTTTATGTGAGTATTCTACTGCGCTGTCGCCTTGAGTGGTCTGTCCCACGCCTGCCAACAGATACGGATGCACAGAATATCAGGGACTGTGGTATTCCTCAGTCATTTACCTGAGTGGACTCCTTTTCAATGGTTTGAGCATTACACCACCTACCTATCCCTTAGCAACTCTACAGTTAATTTTTACCTAATCTTAATGTGATGTAGTTGTGTAATGTAATGTCCGAACTTTTTTTGAATAAATGTCTTATTATTATTGTAATTGCTTATCATGTGCTTGTGGACACTGGCTTCCCATGAGCGGTGATCGTCGCACATCGGGTACTCAAGTCCCATACTTGGTTTTCCCCGTGCAAAAGCGTAGTTTTAATTCATCCTTTATCCCGAATGGAATCGAGTGTAAGTGGAGCCTGAAAAGATCCATAAATAAGAACAAATGGTGTGCCCCAAGTGTTGTTACTTGGTACGTAATTGATGGAGAGACGTCACAAGCAAAACTGCACCATTTATACTAGCTCGCAAATTCTTCCACGCGCTAGTGCCGTGCCGGTCGCAATCGATAAAATGTGCGATGATTTTGAATATGGTGTACGAATTACGATAGTATGTCATTATATCGATAAGTTGACGTATGATTTTCTCTATTTATTTAATGTGAATTTTGCATTCAGGTCAATAATTGCTTAGCTACATGTAAAATTTCAATAGATTAAATATGATTTTCAGATCCTAGTGATGGAGTTTAAGGCTAATGAATATAAAAATATTAATCAATATTATTGACTTAATAATATCATCTGCGATAAGATGCGATAACTTTTATCTTTAATAGTTTTTCACTTTGAACATATTTTAGATTTTAAAATAGTGTGAATGATTATTAATTTTACGTTCACAAAATATATTCTGATTGGTATAAGGAAACAAGATGAAAATCACATTTCAGGCTTCAAAATATTTAGATTCTTAACGTTGAATCATTTTGAATCTGAATGAATTGTTAGTTTTTTCCACTTCATATTTAAATTTACTGCAACATTTTTTTTTCTATTATATATAGCATTTTAAAGGATTTATGATAATTACGGCCAGTAAATATATCGATGAATTCCCATCACTAAGACGTGAACGAATGCAGTACATTTGTTTCAGTCTCGATTACTGTAAGTATCCGAAAATAAGAACACAAATTATACACAAAACTAGGCGTAGTTTTGTATTACTAGTGTTGTTACATCGATGGAGTTTTTGCAAAATGATACGAATGTGTAAAAAATTGATGGCCCTTGGGCAAATAATAAGGCCATTTCTAGGGTTCCATACCCAAATGATAAAACCGGGGCCCTATTAATGAGATTCGCTCTCTTCTTTATCCGTGACAGTTGAAATTTTCACAAAAAGACCGACTCGCGCTTGGCCGGTTTTGTTGACTCTTATAATTAATGGTACAAGATGTATTAGTTGTTCTAACTTATGCAATTATAAAAATACAAAGAGACCAAGTGCGAGTCGGACTCACGCAAAAAAACACTGGGAACCCCAATTAAATATTTATTTTATTCTGTTTTTAGTGTTTACTGTTATAGCGGCAACAGAAATATCATCATTATCTGTGAAAATTTCAACTGTCCAACTATTACGGTTCATGAGATACAGACATGGTGATAGACAGACGGACAGACGGATGGAAAGCTGATTCTTAGTAATAGGGTCCCGTTATTAACCTTTGGGCACGGAATCCTAAAAATGAAATATTTACCTTGGCATCTTCATGCGTAAAGGAGAAAGGTAATCTGAACCTTTTTTTCTCGATAGCAGATACGATTTTATAAGCTGTACTAACTCAAGCCTTAAAAGACGACATCTTTGGTTCAGTTGTTGAGCGCGTTAGTGCTCAAGCCGGGCGTCGCGGCTTTGAATCCCGTCGAAGGAAAAAAAAAGTTTTTCTGCGTTCCTGTGTCTCTACCTGTTACTAATGGACGTGTTTTAAAATAAGTGTAAAATATAATAAAATAGTAAATAAAAAGTATTTAATATACTTCCCGTTGTTTGTTCTCCGTAACACAAGCTCTTCGGGTACCCACTTAGCACGCCATATTCACGTGGTGTAAAGCGTCCATAGATACTATTAGACTTTTATATTTTTATTAAAATATTTACCTATTTGTAGAGCAAACTCTTAAATATCGTCTAACCACAAAACTTTTTCATTTCAAACTTCAAACAAACTCAAATAAACTTTGTAATGCAACTCCAAATGCACAACCACGCTGTTATCAAGTTAATAAACCGAAGTCGCACACTAATTGGAGTGCTCAAAAGCCGCAGGAAAGGTTTCGATTTATTTCCATTTCCTTGGCTAAACTACAAATAAAACTAAATATGTTCCGATAGTGAATCCAAGATGGCCGCCGACCCCATGTGCTTGTTATCCAGTCACTCTTTCTCGCATATTTCCCATTCGTTTTGACAGGCGACGCGGCATCGACGTATTCAGTCGTATCTGATATTTTTACATGCCTGAAAAGATGTTATTTCCATGTCGATGTTTAAATCTTGATTTATAATCTAAGGCGAATATAAATTATTATAATTTATATTCGCATAATTTTTATTATAATCCTGTTGTGTTAACTGCATGTTAGTTCATGAACTGTGATATAAAATGTAGCAAAGCATTTGCTACTAGACAATATATTTATAAGACTGTAATCTATAAGTAGCCGCAAAATCATGTCAATTAAACCTATTACAATGGTTTACAAAAAGTGCGGCACTTGTACAAGTCCTAGGTATTTTAGGCGATTAACCCTCAATCGCAAAAACACAATGTCTTCATTCACGCTATAACATTTTATTGTTCTATTGTCTTAGTTTAAGGGAAATAATATTGTTAATGAAAAAGTAGATCGGCTTATAATTTGTGTTTTTGTGTGGCACGTAATTGCACGCTTCGCTGTGAGAAGAATGAATGAGTGTGACAGTTTATTTTTTTTATTTTTACGGTGATTGCTCGCCGATGTGCAGTATATCGGTCCTTAAGATTTATGTCAACGATTAACAATGATTGAGCTATGAAAAATCTTGCTAAAGCTAGCCATACACGTAAGGGTGTACCTGACAGGTTTGCCGGCACAGTTACACCAGTCAGGTAAGCTTGAGCTGAGTAGTGTGGAGATCAGCACACTTGTGCGACATGCACGCTCCGGTTTACCTGTAAAACTCAACTATACAGGGAAACCTGTCAGGTACACCCTTACATGTATGGCTAGCTTTACATTGTAAAATGTACAAAATATGCGTAAGAAGTTCAAAATTATAAAAAGCGCTTCAGTGTTGTTTTTGGTAACAATATTTTAATCAAATTCAATTTAAATCTTAGAAGCTTTTTCCCACGCCTCCGCCGCGTAAATACAGTATCCAATGGGACCGCTGTACTTTTTTGGCATAGAAAGTATCCTATGTGTTATTCCAGAGCTTAAACTACTGCCATACCAAATTTCATCAAAATGCGTTAAGTAGTTTTTGCGTGAAAAAGTAACAGATATCCATCCATCCATCTTCACAAACTTTCACATTTATAACTAGCTTTTGCCCGCGGCTCCGCCCGCGTAAATTACCACGGGAACATTGCGTAAGAAACATCCATCCATCCATCCATCCTCACAAACTTTCACATTTATAATAGTAGTAGGACACCAGTATTATTAAGATAAATAAGAAATATAACATCGAATGAGCAGTACAATTTTCAGATACGAAAGTTAACCGATGAGCGTTCAGCGTACTCCCCCATCGAGATGTGAAGGGTTGCTTGTTAGACGACAATATGCAGCGATCGTATGTGGAGCCGAATTATTATTTACCGTACTGCACGGTCCTACTGGATCGTATTACCGGTTCTTATAAGAATGTATTGCCCGCGACTTTGATTGCCGAGAGTAATAAAAACTTGAATTATTCAATTCGGAGCCATTTTGATGTGAGTTTATAATAAACAATTTTTGTTTTGTATTTTAAGTGTAAATTGATTCACAGTTTTAACATATTTAACATACAACACACATAGAAAAATTCGACTCACGCCTTCGAATTTCACTCTAATGTAGTTTGCTCGTTGTTACTTAACTTTGTCAACTGATCCAGTCGGGAGAATACAATATGTAGTATGTATCTATAATAGTATGATAAAGAGGAAAGATTTGTTTGTTTGCATTGAATACGCTCCGAAACTACTGAACCAATTTTAATGAAATTTTGCACAGATATAGAGTAAACCACGGGGAAGGACACATACTACTTTTTATCGCGGAAAATTTTACGGTTACCGCGGGATTTCTTTTTACGCGTACGAAGCCGCGGGCAACATCCTATAGTTGCGATAAAAAAATGATCCTTATTGCACGACATACCTAAATATTATGCTTATTCTTGTTTTAATATTAATGTCGATATGTTAATATCATTGAAACGGTTACACAAAAACGTAACGTAACGTTTATAACGTAACGTAACGTTTATAACGTTACAAATTGTCTTTGTATAAATTTTATGTTAAAAAAAAAGCTGCTATTCTCGGAATATCATATTTAGAACATTCGCTAATACAATACACGCCTAAATGTATAATTATGTACCTAAGTATAATATAAGGTAAACAGTAATATTCTATAGTGGGTAACTAAAGGTAACAATATACTTAAAAGTTAGATTAAAAATGAAAAGTGGTCATGTTAAACTAGATATTTAGAGACTTCTGTTCGGAAAATGGTGATTTCTAAATGAATAAGGACAGTTTCAAATTATTACAAGAGTCATTTGGTACTATTGATCTTTACCTTAATATTATTTTTAATGAAATATAATGTTAAAAAATAGCTTCATAAGTTTTCCTCAAAATGTTTTCATCAAAACTTCCAATCTGTAATTGTCACGAAAACGTTTGACCTTGAAGTGAATAATTTGCAATTCATCAAAGTTTATGAATGAAAGGAATTTAAATGGCAATGAACCCTTAATCTGTTAACCCAGTAACCGACTAATGGGAACCTTGACTCAACCCTAGTTAGTATGCACGGCCTTTCTTTTAAAATCTCATGTATTAATTTGTGAATTTTCATTTAAACGAACTTTAACCTACACCCCACGCGATAAGAATAAAATTTGTAAAACGAGAAAGGGAACACCGCACTTTGTTACTCAAAAACGAAGAGTTTTAGCGCGCTTAAATAATCTTAAAAACAATTGGAATTTGAAATTTTATTTTTTTATCTTAAGATTTATTATTCAAGAATAAGAAATTGCAAATACGACGTTTTAATATTGAGAACTTATTTAGCACGTGGTACTCATGACGACGTTCGCAATTTCAGTATAAATTAGAACACTTATCTCGTCGCGAGGTTGTCTGTCTCTTTCTGTCGCACGTTTTTCCTCATAAGTTTGTTTCTTTCCCTCTCTATGTCAAGGAATAAGCATAGGGGTGGCTACGTCAGCGTTTTACTTTATCGATATTTCACGATAACACTCGAAACGGGGGTGGATGAAGGCGCCTAATAAATTGTGTATGATAAATGTGTGCAATTTTTAGAAATAGACTTGTATCGAGAAGTTCCAATATTAACTTAATATAACGATAGTGGGGTGCATCTAAGTGAAGATAGTTAGATTGGTTTTTCATTTATAAAAATGTATTTGTCAATTGCTTAAATTTAATTTATATTACAAATGATTACTTACAATATTTTTGATTGTTTTGCAAAAAATAGTGTTGGGCTCGTTTTATCGACAGTCGATGTGTAACGAGGCAGTACCAGCTCTCGTATTTAATTTAACTGCGGAAGCAACAGGTTATTAGCACGGAGCTTTCCCGCCTAACTTTCCGGGCGTTCACTTTTTAAATTCCTCTCTTTCCCTTTCTAATTGGATCGCCCTCTCTTTTGCCCGTCAATGAATGGAACTTGTTGCTCGTAGAATCATTTGGCATTTAAGACGCATTTTAAATGTCACACATATTTAGCGCGCTGTTACCGGACGAGGCTGAATTTTCGCGATTGTTACTTCAACCGAATTTTCCGGTCCCCATCTCCGTTTGCCCGTGAAACCTACTTTAGCGTTATTTTACGGTCCAATACCTCCTTTCAAGTGTAAAAATTAACACGGTCGGTGGTTTATAAATTTTAACTCAATAATTTGAACTCGTAGCCTTCATTTTGCCTTTGTTTCGTCGATATTTCACTTCAATAAACTAATGTAATATGCTCCTTGGAGCGAGCAAAGGTTACCTCTGGATATCAGTTATAATGTAACGTTTTATGACAAATTGCTTAGCGTATCCAATTTCCATATCAAACTTCACGTTATATCACGCAATACCCTTTTTTCATTTTATTCCGACATAAAAGCGAGACTCCATAGTCATGTGGAATGAAGCCCACACCATTCCTTACTCTCGAACCTACACGAATCTACATACATAAATATATTTCTGTTCACCACCCAATACATTTTATCTATGTTACCGTTGCCTTACTAGAAAGTTTTCCGTCCTACACTGTCGTATCTACAAACCTGAGGCATTGGAAATTTAAATCTTATGCGACTGCAATAACATCGAATTTGTCCCGGTGCTAGGGCAGGAGCTATGTCGATAAATTCGTCGAACCGCGATCAAGTCTCACGACGTATTCTCAAGGGGTGAACGTAGTTCTTGCGCTTAGATATAAAGAAAGGTAGATACTTATGAAATTCGAAGGAAAAACCACCCTCGCTATACGTATAGCGCAGTCGATTTGGTTTTCGCCGAGGAAATTGTAGCGTAGTTTGAACGGGACATTCGCTCCTCGCACGTCGACTTGAGACGACGATTTTCTCGAATTTCCTTCGGGACTCGTCTCCGGTTTTCAAATTTGAATTCGTTTTATGTTTTATTTTATATGTGAACCACTTTAATTTGGATTTATTTTGACTCTTTCTTTTTTTTCTGCTTTTAGTGTTATTAAATAAAAACCGCGTCGCGTAAAACAATGTTCGTGTCATCGGACAGGTAAGAATAAATTTGTTACTATAAATATGTAATGTCTCAATTCTCGACGGACAAATTTTTATTTCTAGATAATATGTACCTATTAAAATGGAACTTCTTCAAAAATAACAATAATTCGTTATTATGTAAATTGTAAATTACGAATAATAGCTGAATATTGTAAATGATCCGTTACATTTTAAACATTTAACACTCATGTAAAAGTCTAAGAAATGTCTTGTCAAAGACAATTAAACGTAAACACATGTTTTATTAATTCTCACAATAAAAATGCAAATTCTAACTGTTTAACAATGACATAATGTTAGTTATACGGATTTTTTATCAAGTTAGTCCCACCTTAGTAACTGTACTTTGCATAACTCGTAACTTGATATAAGGGCATTCATTATATAAGGTATATCTTACAGTTTCATGTAGCTTTTACGATTAACATCAAAGTTAATATATGTTACTAACTATATAAAGTTTCTCGTTTTATACTGTACTAGAACGAGAAATTTATAGTAAAATAGTCTCTTATTAATTTCATGGCTCAACTTCAAAACTATAAATAGTATTATGGTGATTTTTTTACTATCGCAAATATTTAAATAAATTTAATTTAACGAGAAAAGATTTCTCTTTGAGTTACAAAATAAAGCTCGGTATTACAAATTTTTTATTTTTATTTGGGATGTAAAGTAAGTTCGGTCATTAGAAAATCTGAATGCGAATTTTATTTTACTGATATGGTGAGGTACATATACGTATGTGGAATAGTTCGGCACCCTCTAGAACGACCCTCCCGCACAATCGTACATACATCACATACATAAATAGGGTTCCATAAATCGATACTACGCATGAAATTTTCAACTATCGATACAGCTTACAACGTTTACCTGCAAAGGAATATTTAAAGGAAATAACTCATTTGGCGCGTCACTAAATTAATTCAATAGTTTTAATTTTAAATCGTTTTGGTTTATAATGTGCACTGGCCAGATTTTAACTTTAATTTTGATTTTATTAAATTATTATTTTTTAACAAGGCGATTTTCAAATAATAAAATTGTATAAACATGAAAATTAAAATAATATCTGTCTACACATAGGTTCATGTAGCGTCTTATTACATTTTAAGTAGTTAAAGTAACTCAGTTTAATATATAAAAATAAATTTTCCCGATCTTAAGTCACAAATACACAACTTCTACATGACATTATTACACAAAAAGTGGACAATTATCTGTAACAAGTTGACGAGTCGTTATTTATTATCTGACCAAACCTGGTCAGGCAGTTTATTAAACGGCCCATTCCTATCATAAAATTTTATTTAGTTGTTCGTATTTAAACATAACCTAATAAAGACTGGATGATTGAGGAAATTATTATATTTCAACTATAATGAGGAAATTATTATCTTACATGTTAGTATTATAGTAGATGTGACATTTTGAAATAACAATTTGTTCCCAAAGGGCACGAAATAAGAATACTACTTCAAAGCATACGTTAACCTTGAACCTAGTCAAGGTTAGTTACTATAAATAATTAATATTATTTTGAAACGGTTATTCTAAAACAAAACTTTAAAAAACATTACGTGCTTTATTATTAACTAGATGTTGCCTGCGACTGTGTGCGCGCGCAAGGATATCCAGCGGGAATCGTACATTTTGCCGCGATAAAAAGTACCTTTGTACTTCCCCGTGGTCTTATCTAGATCTGTGCGAAATTTCATCAAAATCGGTAGTTTCGGAGCCTATTCAATGCAACCAAACGAACAAAACTTTCCTACTTATGTTATTAGTATAGAAGTATAGATAATTAGATTTCAATTTTCTACTCGTTTTGCATTCTTATTAGAACTTCTGACTCAACAAAATGTATTGTGTGTAAAAAAAAACCACACAAATAGTTGGCAGGATCTTCATAATATATAGCAGAATTTAGTTCTGTTACTGATACTAGCACATACAATTTATTTGATTTGGCCGTTTTTACACAGTAGTACAATCAAAATCGTGGGAGAGCCATGCTTCGGCACGAATGGGCCGACTCAACTGGATAAATACCACGGCCTCACAGAAAACTGGTGTGTAAAACGTTTGTGTTGCGTTTCGCTGAGTGAGGTCACTAAAGGCTCCGAGGGAAGTTAGGGATTTTAAGGACCACGAACGCAATTGTGATTATAGATGGGCGGCGGTAATCGTTTACCATCAGGCGGTCTGTCTGCTCGTTTTCTGGCCCATTTCACCGACGACTTGTTCACTTTTACGTAAAAAGTATCTACTATGGCAAAGACTAAAAGCTTGACAAACATATAGAATAACTAGGCTCTATATATTTGGTATCAGGGATAATACCATTACCGACCCCACCCCCAACTGTCAATCGATCAAACGACCAACATGTAGGTACCTATCAGTTCCCATCGCTGAACCATTCCCAACTTTATAACAAGGGAATAGAGTCGAAAATGGTGCGTAGTTCCACATATTATATGAAGGTATATTAGGAAATATATTGGATTACATAATCCATTAGGATATTGTTTTATTTGTCGCAATTTTAATCTGTCAAACATCACTAAATTTTTTTAAGAAAACAATAATTTTAACCACCTATTCTCATTTGGTAAGTAATTTGGTAAGTAGTTTCAACATTAACCTCTACTAGTGTGGCAGAGTCGTTTTTATCCAAATCTGTTTAAAAAAGTGGCGACTACTAACCAAAATACTATAATGTACAATTTTCTATTATGTTTTTTAAAATAATATATAATATTTAAAATATTATATATATATATATATATAATATTTTAAATCTTTATTTAAAGGCTCTTCATCATATGGTTATGTCGGCCTAGGTTATTTCTTACAATTATTTTAATTCAGATCCATGGAGAAGTGGAGATAATCAATAGGTAAATTGTTAATCATATTTTTTATGAATTCATATTCGTTTATTTGGAATATACCTACTGTACCATATTCTTAGCAAATAAATAAATGAATTGAATTGAAATTAATTCAAATAATATTATTTAACGTATTATTATAAGTATTTACCGCACTTGCCGTGCATATCTATGCAATATGCGATCTATTCCGATGTAATCCAGGTGTAATTAGGTACGTTTACCTACATCTAAGCTAATAATCTTTGGTCGCCGTGGGTAATTGTTTCTTTGTAAAATTCCTAATGTCCTTTTACTATGTCAAGTGCTTCACATGTAAAGGTATAGAATATATATTTTTATGAGTAACAAAAACAATAATGATTTAGTAATTGACAAGAATGAGTCATGACTTTGCTCATTTCCAAACGTTCTTTTAAATCTATCATGGTGGTAAAAATAGTTGTGATTATAGGAATCATACCAATTACACTTTTTTGTTATAAAACATTAACTTTCGTTTTTATATCACACATAATTGTATTATTAGGTAATCATTCCACGCGTAAAAACACTTATTTGACATAATAACAAGATGACCGGCGCCTGTCATTTCCCGCCGAAATTATATAAAAACACGCGATCCACCGAAATTGTTTAAACTATAATAAAAACTGTATCTAAATAGAAACTTTCTGTAGTTAAAATAATTTGATGACGCGAATGTAAAGTTATTATTGAATTCACTCGAAATTAAAATACTTTGTAAGGCCAACGTGAAAAACTTTTTGGAAATTTCTCGAAAATTCACCCGTATTATTTTAATCACATCGAACTAACTATAAATAATACTTTACTTGTTAAAACTTTATGAAAAAGTTCTACCCATAAAGTAGAGTTTTGAATACCGCATTTTAATGCACAATTAAACACACACATTGACTCGTTTTTACATTAAATTACTTGTTTACAATAAACTTTTACGTAGGTACCATACAGAATGTCTCTAACCACCACACGTCCAGTCCGTAAATATTCAATACAGGTAAACAGTTTTCCGAAAAAAGAAATTGTCCATACAGTAACGGATTGATTTTTAATAATTAAATTTCGGAAATGAAACGCACTTACGATACTTTTCATGGATCGGACGGGCGTTTGGAGACATCCTATATTACCCTTGCTTTTCTACCAACTTTGTTCAAAAACACACCTAATTTTAAATCACGGCACTGAACACGTCTGAACACAAGTATAAAACATTTTTAAATGCCAAAATGTAGCCTATCCCGTGCATAAATTATTTTTTTCCACCCCTAACCCGAAAGGGTTAAACTAACCCTTTAGGTTCACTATTTCTATAGAAAGTTATGGCTCGTGAATTTGCATATAATTTCTAGTTTATTATTTATGTTGTGAGGGTCCTTTTGTCATGTCAACGTTTTTTTTCAGCAGATGAATTGCCCGTATTAATAAAGATTACGAACTTTGTCAATGTAGAATCCTTTGACGTTGAACTTCCTGGGTTTAACTTAACTAACAGATGCTTGATAGTTGAACATAAGTTACGTTACTTAAGTTAACATTCTCAGATAAAAGAATGGGTTAGGCCTATAATTAGAAAACTTATTTTACTTTAAAAATTTTGACGGCCTCTGTGTCTCAGTGGTTAGCGAGCTAAAAGTTTTCAATGTTCCTGGGTCATGATTGTGTATCAAATATTTTTATAAAATAATAAAAATCTTAAATATATAATATGTATAGTGTAAAAGTATTAAATATACTTCCCATTGTCTGGTCCCGTAACACAAGTTTTTCGGATACTTACCATGGGGCCAGATTGACGTGGTGTAAATCGTCCATAGATATTATTTTTATAATTTATAAATAGATATAATATATTTTATTGGAATATACTGTATATGTATTAGACATTTTTTAATTGATTATATTTTTTTTATTCAAGAACCTCGTCGTCGGTCGTGGGTTAAGCACGAACAATTAACAATGGCGTAATCTTAACATTATCGAATGAGAATTGTATAAAAATCACGACAGCGCCTAAATCCATTCGCTGCTAGTTCTAGTTTATCCTATACTATATATATATAAAATCAATGACGGATATTTTGGGCATAATATGATCTACTGCTTATGTATAGACGTTTAGGTTTAAAAATATTTGGCATACTCGAAAAAAGTAATCTTCCTTTGTATGGGCGAGTTTGCGTTGAACGGAGATTCCCGCGTACATGAGATGATTTTTTCGCTTTGAGTATGACAATAACTTTTTGCCTAAACGTCTTTATAATAAGCAGTAGATCAAAAACCCAAAATATCCGTAATTGATTTTATCAAACCTTATATATAAATAATGATTATAATGCGTCAAACTTGAGGATATTATCGTCAAAGTTTGAGATTAGTTTGCTATACAGTATCGCCATGTCAATCTGCCGTTAAAAGTACAATTTATATTTCCTAAAGTCTTAAAATAAATTGTTGGTGAAAAGCTTAAAAGTATTTACTTTGATAGTAATTTTTAAGACTGTCTAACCGTATATCATTGTATGCTATGTGTTTCTACGCACTCCTACAATTTTGAGGTACACTAATGATGGCGTATATAGGCTACGTTATGGATAGAAAGTTTATTCTAAAACTGTTATACTTTGTAAGATCAAAATATTTTAGTACCAATAAACCGTACCCTGATTTTACATGGCGAGAAAATCATACGCCAAACTAATTATGTTCGCGTCCAGGGGTACCAAACATTTTACCGATGTCTATTGTCTTCCCGCGAACTGCAGGGGCATAGAATATTTTTTTTGTAATTATTTCTTATTATCTATGTTTATTAATAACCGACCACAAAGCGCGCGGCCAACCGGAAGCCTCATCTTTTGTAAGCCGCTCAAACCCTTCCGGTTGCAGACAGCCATTTGGTTTCTATTCATCTACCCCCATCTATTTTAAATATCTTAGATAAAATCGATATTTAAATTTACGCTATTCTTCATTTTATCTATTGTGTTTGAACTTTGAACTTTACCTACTGAAGTTGTTGTCAAAAATGTATAGTTTTGAGAGTCTCAAATAAATATTAGGTAGTTTATATATTATTGATTTATATATTTATATTATTGTATTTTAGTTTTAAGAACATTGATATATTATTATTGTTTTTTTTTTATATTTTAGTTTTAAGGCGTAGTAGTCGTAAGTATCGGCGCTTTTTTATTTTCCCTTGAAATAGCTTTTAGTTGCTCAATAATGTTTCTTACAATATTTTGATTTTACAGCGATGACAAAAACAATAAATATTTGTTTTTCAATTTCGTAAAAACTGTTTTTATCTACAAACATGGCTATAGGAAGGTACTAAGTGAAAATAAACAAAATGTATATTTTAAACTATTCAAATAAAAATATATTTTTTTGTGAATACAAACAAAATATAATAAAACAATAGTTTATTAAAATCACTTACGGTACAATAGTAACACATATTAAATCGTACATTATACAAATATTGGCATAACAAAAACACACATTTCACGCTACACTTTTGTTCACAAAGCGGCTATTGTCGAACTTCTGTCCGCCATTGTCTAAAATGCTGATTTATAGACATTTAAACCCTTCCTATTAATGTATAGATAAAATATGCGTTAAAGTAATAACATGCAGCGGTTAGGCGCGATGTCTTATAATAGACTAGACGCTGCCCGCGACTTAGTGCGTTTAAAACAAAATCTCGCGGGAACCGTATATTTTTCCATTATAAAGCCTAGCCTACTTCCGCGTGGTCAACTCTATGTCTGTGCCAAATCGATACAGCAGTTTAGGCTATCGCATGCAAATAAACAAATAAATATCTCCTCTTTATAATAATATTATTACTAATGTAAATAGACAAAGATTTTTGACGTTTTTAGCCATATATTCGCGTACATACCTACTCAAAAAAATATATTGTAAAGTATAGTAAATGTCTTTATCGATTACAATTCTTATTTGTTTTACAAGTTTACAAAAATCTAACTCAATACACCACGGTTCGAAAAAAAATGTATGATGATGGTACCTTATTAATAATATTTTCCTTCAACTTTTATGATTTTCATAACTTCTAGTCATATTATCTAGTATTAATAGCACATCGCGTCGCCAGGGGTCATAAACAGTTGGCGATCGTGGTAATTATTTATGTAACAGTATTTTACATTTTGATTAACTAACGAACGACGAATATGGACAATCTCGCATCGTTACCGACTTTTATGGCCCAGAATGGGAATTTTATTTTAATTCTTGCAACTTGTACGACATGGAATAATTACTTTTTAATACGTTGGCAGACTTGATTAAACATGACAAAAAGCGCGTATCCATTTTAAATAGCGTTGATTAAGTAGATGTATGTCTATTTGAAGAAACGCTGAGAAGAAAATGAGTTCTGTTCTAGAATTTTTATAGTCGCAACTTTGTAATTACCTTTTTTCTATTGTATTGCTATCAATATCTGCACTACCTGCTTATTAGCAGACGATTATAATGTAATGAAAAACATTATTAAATTGAAAAAAATATATCAAAAAAAGCTACCATGTCTCTTCAAACGTGTTTGTACACATGCATTTTCTATCATACCTTTCAAATGTTGGCGACCCCTGGCTCGTGCGGAAGCTCGTTTTTTGTCAAAGGTATGAAATATAAGTGCCATTAAAATATCCGTCACCCCTGCCTGTCTTACAATTATCCGGCTTATGATATTTCATGCATTCATACTTTATAGCATCTTAAATACTAAAGTCACCGAAAAAAGAATACAAATAAATAATGATGGCCAGATACTATTTCGTTTGACAATAGAAGCGATAAAATTTTATGTTTAAGCACATGTTGGATGTAGTTAACTCTTAAGTCATAAGGTAGGCGATTAATAACTATTTTTATTCTTAATAAAAATGCTGTTACATAAGGGCCAGTTTACACCGCGACGATAAGCGACTCGACGCGGCGCTGCATTTTTAAGATAGCTATTCAAATATTGAACTTTATTCACTACACAAATTGATACACGTTTCATATGACATGTGTCATACACTGCACGTGCGCTGTGCAACGCGGTGTAAGTTGACATTCGAACTCTTACAATGAAACGTGTATCTTCTTGAATGAATAAAGTTCAATTTTGAATAGCTATCTAAAAAATCTCGTATCGTTTCATTTCGGTGTGACTTGACGCGAAGTAACTGTGATCTAAATCACACAGAATCTTAGTAATTACAATTTATAGCATTATGCATTACAATAATAATTATATAAAATAAATATCATAAAGAGGAAAAGTTTGTTTGTTTGCTTTGAATAGGCACCGAAACTACTTGACCGATTTTGATGAAATTTGGCTGATATATAGAGTAGACCACGGGTAAGGACATAGCGATGGGTAAGACACGTGGAAAAATGTACGGTTTCCGCAAGATTTACTTTTGCGCGCACGAAGTTGCGGGCAACATCTAGTGTAAAATCGTAAAAAATATTAAAAAAAAAAAAAGACAGCATAGCGCTATCTATCTCTTTCCCACTTATTTCACTCTCCCCGAAGTTTTCTTTTTATACCCTCTTTAAGACGTGCAGGCGCGGCTATCACTTTAATTTTCTTTTTAAGCGATTTTCACTCTCTACGAAAGTTTCAGCGTTGTAAAACATGCAAGGTCAAGAGAAAAGTTTCGTGATAGAGAAATTTTTTAATATTTAAAAGATTACTTACTATCTTTTAAAAATTCAATAATATCTCTTCATATTGTTGCCGTAAGTGATCCCGCAGTGGGCTAGCATAGACTGGATGAGATTTTAGGAGCTTGTATGTGTAAGTACCTACTCAAAAAAAGATGAAATTAATAAAAAAATACATAATAAACTTATGTATACTATAATTTACTGAAAAAAGATTACTCGAGATTTATTTTAGGAATATCTAGAATAAACAAAGATAAAATGAGAATGCATTCAAATTATTCTTGCCTAAAAACATAACATCTTTTGCACTTTATGCAATAAATTAAAAAAAAAAACCACTTTCAAACATTCTAAATTCAAACCGATAACCATTTCTCTCAGGACATTAGTCGCATCAAGTATCAATAAAGTGTTATTTAAATAAACTAATCAGTTGTAACAATTTTTGAATATTAATCCTCTGAGTGGTGTGCTCCACAAGGGATGCTTCACATTGTTAGATGTATCACATTGTGTACAGATAATTTATTGTCATTGCCGTGTATGAACTAGTTCAAGGGGTAAAGTATCTGTGGCGTGAAATGTTGTATATTGGCTCTTAATTTTTACGACGGCCGGTTGGTAGGTAAATTTTTTTATGTCTATTCAAGTCGTGAGAAATTATAGATTGAAGTTTCAATTGCGAAGAAGAATATTACAGTAATAATGAATGACAGTTGAGTGAGGTGAAGTCATGGAATTGGTAATTGTTTTACACTTAATCAAATTTACAATCGGACTAAAATTATTGCGAGAAAATAATAACGGACCGGCTAGCGAGCCTTGCAGTCTAGACCTTACGGCGTGTCTACATGTACGTGAATATTTACTTTCGAAGTAGGTTTTCTTTTATTTTGTTTTAAAATGATGTATTAATTTGTAATTATTTTATCGTTCTTCTGAAACTGTGAGCAAAGCTCGGTCTTCCAGGTACTATTTTATCAGAGCAAATCTTGCTCTATAAGCTTTATAAGCTAAATCTCGGAAAGGGCTGCAAGTTTATCCATGAAATTAAGTATGCAGGGAGTTTTAGGAGAGAAAAATCGGTCTAGCTTATTAATAAAGAAATTTTTACATTAATTTTTTAGTTATTTTTAATCATTTTATCGTTATACTAAATTCGAGCACAGCTGGGTCACAAAAGAATTAATTAATTATGAATATTTTACCAAGTTCAGTCCGGGAGAAAGCCACGATAAAACCCGCAATAGTAGTTCCACAATATTGCCAAGTCATATCCATAAAGCGTTAGTGACGCCAAGTTTTTACCGAAAAGTCCATAAATAAAATATATTCAGATGCGCAACTTATGTGTAAGTTCAGAAACCACTCCAAGAAGCCGGCAAACTTTTACCAACAATATATTTATCTGTTCCGGAATATGTGCTAGGGATGCGTCCAAGTTAGGAGCGGCAGCGACTAGCGGGTTTTGTATCACTTTTGTGTAATTATTTCTTTTCTTTTTGTAACTACTTCTATTTTTATATGTGAAGTACCTATGTAATGCGTAGGGTTGTTCTGTAGCAGTACTTAGGCGTGAAAGCTGAAGGTCGGCTCTGCTAATTAAATTCTGCAATGACACAGTTACGATCCAGTCCCGATATGTTAAAACTGCAAAATAGTATTATAATATAATGTGTATTATAAACTGTATTATACATAAACGTCAAACCACCGTCGAATCCTTTTCGATTGGTGCAAACTCCAAAAATATGTTTGTGATATCGAGACGATACATTTAAAATTCAATGAAAGTAATATGAAACTGTGAGTTAATTCCGAGAATTGGTGTTCTGAAAAGCGTGCCTAGTACGCATTGTGGACTATACGGATACTTTCATTTGATTCACATCGGGAACAAAAAACCGATTTCATCTAATCGTTACTGGTAACGTCATCAAATTAGTTCTAACTATCTACTTGCTTGTGTGCAAATGAAATTATTTTTTTACAATATGATACAATGTACAAACAATGCTTTGGGCTCGACTTTCATACAAGTACTCGCGATATTCTTACTAACTTCTTCGTGAAATATCTCAACAACTTTACCGTTCCGACCTATTTCTAAACTCTAACAGCGTAACTTTTGTATTCCACGATCCTGCTATTTATAGTACGTGGTTTTTGATCAGATAGAGGCATACCTATGTGATCTAAATATAGCTAACTAGATGATGTTGATTGATATAACAAAAATCTAATAACGCAGTTTTAGTTTTTATCAGAATCGAGCTCGCGACTCCTTTCAACTGCAGTGTTACCAACTGTGGGGTCACCAATATACATGCATCTGCTGGGTATTCTAATAAAATACTTATCACGGCTTCATACTTTATTGAGACACCCTGTTAGGTGGTGGTAGGCAAACGACTGGCTCTCGCAGGAGTGTCGTCGGTCCTCGTACATACATAACATATAATAATCAAATGAGCTGACGATACACTTTGATACTGCGAAATACATATATATTAAAAGGGTATGGACTTGTTCGTATGTCATTAATAATATACACTACACAACATTTTTCGGATTTGACCTACCATGCCTAGTTGAATAATTCAACCTTTGTTGAAGGACTGTGAATTGTGATTTATTATTTCTTTGTGATATTATTTCTTTGTGATTTTTTTATACTTTGACTTTTGAATTATACTCAAGCCAAGACCAATTACAAAACTTCAGGGCTGAAGAGAGAAGGCCTAGAGCCTAAAATCCTAGCATGTTTTTGGTCTTGCTAGAAGTCATGCTTATTTTGTCAGAACTTGGCAAAGTTATAAGGGTGTATTCTAACCATTCCCAGGAGGAAAAGCGTACAATTCTTGCCGAAGACCAGCGAAGAAATGTTTTAGTTGAAAATATAAAGGAAATATTGTTCCAATATCCAGCTTCCTACTGGCGTTTGACAAAACGACCCTTCGCACACGAATAACACATTATCTATCACGAAACAAGACGAAAGTGGTGTGGAGTCGACAAAAAGTAGGAAATAAAATTCAAAAGGCACGAAAAATAGTGACAGCGACTTAAAAAAATAAGTGCGAAATTTTACTATAAATAAAGTTAAATTAAATTTTACTATGAATAAATTTTACTATAAATAAATATTATGAATATTTTTTTTCCCCCAAATATGTATACTTTAGTAATAGCTTCATAGTTTAAAGTCGTACATTATAACTTATTTTTTTTTGTGGCATAGCATTTTATATAGTCGCTGCATTAAGTATACTTTTCACGTTAATATAATATTTTGTCTAAAAATAATAATATTCTTACGTGTAGTAAGTACTACATATTATATATGTGTTTATTAATCTAAAAAAGTGAATTTTGTAATTGTAAAAAATAAATAAATTTGGATATCGACTCCAAGGTTTTTCACGTCCGTACAGCTACGTATGACACATGTGCGGTACAAAGCGGGTATTGATCTAGTCGAGCTTCTTATTTTTTCTAAGATAGTGTGCATGCTCTTGCCGATGTTTTGCTGGGGGTCAAAGTTCTATAAAGGTGAAAGTTAGATTAAACAATCACGAACTAATAGTACCATTAATATAAAGGACAAGCCTTTGCCTGCGGCTCCGCTCGTGTAACTACAGTATCCCACGGGAACATTATACTTTCTCGGGATAAAAAGTAGCCTTAGTGGTAATACAGAGCTCCAACTACTACCACACCAAATTTCATCAAAATCCGTTTAGTAGTTTTAGCCGGAAAGAGTGACAAACATCCATCCATCTATCCTCACAAACTTTCACATTTATAGTAGTAGTAGGATAATATGTGGTGGTTATACGTTCCGCTGTATATATATATATATATATATATATATATATATATATATATATATATATATGTATATATATACACAGATATATATATATATATATATATATATATATATATATAAATATATATATATATATATATATATATAGTTGAATAATAATTTTCATATATTCATATATTGTCTTTTTGTATATCCTAATGAAGCTAGAAGACCTGTCTAAGTTATAAAAGTATAAAAATACTTTTTTTATGAAAATGAGGACAGATGAAATATGCGTGCGCTACTTTTAAAAGTTTGATCTACAATGCTATCATCAAACTAAGTATCATAAAACGTACCCCTTTAAGACGTAGACATAAAATGGCTCAAGCATAACAAATTATGTTGATTTTGTTGAAATTTTCACTTCGCGCCAAGAAAATTATATCAAACTTGGCCCAAGGCGATAGCCACAAACGCGGCGGAACCAATAAACGCGTGTCATCCCGCTCTGATTGATCTTTATTTTATGCGCCAAACTATCTAGCTATCCCCCTCGCACTGGAGTGTTGCCAGCGTATATTTCCCGACTATGCGGTGAAAATATGTTTCCGTTTTTATTTGAATAAAATGGCGCGATAATGATTACGTCGGCGAATTCAAAGACTAATTTTAATAAGTCGGCGTTTATAACTTTTTCATATAATTACAGGACGGCCGTAGGTATGTTTATATGTGTTGCGCAATTTATATTGCACCATTAGACGAGACGTGATAGTGTCTTTACCGCTTCTCTACCATAAATGGAAGCCATAAGCCCATCCGGGAATTAGCCGCAGATATTTCGAGAGGGACGCTAAAAATTCGTCCACTTCCTTGGAAATGTATTTTTAACTAAGGAGAGAATAAAGATGAACTAGATAAGAATAATGATGCTGATGACGATATTGATAAAAAGAAATTTCTGAGTTTCCGTCAAGTAATGGAACACCCACATCTTTTGTTTCATAAAGAGATATTATAACACCTTTAGCACATGATCATCATCAACATTGACTATTGACACTCCTCAATTTAGTATTCCACCATGCAATAACTTTATGTGTCTATTTTAGAAATTTAAACAATAATATGTCAAAGAAAATAATATATCTATTTCTAATATAATGGTCGAATATATTATAATAAATTAGACCATGACTAGGCTAGGCAGGTGTTTTTAAATACGTTCAAACGACATCTGGTGAGGAATAAATTGCTAGCAAATAGTATATGGGGGTGTGCGGCTGACAACGGTGGATTTATGTAAGAAGCCTTCACTGTAACTTATAGCTTGCTTTATATAATATATTTTAAACCTTCATTCACCGAAGAATTATATGGGAAATTGTGAACGAAACAGGATCGCAAAAGTTTATGTTTTTGGTTTAATGCTATATGTTTGGGGTATTCGATGCTGTTGAATTGCTAAAAAATATGATTAAGGAACATATGCCCCATATTTTATCTAAATTGTAAATGAATACAAAATGTTTGAAACTGAAAGGAATACGACTTCAATCTCAATTTTATTTTAACACTAATTGTATATCAAAATTTCTGTTGAAACGAGTTTATATGACCCTTTAATCCATTTGAAAAAATTAGGTACCAGAAGACTAAAAAAGAAACAAAAGAATATGTGGCCTTCATGTTTTATTTGAAAGTTATAGTAATATCATCTAACTATCTACAGAGATATTGATTTTTTAAATCTAGCCTGTTCGTGTCTACTATTATAAGGTTGCTATATTTGATGAAGGTTGCTAAAGGTTGCTTTGAATTTTTATAAAGGAGCATTCCTGACCATCCAGCCTGCAAATCCAATGATCCGCGGTCTTGAAGCTGATATGTAGGAAAAAGTTATATGTGACTATTGACACTAATTATGGTTATAAGTATCGGTGCTGGATTTGGAGGCTGGTTAGTATGGCCCTTTAGTTGTCAATTTTTGTGTTTTCGTCAAATGAGAGACAAAAGACCAAAGTCATATCAAAACTTGCGCAATACATCAAGAGGAAACGGTCCACTTTCCACACACACATCCTATGAAACTATAGGAAGTAAAAATGTCCTTTTGTGATGCAAATTCGTCCCAATTATGCCTACTGCGGGGATTGCTTGCATCTGCTCTGATTTGACTAACAATAAGCACCTCGTTATAATTGGTACACGTTTGTACATCGCCTCATTGATGGCATCATTGAAATCAGTATACAGACATGACTTGGTTGAGATAGATCTACGAAGTACTTCACAGAAAGCGTCATTGCAAGCATAACAGTAGATTTAATATAAATAATGTTATTACTGTCTAAAGATACAGCAAAATGTGGTAAGCATTAAATTTTGCTGCAATGCTAGCAATAATCTTACTATTAAACATCAATTTTAGTATCAAATATACAGGTATGTCGAAAGTGAAATACTGAACGTAATAAAGGTATACGCAAAATGCTGAAGACAGTCTTTTAGTAGCATGTTTGTAAGGTATAAAGCTGATATTTGTACGGATATGTTGTCGTTGGTTGTCATAAACTTTACCTGATAAGCCAATACGGATATATCTTCGATACCGCGCTGACTGATCATCCCTTATGAAGATTACCAACGAAACTCGGGGGTCACATGTGTCATTCAATATTGAGCTTTGTCCTAAATGAACAGAGTCCATATTTTATGGACTTCGTGTATGTTTTGCCCATGTTAATGGAAACAAAGGGTTCTTATCTTGTCATGCTCAAACAAATATGTTTAGTATCATCAACATGTAAAAACTACGTCTGGTTAACGTTATATCATTAGTATCTGGATTTTGTAAAACATTTGATTAGGAAAATCATTTACTGAGATCGTGCTACATAAAATTCTAAAGCATATTTGTTGCTTGAATCCAAAATATGAAACAAATTTCCAACTAATGTAAGAATACTAAATCTTATGAAGACTACTAGACCGCAATATATTAAATATTTACTTAAAAGTATTTCTAAAAGCTACCTAAGTAGCGATATTAAGAGCAGCAACAAAACCCGAGACATTCCAATAATCCTTTACTTAGGAGGTATGTCCCATGTCATCGCAAGATTAAATTCCTCAACAATATAACTAGTACGTAGAAAATATTTCACATACGGACCGCTTTTTTAATATCGTATGTTGTGGCAGCCTTTTTATACAGAATATAAAATATACAATTTCAGCATAGCGCCAGTGACATTGTGTACCATCCATCTTTTCGGGTTTAGCTTTGCGTCCCGCTCTAACTTATTATTTCGTTTCGCTCTAGCGGATTTGTAGTTCCCCCCTATGGGGGTGAGGAGTCGTTTGGAGCAGTCAACTCTTTGCGCATTTTTCATTTGAAATACGGAGGATATGAAGAAATGTATCGCGTACTCTGGTGTGTTATGATTTTTCTTTTTCTATTTTGATTTTTACTATTGCATATAAACTCTATTCAGAAGTTTCAGAGCGAGACTTTTGTTTTAGAATATGGTGTTCCAATTTGAATGTCCACATTAATATAGATTTTCTAACTGAAATATTTTACTTTTCTGACTTAAGTTCTAAGCTAAAAGCCAACACTCTTTGTATTTGAGATTTCGCGGCTTAAATCAAACAATGAAAATTTTTACAACAGAGAAAACTGGGCAGCAAAACACATGTCAAAAGATTTAAATTCTAGCCAGCTGGCAACATCGACTCGCTGTTCGAAATTGGAACTTCAGAAGTTTTTAGGTTTCTTTAATCTACAATACTTTAACATATTAATATATCTTTTTTTTCATCTGAAAAATGCCTGCGAAACTTGTCAACTATTTACTAACTTGGTCAAACTTCATAATTATTAATACTATTTAATAATCTAAATTATTTTCTTTACGATTAACGACCTATGGCAGTTTATATTGCATTATACTCAGTTAAGATTTATTGGAGATGAATTACGTTTATGGAAAACAATTAATACGTATATGCCTTTTACTGCTTATTGTTTGTAATGGAATATTTCCTTTTATCTATTCCTATTTATTCACAATCGAATACTTGTATAGTTAAAGTGTACTTAGTATACGCGTCACGGGTGCCAATTTTATTTCGTATTGAATCAACGGGCGCGTCCTCGCTTGTTACATCTACTGTGGCATTTGTATCAGCCTTGAGCTTACTATAATTTATTCCAGTTTCCATCCTACATGAATACTATTGTAATATTATATTCATCTTTATTGTTTCTTTATATCTTTATCACTTCTGTTGTTGTTATATGTATGAGTTGAAATATTACTAAATCGATCATATTTAGTTGCTTCAAATTGTTATCGAAGGTGGTATCTACCTAAGTTATTTCTTTAATACATTAAAAGCTTAGGTGTCGCTCTACAAACTCACTAGACTTAAGATTAACTATTGAACACAAATTTTTCGGAAATAAAATAATAATAATAAAATATGTAGTTCCTTATTATGACCATCTATGCTAGCTACCATTTATGGAACGACAATTATATGTATGTACAAAAATATTGAAAAATTTAACAAATCAAACGATGCAATCAAGATCGAAGGTTAAAGTTTGCTCTACCATGTTGATTCGAGCTTTTTATGAAGAATATCAACAATTATCATTTATTCAGGGCACAATCCAGTTATATTTGCTAAAGAGCCGGTCGGATCTACCGCGAGTGGTTTAAAAATTCCCTTCGATTCCTCAACATTCTGGTCACGTGGCTCGCACGTGACACCGCCATCTCGCGTCGGCTGCTTGTACTATTACAGCTAACTCGTTCAGACTCAGAAACGTACATGTAAATGTGCCTGGGTAAAGCAAGCATTTGATTTCAGTTCGAAAAGCACGTGTGAAACGTGCCTTCATTCTCATATTATTTCGTCTCTATTTTGGTTTTCAACATGACGACTTGTATCAGTACCGATAGTCGTCTACCCTCACTTTTGAATTATGGTTCTTCATATATTGGATAATTTGAAATATGAATTTAGCTACACTAATACAAATAATCTTTTTGTAAGTGGTTGGAGCTAAGTTTATCATGACCTAATCTAAAAAATACTGGGGATGCATCATGTAAATGAAGTAAAATATAGGGCTTAATACCTTTCCTTGGTGAACACCAGTACTCATTTATTTATTCTTGAAGAGATAAATATCTCTTACAATTTCTTAAATATTATCTTAAAGTTTTAATTATAATCTTGTTTTAAGCGTCTTTGATTTAACTTCAAATAGAAATGCGAAATATTGATTTTAACGTATTAGAACTAAATATATTTTATTAAGATTCGCACGCCAAGTTCAAGCATTGCATGATACAGCTAGAATTCTCAAATATTGTCGTCCAAAAACATAAATTACAGCATAAACCTTCATTTATATTCTTTAGAATAGAACATAATAAATATTATTATGAAAAAAATTCAAATTTTGTCTCGAGGCATAAACATACGATCTTGTCATGTAAATACAAACCAAATACAAAGACAGACAGAATAGGTAATGCGGGAGGAAAAACAGAATTTCCATGCGGTTCGGTGCCACTCTGCATGACTAGCGGCCCAGCTTATATGCTGGGATATAATATGCCTATTAAAATGTATGGTTTTTGTATATGTATTATGAAATGGGAAAATATCTTATATACCTATTTGTATATTTTTCCGATAATTTGTATTAATACTAGTAAAATAATTATTTGTTGTCATCTTTTCATCATCTATGCTAATATTATAAAGAGGTATAGTTTGTGTTTCTGGATCTACTGAACAGATTTTGAAATTTTTTTTAGCAAGAATACGTTTCTTACGAACGATGCCTTACCGATGGCAGATATATGATTAAGTGTTATAGAAAAGTTGTAGAGCTTAATAATACTAAATAAAATCGGTGGTAATAAGGTTAATGTTTAAATTGCACTTATAGTAAGTACATTAGGTTGGATAAGATTACATTCAAACCATAACTTATCAATTATATTTCGGGAGCGTCTATATTTATTATAAAACCCAATTTCACGCGGGTGAAGCCGCGGGCAAAAGCTAGTTATCAATAAGGACAATTTAGGCAAGACTAGAGTAAGATAAAGAAGGATCGAATTGCATTTGATCTCTGTCAAGTCTTGCAAAAAATACTGGATTTTTTTTAAATCTAATCCGTCAAAAACATGAATTCCTGTTTAATAATATTATGTACCTACTTTTATGTAGATAACAGTGATTTACGGAATATCTTTCCATTTGTGATGTTTCCACACCAAACCTTGGGGCGTCATGAGATTGCCATATTTTTCAAAGAAATCATGGAACTACAAACATATTGTTTAGATTTCAGATTTCAAATTTCATACCTTTCTTTTTTAAACGGGAACTAAACTTTTCTTAGTTACTTACCGATCTAATCATGTATATTCAAAAACTTGATGTTGCCCGCGACTTCATGCGCGCAAAAGGAAATCTCGCGGGAACCGTACACTTTGCCGCAATAAATAGTAGTCTATGTCCTTTCCTTTGGTCTACTCTACATCTGTGCCAAATTTCATCAAAATTGGTCCAGTAGTTACGGAGTCTATTCGATGCAAACAAACAAACCTTTCCTCTTTATTATATTAGTATAGATAACACTTCTCTCAGAAATAGCCACTAATTATCTGAATCATAATTTTTTCATCTAATTATTTTACACAGAAAGTTATCACAAATTCTCCAAGAAAATTTTATCCGTAATATATTTCTTTGAAATTCATACATTAACTTCACACATTCGAATAAAAATAATGAAATATGAACTACCGAGACACGAAGGGTTCAGGCTTCCTTAAAAAAAGGGATACCATACATCAACAGAGAAAATAACGATTCTGCCTTAGACAAATGATTGACAGCGAGCGTAAAAAGAAAAAGAAAATGATTCTTTATTCAAATTTTGGCGTCGTTCGATTTTTTTCCTTTGTCGGGTCAACCTTCCATTTTGTTTTCATTTGTAATTTGTCGCTTTGCTTTTTACGGTTGGTTTTTAAATGTCTCTGTTATATTATTGAAGTAAAAGTATTATACAATTTTTAGGATCATCTGTTAAGATGGGAGCGAAATATTATATTACATTAAGTTTTTCTGGCAGGTGTGGTGTATGGGGTAATTTGTTTTACTCGTAGATGTATTAGGGTGAAAGCACCAATTATCAGCACTTTTAGAGATAGTCCTAATTGAACCCCGATTATTACAAAAGGAAAATACTTTTTTATCCACAATGACGAGTTTTCTGGGTCCATTCTTTAATAAATGCCTAATTTTTATTTCATAAAATAGTTTATGTTCATCCACATTTTGTAAAAATAGGCATAACTAAAAAATTACCCTGTCACCGTTTATTAGCACCCTCATCACCAATTATTAGCGCCGGGTTACCTAATTATCAGCACTGTAACAGTGGTAATGTAATTAGGTAGTTAATATCAAATAAAAAATTCAGAGAATAATCTCTTTTTTGTAACTTGCCTGATAATAAAAGTTTCATAGTATCGTTCTTCAAAAAAAAAACCTTTATTCTTGTCTATTAATTAGCCAAGTCTCATAATGCTTACTATATAGGTATCCTAAGGTTTAATGTAGTTTTTTTTAAGGGAGAATAAGGGAGAATCACCCCTATATAAATAATACGCAACTTAAAGAGTTTTTAAAACGTTGATGTAACCTTCATTTATTCCATATTAGACTTCTAGAGCTAATAAATACATTGGAATTTGCAAAATATTGGACCCAGATGTCAGCACCATATGTTTTATCATTACTCATTAATTTTATTATAACTTTAACTCACTTCTATTAGATAAGCTTCATAAAACATCTCAGACAGACCAAAAGTTTCAGTAAAAAATATATAAAAGGTCAAAAAATAGCATAATATGAAAACAAGTGAGCTTACAATCGATCACAAGGAACGTGACAAAAAAATCTAACTGTAGAACACCAACCAACACTCGTGTACATAAATGTCGCTGTTTTTAAATTGACAAGTGTGGTGTCGCCGGCAGTAGATTCCAGGAACATTACATTTTTGTTTTTATTAAGCGGAAACAAAAAATAATTAGTGAGAAGCTTATTATAAGTCTACTATTTGTTCAGGGTGCTGATAATTTGGTGCAGTGTTAGCAATCGGGTATGACGCCCTATATTCAAAAGAACTTATTTATTAAGAATTTGTAATCTAGAGAAATAATATGAAAATCCGATGGATGAGATACTGAATTATGACTAAGGGCACACAATATTCAACATAAAATAAACCCTTTTTCGTCAAAGTGCCTGTGCCGGTACAGTAATTATATACTATTCGTGCTGATGAAATTACCTAAAATAAAACATAAGATTGTTTCTATATAAGTTTCAAAACTAAGGATGGGCAATGACGTTCATACAAGAAAAAGTTACGCCATATTGATTTCAGAAGACTTTGTCAATTAAATGCGGACTAATTGTACTACGGAAAGCGAACGTCAAAATGTCAAGATGACAAATATGTCAAACCTCAACTGCCCCAAACAACTCCAGAAGTGGGGCAGTTTAAGTGTGGACATTTTTTGCTACGATATAGATACCTCGTCTATAATATATAGGTCTATGTTATGCATATATTATATTATGTACTTATTCAAATTAAACTCATTCAAATCTTCTAAAACAAATATTCAAATCACTTTCAAACTGGGTCTCACTTTGACCTTGTTAATTTTCCACCCCATAATTTGGTTGTAAAACTGATTACACAGCAGACGAGTCCGTCTCTCTCGCACGCCCTCTCACTCCCACCCATTCATGAAACGTTTAATTATACCGGATGGGCTTATGCAAGAGTGAGAGTGGAAAGTTTGATAGCCGCCCTTGAAATAGTTTATCGAAAGTGTTCCGCATTGTCCCTGGACGCCCCAATTAAATCGTCCACTGAAAACGAAGTTGCTGAAAAGTATCGCGATGTTTTTGTGATGGCTTTTATAGTCAAAGATTTACTTTAATTGTTTTTCGAAGTTTATTCATTGGTATGTTTTAAATACTTTCAATGGAATTCACAGAGAGTAAGTTTTATTCAGCTCTTATTTGTTTAGTTGTAATATTGAAAATATTTAACAAAAATTGAAAGAAAGACAGACTTTAAAAAAAAAACACCAAATCCATTAACAAGCACAGTGTATAAACTACCCCACCAAAGTTTTCTCGAAAATTGCACTTACAATATAATATATCGCGTTTAATAAAATAACTCGCACCTAAGAACTAAGTACATTTACTTAAAAATATCGATTAAAATAAAATTTATCGGGAAAAAAGAAAGCCTATCGCATTACTCATAATGCCATCGCGCGCCTGAAGCGAACTCGAAAACGCATTTATTCGCTCCTTGTCTCCTTCATTTGGACCCAGTTGATGTAGGTCAGGGTTATTAAGACGGTAATGATGGGGTGCGAAGACAGCTGTAGAGAGTCTACGAATTATTCCGATTCGGGAAAGGGTTAATTTTTGCGATCGGAAATTTACGTTGTGTTCCGGATTTTGTAAGTTATAGATAATGAATAAATTATTAGACTTATTTACTGAGCTAGTCTTATACTTAAATACGAGTGTTTAAAAAAATTAACACCTTGAACTATAAAAGAGTACTTTGATGCTTTAGATAAAGCAAAAAGTATTGAACAATTACCTTTTGTATACTTAAACATCTAATGGAAACAATTTTATTTTAAAAACAAGCCATAATTTAAAGTTGGCGTGCTCGCTTATCGTAGCCCGCAGACATAAAGCAAATTATACAGTACAATAATCGGTAATATCATGAACATCGGTACTGATCAGCCAATAAAAGTAATATTTTATTGCAGCGCCGCGCCGCAAATTGCTACCAAGACAACGGTATCGGAAATCTACAGCTACGGTCCAAAGTGCCGGTGATATCTGCGGCGAAGGGTTAAGGAATTCAGCATTAAGTTAGGATATTAATAAATTACTTTAAGTTCTGTATCGGAGAGAACAGCATATTTTGCCGATAAAAAAGTGGGAGTATATTTGCACGTCGAAAGATAAAACATAAAAAAATGCGCAGTTTCCCAGGGATAAGACCCCTAGATCGATTTTTCTCCCCCAAAACTCCTTGCATACTAAATTTCATGGAAATACTTTCAGACATTTTCGAGATTACGATTATATACCTATTTAAAAGAATAGCTGGTTTTAAGTATAAGATAACTTAAAAATGCGCAGTTTCGCAGTGATAAGACCTAACTAGATCGAATTTTTTTCCCCCAAAACTCCCTGCATATTAAATTTTAATGGAAATACTTGCAGCCGTTTCCGAGATTACGATTATATACAATATTAGCTCGTTTAAATGATAAGATTTATTTGCAATGCTTAATCTATACAAACGTAATAAGCAACATAATAATAATATTGTAGCCTTTTTAGTGACACCTAATAATGTTTGTTCGCATTATCGATTATATTAGGAGGTAAATGATCTTTCCAAATCTAACAAATAGTTGTGTAATATTAATACCACCATCTCTCAAGTCACAATACAGAAAATGTAATCAGACTCTAACCTTTTACCCTTATCGTATATTCAGATGTATATATTACACGTGCAATGGCAAATCCTTCAGAAACGAGATCCACCCGCCACCCCGTCCCCCTGAAGGGGTTACCTTGGGAGAATAGAAAATAGTACATAATAAAAATTCAAAATATACCCCATTCGAGGCACCAATTTCCCGGTACACCCCTGGGGTTTTTTGATCTCGAGTGCTACGATGTCACTCTAATGAAGCGTACGTATGTTGAATACGTCATACGATGTATAATGCCTAATGGTAACTACTACTGGAATTGTAAATATTTTACTGTGGGGTTTTTGAGTTAGGTAAAGAGTTAGTCATACCAATGACTAAATATATATAGGAAGAAAATAAGTTGAAAGAGAATGTGATAGAGCCAATGATAGGTTTACGACTTAATATAATTTGGCTGTGTTTACATTGTATTACAATGTTGTGCATATCTGTAATGAGGATCAGTCATGTTTTCTGTGGGGTATGCAGACTTATGGCGACTAAATAAACAGTAAATATTGTAAAGAAATTATTTAAATCGGACCAAAAATGACGAAAATACAGCTATTTTAGTGCATTAGTTCCAAAAACGCGCCGAGAATGAAGCGAGTCACTGTGACGTCATCTGTCGTCGTCATCTCCCCTGTAAACACAACTATAATATTTAACGTAAACAAAACAATGCAAATCCAAACAAACAAATCCACCATTGCCTGACGGACTTTAATAATTTGGGGAATAAAACGCTCAGTAAGTTAATACACATACGATGTACTTAGTAAAAATCAGATTTACTATTAAGTGATTATGAAGTATGAGTACAATCAAGCCCTTGTCGCACGGATCCCGACAGATGACGTCATCGTAACCGATTCGGCGGAAGCGCGCGTTTCAAACTAGCCGTTCAGAAAACTTTAATAAATCAACCATTTCTTGACGGATTTTAATAATTTGGGTAATAAAATGCTCAGTAAGTTAATTACACATGCGACGTATTTAGTAAAAATCAGTTTTGCTACTAAGTGATTGCTCCTAATTGACGTAAACACAACTAATATTATAATGCCTTTTGTAATGTGCCAAATTATATTGTAAGTGCTTATGTTCTAGATGTGCCTTTGAAATAGAATAAAATAAATACCTAAGTATGCGGAATATGCCAACTTTGAAATCTATATAAATCTATATAATATTATCAAGAGGAAAAGATTGTTTGTTTGTTTTCATTAAATAGGCTCCGAGTTTCGCAGCCTATTCAATGCAGACAGCTGGATCCAACTGGGCTGATTTTGATGAAATTTGGCACATATATAGAGTATACCACAACCAACCTAAGCAGCACGACACAGAATCGATGATGATGAACGTAAATAACATATGAAATTCAAATTTATTCCCATAACAAACGGAATAAGGAAATTGTGGTTTGATCTAACATCCTTCAGGTACTCGGCGAAATTCCATTTTCAAACGAAAAATCCATTCAATACAATATATCACGGCGCTAAGCCCGTTAGGAATAGATCGAGACGGATATATACGGCACCACACGTGGCAGACAAGGACGGAATTAAATGTCCCAGCGAAATGGAACGAAAGAAGATTGAATAGAAGTCACACTAATGTTGCACGGGTTCACACACGCACACACCTACCATACCTATAGCAAATAGCTACCTTTGTTTTTAATCTAGGAGCTCTCCAGAAGATTCCTACAGTGTTGAAGAACCTACAGTGATGTCTGATACCAAAACCACTAGAACGCTTAGCATGATATTCTGTAGACAAAACGCATGTCTACATAGACATGATTTTTGTCTACACGAGAATAGACATACTGACAGATAATATTATGGACAAAATGACAGCTTGCCTTTGATAACTATTATTTTGTCTATTCTTCCGTAGAAAGAGACCATTCCTACGGTGGTTATGCTAAGCGTGCAGGGGGGATCTTTCAGTTTACTATTTAGTGCATATTACTAGATCTAGATCTAGTAATATGCACTAAATAGTACTAAACTAGACTAGAGGGTCTTTTCTGAAATGAATATTTTTGATCGTTATCTGGTATCAAACCTACTCCAATTTGGGCACGTGACACCCGTAATTGACTTCGTTGAATGAAAGCCTGTATCCCAAGAGATTTATACACTTTATCGAAACAAAATATAGCCTAAACATAAATAAAAGCTATGTTATTATTATTAATAATTCTCCCATAGGCTATAATAGCACAGTTAAGGGGGTTTGACCTTGTATATTAGCGTCTGCATAAAAACTTTTAGTGCCTAGTAGGATTTGTATTGAAAAAAAATATAACAACAAATTACTCTCCTTGTACGTCTCTATCCCGGGTAAAATTCAGATCAGCCGTAAACACGCGCACACATGCACGAAAGGCTTAGATCACCCACACAAACAAACTGGCGGATATTGTTCGCGTATGAGTTTCACACATGCATGTGACATTATAGAATACCTGAATATTGTATGTAATAAAAGGTTTGACAATGTTTATAAGTGATTTTCATTCGATTTCTAAGAAATGAGAGATTAGATAAAACCAAAAGTAGGGTAGCGTATAAAATAAAGCTGGACGTGATTAAATAAAATTACAAAAATTGAGGTGGAATGATTAAGGTACTTACCCCAATTGCTAAATAGGCGACACAGTGTAATAATTAATAGCTAAAAACTATAACCCATGTACGCAAATTATAAAATACTATACAGCCGCTGCTGGGGCTGTGGGGTTCCTATAACTCCATTCCTATCGGCTTTACTTACCACTTACCTTTCGAAAATCCTCATTCAAATCTCTACCTATTATACAGGCTAGGGCTTCCCTATGAAGGCGAACCAGCCTTCGCCAATGCTATACAGCCTATGTTACCCGAACCATTATTACTAATCTATTGACAACTTATTCATTAAAATCGGATCAGTAGTTTAGGCGCTACGGTGGAACATACATACATACATACATATACTGCAAAAATCATTGCCCCTTCTTTTGGCTTCGCCGTTGTCGGGTAAAACCTTTCCTTCAGGTGGCGAAATAAAATAAAAACCGGCCAAATGCGAGTCAGCCTCGCGCACGAAGGCTTAATATTATTCTGTTGTTAATATTTGTTGTTATAGCGGCAACAGGAATACATCATCTGTGAAATTTTCAACTGTCTATCTACCACGGTTCACGAGATACATCCTGTCGATAGAGAGATGGACAGACAGCCAGAAAGTGTTAGTAGTAGGGTACGGAACCCTAAAAAGTAAGGTCAATAAAAACAAAGATATTTTTATTAATGCACTAAAAATAAAACAAATAAAAACTTATCTTAAAATACACATGGATCATCTTTGTTGTCCAACGCGGGATTTGAACCCACGACCTCCGAGTCGAGAACCAAGCTCTAAGCCACTGGACCATGGAGGCTGTTAGATGATGACAATGATTATTTTAATTACGGGTAGCAAATGTTCAAAGTCCTACACTATCTCTATTCGAATAAATGACATGGAACTTGTATCATCATACCTTCATCATTTGCAGATGTTACACATATCTTGGTAATGACGATGGGTGTCAGTTGCATATGCTTGAAGTCCTTTAAACAATGTTGAATCTCCCAAACGCGTTTTAAATCTCTAAATCTCTCATGGCTGAGGAGTTCCGTTCAGTGGTTTTGGATCCAAGGTTAGCCTTCGAATAAAATATTACTTTGTGGTAGCTTCTGCCTAAAACCCTTCAAATTTAGTCTTTATAGTATCCGTACTAATTTCTAAGGAATTCTCTTGGATTCCAATCATGAAATCAATGCCAAAAGAACCAACTTTGACGCAAACCCTATAATACAAAAAAATAATTTTAAAAATAGATCCACAAACGACGGAGTAATCGTTGAACATACAAAAAAATCTACGGATCGATTATTGATCATCATTTAAGTTATAAGTCAAAAGTCATTTAATGTCAAATTAACAATGATATAACTATAAATACGTGTTTATATAATGTTTCAACAGCATGAGTGTGCCTAAAACCCTTCCTGGATAATGTCCCATCTCCCAAAACTTCCTACCGGGACAAGTTTGATCAGTTATATTGGGTTCCGCGGACTTAGCACGAACAATTGACAGCAACATATTCGTAACGTTATCGAATGAGAATTGTTTGAAAATCTTGACAGCGAATATACAAAATTCACTCGATAACGTTACGAATACGTTGTTGTTAACTGTTCGCGCTAAGCCCTCTGTCCCTTCGTATGTCTATCGTCTGGACAGGACGTCCGTTTGCGCACAAACCTGGCTTAGGGCTTAGACAAAAGATATGAGTTTTTGCTTAGACAAAAGATATGCTTAAAATCTACCCTCATCCTGGGGGTTGTTTGTTTTCAGCTAATAAGTTTCCAGTATTACGAAAATGTTATTATTTTGACAGTGTTTTTTAAGGTTCCGCACCCAAAGGGCCCGTCCGTTCGTCCGTCTGTCACCAGGCTGTATTTCCTTAATCGTGTTAGCTAGACAGTTGAAATATTCACAGAGGTTGTATTTCTGTCGCCGCTTTAATAACAAATACTATAAACGGAATAAAACGAACAAAACAGAATAAAATACTTAAAATACAACAGACTATTTTTTTGCCATTTTGTACGGAACCCTTCGTGCGCGATTCCGACTCGCACTTGGCCGGTTTTTTCTATATTTATGTATTTGAGAATGTTTGACGACGAGACGGACCTCCATAACTATATATACATAATGATTTTTCAAACCTTCAGGAATATATTAGGAGCTACTTTCATAATGGGTTCAACTTTTCTACTTGCGTTAACTTTTATGAACTTAGAGTCAGTTCACACCGAAATTATACGATACGTGACGCGGCGCTGGATTTTTAAGATCGCGATTCAAAAAAGAACTTTATTCACTACACAAGAATTACTTATATACTTTATAAATTAAACTTTGTTCAGTAACTTGTAATAACTAGTTTCTATTAAGTATTCTTGTGAATACTTAATAGAAACTAGTTATTACCTATTTATCATAGTTAAATGCTCTTTTTATTGTATTTTTACGACCCAATCAAACAACACAAAACAAAAGTCTAATATCTTCGACATTTAGCTTTTTGGCAAAGGCTTTCAAAGAAAATAATTCCAAGATTTCATTTAATTTCTTTGAATGTATCGAAGTATAATAATAATGTAGTGTTGTATTGTCTTTCCTATTTAGTAATTGGTCGCGAATTTAGTTTACAAGTGTAGGGGACGGTAAATCTGAAATCGCATTAGTAAAATAAGACATTTGTTAGGAATTGTGTTTATCGAAATGTCTTATTACAATTGATAGTTAGACGGTTTTAAGCTTTTTCTAGTCAAGTACAAAACAGCCTAGGCGTCACTTCATACTGAGATACAACACGACGCGTGGCTGCATTTTAAAGATAGCGATTCAAAATTAAACTTTATTCACTACACAACAAGATATACGTTTAATTTCAAGAGTTCGAATGTAATAGTTCTTAATCCATGGTAACAAGGTCCTCAATAGAATATTCAATAATAGAAGTCATAGTCATCAAGTCATCAATAATTCAATAGAAGTCAACGTTTTTAAACAGCCATATTTTTAAAATGGCTGCCGGGAAATCTTCTGTCAAAAATGATCAAATTTTCAAGTAAATGACTGAACGTAAAGAAACTATTTGTCTTGGACCGCCATGATGTGGAGTAGTTGACATTATTGTAAGACTATTTGACATTGAATTAAGAAAACGTTTCTACTTTAGCTGATGAAAGAGGCCATATTGTGAGCTCACGCTTGGGAAGAAAAGAAATGTTGTTTCTCATAACGACGATGCATCGACCTTGCTGCCTTACAATAACACCTATTTTGCTTCGAACGGTATTAATGTTTCTTCAATCTGTCATTTTGTCGATTCTTCGGTGTTTCCAGGGTGCGCATGCTAGGCCTGCAGGTACGTATCTACTATCTCGTATAGTTTACAACAGCGTGTTTACATAATTTATGGTTAAAAGTTTTATTTATTTTTATTTAGTAACTTTTTATCTACTTCCACACTTTTACATTCTAATTATTTTCAATTAAACATACGCGATAAGGGGTTGCCAACCTTCTTCTATTTTTATCTATCTGCAACGGTTGCACCTGCCGACACCTTAGGGCCCATCTACATGTGTCTAAGGGCCCTAAGGGCCGCCTGACACGAGCCCTCACATTTGTTTGACATTTGCCAAGCACTTTATAGCGGTAGGACATCTGTATGATTAAAGTGTTGATCGTTATCCAACCGGTCGAGAGAAAGTCGAACACTAGATTAGCTTGTGGATATTAATATAAGAAAAACTCAGGAATATATTCCGTTCAGATCGTCGAATCGTTTTATAAAGAAAAAGACAATATCTATCAGTGGCGTGGGGTTCCTATAACTCCATTCCTATCGGCTTCACTTACCACTTCCCTTGTGTAGTCCCTCATCTAAATCCCTACCTATTATACAGGCTAGGGCTTCCCTATAAAGGAGAATCTTTACCACTGATATAGATATAATTATATATATTTATATATAAGGTAAAGCTGATTGACTGATGTATCAAGGCACAGGCCAAACTTTTATGGCTAGAAATTTAACACACCTTATTACTATAGCGTTAAGGATCAAAGTGGTAATAAAGTCCTCGCCTGTACACAACCAAGAAGAGACGCAAATTTGTAGCTGGCCTAGTAGGCACTAGCTAATTTATACAAAATAATTTGTTGTCTCCTATCTGCCAGGAGTTAAGCCACGTCCGGTTTAACCTTCAAAGGTTTTGAAAGTAATATAAAATACACACACCGGCATATTTAGCGGAACACAAAAAAGGTCCATAATTAAAAAAAATTGGTTTTATTTTAAAATCTACTTACTACACTTCTTTTGTTATTTAAAGTTTCATTTGTTTTACTTAAAATGAGATCACATTAAGAACAGATTTTCCGAGTAAAGGCTATTTGTGAAAAATGGTACATTTTTGAACTTTTCATGTAACCGGGAAAAGTGAAAATTAATATTAAAATAACAATTGATTAAATTAGAAAAATGGTGATTAATATCGCGTATTTCCTTCACGTGCTCTTATTAAAGTTTGTATCCGTCTAGGCATACTGAGAATGATGTTATCGATGGTCTCCTGGGATAGTCTCCGCCATTCCTCAACTACGGCGATTCGCAGTTCACCCACGTTGGCAGGAGCTGGAATTCTGGACTTAACTTTTCTTTTCAGCAAGTCCCAAACGTGCTCTATTGGGTTCATATCCGGTGATCTCGCCGGCCACTCCATAACAGTGATATTCATATCATTAAGATAAGCTTGAGTTACCCGAGCGGTATGCGGCCGAGCATTATCCTGCATAAAAACAAAATCGTCACCGATATATGGGGCAAACGGTACGACATTTTCTTCTAAAACTTCTCTGATATAGCGGTCTGCAGTCAGACTCCCTCTGTCAATCACTACCAAGTCTGTGCGAGCTCCCAAACAAATGCCCGGCCAAACCATTATTGATCCACCACCGTATGCAACTGTAGTTTCAAAATTTGTCTGAATGTATCGTTCTTCTTTGCGTCTGTATATTCTTTGCCTGCCGTCAATTTGATTTAAGAGAATTCTGCACTCATCACTAAACAATACCCTACTCCATTGGTCCGCATTCCAAAGTAGATGTTCCTGAGCAAAAGTTAACCTGTTACTACGATGATTTACCTCGAGCCTTGGAGCCTTGGCGGGCACAAATGAAACCAAACCAGCTTCTTCGAACCTTCTTCGTACCGTACGCTCACTTACGGTTACAGAAGAAGAAGAAGAAGAAGACGTCTTCTCACGCCGGGCCCCTGAAAAGGGCCTTGGGCGGGGAGCCAAAACCAAGGGCATTACCCTTCTATTTGGGGTGGGGATGACGCGCCCAGTACGAGTACTGGGCGCATTTCGTTATTAGTTTTAAGGAAAGACCGCCCGCGGCAGAACGCGGGGGAAACCCATGGGGGGGCAAAACAACAAATGGTAGTGTCGATAGCCAAAACCAGGCACAACCAGGACCGGCGGTCGGTTCCAAACGACGCGTGGGGGTCCCGACCCGGAGGCCGAGAAACGTGTTTGGGTCCACTCCCTCACGCGCCGCGTTCACCGGACCGTGGAGACAAGCGACCTGGGGGAAAGGGTGGGAATAAACTTCCGGGCCCCGACTTTTTGTGTCGGGGGGAAGATGCACCTAGGAGGCGACGGGGTGGCAAGAGGGCTGCCACACCGACAGACCCCAGGTGATTTGAGGTGGTTAGAAAGTTGCACCGGTGGGTTTTAATTTCCTACCGGTGCAAGGGGAGGAGGGGGGCTGCGATCCAGCGGTGGATGAAGCGCTGTAACATGCGCCACGGCGGGGCGCACATCATTGCGCCAGGACTCCTCCTCTTCCAGGGCGGGGTGGCGCGTCATGGCGCCTGGACTCCTCCTCTTCGAGGGCGGGGTGGCTCCACTGGGTCTGCCGGAAGGACAGCGTCCCTCGGCAGAATGTGGCGGTCGGACGGGCGGGCGTGCCAAGGCGCCAGGTCGGTCAGCTCGACCAGGCGCGAGGCATCCGCTCGCGCGAACATGTTTGTGGCGAGCCGGGCCACAAAGGCCTCTACGCTCTCCATCATGAGATCCCGCTCAATGGTGGAGTTGCGGACGTACCAGGGGGCGCCCGCAATGTGGCGCAGCACCCGGTTCTGGGCTCTATGCAGCGACCTTTTCTGGGGTGCAGAGAGCAGATGGTGCCACGCAGGTGCTGCGTAGGTGAGACGAGGCCTTATGTACGTCTTGTACAAGGCCATCCGCATGTTGAGGGGGATCTGAGGAGAAGAGAAGGCGGGGCGTAATTGTGCAGTGGCCGATTGTCATTGCCACGGCAGACTGGCGCTGGGTGACCATGGAGAGACGGCGGTCTAAGACGACACCTAGATACTTCGCCGTTCTCCCCCATGGTATTTCGGCGTCTCCGATCTTCAGAGGAGCTGGGAACCCCCTTCTCGCGGTGACGGCGAGCGCTTGGAACTTACCTGCGTTCACAGACAGTCGCCAGTTGCTCAGCCAGTCAGGGAGAAGGTCCAGCGTCCTCTGAAGCTTCAAGGCGGCGTGATCAGGTGTCAGCGAACTGGTTATAAACGCCGTGTCGTCGGCGTATAACGCTGCGGTTGTGCCAGGGTCTTTGGTAACGTCGCTGGCGTAGAAATTATACAGCCCCGGAGAGAGCACGCTGCCCTGAGGAACGCCGGCAGTGATGGGGCGCTCTCCGGTGAAGACACCGTCGACACGCAAGAAGGGGGGGCCGCTTGTGTTGGCGGCGGGTGGGCGGGTGGTCGGCTGGGTAGCCGCGTCCATTGCAGCTGCAATCGCCCCAGTGAGCTGCACCGTCACGGATTCGACGGTTTCTGCAGAGTTCACCGGGAAATTTGGCGTATTTTCGTGCAGCTGCAAGGAGAAGGCTTCCCAGTCACAGACTGGGTAGGAGGGGAGGGGGGGGGGGGTACGCTTACCGGAGAAGCTCGGACAATGGCCAAGACCGGTAGATGGTCTGAGCCGTGGGCCATGTCCAGTACCTCCTGATGAAGAACGCCTGCGATGCGATGGGTAATTGCGACATCTAGGACGTCTGGCGAGTATGAGGGGTTCTCGGGGTAATGGGTGGGGGTGTATGTTCCCACCACCGTATACCCTACTAGCTCGGAGTCGACGAGCAGACGTCTGCCGTCCGCATTAGGCGTGCGGGAGCCCCACTCGGGGTGCTTACAATTTAGATCTCCGGCAATCACAGTCGGCTCATCTGATATGAGCCTGTGGATGTCGGAGATATCTAAATGTGACCCCGGGGGCCTTACGGTTACCGTTACCTTACGAGTTCACCGGGAAATTTGGCGTATTTTCGTGCAGCTGCAAGGAGAAGGCTTCCCAGTCACAGACTGGGTAGGAGGGGAGGGGGGGTACGCTTACCGGAGAAGCTCGGACAATGGCCAAGACCGGTAGATGGTCTGAGCCGTGGGCCATGTCCAGTACCTCCTGATGAAGAACGCCTGCGATGCGATGGGTAATTGCGACATCTAGGACGTCTGGCGAGTATGAGGGGTTCTCGGGGTAATGGGTGGGGGTGTATGTTCCCACCACCGTATACCCTACTAGCTCGGAGTCGACGAGCAGACGTCTGCCGTCCGCATTAGGCGTGCGGGAGCCCCACTCGGGGTGCTTACAATTTAGATCTCCGGCAATCACAATCGGCTCATCTGATATGAGCCTGTGGATGTCGGAGATATCTAAATGTGACCCCGGGGGCCTTACGGTTACACCCCGCTCTGCTTCTAACTCATGTCGGGTTTGGACGGCCGTCAATCGGGGGTTCCTACGTACACGAAGCCGAATGAAACGATCATCCCTACTCGAAGTGCGTCTTTTTCTGCCTTGTCCTGCTCTTCTCACATAAGTACCGGTCTCCCTGAACCGTTGGATACTGCGATGGATCGTTGAAACTGGTCGACGAAGATCTCTGGATATCACTTTGTAGGTTTGACCATTTCTTCGCATTTCGAGTGCCCTGGCAATCTCCGTTGGTGCTAAGTCAGGCATAATTCAGTCCTCAACTCCAAAAAGATACGCGATTAAAAAAAAACTAATAAAAAACAGTATTTCAATGAAATTTTAAATCAAACTCAGAAGGAAGAAATACTCGAAGTTCGTTCCAGATAAGGTGTATTTGAATAAAATTAAAACAATTGCATAAAATGTGATGTTCAGTTCTTTTCTTAATTTGAAAATATTTCTTTTTAAATTAAATGACGTATAAACAAGCCAGCAACCTTATATGATACTGATATCAAACCTTTATTTTATGTTCCGCTAAATATGCCGGTGTGTTTATAATAGTTAAAAAATATACTGTTTTTTTTTCAGAGTTGTTCATTACAGTTGAAGTTGTTTTGATACAGTTCAAGTTACAAAACGACTACTGACTGATGATGAAACGTCAAAACATCAGCTTACTCCGAGACGCGACGCGGCGCGCAATTATAAAAACCGATTCAAAATTTAACTTTATCGTTTAGGCCACAGCTCACCACGTACAGATTCTTAACGATTACCTAACCGGGTTTTTGTCATTAGATTGTAAGTTGTAACTTGTACGTTGTGGCCTCGTCGATAAAGCTCAATTTGCTATCAATGAAAACAGGTGCTCGGCCTTCGCGCGCGTCGTCTAACTGAGCACTAGACCTAGTCACAAGCTATCGCTAATACCCGCCAATCTAACAGAATACGACAGACAATAAATAAAATGGACACTTTATTAGCAAACAGAATAAATTAATATTATCCGTACGGTCGGCAAAATACCAGCATAAGATAACACAAGCTCTAAAGAAAAATAATACAATGAGAGACCAAGTTATAGTGGATATACTAGTGTTGCCATAACTACTGTACCTTAAGCTTCGTTAGGACTTAGAAATAACTCAACAGATAGGCTACTATTTATATGACGGTTTTTATTAATTCTAAGTCGTTAAGGCCCTACGCATTAGTTATGCTCAGATAACCCAAGGCTACAGAACCTGTGATTACTAGCATTAAACTTGAGGTTTAAAAGTAATATTGACTATTTTATTGCAAAGCAGGAGTCCGATGATCACTAAAATATAAAATATGACAATATGATGTAATATTATCGACTGATTTATTTCATAGTAAAATAAAAATACATATTAGTACAATAGGGTATTTGTCCGTTTTTTCTTTTTATTACATAAATGATAGCTTTTTGCATCAAGAGCGGCCAAGTTTCGAACACATGTGGTTTTATAGTATCTACTTAATAAGTTATTATATATTTTTTTAAATATTTTTAGGACTTGGGAATAAAAAGTTATGAATCTCCGAATATCAGAGAATTCATGTGCAAAATACGCACTTGTCTGTGTTAATCGTTGTCATCATAATATCTATATAGTCTATGCTGTAAATTGTCAATTTGAGGCGTAAAATCTCAATCTAGTGGCCCAGTAGATACATTTATTTTAATTGGAGTATAAAGTTATTTTCTTTTTCTATAGCTCAGCAGTTTCGTACTAATTTTATGAAAAAAATGTTACTTGGGGTGTGAAATAGATCTCTCTATACTATTTATATTTATACACCGAGAAAAATAATTATTATGTTTTTGGTTTTCGTGACGTGAAAGCGACATCTATTATTTATATGTTAGGCTATTGCGTTTCCAAACAAACTAGTTATTAATTTCATTACGTAATTGACATCGCAAATAATAGATGTCGCTTTTCCGCAAACCGCTACTATAGCAATATATTGAACAATAGGTAAGGATATATTTAATTATTTATCTTTTATCCCCCGAGTTTGATGTAAAATATTATTGCTTTTTTGTTCCTATGTTTATAAAGTACAACTTAGAATAGATACTTTTTATAGCCTCGTATTTTAATTACCAGGCTATAAATGTATGGTGACTTGCCGATCTCCTTCACAAAAGGAAAATTATACTAAAAATCAACATTTTAAAGAAATTGCGGATTTTTGAAGGACTTTTGTGAGTCTTGTGAAAACGTCCCATACAAAGATCATACCGACAGGTGACGTCACACGCTTGCAAGTTGCTACGAAATGTATGGTCATATTATGCACAAAATTACTGATATCCCCTCAAATGTTTGCTCGTTTAAGTTCGTACTTATTGTAGGAAATATGACTATGATTGTATATGACGTAAGTTAACTAATTAATAATTATGTAGGTTTTCACACTAATGTTGTTAAAAAAATATTCCAACTTTAATGTAACTTTGAAATGCTCCTAATTACAAAACTACAAAATCTTAATTCGCCTTACTTTTATCAAGTTGTAATTAGTGTAATTACATAATATAATAACCTACCTAATTATTATTTCTGAATGTTAAATAAATACATATATGTGTAAATAAAAAAAGCTATTAAAATCGAAAGTGTAGGCACAAAAAGTATAATAGGTATAAAATTACAAAAACCCAAAAAACTAAAGTCAATTATCAAAATATGTTGCCTCATACTTTCACTAACCCTAAAACATCTTGACGCACCTGAGATTCACAGGGGATGTTTTAGGCCCTTTTTATAAAATGTCAGTTAACCCTTTACAGGAAGCCGGGGTCTCAAACACCTGCTTAGAAAGGGAATGGGCTCGAAGATAATAGATAGTCTATTAATACTGCGTGGGAATCTTATAATATCCATCAAATAATAGTAAATTAAGCGTATTGATGGTTTGAATTATGTAGTATTTGTGTTAAGTATGCAGTGAGTCATCGGTGGGAATGACAAACTGGTATACTTTAATTGGATAACGTGAACACGGCTTAAGCGTCATTGTTCAATTATGGCATTTGCCCTGGTGATTCACTGAAAACTTGACGCGAATAGTCTTATAGCCTGCTAGCTGTTGCCTCGGCTCTGCCCGCGTAAATACAGTATCCCACGGGTACACTACTTTTTCGGGATAAAAAGTACCTAGCCTTTGTTTTAATCCACAGCTCAAGCTTCTACCATACCAAATTTCATCAAAATCCGTTTATATTAATCCGTAGTAGTTTTTGCGTGAAAGAGTAACAAACATCCATCCATCCAACCATACATCCATCCTCACAAACTATCACATTTATAATATTAGTAGGATTCGTGATTTGTGAGAAACGTGTATCTTCTTGTGTACTGAATAAAGTTCAATTTTTCATCACTTTTTTATTTTAAAAAATGCAGCACCGCGTCGCATATCGTCTTGTTTCGGTGTGAGCTGACCCTAAATTGAAAATAGTGTAAAGTTTATTTTGAATTATATTTCGAACGCGCATTTTAGCAATAAAAACGGTTAACGTTATTAATAAAGATAACACTAATAGCTTTATTGAATATTAAACATTGCACCATAACCCAATAATTATATTATTTATAATACCTTTCAACCAATGATTACTGTAAATTACTGTTAGCTAAAGCAAGTTAAAAATAAGCAAGTGGTTGTAATAAGAAACATTCACACGCATATTAAATAGACTACGAGCCCCCCAGGTTACAATAATGGGAAATCATTTTTTATTCCATCCATTGTGACCGTCTTCAGAGCACCTGAGTTCAATACACATTGTGATTTTGTGACTACATGATTTATATTTGCATATGTTCATTAAAGGGTTGGATTCAACAAAGAATCGTTAAATCGCGGGTCTCGCAGGCCGGGCGAGGCGTTTTGTGTATTGATTAATGTTACGAAATTTAAAGGTTAACTCGTCGTGGGTTTTGCGCGATACATATACTCGTACCTAGCTAAATTCGATATTCCCAATTTAACTATCGTCGTGATTACATCTTTTAATTAATAAGAAGACACGTACTTACTGTTAATTATTATTATTAATGATAATATCTATGGACGCTTCACACTATGTCAATCTGGCCCTTTATACTATACATTTAAAAAAATTCTTACACAATATAAACATGTTTAATACACATCCATGACTCAGGAACACAGAAAACTATTTGGTCCGTTCGGAGGGATTAGAACTCTCGAAACCTGGCTTAAGCGCTAACGCACTCAAACTGAGCCACAGAGGTCGTAATTTTTTATTAGAACTAAAATGCATGGCCAATTATACATTTTAGAATTGAAAGTAATGACTCAAGTTAATTTCCCGCGGTCCACCTACGATGTTCACCTGGGTGAACCACGGTTATTTTGTTATTACTATTACTTTAAGGTTTAAACTATGTAATAAACATTCTACTTGAACTGACTATGTTCCAAAAGGCCTCTAATAAAAGAGACCTTGTGTGTAAATAATTTAGAGAAAAGAGACATAATTGGTTAAATTAAATAAGTAGGTAAAAAGTAAATAAAACCACATAATTTTAATTTTAAGTAATTTTGAATCAGTTAATTATAACAGCCCGTTTTTGTTATGCCGTATCAAATTATTTACCTGGTTTCAATCTTATCTATATTTTTCCTTTAGGGCCAATTAACACCGAAAGGAAACGATCACGTTTCACTGTCAGAGTTCGAATGTCAAGTTGCACCGCGCTGCACAGCGCATGCGCAGTGATGTCATATGAAACGTGTGTTTGTTGTGTGGATAGTGATCAATTTTTCGCGGTGTTAACTGACCCTTACTGGCGAAATATAATATTTTACTACTTTTCTTTCAACTCGGCTACTACAAAATACGTAGGTGCCTATTGACGACCTCTGTGGCTCAGCGGTTGAGCGCGCCAGTGCCCAAGCCGGAGGTCGCGGGTTCGAATCTCGCCAAAGGAAGAAAGAAGAAAAGTGTCCCATGTTCCAGGGTCATTGATGTGTATTAAATATGACGTGCAAAATATAATGTAAATCTATATTATAGTTTATTAAACATCTTTCCGTTGTCCGGTACCCGTAACACAAGTTCTTCGAGAACTTACCACGGGACCAGGTTGACGTGGTGTGGAAGCGTCTATACTCTATAGATATTATATTATTCTACAACTTTTCCGTCCAGGTCGGCTAAGAACACCCTGTAACTACCAGGTGCGCGTTCAATGGATGTTGTTATGTTAAATCTGTAACCCAATATGCAAATTCGCATGCAAATGTAAATTCGGCTGACAGTCGGTCACAAAGAAGTGCACAGGGGATCAATACGGTTATTGATTTCTCGAGTGATTTATTGGCTTTGTACAGGGTTGAAAATACTACTTACGAATAGTTGCTTGTCACTTATATATACTGCTAGTAACATTGTAATAAATATTTGCTTGGTTGTCACTAAAAATATGCTGGTAGTGTTAGGTTAGTAATCTATACTAATATACAGCGGAAATATTTGCATTGAATATAGGCGCCGAAACTACAGGGCCTTTAGTCAACATGCATTCGATAATTTCGACGGCGAAGTTCGAAAACAAAATGTATCGGATTTGACATCGCTATCATCACTAAGCGACATGTCGCTTGCGATGACTTATGTCGAAGGGCCCTGGACCGATTTTGATGAAATTTGGCACATATATAGAACAAACCACGGGGACGGACATAGGCTACTTTTTATCGCGGCAAAATGTACGGTTTCCGTGGGATTTCCCTTTGCGCTCACGAACTCGCGGGCCACATCTAAAGTAGAATAATATATACCTACTAGAGGCCGCCCCGTGGTCGAAATATGGCCAGTACTAATTCATATAATTTTAAAATTTGAACTTTATAACGGTCCTTTGGCTCCCTTGGTCCCTTTTTAGATAGAAAAAAAATGTAAATTTCTGTGATAGCTTAACAAACATCAACGCGTAACAAAATTGTATCTATCGAATTTCACGGTAGTGTGTGTTAATAGTCTGAGGTAGTGGTATGTAGTGTGAATTGTTAAAAAAAACATTAGCTTTCTGCACACTTCTCTCCACATAGACTATAATTTAATGTCATACAGCACACTACTCCGGTTGCACAACTCTCGTAAAACTGAAGTGAAAGGTTTTGCTTCACGTTAATATTTAAACTAATTCCTTGTTAGTGTCTACTCGGCGGTTGCATACATATTTTCTATTAAACGACTTCTTACTGTTTTATTTTATTTTAGCAACATTCATTCATTTACAACAAAAAATATTTCATTTTATCAACAGCTATAAAAGACCCAACGTTAGAATATTCAATATTATAATATAATGTATTCTTATTTCCTCGTTTGTCTTACCTATATAACAAACAATCCCTCATGTAAACATATCGAACAAAAAGACAATTTCACGGCTGACCGGCCCCTACTTTGCCCGTTTTGCCCCAAAATTACCGCCCTGCCCACTATTGTTCACTGCGAGGGGCAGAATTTGGCGGTTTGTAAGCGCCATGTGATTAAAAAAATATCGACAGCCGAACGTAATTATTATAACCTCCGCCGTTTTGAAAGTAGGTTTCAAAAATAGTTTTTCGATTTCATTATTTTTATTAATAATCAAGGACTTATATTAATTTATACAATTATTAATTTTTAAAATAAGTATGTTTTTATAAAAAAGTAATTTAACGTACCTACGATATTATGTTTATGTTCTTAAAAATAAAAATTAACAAGGTACAAAGACTCGCAAAAACACTGCCGTGGCGCTTTCGAGATTCTTAATTATTATCATCGACGATTTTCAGGTTTCTGTATCAAAAGGGTAAAAATGGGACCCTATTTCTGAGACTTCGCTCTCCGTCTGTCCGTCCGTCTGTCTGTCACCAGATTCGTAAATGTATTATTGCAGGATTTAACTAGCGAATCGACCTTCATGAACCGTGATAGCCAGACAGTTGAAATTTCCACCGTTTCTGTTGCCGCTTTAACAACAAATACTATAAAAACAGATAAAAATAATTTCCCATACGTGATGCAACAAGCGCGTTTCGTACGTACCCTTTGTGTCCGACTCGCGCTTAGCTGGATTTTTATACTTTAGTCCTCCTACCTTTTTAAGTCATATCAAATAGGACATTGTAGGAATACTTAGGTCGTCACAAAAAACCTCGTCAAGAGAATGAAAATACTTAATAAATAATTCATAAGTATCAGTTGCAAGTTGTAACCGACAGTCGTGCGCACTACAGCGAAGGGGCGGGTCGTAATTATCAAACATAATGCTAGGGCCATACTAACGCTCAATGTCAATACCTATCACAATGCCGTTTATTTACGCAAATGCGAAAAACACGAGTTAGCGTCGTTTTACACCTAGACGCGACGAGGCGGCTTTTTTAAGATAGCAATTCAAAAATTGAAATTTATACACTACATTAAAGGATACACGTTTCATTGCAAGAGTTCGAATTTCGAGCTGCATCGCGCTGCGCTGTGCGGCGACGCTCTTGCAATGAAACGTGTACCTTTTGTCTACTTAGTGAATAAAATTCAATATTGAATCGTTATCTTAAAATTACACGCCGCGTCGCGTATCCATCCGAGCTGACCCTTACAACACCCCAAAACAACTCTCGACACGTTGAGATAAAGAATCTATCTTCATAGATTCTTAGTATGGAATAGCTAACAATGAATCAACAAGATACTTTTCTTTTACCGACAGGAAAACACCAGCTTGATCAGATAAATATCACGCGCGCAAAAGCGACGTAAAAAACGCTTGAGTAAGGTTTCCCTGAGTGAGCGAAGGTACATAGGACTAAGGGGCAGTGGCGTGGGATTCCTATAACTTCACTTACTTCACTTACCACTTAGGTACCTTTTAAAAACCCTCATCCAAATCCTTACCTTAGCCCCTAGCCTGTATAAGGCTTGGGCTTCGCTATGAAGGAGGACCAGCTCTCGCCACTGCTAAGGGGTTGTCAAAATGAAAACTGAAATAAAATGGGCTAAATTATCTGCTTGTGAAAACCCCACCAGTGGGCGTGCTTGTAACATTTCAATCTAATTTGCTTATAATGCCCTTTGTTCACTCATCGAGTCGTCACTCGTCAGTCGTCACTGATAAGCTGAGTTTTATAAACTATTCGTTGGAGCTAAATTACATATTATATCATTGCATAGTATGTATGTCTTTGTTTTGATGAGTACCTTCCTTACTGCAATTATCTATTACAATGAAAATATAACTAAAATAACTAACCCACGCCGATTTCGGTGACGGTGGCCGGTTTCATTGAAATCAGGCCAGTTACGCAGGAGTAATTGTATAGTGCCCAAGTGTGTGCGCAGTACACAAGAGCACTCTCTCTTCCTTTACTCTCATAACCCAGGAGGACGGATAACTGACACGACTGGCGAGAGATCAGGAGCAGGTCCGACTTTTTACATGCCCATCCGATGCATGGATCATTTTTCTTGTCAGACGCCTGCATTGGCCTAACCATCTTGGAAACAACATTTTTTGTTGTTCCAATGCGGCAATCGAACCCACGACCTCCGAGTCGAGAGCCAATCTCTAACTACTAGACCACGGATGCTATTAACGAAAATATAATCCTTCGTGCGCGCAAACCGCACATTTTGCCGCAATAAAAAGTAGCCTATGTCCTTCCCCGTGGACTAATACCTGTACTTTCGAAGCCTATTGCAAAAAAAAAACAAGTTAGGTTTAAGTATTACTTAAGTTGTTATTATAGTAAGTTAGAAATTATATCGTGGCAATTTATCTGAAATATTAGATAAATAAATAACTATATATTTTAATAAAAACTATAACCCCATGCGTAAATTATATAGCCTGTGTTACCCGGGCTAATATTTCGAATCTATTGATATCTAATATATTAAAATCGTATCAGTAGTTTAGGTGCTACGTAGACTGTCAAAATCATTACCAGTCCTTTGGTTTCACCGTAGTCGGGTAAAAATAAACACAAAATTAACTGACACCAACTTCATACAATTTTAAATAACTACGAATAACCCTCTTCGTCGAAAAAACTAAAAAAAAAAAACTATAAAATTCCCGAATTACGTTAAAAATAATAAGCCAATACTCACATTTCGCCACCCCATAATTTGGAATAGTGGCGAGCAGCTAACCCTGCGCCCTCTCCCTTGTGGGTGACGCCCATCGATTTTTTTGATGGGGATGGATCGGCCCCGACGTGGTAGGGACAGCTGACGTTTCTTATAAGCTTTAATCGATTCTAGATTTTACTTTATAACTAGAAAAAAAATCGATTTTATTTTCTTACTAGAAAACAATCTTATCTTATCCCGGAAAAGAACAATGTTCCCGCGGGAACATTGTTCTTTTCCGGGATAAAAAATAGCCTATGTTTTAATCCAGAGCCTAAACTACTACCATACCAAATTTCATCAAAATCCGTTCAGTAGTTTTTGCGTGAAAGAGTAACCAACATCCATCCTTACAAACTTTCACATTTATAATATTAGTAGGATGAAGTTTGAAAAAATATATTTTAAGATAATATATAATGTTTAACTTTGTAGTATTTTAAAATATTCATATAATATTTTGTTGTGCATATCATAATTATTAGTTTTGATTTATCATTTTACTACAAATTCAAATAAAAATTAAAGCAGTTACAGAGCGTCGATTATCCGAACGACAGCTTATCCGAAATCGTGGCGGCCTGACTCAGACGTGCCTACCTCCTCTTTTGGGGGTTTTTTGGGTTAATAGTATCTTTTCAATCTAATCGACTATGTCTACGCTTATAAATTTAACACAAGTTTTATTCAATTAGATATTCCTGTTTGTCATTAAAGATATAAAAATATAAAGAAAGTATGTATTTTATTTGCTTGCACATAAAACATATCAAATTACCTACATGAAGTTCGATTATCCGAACCAATCCGTTATCCGAACACCTAATTCCGCCAGTTAGTTTGGATATTCGACGTTCTACTCTATATATAATTTTATGTTTCTCTTGTTCAAATGAAGTCTCTGACTAATATACTTGTCTGTGACAAGGTCATGAAGTAATTGTGCGATATTTTAGGAAAATCACAATCTATATTCCGCATTTAAGTACCTACTAGAAGTTTTAAAACTCCACAAGTCACGACATTACTAAAAAATATACAAATTAGAATCCAAAATGTATGCTAAAAATACAATAAAATAAACAGGAATATTCGACCATTCTTATAAGACTATAAAAACCGGCCAAGTGCGAGTCGGAATCGCGCACCGTACAGTATCGTAATAACGGCAAAAACGGTTTCATGTATGGTAGCCTCACTTAAATATTTATTTTATTCTGTTTCTAGTATTTGTTGATAAACTGACAACAGAAATACATAATCTGTGACAATTTCAACAGTCTAGCTATCACAGTTCGTGATGTACAGTATACAAAAGTACGAATAGCGGAGTCTCAGCAATAGGGTAGCGTTTTACCGTTTTACCCGTTTGCATGGAACCCTCATGTAAGTAGTAAGCTTTCCGAAATACACCTAGCGCTATCTATTGTGAGATCTGCAAACCATACTTCGAAACGAACCCGCTATTAACGACATGCTGGCGCCATCTTACCGAAGTCTCCCTAAAACATAAAGGACAGTTTGCAAATAAAAAAATACATCTAGCCTTTGTTACAATGACGGTTTTTAAATTCGTGACATCTGACAGCTTCTTGACACGACGAGGACCGTCGGGCTACCAAGCGCCGCCTGGTGACAGGAAAAGAATCGAAAATTCTAATTGACCGTTTTTGATACCTATGTGGTATCCACCATGCCACCAGATGACGCTTTGTATGCGTGGGTCTGCCTAACGGCAGAAAAAATATCAAACACACTCATTAAAACCTCATCCAATACTAGAATAATTAGTAAATTAACTTTTAAATAATATGTTTAAATAAGTATACATAAGTATAAATAAGTATACTACATATTATTACATATCCGGTATTCAAAATTAACAAAAACTATAAATCTTTGCCGTAATCCATAGCATACAATTTAATTAATATTATATCTGGCAATATCCTGCGAAAAATCGCGCTTACCGCAAAGTAACACCTGATTCTATTAACTATAATATCTATCTATGGACGCTTCACACCACGTCAATCTGGCCCCGTGCTAAGTATGCGAAGAACTTGTGTTACGGGTACCAGAAAACGGGAAGTATATTTAATACTTTTTATACTATACGTATATTTAAGATTTTTATTATATTATACACATATTTAATACACATCCATGAACCCAGGAACACAGAAAAACTTCTTGTTCCTTCGGCGGGATTCGAACCCGCGACCCCCGGCTTGAGCACCAACGCGCTGAACCACTGAGCCACAGAGGTCGTCGAATACTATATTGTTTTATTTATACGAGCACCTTGTAATTGTAGTCGGTTAGTCAACAAAGTAGCTACACGTGGAGAGACAATGGCGTGATAAATTACTTACAAAGTAGTTTTAATTGAATTATCTTAATTGATTGTACTTATAAGTTGTTTGTTATTTTTATTACACGGACTCTGAGGTACTTTTAATGCTTTCTCACCATGGGAAAATGGAAGAAACAGCATGGCCTCACAGAAATCGGGGTTTGGGGTAAATAACTACAATTTTTATAAAATTTACAGCAATGTAAATTATACAGCCTATGTTACCCGGGCTATTATTACGAATCTATCGACGCCTCATTTATTAAAATCAGACCAGTAGTTTAGGCGCTACGATGGAATAAACATACTTACATAAATAGACTGCCGAAATCATTACCCTTCCTTTTGGCTTCGCCGTAGTCGGGTAAAAGAAGGAAATTTTCAATACCTGATACTCCACTCCTCTGGTATTGCGTGTATCCATGAGCGGCGATAATCGTTTATATAATAAACAGGCGATCCGTCTGCTTGTTTACCTACCTTTCAAAACAACATTATAACACAGATTGCTAAATAGTTACTAAAACGCTGAGAGTCAGTTCACTGCGGTTCCGTAGTAATCAAAGAACCCTTAAAGTTTCGCTCTGTCCGTCCTTCTGTTTGTCTGCATGTCTGTCTGTGTGTCTGTCTGTCTGTCCGCCCTTCCAAGTTCTATAATTATGAATATTTAGATGGATTAAATTTGGTATAGTTATGGTATGTACGAGGGCGGCACTGAAAATTTCAGGAATCAAGGAAGTGACACAACATTACCATTTAAAAATGTATTTGTTGCTTTTCGAAGTATTCTCCGCGAAATTTGACACATTTTTCCATACGATGGAACCAATCATTGAAGCAACCATTCCATTCGGAAGTTGGGGTCTCCAAAATGGCCGTTTTGTAGGCGTCCACAGCTTCTTCAGGTGATGAAAATCTCTGACCATTTTATTTTTTTTATTCAATTTATTCTTTATTTTAGGGAAAGTATAGAAATCATTAGGGCTTAGGTCGGGGCTGTACGGCGGATGGTCTAATAATTCTATGATTTCTTGCTCTAAAAACTCTTTTGTTCTGTGCGCGGTGTGAGAACTCGCATTGTCGTGATGGAGGATGATGCGGCGGTTGCAGTTCTCTTTACGGAGTTCAGAAACGACCTGTGGCAAACAAATGTTAGCATACCATTCTGCATTAACCGTTCTTTGTCCCTCAAGAGGAATAGTCGCAACATGACCGGTTTTGGAGACAAACGTCTTTGTTTCGGGTTCGAACGCGTATATCCAGGATTCGTCGCCTGATACGATGTTGTATACAGCATTTGAGGATCCTGCGTGGAATCTTTCGAGAGTTCTGACGCACCAAGTAACGCGAGCCGCTTTTTGCTCTTCACAGAGCAAATGCGGTATCCATCGGGAAAACAACTTTTTTACACCTAATTGTTCATGCAAGATTATTTGTATTTGCCTCATGCCAATGTCTAAAGTTGCCTGAATTTCGCGGTATGTCACATGTCGATCTTCCTCAATCAGCTTACGCACAGCATCAACGTTTTCTTGGGTGACTGCAGTTTTTGGACGACCTTGACGGGGATCATCACTGAGCTTGACACGTCCACGTTGAAATTCAGCAAACCAGCGATAAATTGTGGTTTTGGATGGGGCTTCATCACCAAATGCAGAAATCATCCGGTCAACACACTGTTTTTGTGTTAAACCACTTCGAAAGTCATAATAAATCATCGCTCTAGAATTTTCTCGAGTCAATTCCATTTTCTCAACGACTAAACAAGTTTGACAAGACCGAGAATCTTTTTTTAAATAAATAAACGGTATTCGATTTTTAAAACCAAAGAGTTTTAAATTAAAAAGATTTTAATATGACAGGAACAGTGGAAATATTCCATTCCCGATACTTTTAGTGCAGCCCTCGTATATAGATTTCCGTTTTGGCATTTAAAAATAATTATTATTTTATATTTTAGGGGCGGACTAGATACATGTGAAGTGGGGATGAAAACTATTTCTACCCCGCCGAATAGGTCTTTTAAATGAAAGCCAAGTTTCATACATGGACTTTTCTACAAAGTCAACCAGTTTCGAGTAATCGGCCTCCGAAGTTTATAGTTGGTTTAGAAACGCCAGGGGGGGGGGTGAGGCTGGCATTTGTAAGCTACAAGAGATAGAAACTTGTAACTTACCATGCTTATATTATCATGTTAAGCTGAAAACTCTGTAGGAAAATTATTTTGAGCGAAATCGGACACTAACTTTTGAAGTTATTTAAAGAAGATCTATTCCGTGGTGATAGTCCCGTAACCCTCCTTAGATATGTCCTGACATGCTCTTGGTTTGGTTAGGTTATTAAAATATAAATTCAAAATTGACCTTTACTTATTTATCACACAAAATGATACATCATACAGTACGTTTCATTGCAAGAACGTCGCCGCGCAGCTCAGCTCGGTGCAGCTCGCCATTCGAACTCTCGCAATGAAACGTCTATCGTTCCGTGTAGTGTATAAAGTTCAATTTTGGATATGTCCTGATGTGAACTGACGCTAAGCAAATCCGTTTTATCGACAACGCTAATCACATCCCTCAATTAGGCATGTCCCTTGTCGATGTCCATATCGGTATCGACTATCGACTAACGATAAGTCGTATGCAAATAATGTAACCATGTTTACTGTTTACCGGTGTTGTCATTCCTTATTTTAATTTGAATACATCATGATTGCTCATAATAATGTTAGTGTCTATTTTAATACATGAGAATAATAAAACATAATATTATACCACCATATACATAATAGTATGTCATCGACTATACCTATTAAATACATGAGAATGTAATGTGATCTTATTAATACAGTAAATGTAAAAAAGTGAGGATTTTTGTTATATAACAGATTTTAATGTAATAAATTGCACATGTAATAATTAGTGTGTAATAATTCCAATTGGACCGATTTGGCTAATTTTGGTCTTGAAATAATTTTGGAAGCTCTGGGAAGGTTTAAACGGTGATAAATATTGGAGGTTTATACTTAAGACAAAACAACGTGTGTCGGGACAGGTAGTACTAAATATATACCAAGTATTCTAGTACTAATTACCTTATGCCTAGACTTCCACACCAGCGTTTACAACTGCGATTATCACATAAGACTTATCATAGAATGTTCTAGTAATTCTGTTACTGAACAGAAATACGACTGTGTGTACACTTAAATGTGGATTCCCAGTTAATAGTAAGTCTAGTAACAATTAACTAATGTCGATATTATTGTCAAAATCAAGATTCATTCATGCTAGCATTTGGCAAATTTAGTTAAAAGCTGGCAAAACTCACATTTCACAATTTCTAGAAGATGCGTTCAAGTGGGCTATGAGTCTAAGCGTCTGTTCCCATCGAGACGCGACGCGGCGCGCACTTTTTAATTAGCGAATTGTAAATCCCAACATTCTGAGATTCAAATGATATTGTGGCATTATCATGTAAATATGTGAAGAAAAAACTTACAGTTATAGTCTTACGAGAATTGTGCAATGGGAGGAGCATGAAATTTGGCGGGGTAATTAACGTTTATGTGGAGGAAGGTGTGCGGAATATTATTATTTTTTTTAATAATGCTTAGAAATACATAATATTATTAACACACATTACCGTGCGTTTGATAGATATTTTTTGGTACACTTTGACGTTTGTCAATCTGTCTCGACTTTTTTTTTTTATTTATCAAGAGGCAAAACAACCCTTAAAGATTGCAAGCTTAAAAATTATACTTAATATGATTTATAACGGACGAATTTCGACGACAGCGCGACCTCAAGTTTGAGGTCTGTAGAGAACGCCTTATCATTATTTTTAATTACAATATTATTATAAATTTATTATCGACAATTATAGTTAACTAGCTGTTACCCACGGCTCCGCCCGCGTATTTACAGTATCCCACAGGAACACTGTACTTTTTCGGGATAAAGAGTAGCCTATGTTTTAATTCAGAGCCTAAACTACTACCAAACCAAGTTTCATCGAAATCCGTTCAGTGGTTTTTGCGTGAAAGTGTAACAAACATTAATCCATCCATCCTCACAAACTTTCACATTTAGTCCCAATTTCACCAACGCCTGTTAGTGTTAATCATTTGTCTAAATATCGTGCCTTGTCTTTCATTAGCACAAAGAACGAAAGAGACAACATCATTTTCAATCGACGATTAATTTTAACAGACGTTGGTGAAATTGGCACTTAGTGGGTTAAGTTATGCTAAACCACTTTATCAGTCTTCAATCCTTATCAAGTATTCCGTGTAATCAAACGTACTATTATCGTTGACAAAATGTTATCATTCGATAAATTCTTTGTTGCGACACAAATAATTTTGACAATTATGTCCAATTCGGCTGGAGCTATTAAAACGGGAACATTTCCTAGAGCCGGTATGACAAAAATGCTGGACCATAGATCAACTTGATGTGGTTATTAAGTACTTGACAAGACTACCACATTATTGTCATCTGTGCTAGTCTATCCTCCACCTTATGTGCAAGTATTAGAGTATATTTTCGCAGCACTTGACAAGGACTACCACATGTCACCTCTGCTGTTGTATTATCTACCTTCATCACTAGTGCTAGGGTTTATTTTTGCTAGTGTTGCTCTCATTTCAACTAATCAGATCAGGTTTCACAGTAATTGCAGTAAGTCAATAGAGATGTGACACTATTGATAAGGGTAATAAAAATTTATCGATTTTTTAAATTTTCTCACATTTTAAATGTTACCGAGTAAATAAGTGGGGGTATCTCGGAATTCTTCAATCAATCAATCAATCAATAATTTATGCACAAGATGTGGTAGTGATGGTGGTTACAATAATTATAAATAGTTCCTACACATCCTACCATAACAATGGTGTGTGAATGTCAAGTTTAACGTATTAAATTCATCACATAATTGAAACTGAAACATTAAATTATTATTAATTATGTCAACATATAAGCTAGATACTATTTTAATTATGTTGTTTCACTGTCAAAATTAAATTTTTTAGTCAAACTTTTTATTTTAACTACCATCCTAAGTACCTATTACGTAATAAGTCAATATTTTAATATAGTAAATGTCAAGTAATTCCAGAATCAGATTACAATGAATTATTATGAGCAGTTCACGTCAGCGGTCAGATATTTATAACCTAATATTTTTGATTATGTAGCATGTAGTCATTTATGTTGTAAATGCAATTTTCTAGAAGCCATATGGTTAACTTTTTTTTGTACGTATTAAAAGATAAACTGTGTTTAAAATTATCTAGTAACTTATTATATATGTCTATGGCCTGTATAAATACATTCTTTTTATATATGTCTAAGTTACATATTGGACGATAGAGCTTTTATTTAAATCTATGATTTTTACGTTCTACGTTCGATTTGAGTTCAAAATATTGTGGATATAACCTAACAAAAATACATTGTTCTTTAATGTACATGCAAACTAATGGTAGTATAGTGTATTTTTTAGCGGTTTGCAACTGTCCATAGTTGAGGCACCAGAAATAGCTCTAATACATTTTTTTTGGACTTTAAACACCTTTTCAATCTCTACTGAGTTGCCCCACAGCAATAGACCATATGAGAGAATAGAAGAAACGTAACCGTGGTACGCGGTTAGAGCTGCTTCAGTACTAACGGATCGCCTTAATGTTTTTATTGCGTAGACGAAACGGTCAAGTTTGTCACAAACATATTCTACGTGGACCTTCCAATTACAGTACTTATATATCATAATACCTAAAAACTTTGCACTATCTACTTCAATAATTTTCTTGTTATTTTTTATGTCTAAATTAATTTGCTCTCTTCTGTAGTGTCGAAATTGTATGATTTGTGTTTTTTCGGTGTTAACGTGTAGATTATTATTATTTAGCCACTTTATTATATATTTAAGTGTTAAGTTAATTTCTTGTTCGTGCGTTTCTCTATCATCACATTTAATGACGAGAGTCGTGTCATCGGCAAACAAAATTGTTTCGTGTTGAGTTATATTAGGAAGATCGTTTATGTACAGGAAAAACAGATTAGGACCTAGTAAGCTACCTTGTGGTACTCTGTATTCATTTAGCTTATAATCGGATCTACTGAGAACTTTAGTATTTTCGTAAATTTTTGTTACTTCCACACATTGAAAGCGACCCGACAAATAGCTACTGATGCAATCATTGGCAACACCCCTTATTCCATATTTGTCTAATTTATAAAGTAGGAGTCCATGATGGACAAAATCAAAGGCCTTGTTCATATCAAGGAAAACACCGGTTACTGGTACCCGGTTATGAAGTGATTCCATAATTAGTTTTACTATATTAAAACATGCTAGGGAAGTTGTACTATTTTTGCGAAAACCGATCTGTACATTTGCTAAGATATTTTGGCTAGTAATGAAATCCTGAAGCCTCTTTAGCATAGCTTTCTCAAAAAAAATTGAAAAAATTGGGATTAGTGTGATAGGTCGATAATTATTAACATTAGCTGTATCTCCTTTTTTAAACAATGGCTTAACTATTGATTTCTTTAAGATATCTGGAAAGCGGCCTTCTTGAAATGAAAGATTAATAATAAAACTAAGTGGTTTACAAATACATTTTGCACAGAGTTTAATGATTTTAGTGTTGATTTCATCGACACCTACAGAATTGGTATTGTTGAGACCCTTTATTATTATATATACCTCTAAGGGATCCGTTGGATTCAGAAATATCGTATTTGTATGTGTGGTCATAGTTTTGTTAATAAATTCTCTTCTTCATTAATTTAAGGGAAGGGCCCGATGGAGCTTCCGCCACTTTTCTCTATCCCCCACTAGTACCTTCAGCTCTCTATAGGACATGACATTTACATTCTCTACAAGTTGACTAATATAGTTTTTCCTTGGCCTTCACCTACTCCTCTTTCCTTATATCTTTCCTTCTAATATTGTCCTCATGAATGTGACATGTCTTATAAGACGCCCAATCATCTTCCCTCTTCTATTTTCTAGAGTTTTTAATATGTTTCTCATTTCTCCTATATTTGTAGCACTTCTTCGTTAGTTTTCTTTTCCTTCCAACTTATCCGCTGCATCCTTCTCCAGCACCACATTTCGAACGCTTCTATTCGTGCCCTATCCCTACTTCTCATTGTCCAGGACTCGCTACCATATAAAGCTAAACTCCAGATAATATATGTTTTTATTAGTTGCTTCTTTCCTTTAATTTTTCTTTTTGATGTTAAAAATTGTTTCTTTTTATTGAATTCTCTCTTGGCTATTGTAATTCTAGTGGTAATATCTGCAGTACATCTGGAGTCGTCACTTATTATACTTCCTAGGTATGTTATTTACTCTCTCTATTGTGTTTCCATTAATCGATAGTTATCCATAATCGTCTATCCGCCAAGAGATATTTTGTTTATGAAAAAATTGAAAATTCAATTAATTCGTAACTAAGTCAAATGTCGGTATTGATTTAACTTAATTACAGATTCATGATTTTTCTCTGATCTGAGATCTAAAATTAAATAATTTATGTAATTTAGCTATGTCCAAATAAGCGAGGGACGTTTAAAAATATTATCCCATCGTACTTAAATTATTTTTTATGATTTAATGTAGGTACTTAGATTCAGCCATAATAATAATAATTAATATGAAATCTAGCTACACATCATAATATTCTCTCATGACAAATTCAAAATAAAATTCGTACAATAAAAAGACAACAAAATAATAAAGTCGTCACATCACTAGCCGGGAACAGCAGAAAGTGATTGTTAACAGGAATGGCCGCAAAATTGTTGGCTCGTGCGAAAGATTTATAACGTCAGATATGCCGAGCGCAGTGCGACCGCGGCCGCTGCAGTACAAAACTTTAAAACGTAGAGACTACTATAGGAAAGGAGCACCATCTCTATACATGAAAGTGTCGGTCCATAAGCGTTAAATAAGGCTACTGTAGCAAGTGTGTAAATTAAATCTTCTATCAATTTATAAAAACAATATGAATTCTTATTTCGGAGGTTATATTCATAAACTTAAAAATAATTTTACAGTCAACACAATAATGTGACTAGCTAGGTACTTTAAAATATCTACAAATTAAAAGTAAAAAAAACTTAAAAAAGAAAAGTAAAACTACAAGTAACTTAAAAATATTTTCGACTACGCGAGTCATTAAAATTTTCATGATTTTCTGAAGTAACTACTATAGTCTACGAAAGTCGCCAAAAATTTTAAATAACTAAACTCAACTCACTTCACTCCATCTCTTATTGTTAACTTCATAGATTATCATACTGCCTTGTAACTCTAGCGCCAAGTAATTAAATAATAGTTCCAAGCCTGAACGGTCCTATTATTTAATTACTTTTGTCGCACACTTTTTCAGTTTTCTTTCTTATAGAGTTGGTGCTCCTCTAATCTTTATGTTTTAAAACGGGTAAGCTGTGCCTTTTTTATCAATGATCGAGTGAGATGTACGCGGATTGCGCAATAATTAAAACATAACTAAAAATTAAAGCCTAACCATAATAAGTTCGAATTTAAACTAGAATATGAGTTACGGAACTTGAAATCTTATTCTTAAAATAAAAATATTTTTTGATCAAAGGATCACCTTTCGATGGGCATAAATAGGAATAGAATGGCAGCGTCTGTTAATAGTAAATAGTGCCCACCGTCCAGGGTTTTTCGGTGTCAGCCGACATGGTTCTCTCGCGTCGCGTTCAATGCGTTAAAAGTGTTAAATTGTGCAGGGCACATCTACCGATTTATATCCTTGGCTCATACCTACCTTTCGGGACAAAGTGACGAATGTTAAGAGTTGAGCAACTGTGATTTAACCGTTTGTATTAGATACTGGTTAAATGTCCGATACGATGTAGGGTGACCATAGTTTTGAAAAGGTGCAAATTTGAAAAAATTTCGAAAAAAAACGTTAATGGTGTTATGAAAAAAATAATACTTAACTTTTCCATTGTAATGTTAATTTGCAGGTTTTAAAAATTTTAATCTAGAACCCAAACCTTTATTTTTCAATTAATTATCAAATTGAAAGGATTTTTCCAATATTGTAAAACAATGTTTTCTTTTATTTTCTCAAACTTTTTAGCAAATTTTTGAAAATTTTGTCATAATGAAATTGCTTTTTGCACTTCATTCAATATATCTTTAGTCAGTAACATGTGTGTTACAAATTACATATTGAATTTGCGTACTGACTTATTTCCTTTAGCATCGAATTAGCAGAGTTATGTATACACAATCACTTATCATGTCGTCACTAAACGTATAAAAAAGCATGGTGTAGGTAAATATTGAGTATCTGAATAAATATATCGAAAATGTGATTATATTTTTAGAGTAAGGGTCAGTTCACACGGCGACAATACGTGACGCGACGCGATGCTCCTTTAAAAATAGCTAAAATAGCTATTGAATGTTGAAGTTTATTCACTACACACTAAGATACACGTTTCATATGACATCAGTCATACATTGTAGCGGGTACAACTTGATGTTCGAACTCTTACAATGAAATCTGTATGTATCTTCTTGTGTAATATGAAAAATTCAATTTTCAATAGCTATTTTAAAATTGAAGTGCCATGTCGCGTAGCGTTTCTTTGTGGTGTGAATTGACCCTAAGTTACATTTTATAAGCAATCGTTTTTTGTCGTAAATTTTTCATATTTTTTTTCACAATTTAACTAAAATATCCGTTAAAAACTTTAATTCCCAATTTTAACTCTATCATTAATACGTAAGGTTAATTTTGATATATCTTAGGTCTAATCTTTATTACAGACATATTATGCCTCATTTTTTTGGGACTAGTACACAAAATCCTCCCTCTCGTGGCCACCACACAACTCGAAATAGCTCGGCTATTAGGATAACGATCATTAGGGCTACAAATACCATTCCTGGTGAAGTTTCCTCGTCTTGTACATACAAACTCACATTTCTACATAATTAATACAAGTATTACTGTTGCTTTAGGGTCAATTCACACCGAAGGAAAACGACACGTGCCGCAGCGCTGCATTTTTAAGATAACTATTCAAAATTGAACTACATTAATCACACAAGAAGATACACGTTTCATTGTAAAAGTTCGAATGTCAAGTTTCATCGCGCTGCGCAGCGCATGTGCAGTGTACGGCTATACGAAACGTGTATCATTTTGTGTAGTGAATAAAGTTTAATTTTGAGTAGCTATCTTAAAAATGCAGCGCCGTCTTGCGTCGTGTATAGTCGCGGTGTGAACTGGCCCTTAGTGTTAAAATTATCAGATTTGTTTGGTACCTAATTCACAAAATACCCTACAAATTCGATGGTAGAGCTTAGATAAATATAAATATATAATTTTTATCTTTCACGACGGCGGTTTTTTTTCGCTATAAATTCGTAGCATTTATAAGCCACAGTCACGACACTAGTATGCTCGATGCTGTAGAATTACAATACAGTAGCATACAGAATATTTACATGATTGTACCAGTAATGGCTAATTCGAAGAACGTGCAGAAGGATAGACAAACTTAAATATAAATATATATAGCATATTGGGACATTTCTAAAGAGGATTCTTTAACTATCAACACACAACAGGTTTTTTCAAAGTTATTGTCCTATTTCGGAGAAAATAATTTTCCTCAAGAGAATTTACAAGCGCTATCAGTATGAAAAATTACAAGTTTCTGTCATATATGAAACATGCCACACAAAAATGCCTATTCAACGATAACACGATGGGGTACAATAAACTGGGGATGTTAAAAAAATCATCCCCACTTCATGGTAGCCAAAATCAAAATCTATAGGTACGCAATCTACAAATATGCCAAATTACAACTGTTTATATTCATAATTTCAGAAGTTAGAAGGGCGGACAGACGGACATATAGACGGACGGACAGAGCGACACTACGGGATCTTAAAAACCACGTCTATATATATTTTCATAACCTGTAGGTAGTAAGTAGGTGTAGGTTGTAGGTTTAGGTGGTAGGTGTTGGTTATAATGTAGGTAGATTTAGATGTAAGTGGTACAAGATGTAGTTTGTAGTTGTAGGAGTAGGTTGTAGGTTTATGTAGTAGGTATTGGTTAGTGTAGGTAGTTTTAGATGGAAGTGGTACAATATGTAGTTTGTAGTTGTAGGAGTAGGTTGTAGGTTTATGTAGTAGGTATTGGTTAGTGTAGGTAGTTTTAGATGGAAGTGGTACAATATGTAGTTTGTAGTTGTAGGAGTAGGTTGTAGGTTAATGTAGTAGGTATTGGTTAGTGTAGGTAGTTTTAGATGGAAGTGGTACAATATGTAGTTTGTAGTTGTAGGAGTAGGTTGTAGGTTTATGTAGTAGATATTGGTTAGTGTAGGTAGTTTTAGATGTAAGTGGTACAATATGTAGTTTGTAGTTGTAGGAGTAGTTTTTAGTATAGAAACTGTAGGTATGTAAATAAATATCTATTCCAGTTAGAACAACGTGGCGTAGCGTAACGTAGCGTACACTAGAATGATTAAAAATTTAAAAAATGGAGTTCCTATAAGTTTTACATAGCTTTATTAACCGAGTTCCAAAAAAAGGACGCGGTTATGCATTCGGCTGTATATATAATATCATTTTTTTTTGTATGTTCAACGATAATTCCGCCGACTGTGGACCAATTTTCAAAATTCTTTTTTCGATATATAAAGGGTATAATTCCAAGTTCCCGTGTTATATATAATAGTTATCGCCATGTATCATGGCATCAATAAACGCCGTTTCTGCTTAGTAGAGGTCAGCTCACACCGAAATGAGACGATACGAGACGCAGCGGTGCATTTTAAAAAGGGCGATTCAAAATTGAACTTTGTTCAGTACACAAGAAGATACTTATAAGGTCTTTCTCTTTCTAAATCTCATATGATTCAATGCCATGTCTGCACCTGCATAAATCTATGGTATAACAGTAGAATATTTAATATTCTATGTGACGTCGCGTGTTTATTAGCAAGCACTTCTGCGCCGCGAATACCAATGGCCGCGGTAGCAATCATGTTGAACCATCGACGGTTACTCTGCTATCTTGTTGTAGTGTGAATAGATATTTATCACTACTTAATTTGTTTGAGAGCATTTATTTTGAAATCTGAAGCGGACATAATCGAACATACTGGCTGGCGGGTAAATTGTGATATAATCCAGAGAGGCTGATTTTTTAGAAGAAATGGACCGGGAAACGAGCAGACGAATCGCCTGATGGTAAGCGATCACCGCCGCCCATGGACACTCGCAACACCAGAGGACGTGTGACTTTGCTAACCTATAACAGAAGATTTAAGATGGTGTGTCTAAATTAATATATAATGCTCAATGATTTCCAAGTGAAATGGAAGCAAGGGAAGTGTGGTGAAGAAATGTAACAAGAAGTATGTGGTGGGCTGTGATCCATCCCAATAAAAAATTTACTACAAAACTTGTTTCTTACGAAATAGCACTATATTTACTATTGTTTATTGTAAAAGAACTATATTATAATATAATATTATGTACCTAAAATCCTTTACGCTTGGCATACCTAATTCACAAAATGTATCACTCGCGTTGTGCCTAAATCAAATTGCGAATTAGGCAAAACGAGCATGTAGTATAGCTCTCTCACACTTATGAGAAAATAGAATATCGTAAAAGTATCATTGTCGTGTGACAGTTAAATGTGGTCAAACATCATTATTATCTAGTATGTACAAAATTTTAGGCAAGTTACGCCATATAAGATTTGGATGTAAATCGAAGTAGTTCCTAATTGAATAAGGCTATTGGCTATTTGAAAATGACGTTTAGGTAAAACGCTAGTTAGTGGTTCTGTGAATTCCATAAGGGTCTAAAACTCAAATACTTTCACTATAACATTTTAATATTTATTTAACTGAAGACAAACTACAATGAGTTTTTCAGCAGTTTTTTTTTGCAGTTTCGGTTTCGGTCGTAGTTTCGGCAGGTTTGCCGCCAAAACCGAAACCTGTTTTTTTGCCAAAACTCGACCGAAACCGAAATCGAACTTTCGGTCGGATACTAACTATAATATGAAATACATTTTATCAGTGATAATATAAGGAGAGTCTGGCGGGGACTGGGATCTCAGTCCATAGTTGTGAATAATTGCTTTTGAGAATCTACCAAAGATTTAAATTATACCATCATCAAGAAAAACCTTTTTTGAGATAATAATAATATCTGGAATCTGAATGGACGCTTTCACACCACGTCAATCTGGTCCCGTTGTAAGTTCTCTAAGAACTTGTGTTACGGGTACCAGACATGAGACAACCGAAATATATTTAATAATTTTTATACCATAGGTACTATACATATTTAAGATTTTTATTTATAGAATACACATCCATGACCCAGGAACACAGAAAACTTTTAGTTCCCTCGGCGAGATTCGAATCCGCGACCTCCGGCTTTAGCGCCAATGCGCTAACCACTCAGTGGTTAGCGCATTGGCGTCGCTATTTTTATTGATTTGGTTTACATTGGTTAGCGCGTTGGTCGACATCGTGATGATTTCAAATATTAATAAACCTAGTTATCTTTAGTCGCTAATTCGGTATGTGAGGTAAGGTTTTTTAGAATTACTGCAGCAGCATAAAATTACAGAGTAGAAAATATATATAATACTTATGTACAGAGAAACAGCTTTCATAGACGATAACAATCTAAATCGATCCAGAGGACACTGACGAATCCTGCCCGATTTTCCATCAAGAGCTCAAAACTTGGCCTGTTTTGAGCGTATGTGATTTTATAGTACTTTAAAAGTTATTATATAAAAAAAAATATTTAGGACTCGGGAAAGCTATGAATAACAAGCTATGAATCTCCGAATATCAGAGAATTCATGTGCAAAGTATGTACGTACTTATCTATGGTAATCGTTGTCATCATAATATGTATATAGTCTATGGTTATCATGCTGTAAATTGTCAACTTGAGGCTTAAAAGCTCCATCTAGTGGCCCAATAGATAGATTTATTTTTTATTGGAGTATCAAGTTATTTTATTTTTCTATTATACCTCAACAGTTTAGTACTAGTTTTATGAAAAAAAAAAATGTTACTTGGGGTGTGAAAAAGATTCCTCTAGTAAAGAGGGATTTATAATTATACAAAAAAAAAAAAATATTTATTTATTTATTTATTATGAAAACCAACAGCTTAATACAAATAATTTCTTAAGATTAGTATTTTACAAAGAAATAGCCAATAACAGGTTTCCCATAATTAACAATAGTGCTAACGTGAAAAGATGAATGATAATTTAAAAGTAAGAAATGTCAATAGTGATTCTTAAAAAAAAAACTTGGTTTACAATTTTAATTAAAAAAAAAAGTAAACAGTAACTCTTCCTATGAGTTAAATTAAAATTTTACAGCTACCATGTAGATTAGGAATTTGTAAAAACAATACCTGTATCATTGTAGCAGTAGATACTACCCCAATAACACAGCAAACAAGCAATTAATATTTTATGAGTCATCATTTTAGGGATTTTATTGTTTTTATTATATTATTTTTGAAATTAACTTTAGAGCTAGTAAAAAGATCAACGTCACTAAAGTATTTATTATATGATCGAGCGATTCGTGTCAGGACCGAGTTATGTGCATAGGTGGTGTGATGCATTGGAACATGTAATAGAGTGGTGTTACGGGTTCGATATTGGGGGGTTCGAAATGCGATGTTTGAGACAAGGTGAATGCAGTCTACCCTACTATTTATAATATCATACAGAAAACCCATATCGAGGACAATGCGTCTGTGTTCCAGAGTCAACATATCATACTCGGCGCAAGCGTCTTCATATGTGTTAAAGTATTTGCGGTTACGATAGTTAAGATGGGATATGAACTTTTTTTGTATTCTTTCTAGTCTGGACTTATAAATAATGTAATGAGGAGACCAAATAGGGCAACTATATTCTAAGATACTTCTTACAAAAGCGGAATAGACAGACTTGAGAGCTGTAATGTTTGTGAATGGTTTACAACTGCGGAGAACAAAGCCAAGATTTTTGTGTGCTTTGGTTATTATTTTTTCGATATGATCAGAAAACATCAACTTGGTATCTGAAAAAACACCTAGATCCCTAACACCTCGTTTCCTTGGAATTACGCTACCATTAAAGTTGTAATATTGGGTAATAGGTTTTTGTTTACGAGTAAAAGTTATACACTCACATTTGCTCGAGTTAACTGTAATGCTGTTCATTATATAATACGCAAATAAATTATCGAGATCTTTTTGAAGTAATAAACAGTCTTGAGCTGTGGTAATTTTACAAAAAATCGTCCGCGTACATTAGATATTTAGAGTGTTTTATGATTGAACCTATGTCATAAAGATACACGTTGTATAGGAGTGGACCTAAATGTGAGCCTTGAGGTACCCCAGTTGGAACATTAATGAAATTCGAGCGATAACCACCCATCACTACAGCCTGAGATCGGTTTGAGAGATATGACTCTACCCACCGTAACAGGTCACCATGAATGCCGAGTGCATGCAGTTTGTGGAGGAGAATAACATGGTCCACACGATTGAAGGCTTTCTCAAAGTCCGTGTAGACCACATCAATCTGCCCACCACGATCCATATTCTCTAATATATAATTGGTAAAACAGGCCAGGTTAGTTGTCGTTGAGCGGCCTTTTAAGAAACCATGTTGCTGATTGGGTATAGAAACGGGATAGATATAGTTGTATACAATTTTTTCCAGTGCTTTAGCCGGTATATTTAGAATAGATATTCCTCTGTAGTTCTTCATGTCCACGCGCGACCCCTTTTTATGTATGGGTACTATTTGCGCGGCCTTCCATTTACGTGGAAGATACCTTCTCGTAGGGAACGATTAAATAATATTGCTAACGGTAGAGAAAGTGAGTCGGAGCATCGTGACCTGAATATGGCAGGAAGGCCATCACAGCCGGCGCCCTTGTTGATGTCTAAAGATTTTAAAATTTTTGATACTGTCGAGTTTGTTGTTTGTACGTTCGATACAACGTCTGTGCATGAAGGCAACGATTGATATGAAGTACAGATATCAGAAGGCTTACCAAATACTCTTTGGAAAAAAGAACTAAAGGCATCGCATATTTCTTTACCGTCTGTATTATCCACTACGTTTAGGTTTAATTTTTTAGGATAAGCTGAGCCTCCACGCAATGCTTTTATGTAAGTCCAAAATAGCTTCGGATGGTTTTTTAAATTGCGCTCGCAGTTTGTAGTATAGTCCCTAAAACATTTCCTTTGTATCAGACGTTCTCTCGACCTCAACAATGAAAATTCGTCGTAGTCCAATTTATTCCTATACTTTTTCCACCGTATATGTGCTTTGTATTTTTCTTTTATAATGTTTATAAGGGCAGGAGAGTACCATCTTGGATATGAGCGCTTGCCCGAGCTACGACTGATAGGAACATATAACTTAACGCACTCGTTGATAGTATCGTACATAAAGTCGACAGCTTCATCCAAGGTGCCCGTAGATAGTGCAGACGACCAATCTTGTTCCATGAAGTAGTCGTTAATCGCGCCTTTCTAAAATTATACCTTTTAGTAGCGACCTCACGTAATGGTGTTACATTTAAATCCAACACGGTGAATATAAACGAAGGGTGAGCACGGTCTTCATTGAGAAGGGGTTTAGAAACTGGGATTAGATGTACTGGGAGATTTGAGAATACTAAATCTAATGTGTTATTGGAACTATTTTTTAAGTAATTGTATTGTTGAAGGCCATAAAAAGCTAGTGAGTCTATAAATTTGGTACCGGAAGCTTGGACCTCCACCGACCCTTTCCTAATCGAGGAGCTACCATATTCATCCCAATAAACACAGGGCAGATTAAAATCTCCAATTATTATGAAATTATCATCTGGACTGAGTTCTGCCATGTCGGTAACGGTTTTAATGACTGTATCCAAGTCGGTAGGCAGACTCCTAGGATTTGGTGGAACATAAACAGCGCATAAGTGCAGGTCCGATGTCGAGGAGCACGCACTAGATGGTATAGTAACCCAAAGCATCTCCGTGATGGGGCAGGCGCGCGCGCGCGGCACGGCGGCGCACCAGCACGGCGACGCCGCCACCCAGGCGCTTGCCGCTGGCAGCCGGGTCGCGGTCGGCGCGGAACACGTCGTACCTGTCGTCGCACAGCTCGCCGTCGAATACACCGTCGTGCAACCACGTCTCAGTCAGAACTATTACGTCGTAGTTGTTACTTAAAATGCTAAGTCTTAGGTCCTCGCATTTGGTTCTTAAACCTCGAACGTTTTGGTAGTAAAAATTTAAAGAAAAAGAAGCCATTTGTAATAGCATTAAAACCAGAAGTCATGCGTAAGTATAATACGAGTATTAAAGAAAATAGTACATTATGAATGTGTATATCCGTGAGAAAAATATTTGTATTTATATCGATTAACGACAAAATATTAATCAATAAAATTGTATAAATACCCAAGCGTAGTTTTAAAATATGTTCAATCCATATTAAATCTCTTCTACACATAATAGGCATGCAGAATATTAGTAATTTAAAATAATAATTAGTCGAAACTTCTATTGTTATACTTTTTAGACGGTAAGATAATATTATAATAATCAGTATTATCGTTGTACGAGTACCTGTGAAATTAATTATATATCTCATAATAATAATATGGTAGTTTAAGTAAAATTCATCCACATAAAATATGTTAAATATTAAAATTCTGACTGAAAAATAATTGGTTTTTGGTTTTTGTAACGTGAAAATGACATCTATCATTTATATGTAAGCATATTGCGTTTCCGAACAAACTAGTTATTAATTTCATTACGTTATTAACATTACAACTAATAGATGTCGCTCTTCCGCGAACCGCCACTAGGACAATTTATTGAACAATAGGTTAGGTAATATTTAATCAATTTCTCTTTTATCCCCCGAGTTTAATGTATAATATTATTGCTTATTGATTTTTTAGTTCCTATGTTCATAAAGTACAACTTATAAATTACAAGAAATATTTTTTGTGGCCACAAGGCAGTAAATGTATGGCGACTTGCCAATCTCCTTTGAAAATTTTGACGTGCCCTTCAACGGCCCACAGTTTTTCAACAATTTAGTAGTGTAATCATATCGAATGCTTACTATGTAGCTGTTTATCTGTGTGATAAAATTATAGCCAAGTGTAAAGTTACCTTTAGCAGTGGCATGTCAAGCATGTGACTGCAATGTAAATGAGATTTAGTTAACAAATGACAGCGAATAGCCGAATACCACACCACGCCGACCCGGCCCACGTGGGAGGCTGTGGCAATCAGACTTATAGTATACTCCGTTTCGATTTAATGTGAACAAATCCAACCAGCATGCCAGGACATGTCTAAGGGGGTTCCGTAACTATGAGCGAGTTGATGATGATGAATTATCGATCATGTCAAATAACAAATATCTAGGTCAAAATCGATTCATCCGTTTGGCATTTACAATAACAAGGCCCACGGACAGACAGACGGACAGACACATCAAAAATACACCGTTCCTTTTTCATCGGGGGGTTAAAAATGAATGCGTCCGCTGTCTGTTCGCTTAGTTAGATCTTTTAATCTACTTTTTTTTTTTTTATTTACTAGGATTTTAATGCAGCTATCGGCAATAGATAGTGATTCAAGAAAAAGGTTTGTTTATCTATTTACTAATTTATTTGATAGGTACCAGCGTGTTCTATAATAAGATATATAAACATTTTTGTACCAATCCACTATAGGTATCAGGGAGGCACAATATCGGCAAAGTTCCCGTTCGACCAGTTTTTTACAAAACATTTTCCTTTGCACTAGGACGCCTCAAAATATTTAAACATAAAGGAAGTGATCGCATCGACTGCAGATGTTGTTGAAGTCGTTATTTACACGTAAACGTTTATAAGTGCGCACGATTCATCGCTGTTAAGCGATTTCGATATAATGATAATTGTAGATAAATAAATGATTTGTTTTAATTTTATAATCACTGTTTAATTATTAATGTTTCGTTTTGCAGGTATTGTGGATTGCAGTGATGTATGCAATTTGAGGTGTCCTCAAGGTAAGTAGATATGCACTTTTTACTTCATAATAATGAATTAGATAATATCATATGACTGTGCAAGAACAGGCTATTTACCCTGCTTCATATTCTTATCGCTAGCTCCGTCAATCAAGCCGTGATAGCTACTGACAATTAAAATTGTATTGAGCGGACCGAGTAATCGCTAGCCAGGAATTCTGCTAGCGTCAGTTCACAACGAGACTCGACACGGCGCGCACCTTTTAAGATAGCAACAGAATTTTGGACTTTATTTAAAATACAAAGAGATACTTATCAATTTGTAAAGTTCAATTTGGAATCTTAAAAATTAGCGCCGCGTCACGTCCCCGTGTGAGCTTAGCCTTAGAATATCTAACGCTTGTAGCACTTTGTAAACTTACATCATACAAGTGCAGCTTTGTTTCCTTAAATACATTAATTATGCTTTTCTTACGACCTTTTAAGGGTTCCGTAATAATCAAGGAACCCTAATAGTTTCGCTCTGTCCGTCCGTCTGTCTGTCTGTCTGTCTGTCTGTCCGCGCCTCTAGCTTCTGTAATCATGAATAAATGTATGAAATTTGGTATTGTTAAAGACTGTGTATAGGTCTCGGTTTTGGCATCATAAAATAATAATTATTTAATATTTTAGGGGTGGCTGCCCATACAAGTGAAGTGGGGATGAAAAATATTTTTTCATTCTCCCCCATCGTGTGGGGTATCGTTGAATAGGTCTTTTAAAATAATATATGACTATATGAATTTTTTACAAAGTCAATCATTTTCGAGTAAATAAAAAAAGTAAGGCCTCCAAAGTGGTTTATAAGTTGGTCCATAGCATTTCTAAACTATGAGACTTAGAAAATTGCTATTTTTCATGCTGATAGATTATGCTAAATCTTTAGGAAAATTATTTTGAACGTAATCGGAGAGTAAATTTTAAAGTAATTTGAACAAACCTATTACGCGTTTAAACATATTTACGGAACCCTCCTTAGACATGTCCCGACATGCTCTTGGTTAGGTTAGGTTAATTATAATAGGTAGGTACTAAGTTATTGGCTTTGTTTGCAGTTTTTCTTGATTTCTCTTTTTCAGACGCGGATTTCTATGAAATGAGACCGGCAAATGAGCGCACGGATTACCTGATGGCAATTATCGTAGCTAGACAAGTTGCAAGTCAGTGTTTTTAGTTATTCTTGGGGCTCCTGTTCTCTCACAACTAGCGAAACACAACGCAGGTGCTATATCACGCGGGTTTTTGGGAGACCGTGGTATTTCTCCCAAGTTTAATTTTAACAACTCCACGACGTAAAAGTTAGCTATAAACTATAAATAATTTTTATTTGACAACGTTCCGCACAATCAGGCATAACTCGTACAACTTAGCTTCGCACAATAAGTCTATTTTAAGCACAATGAATTTGACCCCAATTCGTGTGTTTGAGTGTTAATTATACCTCGCGAATGTTGACTGCCAATTAGCGCGGCCAGATGGTTAAGTGGTATTAATGACAGTGTTAGGAGATAAATGAGGACTTTAAAAACCTACAGCCTCTGCTGTTGGGTTTAAATTTACTATAACATTGACCTATAACTAAGGATCAATTCACACCGAACGAAACGATACGCGATATGGTGCTGCATTTTTAAGATAGCTGTTCAAATTTGAAGTTTAATAATTACAAAAGAAAATACACTTTTCATTGTAAGAGTTCGAATGTCATGTTGCACCGAGCTGCATAACACACGTGGAGTTTCATTGTAAGAGTTCGAATGTCATGTTGCACCGAGCTGCATAACACACGTGGAGTTTCATTGTAAGAGTTCGAATGTCATGTTGCACCAAGCTGCATAACACACGTGGAGTTTCATTGTAAGAGTTCGAATGTCATGTTGCACCGAGCTGCATAACACACGTGGAGTTTCATTGTAAGAGTTCGAATGTCATGTTGCACCGAGCTGCATAACACACGTGGAGTTTCATATGAAACGTGTAACATTTTGTGTAGTTAATAAAGTTCAATTTTGAATCCCTATTTGACAAGTGCACTCCGTGTTGTCGTGTGAACTGACGCTAAGTGGTAATTCGATTTTAGTTTGGTTGTTACGGGTTATTTTAATTTATTAGCGATATTAACTACATTTAAAATGTAGCTTCGCTACATGGTGCTGAAAATCAATCGCCTCACTGATGTTAATAATTATTTTTATATTTATGGATAGAAGCAAAACCTTGCATACTAACATGCATTGCCGTAACAACGCGTTACATCGCCACTGTATCATGTCAATTCCTACTTCGGTTCGGCTAGGCTTATTAGCCAGATGTCGATCAAAAAATCTACATCGTTGATCTCAAGCTGGCCTGCCTACAACTACCTACTTTGTGGGTCAATTGCGCGTATTCTTGTTTAAAATCCTGGGTTAATTATCATGTTATCTCTCGTTCTTCGTATTTATGAAAGAGAGGGCATGATATTTTGACCCGGGGTTAACATTAGCCCAGATCTGCACAAGTCGGCCTAAGGTGGCTACCGTCGCATTTGGGCAGAACTAATGAGACGGATCAGATAGAAGTAATGGAGATCGAGACGTGCCGCATGCGTGCGGGCCAATTAGCCCTCCGGTTCGAGGAGTGGTCGCATTGTGGAATAAAGTCGGCTATACATGTCGGCCCAGTGAAGGCCAATGCGAGCGTTAGCAAAAAAGTTGTGGAAGAATTAAAGCCCCAAAGGGAGATCTCCGGTCGAGAGAGGTGGTACGCTCGGTCAGGCCGAAGCCCACTAGCATTTCAGCTGTTGTATATATATCGGTATATGTATGGAGTGAGCGTGAGTTATATAGCTACGACCAGTGAAAACTTTAATAGCTCGATTCAGAATCGTGGCGCTAATTGATCCGCCACAAGGTACAAGACAACACGTTGGACAAGTTCCTTGAGTGCCAATGCAGGGGGGCAATGCAGACGAGTGTTTTGTCGATCTGCCCACACATTTTCCGAGCGCAGTCAAGCGCTTTTTATTTGTGCACAAAACGATACCGGTTCGAAGTGAGGCAATTGATCACGAGTGAAAGCGAACGAAGACAAGTTGCGGCAAATGGCACATGTTGGCGCTGGGCCTCACTCGTCCAACTAGGCGAGCGACACCGAGCGATGACAGTGCAAGGCAAATCGGCTGTCAAGGCAAATTGGCGCTGGCCTCCACTCGGCAACGCTGGGCCAACATATATAGCCGCCATAAGGTATAAATGTCCTGTTGGTACTAAGTTGCCGCTCGATCTGAAGGTCAATTCTGTTAATTAAATCCTGCATGCACTTACGATCCGGCCCCGATATGTTAATACTGCAGAATGGTATGCTCATAAACGGCAAACCCGTTTTGATTGGTTCAAACTTTAAAATCAGTTATGATATCAAGACGATTCATTTATAATTCAATAAAAGTAAAATGATAGTGTAAGTAAATTACAAGAATTAGGGTTCAGGCCGCTGAATCGTCCGCACGCACACATACCCACGTGTAAATACGTAGTTTAACCACGTCTGCAGTCGTTGCGGTCACTTCCTTTGTGTTTAAATATTTCGAGGCGTAAATATGAAAATGGTGCTAGGAACATGTTTAGAAACTGGTTGAGCAGGAACTTTGTCGAAATTGTACTTGTTGATGTTGTTTTTTTTACGTTGACGCAAAAAGGCAAACTTTTAAATCCCTAACCTGCAGAAATCGTACATTTGAAACCCCCGACAAAAACAGAAAGGTATTATAAGTTTGACGAGTCTATCTGTCTGTTTGTGCATCGTAGCTCCCAAACTGATGAACCGTTTTGTTCTAGTTTTATTTTGTTTGAAAGCTGAAGGTGATCGAGAGTATTCCGAGCTAAATTCCTCATCATCAGCTGGCTTACTGCTTGACATTGACGGGGTTACTAAATTTTTGTTTATTCTGAATAATTTCTAGTAAATCTGATTTTAAATAGATCCAGATCTTATTCTAATGGACTAGATAATGAATGAGGGTTGCGTTTTATTTAGATTTCATTCGAAGAAATCACTAGAAGGAGTTTAATAATTACTAGCTATTGCCCGCGGCTCCCACGTAAAATACAATATCCCACGGGAAGACTGTACTTTTTCGGGATAAAAAGTGGCCTATGTGTTAATCCAGAGCTCAAACTATTACAATACCAAATTTGAACAAAATCTGTTCAGTAGTTTTTGTGTGAAAGGGTAACAAACATCCATCCATCCATCCTCACAAACTTTCACATTTATAATAGTAGTATGATATGGGACTGATAAAATTCACGTAATTCATTCATAATTTGTAAACATAATGTAAACAAAAAACTTTTCATTTTATTAGAAAACCGAGAAAAACATAGTCAACGCTCTTGCAGACCAACAAGTAAACAAGCTACATTGCAACAAAACTCAACCCTATGTCCTAGTAATAAGGGCTAAAATCGTACGTGTGCAAAACTTCAAAGCTTAGAAGGTTTGTGTATGCGGAACCGCGCCATATGTAAAAACATATGGCGCGGTTCCGCATACACAGATACTTGGAAACAAAGTCGCGACAAAAGTCGCGACTTTGTTTCCAAGTATCTGTGGTTCCGAGAGACACAATCCAGAAAGGAACGCGGTTCCTGATTAGGCACGGTTCGTAGAGATATTTTTATGCGTTTGGAAAAAACAGTAGAACCGCCAGAAACAGTAGATTCGAAAGGGAATAGTTTGTCGCTGGTTATTAGCTGGATTTTTTCGTTTAGGTGTAGGTAAAGTGATCTTTTTAATTTGTTAGTTTATGTGCAATTGTTAAAATTTCAAAAGGCCTCTTTGTCTCACAAGTTTTAGTGTATTTTTTTATTTTTCAATAGATGCCGTTGTCATAAATTGTTGACGTTATGTATAGGTAGGAATAGTACAAGATAATCTATTTGAAATAATTATCTAATAAAATGATAAAATAAAATCAAATATAAAATTGTATGTTTGAATTGAAAAAAAAAAACTATTTATAATATAATTAATTGTTGAAGAATATAATCTCAGAATTTAATATAACTTCAGGAATTGTAAACCGAAAGCCCTCTCTCTACACACCTAACAATTAATCGTAGCGATTTAACGGTGTACGTCGATCGTCGATAAGGGTCGATACGACAATTCGCTACGATTTGCCCTAAGGCAATATTAATACTATACACACGATAGATAATACATCGGTTACGATTTTTTATTCTTTTTTCAAATCTTTGGGTATTTTTAAACAAACAAAATAAGCTATATAAGAGCAGAAAAATGATCCTTAACACCTTGACCTCTTTTTGTAAATTTTTGGTGAATTCTGGAATATAGTTGTAAGAAGATATACTATTATATATTTTTTAAATGTGTTTTAAACATTTTGCAGATAAATACTTATTCTATTTGTGACAATGATTCGTTTTGTAGGATTTAGTTTCATTTTGTCGCAAAATCGACGGAAACACAGCCAATTCATGTCAAACTTGTGAACGCACACATTACAGCAAAAATATATTAATTGTTTTTACTGACGTTAACCCATAAAATATCTGTGTAATTTGTAGAACAATCTGTACTGTGCAATGTCTGCTCAATACATCAGTCCGCCATGACACAATCAGTGCGGCTCTAAATCTAGCTAAATCCCGGTTGCTGAGTTGGGCAATCACAAATATTTGTTATTATATCTAAGATTTGATGGCAGGTATTTCATGGGTAGCCGGTAGCCAGTTCTCAGTAGAATGTTCAGTAGCTGGTGTATCCATCTACTGAACATCTAACTGTGAACTGTTCTAGTAACATATTAAATAAAGAGAATTAAGACGACTTACTTATATTACAAAATGCGACAGTTTCCGAGGATATATTCTGTGATAGATGCGGGCAGATAAAAACAATAATAGGGGAAGAAACAATCGAAGTCACGTCACAGATTAAAGAAAACTTAGGCCTTATCATCCGTTATTGGATGATTTATACAGTATTCTCCGAGCGAAGTAACCACTATTGAAATACTGTAGTGCCTGGGACAGTTGGATTTTAAATGTCGTATTTTTAAACAAACAAAATTTTTTAACAACATACGGCATTATCACAACATAGTCAGCCTAGTCCAGAGGAATGATTGGTCATTACGTCTAGGGCCAACCATGTGCAGGTTTCCTCACGATGTTTTCCTTCACCGTTAGAGCGTCCGTATAATGTACTTGAGATCTGAAAAAGTCTCATTGGTACACGCCACAACCTGGGAATCGAACCTGCTCTCTCTCGAGTGCGAATCAAACGGTATACCCACTAGTCCACGGAGCTCTTAATTAAAGAAAGTGGAATCGATAAACAGCTACATAGTTACCTTTCGATTTGATTTCACTACTACAAAGTGTCCACGAGTGTGTGGAAAAATTGTGGGCCGTTGAGTGGAACGTTTAAAATTTGGATCGATTCTAATTACTGTTCTGGTTACTAGGTATTTAGCTACTTTTTTCCCGATGTCCACCAGTGGAGGACAAAATACGGTGTAGGACATCGAATAGGCCAATATTTATATTCTTGTCCATAAAGTTATCAATAAAATAAATGTTATATAGAGACAGCTCTATGTAATATGTCGGCATTATCAGTTAATTGTTAACCATAAATAATATAAATACTTGATTTCTAATGAAAATTAGATATTATTTATATTAAAAACATTGAAAAACTTATGGATGAAATAATAATCAAAAGTTAAAAACTATAACGCGACCACGGAAATTATATTATATAGCCTATATCGCCCGGGCCGTGATTACGAATCTCAAGACACGGCCTTCATTAAAAATCAGTAGCTTAGGCGCATCGATAAACATAAATATATACACACATATATTGTCAAAATCATTACGCCGTAGTCTGATAACAAGACCACCCTTGACTCAATGGCAGGGTGTAGGTAGTATAGTACTAAGACCACTGGCACGTTAGAGTAAGAAAAAAAATCTATAGTGAAAGAGGATTAAACAAGGAAAGAAGGTTCGTTATGCATTTGAACGGTGGAGAGCCATGCTTCGGCACGAATGGGCCGGCTCAGTCGGATTACCACGGCCTCATAGAAAACCAGCGTGAAATAACGCTTGCGTTGTGTTTCGCCGATTTAGTGAGGTCACCGGTTACCGTTAGGTCCAAGGGCGGTAATCCTACTATCCTACTATATATAAATGTGAAAGCTTGAGAGGATGGATGGATGCACGGAAAAACTACTGAACTTATGTCGATGAAATTTGGTATGGTAGTAGCTTTAGCTCTGGATTAAAACATAGGATACTTTATATCTCGAAAAAGTACAGTGTTCCCGTGGGATACTGTATTTACGCAGGCGAAGCCGCGTACAACAGCTAGTAGGGATAAAAAGGACCAAGAACGCAAGTGCGCTACACCGGAGGAGTTACAAGTGTGTCCATGGGCTGAGAAAATCGCTTACCGTCAGGCAATCCATGTGCCCGTTTCCTGGTCCGTATCATAAAAAAAATATAAATTGCAAACCTGGAGTGTAGAGTATAGTGGACAAAACACATGATGATGAATAAAAGAAGGAAATGTCATATAATTGATATTTAATACGCGCACAAAGGTCTCTGTATCGTAGTATTTTTTACGTCGTAATCTTTCGTAATTTACGCACCGGGGGTCTGCGGGACCCCCGGTGCGACGGATGGACCAAATAAAATGTAAATTATGTGACTTAGGCGACTCTATATATTACACTATGGTGAACACAATTTATTTAATTCAGGATACAGCTAGGTGTGAGACGGAATAAACAATACTATTTAATTGTAATATAATATGTAACATTATATTACAATATACAATAATACCTTGTATATGAATACATGATTAAGACTATAACTACTTATATTATAAAAATAAATAAACAAATTTTAGAACAATATTTGCCAGTAATATGTAATATTTTATCGAATTAAGTTTTTGTATAAATAAGAATATTATTATTCTTAAAACAGAAAATATATTATGTATTTTTTTTTTTATGAAATGTTGCTATTACTTAAGTTGAGAAACCCATTAGAGTAGAAATCACGTCCATCTATCGGAATTTCCCCAAAACTGCCCGTGATAAAGATGGAGATTTTACATTTTCATGGCGCTGGTGTCGCACGGTAAGCTTTGTAACTAAAATGGATCTTCGAAAACAACCCCTATCACCAGTGCTGCGCCGCGGCGAAAAAAGTAAACTCGAATCAACCCCTTTCTCCCGTCGTAGTTCGCCTACTCGCCGCTAGGTAGCGCTTTAACGTTTTATCCCGAAGCATTCGGAGTACCGTGCGCGTGTGTGCGTGTTAGAGTGAGAGCGCAGTAGAAAAATAAAAAAGGAGTAACATAGACAGCAATACGTCTATACAAAGGCGTGGTTACGTACACGAAAACGATTTTTTATCGCAAAAATGGCCGTAACTTTTCGCAGTTTGCCGTATACATTAACGGCACATCTGCGTGACAGCAACAATGCGCTGCGCCCTATTGCGAATAGTTTTAGAGTTCAAAATCGCAACTCGTGCAATTTCACTTGTGACAGTTAGGTCAGAAATGAAAAAAATTGGCGTCACTGGCGTCGCGGCGTCGTAGAGCGGGATGCATTTATGCCTCTAGCCCTGCACTAGACACGTGCTACCGATGACCGTTAGACCGAGGGTGATAGCTGGCGAACACGATAGAAAGAGATCGCGAAAAAATGCAAGAAAAAATGCGATTTTCATCACGCGTCTCAATAGAAATGTAGACATGGGCGCGGTTTAAAAAATGTCAGGGGCGCCTGCGCTCTGCAAAGTAAAGGGGGAAAGAGACGCACTAGGGCACTTTGCCGCTCGCAGTGCATCGGCGTGCCGCGCCGAAAACAATCACGCTAATTACGGAGTAATGAGCCCGTGTGTGACCACGAGTGTAATTCTAAATAAACTCGAAAAATTCCAAAGTGTTGTGTGTGTCGAAGATGTGACGGCAGTAAGGTAAATATTCTTAAATCCAAACCAGTTTTGACGTTTCCCAAAACGGTCGTCCGTGGGCCGTGGTGTTTGTTCGATAACGTGAGTCGCGCTACATTTTTTCCCGCTCAGAAACATCGCATGATCATAAATGAAACTAAAATCTAGACATAACAATTAAAACATTGCTCATTCGTATATTTCTTGTAAATAATACCTAAATATTTTTTATTATAATAAATAAATAAAGTAATGTATCTAACTAAAATAAATATCTTTGAAATAAAATTTTATACAAATACTGTATTTGAAATTAAATAGTGTTAATATTAAAATAGAGTTCTAGGTGCAAAAATTGAAAGTGACATTGCTCTTGACTCTATCTTGTCATACACAATCACAAATGATAACGTTATCATATTGTGACGTGGGATTTCATAAAAGCATTATATTTACTTTGATTGTAGATAATATACTTTTCCTCAGACAAAAAGGCACGATATATTCAAACTTTACGTTTTACGACTCTTGCCTAACTTATATGGTACATTTTTTGTTCTTTTTTTTGGTACGATCTTTGTAAATATTTAAATAAAAACTTTGTGGTCATTTTAGACAGTAACGTCAATTAAGGTACCAAAAATATAACAAGTATATAAACATACTGACAAACTACGACTCATAAATTCAGTTCATAAATTGTGGCATACAGAAAAAAATTATATTTAGGTGGAGTATGAGCGCAGCAATTTCAGATTTTCAAATATCATTGACCCAAAATGGCGATAAGACTATTTTAGGAACCAAATTGTAAAGTTTTATGACGTTATAAATCCAACATTTATATTTTTCTTGACATTTATTAACATGTAGAGTTTAAAAACTCTTGTATTTTATACGTACAATAATATTGTTATCTACTAATACGAAATAAGGTTACTGAACTCAGCATCATGATCACACCATGTATATGTCGCAGGCATATTGTGTGATTCCGCCGTTTACATACGTCATATGCAGTTTAAAAAATCTCGCATGCTAAATTTGTAGCAAAACGTGTTTAAAAACTAGACTTCACTAAATAAAGACCATACACAAAAAATATTTATGCTTTGATAAATCATAAATTTTAAATATTATATCAGAAACTAATATTTTTTGGATGGACTCTTAAATGTGTTCAAAAACTCATTATGTGTATGAATTAAAATATTTTATTTTCCATGAGCGAAACCTGTATAAATAAATCATTATTTAGGAATGATGTGCACCACACCTGAACACATTATAAAATGATTTTCGTTCATAAATCTAGATGTGAATAAATTATCTTTATTCAAGTCTTAAAAATAAATATTTATCTATAATATGAAACATATGGCGTAGTTAGTTAGTTGAATAATATTTTAATAAGCTTTTCGATGTCATCTGAATTCTTGTGATTCAATTTCTCTAATGATATCAAATAAATTATGAACAAAATTAAAACGTTACGAAAAACGTGTTTATTTATTAAAATTAAAATGATTATAATATTTCTCTTATCGCCTGAAATTAATAAATGTAACAAGACTACTGTTGAACTATGTAATTTATTTAATCTTTGGCAAAACTCTACATTTAATGCTGAACTTAATTTTACAATTGCACACAAAAGCTATAGAATGATGATGATCTAATGATCTCAAATTGGCTATGAGAATACAAATAATGCCAAATTTTATTTTTAAACGACATTTAAAATCGATTGAAGAGTAGAAGGAAGTATCCCGACGATGACATCCTCGTTTTAAAAATCGGTTAATAAATTATGGCTGCACAATAGATTTAATCTCGTGTCTATTTGGAAATTTTATTTAGAAAACGTGGCTCTTATGAATTCGTGTCGTATTTAAATATTTAAGAGCCGCGTGGGCGGAGCGTAACCTGTTCCGGCTGTACCAAAAGAGGGTCTGTTTACGCGGCAAAGTAAATCGACAAACATTCAAAGATCATGAATACAAAAGCTTCGTGTAGAGATTCTACCATTTTATTTAAAAAGAAAAAGTAAAAATAGAGTGGAGGAAGTTGAAAAAATGTAGAGTTCCCCACATGATTTGTTTAGTGGTTAATAGACAAAATCGATTAGCTCCATCCAGATATCGGATGACACGAGGAAAATTAAGTAGCATAATGCTCAGTGGCTCGTAAAGTTCCTAATCAAATTCGACGCCACGTTTAAAGTATCATAAAAGTTCAAGACACGGCACTTCTCTACGCGTACTTACAGACGTACTTACAGACTCTGAGCCGCACTAGCGCACACATGTTTTTTACGATAGTGTTGTTTCACGTCGCTCTCGCTCTATGCGTGCGTCGCGCTCGCGTACTTATACCTAGCGCGTAGGGGCCATATTGGCGTGATTCGTATTCAAAATAGGAGCGTTAGTGGACGCGGGGTGTGTGTGACCCCCCGCCCCCTCCACGCCGCCGCCCCCGCCGCCGGTGGCGCGCGTTTACACAATTCGTTGGCGTCGCGCGCGCGGTGCCCGCTCTGGCCTTCTCGCGAGGACGATCGGCCCGCGAACACGTCCCATCACTTGTTTTTTTTATTCGAACTCGAAGCGGCACCGACTATGCCTGTGAAGATTTGTGAAAGGATCATGAAATGTAGAGGCGAATTGCAAAGGCTTTCTGAAAGCTTTCTCTCTTACTTTAAAATAATATATAAAAAAAAACTTTAAAAAATATTGGTAAAAATTTAAAAAAACCGTGACGGCAAAGTGAGGACCAGTGAAGTGTTAGAATTTCATGAAAAGTGGCGCTCCATAGTGCCAACGTAAAGATTTTACAACTCTACATCGACTCTACGCACAGTTTTTGTGGTAAGTTTTTTTTTTAATTAAGTGTTCACAGAACTAAACTTTAATTCGAATTGTGCACATAGTGAAGGCACACAGTAACAGTATTTTGATAACAACATCAACATTTTTATCTTGTTACTACGAACGCTCTTATCGCACGCAAATACAGAATATCGTACACTCCACACAATTTTGGCATATTTTAACATTTAGAGTTAAAAACATATTGAAATAAAGAATAATTTTCATAGCTTATTGTCGCCCTCTTGTGGGGTTAGTACGATTGCTACGAATGACTTGCATAGAAGAATTAATAAGTTACCTGTAACTTGTAAGTATAAGTTACGAAATTAATTGCTCAAAATTAATTTTCAAACATTAAAATATCAAAAATTTTAAAACTAAAAAATGGTCACACAGACAAAAGTTTTTTGTAAATTCGTATCTACATTTTATAAATTCAACGACTCTCGATTAAAATGTAGAGCGTAAGTTGATATCCTTACTCTTATTAATACATACAAATTAAGATTATTTAAAACAAATACAATCAACTAATTATTATGTTGTTTTTCATTTTTAATAAGAGAAAAAAAAACATTATTATTAGTAAAGCTAAGAAAAGGGCAGATATTTTTTTTATTTGACGATTAAAATAAAGACGGAATAATTAAGTATATAATTTGTTTGTTTGTTATTTAATAGGCTCCGAAACTACTGGATCGATTTTGATAAAATTTGGCACAAATATATAGCGGGCCACGGGGAAGGAAATAGGCTACTTTTTATCGCCGCAAAATGTACGTTTTCCCTCGGGATTTCCTTTAGCGCGCACGAAGTTGCGGGCGACTTCCAGTAAAGTTAATAAAAACTGAAGAACAATTCGAGTTATTTTAATGATATTCTGGATTCCGTGGAATAAATAGGTAAATATTTGGATTTAAAAATCTTTAAATTAAAATGTAACATAGTTTATTCTTAATTGTTTTAACTCTATATTTCAAGCTGTAGAGATATCTCTCGTAATAATCCAAGTTATTATTATTATTAATAAATGTACATTACGGATGTCCGATAATATTGAGTGGCTGAGGCTGTAATAAATGATTATTACAGCCTTCGGCGATCGTTCATAATACGGGTTTGAATCCCGGCTATTAATTTTTATTTATATGCGAAAATGTCACAGGCTGCAGGAAGTTGATCGAAAGATAGTTTTGAATCTACTATTTTGTAATACACAATAGATTCAAAAGGTCTTAAAAATTTATATTATATAGTCGAAAAAAGTTTAACATTCTGCCAGGAAAAATTATAATATAAATGTGGACTTGTACGTCGTAAAGAGTTGTTTCGATACACTGATGCAAATCGGTAAATTAAATATTAAGAACATTTATGTAATTATTTTATTATATTTATTTTAATATCCTTTGTAAATTTAATGATTTAAAGAATATATTTTATTGAGGTATATCTCAATACGTTTTGTTATTTATATCATTTAATAGTTAAAAGACAGGAGTTTTTGTTGCGCTGTAAAAAAATTGGCGACCACAAACCAAAATACTATCAGAATGTACGGTTTTCAGTCACGTTACATTTCCCGTAATTATTTTAATTCAGATCAACGGAGAAGTGGATATTACCAATAAAATATACAAATTGGCCAGTGCCATACAAAAGCATGTTTCACTTAACCCAGAAGAATGTTCTTCTCACTCCATAACTTACTAGCTTTTGCCCGCAGCTCTGCCTGCGTAAATACAGTACCCCACGGGAACACTTTATTTTTTCGGGATAAACTGTAGCCTATGTATCAATACAGAGCTTAAACTACTACCATACCAAATTTCATCAAAATCCGCTCAGTGGTTTTTGCGTGAAAGAGTAACAAACATCCATCCGTCCATCCTCACAAACTTTCACGTTTATGAGGTGAAATTTTTTCATTTGTATTCTGTGTTGGCCAACTCGAAACTATTCATGTAATAGAAATGCATCGGCATTGTAATATTTTATGTCGTTCTCTATCGAGCGCGAGATGACCTGAGATATTTCAGTTCTTTCTAGAAATATTATGCAATTCCGAAAATAAATTCACAACATAGTTGCTCATAGGGTTGCCTAAAATCAAATAGGAATTTCATAGTTTCTGTCATACTGGTTTATTAATAGCGGAGAAAAAATATAAAAATGTGATGATGTGATAAAAAAAAAGGCAAATGGCAATGTTAATGCATCTTTGAGGTACTTATACACCTTTCACGGTCGGTTAATCGCGAGGAAAATGTAGAAATGTGATAAATAGTTGAAAATGTATTAAAAAAAATTATTTTAAAAAATGTAGTGTATTTATTCATGTAAAACTTCAACACATTTAAATAAAAGAAAAAAAAATTAAGAGTTCTTAGAAGTAGCGGAAACTTGTTAAAAAACTATTATGTATAGAAATGTAACTTGTAAAAGTGCACAGAACGCTTAAATTTAATTCACAATATTAAGAGTACAAAAATTATGAACTCTTAATATTGTTTAGTAGAAATTGTATGTTACAAAATTTTAAAGAGCATTTTTTCAAATTCTACTATAAAGATAATATTATGCAGTCCTTAGTAACTGTTTCAATTGTTTCAAATCAACTTATTTAAAAAGGAAGCTATCTGAAAACTTGTGTGTAAAAAAATATGAAAGTCGTCAAAATTCCCAGTCTGCGGCAACCCTAGGAAGTTTGTATCATCTAACTTGCTGGCATAGATACGTAAATATAAACACAGCAGCAATGTACACGCGTATACATTCTTCCAGCTATACGTTACAGCATATTTTCGCTCGCAGCCTCCAAATGGGGAACATGCTAAGTTTTTTTTTAATTTGTTTTTGGACAAGTACATAATAAGCCAGAAAATATAAGTAAGTAAGTAAGTAAGTAAATAAGTCCTTGCAATGGCATTTCTACGATCAACCGTTGACGAAATGCGGTCATGACAAAAGTGAGATCGTTAGAGAGCATTAAAAACGCTCTGTACAAAAACGTATAGGCTGACTCGACCGGATAAATACCACCGGATCGCAGAAAACCGGCGTGAAATAACCCTTGTGTTGAGTTTCGCCGAATGAGTGAGGTTACCGGAGGCCCAAGGGGGTTGGGGATTATTAGGACAAGTAGCACAGGCGAGTTACACCTTTAACTCGGTGTTGCTACATTGGCGGCGGTGGCTGGCTCTCTAGCCAAGATGCCTTCGCTAATTACGAAGACGCAGTCAGAAATCAAAAATGCATGGAATTCGCGCTACGTCACTTAGCGAACGTTATGTCAATTCCATACATTTTCAATTTCGAAAATCGTCATTGTAATTAAAGATGGCATGTTGGCGAAGTCGTCTGGTCTATTTCATAAAAAATTTGAATATATATTTCAGTTTGTATCTTTAACTATTTCATCAGAAACCAGTGTATATGTTTTTTCCCGACACTTACATCATCTCTCTATTAATATTTATGAATGTGCCAACGTGAGACAGTAATGGATTGCCTATCGTCGATCATTGTAATATTGTAACTAGCTGACCCGTGCCCACTTTGTTGGGTGTCAAACACATGATGATGATGATGAGGATTAATAGTAGGTATACTAAGTTACTTCTTATAACATCAGCTATCTGCCAGTGAAAGTGCCGTGAAAATTGGTCCAGCCGTTTCAGAGATTAGCCGGAACAAACAGATAGACAGGCAGACAGACGGAGAGACAAAAATTGTAAAAAGAATTTTTGATTGTTAGTACCGTATATACTTTCATATTCATTATGTGAAAAGCTGATAATTTAAAATTACAAACAGTCACTTATTTTTTATTTAGTTGTATGTATAGAGTATATTTGTATAGATATTTAATGTATCACACTAGAGTCCATTTCCTTTAAGTTTGTAGTGAGTCATCAGTGCAAATTTCATAATCGCTATGTGAACAAGGCATAAGCGTCATTGGTTAGTTTTGACATTTGTACTGATGACTCACAGGCCGCAGCAAACTAAACGCTTATCAACTATTATATTATATATATACAAAATGGCATTACATCATATTGTCTTTCACGATCAAACGGCTGAACCGATTTTAATAAAATTCGGTATGGTAGTAGATTAGGCCCTGGATACATACACTACCATTTTTCCGGATTTCATCATCATCATTTTTCTTTTGGGCTAACGAAGTCGCGGCCAACATCTCGTTTAAAATATTTGACGAATAAAAAATATTTCTCACACTTTTCATAATTTATAGTAATTAACTATGGGTTTAAAACTTATAGACGATAATTTCTGAAAAAAAGTTAAAAACTATAACCCGACCACCGATAATATAGCCCGTCGTACCCGGGCCATTGTTACGAATCTATTAACACCTAATTCATTAAAATCTGATCAGAGCCTTTAGCCAAGTTAACATCGATAATTACAACGACGATGTACGAAAACAAAAATGTATGTGATTTGACATAAGCATCGCTAAGTGACATAGCGATACTCATGTCACTTAGCGATGCCTATGCCAAATGCCATACATTTTGTTTTCGTACTTCGTCGTCGTAATTAGCGATGGGAACTTGGTGGAACAAACATACGACTATACATACTATAAGTATACAATATACAAACTGCCAAAACCTTCCCTTCCTTTTTGTTTCGGCGTATTTGGGTAAAAATTATCAAACAATGCATTACAATTTATATTTTATCTTTTAATAATAATTACTAATAACAAACAACGTAAACACGAGTATTAACACGTAATATCGAGGTTATCAGAGGTTATGTACTAGTATATAGTAATTTGTGGAGTACATAATGTGGGCGGGGCGTCCAGAGTACAATGGCATCTTTGAGGTACTTATACACCTTTCACGGTCGGTTAATCGCGAGGAAAATGTAGAAATGTGATAAATAGTTAAAAATTTAATGTAACAGGCAAACGCATTTAAGTAATATCTAATAGAGAATAACTTAGTTTTACTACACTTAGTCATAAATATGTCTGTACAAACTTGTTATATACCTACAAGGAGAAGTTTTCTTGTAATATACAAGGAGAAGTTTTCTTGTAATATACAAGGTGAAGTTTTCTTGTAATATACAAGGTGAAGTTTTCTTGTAATATACAAGGTGAAGTTTTCTTGTAATATACAAGGAGAAGTTTTCTTGTAATATACAAGGTGAAGTTTTCTTGTAATATACAAGGAGAAGTTTTCTTGTAATATACAAGGTGAAGTTTTCTTGTAATATACAAGGTCATGTTTTCTTGTAATATACAAGGTTAAGTTTTCTTGTAATATTCAAGGTGATGTTTTCTTGTAATATACAAGTTGAAGTTTTCAAGTACATGGTAGCGAGATATCGCCTTGGATACAAAACTATAAGGAATAGCGAAAATGCTAGAAAAGAGTTACGAGCTCAATTTGATAGGAACTAAATCTGTATCATTAGATTTTCGGTTAATACTATTCTTAAATATGCATCGAATAAAATAAAGGAAAATGTACATTATTTCTAACTTATTGTAGTGTAATATTCAATTGTGAAATATTTACTGGCTCATATGGGCTAATTTTGTATCTTTAGTTTTATGTATTAAAAGCTGTTTGTTTTCCTATATCAATAAACAAGTAAATAAGTATTGAAAAAAGAAATACTCAAATTAATTTTCTGATTTTATAACTAAAACAAAAGGTAATGTAGATGAAATCTAATAAAATAATGTAATAACTTTATACAATAATTAAAGGTTAAATTAATCATCACATCAGTTCAGTGTACTTGTAAATGTGTAATTAAAATATTCCAAAACACAATTAGTAGGTATAAATTATGTTCGTAATAAATTTGTTGAAAAACATGCTAAGAATGTTGCGAACTGATTATCCAAAGATTTAGAAGGATGGTGTTTAAGAGAACGCACTTGTAAGTCTTGGTGTAACGATCATTAGCGGTTCATCAGCGGCCGGCCTGCCAAACCGGCCAATCGCGAGTCGCACTCGCGCACAAAAAGTAAAAAAAAAACACGTTTGTTGTATGGGAGCACCCCTTTAATTTTTATTTTACTCTGTTTTTAGTATTTGTTGTTATAGTGGCAACGGAAATATGTCATCTGTAAAAATTTATACTCTCTATCTATTACGGTTAAGGAGATACGGCGTGGTGACAGCCAGACAGCGAAGTCTCAGTAATAGGGTTCAATTTTTACCCTTTAGGTACGGAACCTTAAAAAGGACTGTTTTTAATATATTAAGTTGATTTTTTATTATCTGTAAAGAAATAAATAAAGGTTAAGGCCACTCTGAAACACAAGAATATGTCTAATTTATTTATTTTATTTTATTCAGGAGACAAACAGTCGTTTACATCTTTCTTAAACTGTAAATATCAAAATACTTAAAGACTAACAGCTCATAATTATTTTTTTATAAACTATAAAAATACGGCATAATACAAACTAAATTCGTACTAGGTATTAAATAAAGTTACTTATTTTTTAACAGATTGCGTAACTTTCTATGAAAATGTCTAATGGAAAAGTTATTTGTCCGCTCCCATATTAGTTTTTATTTTAACCTTTTCACTCCAACTTCTTCTTCTTCATAGCTCTTTCCCACTTTACGTAGGGTCGGCTCTCCTAGTAAATATGCGCCAAGAAAGTGTCTTGGGTTGTCGCTTTTGATAATTTTTCACTCCAACTGGCGCTATAAAATTTAATAATATTTATTGAGAAAAAAAAAACTATTCAAAACAGCATAATAATAACCAAGTAATTAAAATGACAACAGACATTATAGTCTTATCATTTCTGCACAGCGCTGAGCGCAGCAAACACAAAACAACAAGAAATAACACATTACATATTTACTAGTTTTCTGTGATTAGTATCAGAGGCTTCCACAGTTGACATATTATATATATATATATATATATATATATATATATATATATATATATATATATATATATATATGTGTGTTCTGTTGTAGCTGGCCTTATAAATAAACATTATGTTGCTTACCTACTTAGCTAATAACAAAAATTCTATTTATTTCTTTGTTTCGCTTGTTTTGTGGGTCTAAGTTCAGATGATAATTAATTTTTATAACTTTTTATTTAATTAAAAGGTGATTCAGCATGTTACATTCGTAAGTATTAAATTTAGTTGTTAATATATTTAATACATTTTATCTTTCTCACCGACTGGAATAAAATGAGCATAAAATTAATTTAATTTATATTCTAGAATTTGTTCAGGACCGAACGAATGGTCGTGACCTTAGTTATTATTAAAAGTAGGTATGTGTATGATATGATATAAAATAAGAATTAAATATACTGAATATATTCAAAGTGATCATCATCATAATTCATAGCAAACCCAAAGGTAAAAACTATTTTCTAGTTATAGAAAAGGGCCAAAATGTAGGGCCAAACTACATACGTAATATTATGTAATATTAACATATATGCACGCTTCCACACCACGTCAATCTGGTACCATCACCCGTGTTATCTAGTACCTACACGTATCTTGTGTTACAGGTAGGTACCAGACGAACGTGTATAAAAAAATGCATAAAATTTCTGTTATGGCTTCTCTACACGATGGGCCATCGTGTAAAGGAGCTATTAGCTCATTGTTAGTTTTACAGTTTTGTGGGTATCTCGAGTTTTAGACTTACTTTTTACGTCTCTAAAGTTTGTACTGTTAAGGTATTTGTAAGGTAGTAAAATACTCTTTTGAAAATGACTTTCTCAAAACAATATCAATGTCAAAAAGCCAATACTGGTTTTCATAGGGTCCATCCATCGTTTACTTTTATCTGATCATTTTATATATTATCTTTGTTTACTGATAATTCAGCTATTAAGTAAACTGTAGGAATTTCAGACGTCATTTGACCTTTCATTTGTTGTAATACTAACATCCGAACATACATTATTTTTTGTTGCTTGTTTTTCCTGTTTTGTATAATATTAGTTTGGCGTTCATGTAGGAAAACCTAGAAAAATCCTGTACTCGGCTAACTAGTATTTCGAAAGTTGAATATCTAGTTAAACTAATGACGTATTAATATTTTACACTCTTATGGAAAAAACATGACGTTCATTTATTCGAAATATACGGTAACACGGGTGAGCTCTTGCCGTTGCTCCTAAGCAATGTTAGCTGTCAAAACATTTGACGTAATAAAGTAACGAGCAATTCATTACTGTCAATATGAGAGTACAAAAACCTTAGCCCTTCACAAAAGGACAATTGTAAGTGCATAGCTTTATAATCGGCATGAAACTTGTAAACTATTGTGTCGTTAATGTTCTATTCTTATTACAATCTTAGAACCGCTCTTGCGGTCGCTATTGTTGCTTGTTTTTAATTTTCGAATGTTCTTATTTTTTAAATTTTTTCTTTGACGTTTCAAGTGGCTTTGAAGTTATCAATTAATTTCCTAAGATTTATCGTCGCGAATTAATCTTCCATTTAGATTGAGACGTGAAATTTATTAAACAGCATGAAATTTCATAGTAAAAAATAAACATGAGGTTTATCCAGCTAAAGCTAAGCATTCTACGAACGAATCCGAGCAGGGAACATGATATTTTAATGTTAAGTTGCGGTTCGAATCGTATTACGTTCTTAAAAAGGGGTTAAAAATAAAAAATAAAGTCCACTGTGGAATTTTCCTTTGACTTTAAGGTCATAGTGATAATTACAATTAAATCCATAAAATCGGAGCAGTCGTAGTCGTGGAACGAGTAAAGGAACGCGTCCATCAAAAAGTATTTTTATAATGTATACTGATTTTACACGCGATTACATATCTTTGAATTATGTTGAAATTAGAAAAAGCCGTGTTCACTGGTTAATACTTAATCACCATAAAGGGATGGGAATTCAGAAATTTTGTTTTTTATTGCCTCGTATCGTAATTTATTTTTATGATTTTGGATTCATTAATTTTGTAATTTATGATGATTAACGTTTTAATTTTAAGGTGGTTAGCTATGACATAAATCAGGTGCCCTTTAGCATGCACCGCTGAGCACAGCAAACACGCTATTAACATAAGAATAGTCAAATTCGAGTTATACTTACGACTTCTTTATCGTTACAAAAAAATCACGTTTTTTATGTTTTTGCTTCTTTTTTTATACACCTGAACACATTTTGCTAGGAAGTGTTGCACTATGCACTAAGTCATGCTTTTGAAAATTTGAGACTCGTGTGGTGTCATCAATTCGTTAAAGTTATTTTATTTAACACTAAATAAATATAAAAACTAACTATCACCAAGGTACAATTTATAATGATTTTAAATGAAATTTATATTTTATCATCGAAGTCCCATCACTGGCAAGGGTTTTAACCCTTAGAGCAGGATGCAAATACTCGCATACATAATGTATGACTTCGCCAAGTCCGATATCTTACGATAAGCCGGGTTAGACAAAGATGGATTGGTTGACACCACCGTCTGATAAAAATTATAATGAATGTTTTTGTATATTTGTCACTAGATATAATCCGGTGAGCATTTCTAAAATAAACGAGATCTTTGTCAGCGACTTGCGTAAAGTAGGTTTCAATTTTATACAAAATACATGATTTCTATTTGTTTTTAACTTCATGCAAAAATATCTTCAAATTGATTACTCAAATTTAGCCAGTATTGATATTAATTAGTCTCCAAAACGAATCAATGAGGGTGTTTGATGTTTATTCTGCTGCTAGGGGGCAGACCCAACGCGCACAAATAGTCATCTGGTGGCGTAAGTGGTATCAAAAACGGTCAATAAGAATTTTCGATTCTTTTTCTGTCACCAGGCGGCGCTCGGTAGCCCGACGGTCCTTGTCGTGTCAAAAAGCTGTCAGATGTCACGAATTTAAAAACCCTCATTGTTGGCAACTATTCAATTAAACATATTCTTTGTTCTCGCCATTTTAAATGTCATTCTGACTGATAGCATTGCATCATCGCGGTAAAATTAAATTTTGTGAGCAAAAAATTCATAACTTTGGTTCATAAAATTTTAAAACAATCATCATAACATGAAATACCTTTAAAGATACCCTGAAATACCTTTACTGAACTTAAGTAGATATATCTATATATTATATTAACTCGTGACAATTTATACCAACTCATACATAATACACAAATCCTGAATGTCAATACTAATTATACTTTTTTTGTTTCAGATTGTTCTTACATGTGGATTGAATGAGGTAATTATATTTATTTAAAACTAAAAGCATCGATATAATATTTCCTTTATATATATATAAAATATACAATGGAACCAACGATGTTATATTCACAATTAAATCAATAAATGGAACCTACAACATAATAATATTATTTTAAAACGTTTGCATATATTTATTTACCGACTTCCAATAAGGAGGCGGATAAATTACCTATGTTTAAAAACTAAAAAATGTTACTTACTCTCTTTCCATTCGACTCGTAAAATGAATATAGAAAGAACGTACGCTATAGTAGCACATTTTCGCGTTATTACCGACAGCGTGCGTGGCCAAGTGGTCCGAGCGCTGGCTTCGAGTGACACAGTCGCGGGTTCGATCCCGAATCATAGATCGCAGGCCTTAATCGAAGCTAACTGATTTTCGTAAATTTGTTGGTCAAAATAAGGCCAATATTAAGTTGGCCTCAAACGGTCGCGGTCTAGACAACATGTCAAGAACGTATTACCAACGGGGCGTGCATTTTTTCTAAAAAAATTACTTACTACATATTGCTATGGCACTGTAAAAAATATATAAAGCCATAGATAGAAAAATCATACTTAATAAATGCATATTTATCGCTAAACTAAAATAAAAAATAAAGATGAACATAATTTCCTCGCCATTCTAGATTTTAATATATCAAAAATCGTGATAAGTTGATAAAAAGTATTTGTTTCTGTCGTCTTATAAAATACAAGATAAGAACTCCTTGAACTTGTGAAAGATAAAACAGTCGTTTTAATGACACTTTACTTTGTACTTATAAATCTATATTTTGTACGCACTAATAAATAAAGCGACTTTGATGGAAATTTTAGTTCGCATCACGAGTCACGACCACAGATATAAATTATTATTTTTTAATAAATGTTCGTAACGTCATTAATATGCATCGCCGTTTTTCTTTCATAGTCATTAATTCAATTAACTCAAGTTAAAAGCAAAAATCAATTAAAAATCTATGCAGGCAAGGCATTGTTCTGTCCACAATGACTCATACAATTCTACTCCATTCATTATTGCGTTTAGAAACAAACAAAAAAAAAAGAAATGAAGAAGCCGCAATAATTCAAACTCTTTTATTCCGTTTCTTTGTCTGGTCTAAACACCCTAACCCTTTTCTGCCATACGGTGTCTTCAGTACCCACTTTCACATCCTTCCTGTTTTAAATGTATTCATCGCGACAAAAAACCTAATGCGTATCATTTGACGGTCTCGAGACAAAAGACCGGTGCCTATTGTGCAAGGGAGTTTTTTCTATGATATTGATACACATAGTTTTAATGATAATCTTTTTTGTAGGTAGGTACATCCTTTTATTACGTATTTCAGCTGGGTTGAATTTCCATGTTGCTTTCACACCATTGCTATCACTGTTAAGAGATAAACATTTACTTTTAATTGAATTTCAGCCCCCCTAATTCTCGTATTTAATTTAGACTTTCAATGAAATATAAATGAATCGTTTTGATAACATAAACTGATTGGAGTTTGGACCAATCAAAACGCCATAAACGTTGAACGTTTACGAGAATACTATTTTGCTGTTTTAACATACGAGACTATCGAAACTGTATTATTGTACGATATAATTAGCAGAATCGTCCAACTAGTTTTAAATAATAGTACATACCTATTAAAAAAACTATATACAATTTAAGCAACGTATCCACGAGGTGAAACGGCTTCGTTGCTCAGTAGATTGTTGCTTGTCCGTATGACACAATCATAGGCCGAAATAATCTCAAACACAATAGAGTATTAGCATAATTGAGTAGCCCCCGATTGTGATGGATATCTTGGTTGATATCTAATTCAATCTCACTACCCAAATTTTACGACCATTTCCCACACAATTCTAATAGAACAATTACGTATATACCCCTGGAATATTATTGTTTTTGTATTTATAAGGCGTTTTACGTATTGTTTTCTTGAATGAGCCTTATTGTGTAGGTATGCTTTGAAAAATCTAACGAACCATCGTGTGTGAGATTTAAAACATAATTTTTGAGCAAATCCAAATCGCGTCGCGTTGCTTCGCCGTATCTCCATACCGTTAGATGCTTCCAAATGTAAATGCACAACGCTTGTACAACCGTTTTGGTCGTCTTACAAAACCACCATTGTTTACCCTTATCTCAATACAATACCTACCGTATGAATACGAGCCATCCCATTGTTATCATTCTAAATATTATGCTAATGCGATAAAGGAAGTTTTTGACTCCGTGTCGCTTAGACCAGGTGTCGCGGGGTTACTCGAGATTCAAATACACCCCATTTGAATGTGATCATTTATTAAGATTTACCCATTGTCTACTTTCATTCCCATAGCCGGTAAAGGGTTAATAATTTATGTGAGAAGATATAGATTTTGGATGGCGTAAGTAATGATGTGAAATCGAAATTCTAAATTATATTTCGATTTTAGAACTTTAATAATAATAAGTAGACGACATAAAGCAGGTAAAATTATTATAACTAAAAAAATGTTTGCAAAAATAAAATAGAATAAAATAGTTACCGCAGTGTAGTCATCTGCCTACTAGAACATTTGGCATCTATAAATTGAAAGTTTTGTTAAAGGAACAAATTGGAGTCAAACATACACCTACACTAGCAACAATTACTTATTGTTAATAAAAAATTGCTCAAATGTAGAAAATACTGGCACTTCCTGGGCGTAACAAATGATACATTGCCTTTGTAATCAAGTTATTACGAAGTAGATCCTGCTTCCTTTTAATAATAATATGAATGTGAATGTTTGTATGTTTGAATGCAATTTAAACACTATTACAATGCCGACATGTATTTGCGTAAAGATTGCCCCTTTATAATAGTTTTAACTCCTACTTTTTGAAGAACTTATCCTTTGGGCCTGTTTCATAATCTACTAATAAGTTTCAGATAGCTTATTTGCACGTTTTGTCTCTGTCGCTCGATATAAAGTAAGCAGCGACAAAACTTCCGAATAAGCTGTCCGACACTTATTAGGCCCTGACTATCTCCGACTGACTGACTGGTCCGGAAACCGTAAGGCCGGGAAAAAATTCAGAGAACTGAAAATAGAAGTCTGCGCTAATACAATAGTCTATTTTCAGTGCTCTGATTTTTTCCGGCCTTCCAGATTCCGGATCATATAGTCCCAGCCTTAGAAGCTTGTGAAACAAGCCCTTAGTCCAAAATTTTACACAATACACGAAACATTACATGATACACCATAAACTAAAGTTTTAAATGATATTTTACTAAAATGTATAGTTTTAAATGTATGTTCAAGTTGATCACTGCATAAATTTTCATTATTAGAATAACTAACCTAAGTCATTTTGTACATACATTTTTAAAAAACAAAACAAAGTCGGATAATTGGCGGTATTTTGTCCGTTTCCAGGCCTCCAATTTAGTAATTACTAAAACAGGGCTGTGGTAGAAGCAATTTTACACTAAAACCGCTTCGAATTCCGATACTTTAGTAAATACACAGCGTGTACACTTTCGTTGTACACATAGACGTATAAACTATAGACGAGGGATGTTGAGGTAAAAACTGTCTAACCACTTAAATGGCCCCACTTTTGGGGTTTTTGGGACATTTTTGACATTTGAAGTATGGTAAAATCAAGATGGCTGACATTGGCGATATGGTGAAAACCAAATTGCGTAACTTTTTCTGGTATGAAGATTTGTCCTGTCAAATTTACGTCATATCCTATCTATAGTTTTGAAATCTTTGGTTGTGAGTACATCAATTATTGATACATTGTGCAATTTATACCTACTTTCTTTTTAAATTGTTGGTACTTACCTCGAATGTCATTGCAGTGTGTAATTGGATCGACAGTCCCTTTTTTCATGACTGAAATGAACAAAAAAGCGCGCGAATTTGAAGCGCGTAATCCAATTTGGTTACAACTTAGTTTTTCTAGAAGGTTTCACACAACTCCTCGTTGAACTTTATGTCTTTGTTACTTTCACATTTACCCCATAAAAAACTTTTACACGTTTTTACTGTGTGTTAACCGACTTTATTAGGCCCCGTGCACACTATTGTCACGTCACGAAGGCTGAACCATAAAAAACAACTGACGTGCGGTTTTTTTTTAATTGGCTGTTTATTATACTTCCATGTTACAACACATTTTCATTCAAGGAAATCCTTTGTCTACTTGCAGAGATATATAAAAAAATGTTTGAATTTAAAAACAAATTAATTCTACATTTGAAATGATCTCAACTTCAAAAATTTTCTCATCTTAATAAACGTCAAAACGGCCATTCCACATTTGGAACTAATTTAATAGAGGACACAAAAAATTAAATATTATTACTTTTTTCATTCTAATGTATACACATAATTAATGCAGTGTCATGTCCCTTTAAGGGCCCGGCTTTAAATATAAAGAACCATTAAACTAAGAAGGATGTCTGTTATAAAGGGACTGTAAATTTAATTGATACACACTGTATACTGAGTTGAATAACTTCTGTTTCTGCGCGTTGAAAGCCAAAGCGATGTAAGTCAACTTTTCTATGTATTTTTTAATATAGAAGAGACTAACGGCCGATCCTCAAACGCTACTTAATGTTAAGAGCTCCTTAAATCACAGGCTGTCACTCTCACACAGGCAGAAGGTATCAACTCAATATTCAGTGATAATTTCGAGCGTCTACCTAATGCCGTTATTAATGTCGAACAAAAGTCGGCAAAAAACCACGTTTGTTGTATCGGAGTCCCCCTTAAATATTTAGTTTATTATGTATATAGCATTTTTTGTTATACCGGCATCAGAAATACATCATCTGTGAAGATTTACACTTTCTCATAGCTATCACGGTTCACGGACAGAGCGACAGACGGAAAGACAGACGGACAGTGAAGTCTATCTGCCTGTTACTGAACAGGGTCCCGTATTCACCCTTTGAGTACGGAACCCTAAAAGGGTAGCCTATATTCTTAACCAGCCATGAAACAATTATTGTAAGGGCCTGTTTCACAATCTTCTAATAAGTATCGGATAGCTTATTTGGAAGATTTGTTTCTGCTTACTGTATATCGAGCTACAAAACATGCAAATAAGCTGTCTGACACTTACCAGTAAATAGTGAAACAGCTAGCTTTAAGTATTAATATCTTCAGCAGTATTTGCGTGATCCTTAAAAATATTTTCACCTATACAAATAAATAAAATTGAAGTGTCTGTTTGTAAATTCAAATTAACAGCTTTACTCTTAATGCATGTGAAAGTATATACGGTATTAACAATAAAAAAACATTTTTTTTTAAGTTTTGTCTGTCCTTCTGTCTGTCTGTCTGTTTGTTCCGGCTAATCTTTGGAATGACTGAACCGATTTTCACGGGACTTTCACTGGCGGATAGCTGATGTTATAACTATACTATATACCTTTATCATTATCATCAAAAAATGTTTACCGCCCAACGAAGTGGGCACGGGTCAGCTAGTTATAACTAAGTATTTTCTATATTATATGCATATTTATGCTGTTAAGCTGATGGTCCATCCTATTGCTAATATAAATTTAAATGTTTGTGAGGATTAATGGATTGATATATTCATGTTTGTTACTCTTTCAGGCAAAAACTATTGAATGTATTTTGATGATATTTGGTATGGTGGTAGTTTAAGTTCTGGATTAACACATAGGTTACTTTTTATCCCGAAAAAATTGCAGTGTACTGTATTCAAGCGGGCGGAGCCGCGGGCAAACTAAAAATCTACATGCTACATACTAATTCGAGGTGCATTATCAATGCAAGAACTTACAGATGTGTGTACAGCTGCTTCACTGCTCTCATGCATAACCGTTGTACGTACTTGGAAGCTGAATATTTATACTAATATGAACTATAGAAGTCGCCCTGTGGTCGAAAATCACCCATAATAATACATACAATTTTTAAGTTTGATGTATATAGAGGTTTTTTTGCCTCTTATATCTCTACATAGAAAAAAATACAAATGACAAACGTCAACGTGTATCAACTTTTTGTCTATCAAACGTATGGTTGTGTGTGTTAATAATTTGAGGTGTGTGTGTGTTGTTGTTATTTTTATTAATTAAGCGTCCTGCACACCTTCCTCCACATAAGCTTTGACTGTACCAAATATATCATCGAAATCGGTCCAGTAGTTTCGGAGCCTATTCAATGTAAACAAACAAACAAACCTCCACTTTATTATCCCAACCGAGCTTAAAATATAGTTCATAAATATCTACATTTGTGTCTGTATAATATTAAGAATTGTAGAAATTGAAGATAGACTTCACATAACGCTTCAAAAATGCACCTAGGTACCTACTTAGAATTTATAATAATAGCTCCCGCATCGATTTCGGTGGCAGTAAATGGTATCGTGGAGAATAAGATAACCCAGTGGGATGGATTTAACCAACACGACTGGCGAGAGATCAGGCGCAGGACCGACTTTCTACATGCCCATCCGACGCATGGATCATCTCTCTTGTCAGACAACCAGATGACCAGCCTGCATTGGCCTATGCAAACTTGGAAATAACATTTTTTGTTGTTCCAACACGGAGTCGAGAGCCAAGCTCTAAATCACTGGACTACGATGGCGTTTAGGTTTGAGAGTTCAGACGAGTTACCAATATTGCAAAATGCGACAGTTTGCGAGGATATATTCTGTGATTGACACAGGCAGATAAAAACAGTAATAGTGGAAGTAACACACGAAGTGACGTGTCTACGATTAGCTCATAATGACGCAATCGTAGCCGTTTAGGTCATTCACAACAAAACATCAATATATGAATGTCAGTATTAATTACTTTTATAGTTAATGTGGCGAAGTAACGTTTCCTTTTTTGATGTAAAATTATATAAAATTATACTTAGTCAAAGCTACTAACAAACAGAGAATTCTTGCGATTGTTCCCTATGGATCTTAATCCTTGAGAATATTAATAATACGAAAATGACCATTTCTGTCTGTATGTCTGTTTCGCCATCACACATATACTGCTCAACTGATTTTTACCCGACTATACAAAGTATATGTATGTATGTTTAATCCACCGTAGCGCCTAAACTTCTAGTCTGATTTTAAAAAATGAGGTGTCAATAGATTCGTAATAACAGCTCGGGTAACATAAGCTATATTATAAGAACGATAGAGTTGAAAATCGAAGTGCCGAGTGTTGAGCTGTCATATATGACATTGACATTTGACTCGACACTTGTGTGTTCGAATTTCAGCTCTATTTTATAAGCGCAGAGTTCTATTATCAATGCTCTGAATCTTCTCCTGTGTTCCGGATTCCGTATCACATATTCCCAGTCTAAGTCCTACTTATATATAATATTAAAAATGTGAAAGCTTGTGAGGATGGATGGGTGGATGTTTGTTACTCTTTCACGCACTACTGAATGGATTTGGATGTAATTTGGTATGGTAGTAGTTTAGGCTTTAGATTAACTGGCTAATTTTTTATCCCAAAGAGGTACAGTATTCCCGTGGGAACCATTACTGTATTTACGCGGGCGGAGCCGCGGGCGGCAGCTAGTCTCAGATAAAACTCAATACGAGTGTTACAAGAATAACTTAGCTCTAGTGTGAGAGCGATGTCCACATTGTTTTAATTGTACACTAGAAACTTTTATTGCGGAAGCGTACATATTACACGACATTTATTATTAGTTAGTGGCAGTCATGTGCGTTTAATATGATACTAATTATGTCGTATAACTTCTGTATCTTAGTTGGTACTTATAGTAAAATAACGACATGAAAAGAGCAATATTATTTTTAAAAAATTGCCATTAAACATTTGTAGTTAAATAGAGTATTATCTGGATGTATCGATTACGCTAATTAAATCCTGCAATACAGTTACGATCGAGTCCCAAATCCCAATATATTAAAACTACAAAATGGCATTCTTTTAAAGGTCAAACCCGTTTTGATTGGTCCAAACTCCAAAAATCAGTGTATGATATCAAGACGATTAATTTATAATTCAGTAAAAGTAAAATGTAGAGAATTGGGGCTCTGATGGTGTTGCTTAGCACAACTAAAGACAATTGCATTTTTTTAAATTAATAATAAATAAATAAAGCAAGGTCTAATCTACAACTCATAATAAGTAACTGCTCTATAAATGTATACTATATAGTATAATAATAATAATAATGCTTTATTTCAGACCATAGATCCATAGTATAGCGCCCTTAGTGACAAAAATATTTACACAATGAAAAACTTAAACAACGTTGTTGTCTTTGTCTGTCAAGTGACTTTTCCAACGCATCAGACAAAGACAGCAACGTTGTTTTAGTTATCCGTTGTGTAAATATTTTTATTAGTAAGGGGGTAAACCCATATGATATTATAAAGAGATAAATGATGTTTATTTGTGACTTTCTTAGTTTATGAGGTTGTTGGGCCTAATCTCTTGACCTCCTTAGCCGATTTAAAAAATAGAAAGCTACATTATTTGTGATTGTCTTAGGTATTTATACACTATATAATACTACATAGGTATTTAGCCTGAAAATGGAAAGACTTTTTCGTGGTCTACCAAATTTGTTTGCAAAATAAATTGGAGAAAAAACGGGCGACGAATACGTGTTTTTTACCAATGCCGCCAATGCTACGAGAGATAATTACATAATTAAGTTCTAGAGAAAGTTTTAAAGCTAGAGTTTGCCTACAGACAAGTCGGACAGACATCAGCGACAGAATACGTCTTAACTTTTATATTTAAATCACAAAAAGTAGATTTTTAAGTTATTAAAAATAACTAAAATCGTTAGCTGATGTTCATTGAGCGTATTCATTTTTATATCAATAATTATGAATTTTCGTAACGTAAAACGCACACTTTCGACTTTTTTGTTATAATAATATATACAAATTGGTATACAATTGGAAACCTTCATGATTATAAAATATTTACACCACGGATACGCTAATCCAAGTTTTTGTCTTTGTCTGATACGTTGGCAAAGCCACTTGACAGGCACTGATAGAAATCGTTTAGCGTATCCGTGGTGTGAATATATTTATTAATAAAGGGGTTAAGTTTTGAGATGAAGATATTCCAGGCCAAGACATTATTGGCCCTGTTCTTGTTAAAATATAATACTGCATGCGCGTACAAAAGTGACTTAATCTGATTATCCCTGTCTTGCGGTAGGTACACGGACCACAGTATTGTAAAAATTTCAACCATGTAAGATCTCGTTTTTTAAACATTTGTATGAAGTTACCGTAAACTTAAGTTAGACAAGCCCCTTGATTTTGTACCACGCTAACATTCAGATAAATATAATAAAGAGGAAAAGTTTGTTTGTTTGCACTGATTGGGCTCCGAAGCTACTGGACCGATTTTGATTAAATTTGGGTGAGATATAGAGTAGACTACGGAGAAGGACATAGGCTACTTTTTATCGCGGATAAATGTACGGTTTCCGCAAGAATAACTCTTGCGCGCACGATGTCGCGGGCAATATCTAGTACGGTATAAAAGTCTTTTAAAGTTTGATATTTATCGTTGCAATTGTGTATCTGTTCTCGGCTGGCATTCATCATGAGGCGTGCCCGAGTGACGGCGACGTGGACTAATCGCTCCCCCGCTGAATATGCGGCCATCTTGTTTTATTTTATTTTATTCGATATGCGCAAACGCAACTGCCCCGACTGCCCCCGCTAATTAAGTTGCCTTGTTTGGCTTCTCACAAATAGAAGGTTCTCAGAATTCGTTGTAACTTTTAGATTTATAATCGCTTCGTTCTATGAAATATTCTCGCAATCTGAAAAAAGTTAACGGCTTGAATTTCACGCATTTTTATATCTATACTTATAATAATATTAAAAAGTTTAGGTTTGTTTGTATGTTAGCATCGAATAAGCTCCGAAACTACTGGACCGATTTTAATTAAATTTGTCAAAGATGCCAAAAACGACATCATAGGTATTCAATCTACATTATATTTTTATAATTTATTATAAATTTCATCAATATACATTAATAATTACAGAAGTTAGAAGGGCGGACGTCTATAAGGATTACACCGAAACGAAACGATACGTGACGCAGCGCTGCATTTTTAAGATAGCTATTCGAAATTGAACTTTATTAATTACCTAAGAAGTCACACGTTTCATTGTAAGAGTTCGAATGTCAAGTTGCACCGTACTGCACAACGCATGTGCAGTGTATGACTGATGCCACATGAAACGTGTTTCTTTTGTGTAGTAATTTTGAATACATATCTTAAAAATGAAGCGCCGCGTCTCGTCGCGCATCGTGCGGTGTGACCTGTCAACTGACCCTAAGGGTTCCATGTAGGGACCCTAATTAATGTCGCACAATTTTGAGTTCAGTGTGCCTAGCAGGAACATTTAACAGCGGCGCGCGGCGTAAACGTTACGTTAACGAATGGACGCTGTCAGATTTTGACAGATTTTCATACATTAATTCTCATTCGAAAACGTTAGGTTTACGGCGCTGTCAAATGTTTTGCTCACAGGAATTTGACTCGGCCATAAAAATGTTGTGTTCCCATTTTCTCCACTAGGCCCGTTATTTTTGACACTTCAGATTATATTGTAAGTTATGTCGGCTTTGGTTTTTTACGACTGAGATAAAGCCGCGTAAAGTTACTCTACTATCATTAGGCGGCATCGCTTTGAGCCTCTCGCCACTCGCTCTGATAAACATATTGCAGTGCCGCCATCTTGGATTTTGTTTTTTTTTTACTGGCTAGCTGCAAATTGACCTTCTTTGTTTGTTAGCACAATATTATGAGTATGAAAAAAGAAAAAGAGGGATGGTGGCAACAGCGCTGCGTTACGACAATATATCGCCAAAAACGATGTAGCATTGCAATACAATTTACAAGAATTGTAGGACGTCGTTTGTGCGACGCGCGACGCATCGATGTTTGATTCGTTTTAAAATATGATACGTGTGTCGTCACATAGGTACATTTTCAATTTTTTCTTTTGACCAACAGGTAACTAATCAAAAAATAGTTTCATTAACAGCATCTAACGCACGCACCGTACCGCAGTAATCTTTAAAATTTTAACTTTTTTTAAACTATAATGTACCAAAAGGAATACCTATTTTTCAAATAAATTCCTTTTATGCGTTATGATTTTATCGAAGGCATTGAAGTTTTATCAATCGTATTCAGGCTGTCGGAAACACAACTTGAACCCGCGAATACTGAACCGGTCCCGATTGTCCCATTTGGTGGACATTCTTGACCCTTTTTTACTGACATTGGAGAAAACGATCATTCGGAATGACTTAACGGCGTGGATGCACTCAATACTCCTCAATATCAATTTTAAAGAAATAAAGAATGAAAATATTTATTTCAGTTAAAAATAAGTCAGAATTGTATAAACAAAACAAAAAACAAAAAAAATATTGCTTAATTTTTGAAATATAAGTATTTCGAAACTTCATCTACAGAGCGATATATAGAAATTATTAGAGCTAATTATTTATAGTATGTATGAATGGACTTTATCTATAATTTACGTATTATTTATATTTTATTAATTATATTATAGAAGATTATTTTTTGGTAAAAACGTAGCAGATGTTATACCGAAAATCTAGACGGGATAACTATTTTAAAAACGGGACGGGGATGTAGTAGATGTGATGTGTAACTAGTCTATTTTTTGGGACGGGCTCTTGTATGGGACGCTACTTGCGTCGATACACTTGCTCCGTCCCATGTCCAGGGCACCTCGAGTTCTGCAGGTGCGGCCGCCAATCAGGCGGAAAACCTCAAGCGGCGCAAATATGAGAACCTTAGTGGGGATCTCATATTTGAACCGTTTGGGGTTGAAACCTTAGGTACATGGGGTCTGGGTGCGCACAAACTTTTCGGAGAAATCTCCAAAAAACTCATTGAGGCCACCCGAGACCCCAGAGCCGGCACCTACCTGGCCCAGAGAATAAGTATCGCAATCCAGCGAGGAAACTCTTTGAGCCTTCTAGGTACTCTGCCTGGTGGGGACGACCTGGGAGATTTCTTTTTTTTGTAGCATTTTAAGTTTTGGAGTAGTTATTATTTTTTTAGTACTTACCTACTTTTATAGTACAATTGATTTTGTTATCATAACTTTTAAAAATGAAACGTACTTATCATCAACCCCAGTGTACCCCTGACCTAAGCTCTAAACGAATTCACGGGGACGAGCAGGTAACGTTTTTTCTACTCTCAAAACTCGGTCAAACCCCTATTTATTTTGATTTTGGGCCCTCGAGGTGCACAAATGTTAATTTCATCGAAAAAGTTTAAAAAACTTAATGTCCGTCTTTATTGAATTCGAAGTTTTGTGAAACTCTAATTAAATGTTAAGTTTTAGCTATCTATTATAGCTTAAGGTTTTTACTATATTACCATCCAACTTAAGCTATTCTCTCTATTCTCATTGAAGGAAGGGTTATTCTCATCATTTTCGCCTTCTAAGGCAAATTTTAATAATCCAGAGGAATTAGGAAATTTGTCAATTAATTATCAAATCATCATAAAATCATCAAATTCTATAGACAATACTTTACAACTCTACATTAGACTGACTTATGATAATGCATTTAATGTCACAATCATTTCGTATTATAATTTCATTACTTTTTGTCACAAACCACTATAATTATACTCCTTCAATTCATAGAAATGTGTTTCTTATGGCGTAATTTTTAAAGATTATTTCTCTTTGTGAATCGTTCGGGGAATTGGATCTACCTGCGTGAGATGACTATATGCGAAAGAAAACCAATTCAGTTTTTAGGATTTTTAAATTATATTTAATGTACGGGATGGTGTTGCCAATGAGTTATATAGTTTCACGGGTGACTTGTAAAGTTTTTAATCTTGTTTTAACTTACTTAATAGTAAAACATTATAAAAAAAATAAACCAAAAACTCTTTAAATGTAGAGATCTTCAAAATATCCTAGGAAAGCCCTCACAAATTTTGTACAGCCTGCCTTCAGTCAATACTTAATACACTTTCTAGTATCTACCCTTCAATGCGTAACGTTATAATATTATATTCAAAATAAATATCTCTTCACCCTTTGTTTTTTTATTAATACAAATAAATTGTATTTTGTAGCACATGTTAGTTGCATATGGCATCACATGGACCAGACACCTGTTCGGACCTGTCTAAAAAAAGAAAAAAAATACATCGTTTACAGTTTTTTTTTGTACAAAACCCGTGGGATCTGAGCCGTTTATGCGTTAGTGTAAATTGTTTACGTTTTTGATATGACGACAACATGTTTATAGTAAAGAGACGTAAATATATATTTTTTTCAATTTTTGGAGAAAATGTTAAGTAAAAATAATTGTGTATGGAATAATATTGTTATGGTGCATTGAGTAACCAACACTAGGCTAGTGTTGTGACTGGTGATACAAACTTGTACTTATTATAAAAAAAGTTACATTCATGACAAACCTATGTCCATTTTAATTTTTTTTAATATATATAACAGAATGTTTATTAGATAAAGAATACATTATAATAGATAAATTAAACAGTCCTATTATTTTAATTAACCTGGAATTTTGCTATAAAATTTTTCACTAATAAAAAAAACAACTAAAAGTCTATAAAAACACTATAATTTTTTTATGGAGGCAATTCCATAAATAGATTTCAGACGTTACGTTAGTTTATCTAGTTAGATAATTTTTATCTAATACACTCGTAATAAAAATAGTTATGATGTGATAACACGTACAGATGTCTTATATTAATTACTGTGTATTATTAAAATGTACTAGGTATAACGAATTTCTATAATTGAGTAGGTTAAAATATAATTAATTAGTTACATAAATTTTATAAAAGTTTTTTCATTTTTATGTTTGTCGTTGTCGAATAGCGTGTGATAAAAAATATTCGCTGAGCGATACCACAATATACAGTGCCACGGAAAAAAGAAACACTAGTATTTATTCAAGTGAGCTTTGTTAAAGTTCCAAACATACGTGGTGTAGAACTTGTCAGGTTTTTCTACCAAATGATATGTTTCGAGAAGTCGGTAATCAGAGACCGGTCGGTGTAGATTTTTTGCCTGTGTCCTAGGTTATTATTAGTGCTAATTACAGTCCTAGTCCTATTAAGGAATAAATCTTTTTATCCCTTTCTAGGTAGTATTTACGTGGCATTTTAGTTTACTGTTAGGGAATTCGCATCTAGGAATTGAAGTCTTCGAACATTCCATTTTTTCTGAGTCGACTTGTCCATTTTATAAACCATTAATTTAAATTAAAGCGGGCATAAAGTTTGAATAATGACAATGATATTTTTTTAAGGGTACCGTACCCGAAAGGGTAAAAACTTGATCCTATTACTGAGACTTCGCTGTCCGTTAGTCAGTCTGTCCGTCTGTCACCAGGCTGTTATCTCCTTAACCTGTACAGTTGAAATTTTCTATTGCCGCTATAACAACAAAAAAAACAACTAAAAACAAAATAAAATAAATATTCAAATCCCATACAACAAACATGTTTTTTGCCCTTTTGTACGCAACGCTTTAACGCAGGTTTGTTTATAAATCGGTAAAAAACTCGCACTTGGCCGGTTTTTTATTTTTTCGTTTTAGCACTGTACCTTCAATAGAAGGTATATGATTATGATAATAATCATCTATCTAAATTATTTTTTCAATTTACTTATCACATTTGTCACTTTAAAAATAATTAACCTCACTGATAAATTCTGTAGGTAAGTCCGGTTTGTTGTCCCGTATTTATCATTATTCTTCCAATATTTTATCACCGTGCCTGTAACTCTTTACTACCCATAACAAAAATAATCCACGACGGCAACAAAAGTATTAAGGGAGTCAAATTCATCTTAATTGCCTACAATTTAGATTCGATTGCAATTTGCAGCGTTATTCACCGCATATTTTTTGTAAACAAAAAACGTTAGATGTAACCAGACAAAGACTAGGTCGTATAGGTCGTGTCGGCCATTGCACGGATAAAAAAAAATAAACGCCAAATCATCGTACAACAAAAACAGAGTGACTCACTGGCGTTGGCATTCCGATATTGTTTTTTTTTTTGGAACTAAGAAAAAAAAATGTCTGCTTCTTTTTTTAAATTAGAATTCGTGTCAATTTTTTGTGTTTCGAAATGCTATTTTATGTGTTGAATCGTTAGAATATTGATAAGTTTAGTTCTAAACTATACCTAATATTGAAATGTTCTATGATTATAATATTATGTTGTTTATATGCACTAGGTATTAATAAATATAACTGTTTTCCTTAGTAACAATAGCTTTTCAAAATAACGTCACATTAATACTTAAATAAAATTATATTTTTTTGTTTAACGTTTTAATTCAAGATACGAATTGTGGTAAACTTTTTTTGGTGTTTCTATTCTATTACTACTTAATAAATTATCCGTATTTGTTGGCATTTTATTAAAATCAAATGAGTAATTACTTGTAACAAACTTTATATCATTATATGTGACGTGTACGTTTGCCCTTTATAAAGGCTGTTGAGGAGGCGAGGCGAGCAGTCTAGTGTGAGATAGGCAGAAGTTAGTTCGTACAGTTAGTTAATAGTTTTCTAAATTTACTTAGTTTTTATTGCCCCCGACAATTCTATAAAATTGACAAAAGTCATGAATCCTATTTTTTGTGATTTTTTTGTAGCGATCGTGTTATTTAAAGTGAAATTGGAATTAGGTACTGTGTGCGGTAACTGTGGAGTGTGTGTGTAATACAAGAAGCGTTCAGCGAATAAATTATAATCATAAAATCAATGAAAAATATGATTTCTGTCGTTATAAAGAATATACAAATTTACGGCCTAGTTTAATCACAAGAAATAATATATAAATTTTAAAAATTCCAGAAATTGTAAATTTAATGATGGAGGCGGAAAAATCTAAATATAATTTGAGATTTTTACATTAACCTTTATAAGTTAAGGTTAAAAGTGTGATGACTGACATGAGGTGATCGCCAAAGTAGTTTTTCTGCAAAAATATAGTACGTTTCCATCGATCTGAGCAAATTGAAAGGATAAACAAGTGTTTTTATTGTATTTTGACAGCTGTATTTTATATAAAGTAACCGTGGCAATACGACAGATCGCTGAAATTGTGCGTAAGGGGTTCTGTGGTTCTGTCCCTGGTGGCATATACAGTTAAATTTTAAGTACGTTTGTAGGGATCGTGAAGGAAATAATAATCGTAAAGAAACTTGTGAATCGAACTTGCCACGATACTTAAAGTATATTTTTTTTGTTTCAGATGTGTCTTTGATCGATGAAATGGAATCAGGATTATGTTATACACTACAGAATGCAGGTATTTGGGACTGAAAATTCTTGTTGTTATTTATTATATTATAGTCTTATTGTATTAGATGTGTCTATATATAATATAATTAAACAAATCCATTGAATACTTTAAAAACATCGAAAAATATAAAATAACAAAACAATGTGTCATAATAATGTTTTTTACCTAACTCTATACATAAATAAATATATAAAAATATTTGGATAAATATATTAAATTAAACATAATAACTAAGCACAATATAACAACAATAAAATTTTAAAATAATGATTAAAGCGTATAACAGTAATTAATTAATGAATAAAAAATACATTAAAGAAAAAAACACCTAAGAAACTAGGCATTTAAATTACCCGTACGTTTACGTGTAGTCTCATTGTCTTCCGTGACTCAGCCATTGTGTGGCAGACAATGGTCTTTGTGTATGTGTTACGTCTAATAGCAGCATAATTAGTTACTACAGAAGTAGTTTGAAATTACTTTCGAATAATGCATTTTTTTGGGTTTCTGCACTTTGGTTTGTGCTGAATCATACGAGGTAAAGTGTATTTCTTTTCTGATTTTTGTATCTAGGTTTTTTTTGCATTATTTTTGGAAATGTAAATATTGCAAAAATAAGTAGTAAGTATTGTAAAAAAAGGTATTTTTTTAAATCTTCATTATATTTTAAAACAGTCAAACGAGTAAACTTTATTACAAATGACCTTTAAAGTTTTAGTTCGTATTGATCCTGCGGCACGCGCTAAGGGGATTCCCCTTTTCACAAAAAAGGGCTTAGTGTATCATAGATATGGGAAACTCAATTGTGTCGCGGTCATTTGACTTTGAATTCTATTTGTACGTGGTAACGATTTATTTTCCTACACATTAGTCACACCCTTTTAATTTCATCTGCAAACTAGTAGGCGGGCTACTGGGTCGTCCGTTTGCAAATGTCAAAACAAATTAGACTATTTTTGGGTGCAAACTGCATGTGTGGTTGTGTACTGTGTATATAAAATGTATTTGTATTGTATGTACATATGTATTTCCTACACATATTCTAAAAGTCTAAAATTTCGAGACTACATTAATATTTATTGCTTTCACTGTCGCTAAATAATAATTAATATAAGAAATATCAATATGAACGTAACTAAATAATTATTTTAGTAGCTACAGTTACGTGGGTACTTAATATTATTTGTGCAATGTTATTTTAAGGTCGAAACTAAATTTAAAGGAACATTAAAATAAATTACTACACTTTTTGTATATTGTGTTACTTTAAAATCGGATCAGTAGTTTAGAAGCTACGGTGGAATAAACATGGAATACATACATATTATATAGGTGCCAAAATCACTTACCCGTTCTTTGAAAAATTTTCGCAACACAATACACTTTTGTAAATTAAAATGTTGGCCTGCCAAGTCTGCTTGGCAGCGAACTAAAATCGTTTGGCGATGAAAAATTCGTTGTTATATTATAAAAAAATAGAGTATTGTCTATGTCAATATTGAAATAAAATCAGTAGCTATTTTCGCGTTGTATATTATGTATTTTTGTCTGCGTATATATCACGTGTACCTAAATTAATTAAAAAAAGATCGCCGATAGATTGTTTTGAGTGAAACGGCAGCGTGGACGGCGTGCCCCGAAACCTACGTGTACACTGTACAGTATCGAATTAATGTGTGTGGCTTCATATTGATTTCGAGTTAAAATAAAAATAAAACGCAACTTAAAACTTTGTTAGCCAGGGCTCAACTTCGGCTGGTCTGCCGATTTTTGCCTTGCATAAAATAAAAAGCGTTTTAAGTTTCAAACATATTATGTGGTTTTATAGTACCTACTTAAGAAGTTATTATTAAAAAATATATATAATTAAGGAATTAAAAAATGTTGGCTTCAAAACAACAATATAATAAAGAAATAATGGGCAACATACGTGATGTACTCTATGGTAGGTCAACGGTTGTCAATGTCAAAATCATTGTTCGGCCCACCCCAGGGCGTTTAAATAAATATTATTTCTTGTGGGTTTTTATAATTATTTTAACCATTTATTGCGAGCTTACTGGACTGATGATTCTTTTTCAAATGGAGATTTATTTTTGCATTATCAAAATGCATCGTCATTTAATCATTTGGTTGTTGACGAAGTGGACAATAAATAGGTTAGATTATAACCTAACCTAAGCTACAAAAAAAAACAAAAAAAAATCTCCATTAATATTGAATCAAATATCTTTATCGCCTCGTACAATATTTGTAGATGTTGCCCGCGACTTCGTACGCGCAAAATGAAATCATGCGGGAACCGTACATTTTGATATTATAAAAAGTGGTATGTGTTAATCCAGAGTCTAAACTAGTAGTAGCTTAGACTCTGTATTAAGACATATGCTACTTTTTATTCCAAATATCATCAAAATCTGTCCAGTAGTTATTGCGTAAAAGAGTAACAAACATCCATATATACAAACTTTAGCGTTTATAATAGGTAACATTATTACTGCTTTTTTGTCATTATAATCAAAAAGTACAACAAACAATAAACACTTTTGGTGAACGCGTTTTAAGAACAAGGCAGTAAATGTGTGGCGACTCGCCACTTACCAGTCTTCTTAAAAAAAATGTAACATATCCTTTTTTTAGTTAAAAAGCATTAAAATACTAATTTAGTTGATCGATTAAAGAGATAATTAAGACTTGATGAGGTTTCTCTATTACACTATGTTCAATCATAATAAATATTTATAATGATGGCCGTCACTAATGGTACATATAATTGAAGATTCAAATGAACTAATTTTATTGGCATTTGATTACCTACAACTTACTAGATATTTAGAGAGTCTTTTACATGTTTGATTAAACAATAAATATACTTACTAAAGGCCGCCCGGTGGTCGAAGTTCGTCATTAATAATTCATATAATTTTTTAGTTTGAACTTTATAATCGTTCTTTTGCCTGTTAGATAGAAAAAATGTAAAAATCTGTCACACAGATTGACAAACGTCAACATGACAAAATTGTACCTATCAAACCCACGGTAGCGTGTGTTAATCGTAAGATAAACCGCCAATAAGTGACTGACAATTACATTTTCCAAAAAACGAATCAACGAAATTGCTTATAAGTAATTCAAATATCCAATGATGAGTAGTGGGTGGCGACGCGCAGTGATGGGGTAAAAATTACCCCCGGGAGAGTGCGTGGGGTCCAACCCTACACGTGTGCTACCCGAAAGTGGGGTAAAAAGTACCCTATCCCCATATAGTTTGGGTGTGATTTTGAATGCTCGTGTGTCGATGTGTTTATATATGTCGGGGGGTATGATAATGGTGAGTTTCCGATGAGATTCCCTCTAGTACTTGGAGATAGGTAACGACGCATCCGCATTGAAAAATGATTTTTCCTAGACAAATATTTTTTGTTGCAGTAAAAGTTATAGTATAATAATATATTATAGTAATAGCAGCATATAATGTGTTACATAATACATAATCATAATGTATTGTATGTTGCTTATTCAAAATCATTAACTATAATGTAAAGTAACTAATGTAAAGCTTTAAACAACAATTATTACAGATAAATCACACCGATATAGTTAAAAAGCCACGATGTATGTATTAATAATAGAAACAATATAGGGCATCGCAGACGGCGAAGATAGTATAATATCTTATGTCAAGATAAAATATCGCTTGCAGCTGTACAGTTTGTATGAACTATCACAGTCGGCTAAATATATGGTATTATATTATACTAGCATTTTCCCGCGGTTTCGCCCGCGTGGAATTTGTTTTTTAAACGATATCTTTATAATAATACTAAACTTTCATCCCCTATTTGACCCTCTTATGGGTTGAATATGAGAAAACGTTGAAATTCGTAACTTATTATTTTCCGGACTCAATTCAAACAAAATTTCACGCAAATATATCCGAGGAATAAAAAGTTCCATACAAACTTTTGTTATTAAACTTATTTCACAACCTTGGAGGTTGAATTTTGAAAAATCCTTCCTTAGTGGATGTCTTCGTAATAAGAGCGCGAAATTCAAATTTTCTAGCATTAAGAATTTGACCTGTGCGTTGATTTAAAAATTTTATCCCCTATTTTACCCTCTTAGGCGCTGAATTTTAGAAAACGCTGAAATACGTTACTCATTATTTTTTCCGTACTCGATTCGCACGAAAAGTTGCATACAAACTTTTAACCCCCTTGGGGGTTGAATTTTGAAAAATCTTTCCTTAGTGGATGCCTATGTCATATGAGAAACACGTGCAAAATTTCAAATTTCTAGCCTTAAGGGTTAGGCCTGTGCGTTGATTCATCAGTGAATCGGCTTTGCCTTTTATATTTATAATAATAAATATAAAAGGCAGGTATTACGGTACGTAATATAGTTACGTACCGTAATATGAAATAACTAGCTGTTGCCCGCGGCTCCGCCCGCGTAAATAGAGTATCGCTCGGGAACACTGTACTTTTTCGGGATAAAAAGTAACCTATGTTTTTATCCAGATCCTAAACTACTACCATACCAAATTTCATCGAAATCCGTTCACTAGCTTTTGCGTGAAAGAGTAACAAACATCCATCAATCCTCACAAACTTTCACATTTATAATATTAGTAGGATATATCCAGGCATCTTAAGATAAATTATAGTATTTTCGTCTTATCACACACATAATATCACATCGCGTAAACACATTAAATAAGTGTGTTACATAATACAAAATCATAATGGTTTCTATCGGCCGAATATTGGAACGATAGTTAAATTAAGAGACGCTCAAGTCACATGCTGTCCTTGTCGTCTTGGCTAGCAGATACAGCAACAGCCTGTGAGTATGATCGCTCTTAATTTTGATTAGCGTTTCAGTATTCGACCGTAAGTTACTTAATCAATATCATTGACTAACAAAAAGCTTAAAAAGAAAACAAAAAAAAACAATCTAACTCTATATAGCTATCAGTAGAGTTTCATTGTCTTTTCTTAGTTATATCATAGTATTATTATCGACTGAAAATTCATATTTATTTACTTGAAAGGTTACAGTTTGCATTGATATAATCTGTGAATCTAGATGTTCAACGCTAATGCATTTTGCGACAATAACGGCTGAAGTGCAACTTCACACATAATTACACAGAACTTAACTGCCGGGGGAGAGATGTCTTCGGAGCTCTTAGTTTATGACGGGTCAACTTATGTTGGTAGACTAATTGATGTTGGTTTTTAAATGTTTAATAATATTTCGATTTAAGATTTCATGTGTTTGGGGGTTTTTAGATTAAAAATCAAATGATATACAGGGTGTTTGGTTGATTGTAGTCAATTGACTAAGAAACTTACTAATTAGTAAGTTTTTTTAGAGTTTAAGTGCTATCTATACGTTATCAAAAGACCATTGAATGTAGCAATTTTAAAACAAGTTTTGCGTTTTTTAGCAATTATTTTATAAGATTATACGGTTGTTTTGTTAGTTACTTGTTGCGTTATTAGAAGACTAAGAAATATTTTTCAAGTTCAAATTGTGCTTATATTAGTTAATTATACTTCTGTTATTAAAACATTGACGATTGAAACCATTATGTGTTTTATTATACCATTATAATAAAACACATCTTATCCAACCAACTCTTGAAAAAAAAACAAAATGGCGAATATCTTAGAAACAGTCCAATTGAACAGTTCAATTGGACTGTTTATATAAATAATTATTAACATATATTTATATAATATTAATGAACTTAATACTAATTAATGAATACTAATGAATTAATAAACTCTGTAATTCGGCTGCAGTAGGTATTAAGCAAAGTAATAAAAATGAAACTATCACCGAAACCTACAATTATTAATAAATTACCAACTGTTACTAGTTAATTTCTGTAATTTATATTTTTATATATTACACAATGGTTGGTAGTTGTAAAATATTGATTTATAATTGATTTCATATAATAATTGACATCAAATCTCTTGATGATAACATTAGAAAGATGTTCCTATAAAATGGTTCAGGAAAGAACGTAAAATATAACGTCACGCTTAATGACGTTACCGTCCTTACCGCTAAGAAGCAACGGAAAATTATTTTTCACGTTCGATGGACGTGGTCGGTATTCTCGCAGTGCGTGCGCAGTAATCTATAAGCCGTAATGCGGCTAATAGGTAGCGAGGGCTCAACTTACGCTGGTCGCGTGTCACGTGGCAAATGATCATGTTTTATTGAGCACTATTTGCTTGCCGTGACTTTATTTGTGTAAAATTATAATAATGAAAATTAACAAAAATCAGTTAGCTAAGTAGTTTTTGCATGAAAATGATGCTCACATTCGCATATTTTATTAGATTGACTGTCAGGTCTAAGCTGCCGACACGCACGCAATATTTAGGGCAAGTACACAATCGCGAATTTCGATCTGTTAATTACCGTTTTAAAATTCATAGATAAAAAACGACAACACATTTCCATCGTCTTAAATAGGTTGTAAATGCGCAGTATGGATAATACATTGTAAGAGCTAATTGAAAAGTATTAAAACTAGCATGGTTATAGCTTCATTAGTAAAATAAGAAAATAAATCTATAATACATACTATATAGTTTTTATTATAATATATATGGAATAGTACATTTATACAACCTCTGTGGCTCAGGGGGTAGCGTGTCGGCGCTCAAGCAGGTGGTTCGAATCCCGCCGAAGGAACAAAAAGTTTTCTGTGTTCTTGGATCATAGATGTGTATTAAATATGTGTATAAAATCGTTAAAACATATTTCCGTTGTCTGGTACCCGTAACACAAGTTCTTCGAGAACTTACCACGGGACCAGATTTCCGTGGTGTGAAAGCGCCTTTAGACATGTTTTGTTTACCCTACCTACACATTTCTTTCTATCATGAATCCTAAAACAAAATAGTTATAAAAAAAACAATTATTTATAATCACTAACGGCCCGTTTCAGTATTCCACCAATAACTATTTTTATTTGTTAAAATGTCACATTTGTATCGCAAAAAACCCGGCAAATGATTGAATGACACGGTTTTAGCATATAGTTATTGGTGGATAGGTCATTGAAACCGGCCGTAAATAACATTGTCTAATTACGAAAATCTCAATTCAAAATCAAATCTCGAACCAGCTACTGTGAACTTTGAAGTAAAAATGTCAGTACTATCGTGATTGCCGTTGCGTGGTGTATCGATAGTTCAAGTTTAACTGGTTCATCGCTTTCCCTCAAACATTCATGCGAACAAATCGTAATTAATACCATCTCGTGACAATGCCTTTTTATGTGTTTAACAAAATTGTAAAACGCCATCTGCAATATTTACACATTCTTGTTATATAAGACTAGCTGTTACCCGCGGCTTCGAACGCGTAAATACAGTATACCACGGGAACACTTTACTTTTTCGGGAAAAAAGTATCCTATGTTTTAATTCAGAGCTTAAACTACTATTATACCAAATTTAATGGAAATCCGTTCAGTAGTTTTTGCGTGAAAGAGCGGCGTGAAACGGCCATCCATCCGCAGGTCATCCATTCATCCTTACAAACTTTCACATTTATAATAGTAATAGGATCTTATAGAAGCCAGCGAAATTTTTAAAGTATCTATAGGAGGCTCCAATTTTTATTTTGGTTTTTTGATAATATTATAATAACAAAATGTACTTGGCGTCACAAAAAGTAATTAATTAAAATAAAAGATATCCGTGCAAACTGTCACCAAAATCACTTAATATAATTGTGAAATATACATAAGGGCATAAGGGGGACAAGCTAACGTCATATATAACATGACTCATATTATAATATGATAATTTTATCAAGAGGAAAATTGTTAGCTTCATACTGACACATTAACCACTTGGATTCTATATTATGTAAAATGTAAAATAATGTTAATTTTCAACCTTACTTCAAAATTAATTTATTTTATTATCAAACTGAAATCGCTAATTTTGTTCTAGACTTTTTAAGGACTTTTATTACTTTTTCGGAAAGATTGCAGAACCAGAAAGCAAATTCGGACTTATAGGATATTATTCTTCATATTTTGTACGAACTATCTTCACATCTCAATCGACCCATTAGACATGATATTTAACGAAAAAGACGAGGACGAAATTAAAACTTAATTTTTATAATTTTAAGGGCATTACTTATTAGGTATGTTAACTTATTTTTTCAAAACTGCAAGTATTTTTTTCAAAAATCTGTAGGAACTCAAAATTTTAGGGCTTTGCGGTAGAAATGGCACCAGTGAGAAAAGTATACCATAATAATATAATATAACGCTATAATATTTTTTATTTTATTGCAGTATTCGTAAAAATGTAATCACAGGACATAAACACCGTGGAGACGGCTATGAAAAATGCTACATACCATCTGTCCTGGGGCCTGGAGGACCGAGGGTGGGTAAGCCAGGATTTGCAACTAATTTCAACTGCAAATCCTCAAAATGAGTGGGATTTGTTGGCGTATATTATGGTTTTTGGGGCATTTCTTTCTTTTTACTTCAGTATCTGCGCGAAAAACCAGTATCTGCGTGACTAAACATAAAAAATACTTACGTAAAAACCATTTTAGACCCATTTTAGTTACTGATCAATGATCGCAAATGCCTATTCTATTTTGAATGGCTCAGTACTAATAAAATCCTACTGCTATTACAAATGTTTTAGATTGTGAGGATGGTGGCAAAAGTACTGAACGGATTTTATGAAATTTAGGCTTAGGCTCTGGATTAAAACATAGGCTACATTTTAACCCGAAAAAGTACAGTGATTCCGTGGGATACTGTATTTACGCGGTGGCAAAAGCTAGTAAATACTAAAAGTAAGGCAGCGAACCTTTTCTTAGGTTTAAAAGCATCTAGTATCCCTAAAGGGATGACTGAAGTGCTCAGCAGGTAGGTACTCCACACGAGTGGAGTACCTACCTGGAGAGCCCTGAGAACCCACGGATATACCTACATATTTAAAACCAAAGGCGGAGAATTTTATACGAAAAATACTATTTAAAGAATAAAATATTTTTAAAGTTGCAAAAATCTTATGGTATTATTTTGGACTACCTTTTTTTCGCGGCTTCGTCAGCGTAAATGTAGTATCACACGGGAACATTGTACTTTTTCGGGTTAAAAAGTAGCCTAGGTTAAAGCCTAGTAGTTTAGGCTCTAGTAGTAGTAGATATTATATAGTAGATTAAAATACAGAGCCGAAACTACTTACTACCATACCAAATTTTATTAAAATCCGTTTAGTATCCATCCTCACAAACTTTCACATGCATAATAGTAGTAAACGTAAGCGTTATTTCACGGCGGTTCTTTGTGAGGCAGTCTATTCGTGCCGAAGCCATGGTAAATGGTACAAATGTAACTGAATAGTCAGGTATGTTTTCAATCGTGGCCGACTGTTATGTGTCATGTCACCTATATTAATAATTTCGTTTGGATCATGTCAGCTTGTCAACATGTCGCATTATCTAACATATCTCACATTTTAGGTCTAATTAACCCACAGATATAGGTGATAGGTAGATGTGGCTAATTAATAATGACATGTCGCGCTCGTATGCCAACTGCAAAGTATCTTTATTATTTTCATTTCTTTTTTGCAAACTTCGTTCGTTGTGAAATACACTTATTTTAATTATTGAATACAGGATTTTGTAGATAAAAAATTAGGACAATTTTCGTGAGTCTAGTGAAATGTCAGCTTCATAACCTGTCATCAATTCATCACGATGTCACTTCAAATTGGCCCCCTGGTCAGATCTACGCGTTCTTAATCCATGGCCATAGGTGGGTATTATTAAAAGTTTTAATAATATGTTTCGTGGAGTGCCCCCCGGTGCTCTAATTATCAGGGGCGGACACAGCAGTTGTACGTTCCGCCCCATTAACTCCGACCCTGACTATCTATACTAATAAATGAGTTACAGCTACTAAACTATGAAACACATAATTTACTAATAATATAAACTCCTAAAATTTCTCTCTAATCTTCCAAAACGAGTCGTAAATCTACCAACCTGCAGTATGCTACCGTGGTGGACTATAGCCTCATCGGACGTTACTAATAATAAGTAATACAAATAATTTATTTAATTTAAAAAAACTTCATCCCATTTCACATCTGCATAATGCTGGGACTATGAAATGAAATGAAATGAAAATATACTTTATTGTGCACAATCAACAGTTACACACACACATATACAATATTGTCCGGAATCCGTAAGGCCGGGGAAAATTCGGAGCACTGAAAATAGAACTCTGCTCTTTTGATATAGAGTTGAAAATCTAAGTGTCGAGTGTCGAGCTGTCATATGTAACATTGTCATTTGACTCGACACTTGTTTGTTCGATTTTCTGCTCTAATGTATTAGCGCAGTGTTCTAATTTAATGCTCTGAAACTTCCCCGGCCTTACAGATTCCGGATCACATATAGTCCCAGCCTAAAACGCGTAGAAATTAAAACAAAAACTTCAAAGCACTTCAAACAAAACACCACTATACTGTAAATGGAGACCCTTGTATTTTTAAAACACAAACTTTCGAATTCTCTTCTTTTATGCATTCATTTTATTTCGATTGCGTTACCGGAAATTAGGTGTAATGTTTTTCACCTTTACTGATATGGCGTCATTTTAATATTTAAATGGGTGTTAGGATAAATTTTTTTTTATTAGCGCGATTAAACACTTCACCCACACATCAATATGTTAATAGTTCAATATTTTACGTTTTAGGGTGTTCTAGTAGAGATGTGCACGTCATTTTTACCTAAAATGACGTTAAAGGGTTATGAAAACTAATGTTTTACATTTTATACATATTATGTATATTTGTCTCAACTTTTGACTGACCATAAATAAGAAGATATGTTAAAACTGCAAAATGGTTTTCTCATTAACGTCAAATTCAACGGTAAAACTCGTTTTGATTGCTCCAAACTGCAAAAATAAATTTATGATATCACGACGATTAATCAGTATATAATATAATTCAATAAAAGTAAAATGTAAGTGTAAGTGCTAATTACGATAATTGGGTTAAGGTTTCTGTCAATTAAAATAAACGAAATCCAAATAAGTTAATAAAAAATCGAATACTTAATTTTATAATTGATATCTAAGGCCCCGTGCACGCGGTAGCAAGATGTAATACTTCCCGTATTAGGAAGAAAAGGTCGCTGTAACAGTCGCTTAAGCGGCTTCGGGTTGTAAAAAAAAAATATGCAAATTAAATGCTTTTCTTATTTAAATATCAAAAATGCGAGAGAAATATCTTCCGGGAGAGTTCCCAAGATACAATGTTTCTTATGTTAATGTGGCTGATGGCGGGGTGACCAAATTTACATTAAAAGGGTTCCAAATCTTGAGGGTTACGCTTTTTAAGACTAGTGAAATGTGGTTTTAGTTATTTATGCATATTATTCAATGTTTATGTCGATACAGTAGTCAAATTAAGATAGCATTATAAATGTGAAACTTTGCGAAAGTTTTAAATAAAATTATACTAAGCAGATAGTAGGCAGGTATAAAAATATTTTATTCAAAATAATAACAGTAACTGTATACTATAGTAATAGTATAATCCTTTTAAGCCCGGCAATATGTACAGTTCTCGTGGTATTAGTTATTTTCTACGCGTACAATGTCTCAAGGAACGTGTAGAAACTGAAATGTTTTAAAATTTATAGTTAATTTTAGAAAGTGTCCTATACTTTACTGGTGCAACAATAAAATATATGTATTTTTGTTTGGAAAATTAACAAACATTAAAACATTATCTTTCATAGTTTTGATAAGGTGTTACACAAGCACATGTCCCGTCATTTATGTCTAGTGCTGTACCCCTTTCGGATAGAGTATGCAAATTCGGATATTAATTAGGGTTGTGCCGCAGCTGCTATATTCATATGGTAATTACAAAGGTGAAATCACACACCTTTGTTTGAACTAGCTCGCATTAAAATATCATTGTTCAATGTTTTTTTGTGTCATTATCGGGATTTAGAGCTTTAAAATCTAGTTTCATATTTTTTCATTTATTTTTATGACCTATCACTGTCCATTTAACTCTCGTTGTTCAGCTAGTGTTGCCAATTAAAGCGATTTCAGAAGAAAAAAAAAACATATAAAAACCAAAATTTTACCACGATATTGTCGTCACCACAGTCGATGATTGAAGTTAATTACAGACTGAAACTTTTACCAAATTTCATTTTAATTTTTTATTTATTTGAACTACAACTAAATACGAGGTGTATGTTCGATTTTCGGTGATGTAATAATGTTTCTTATCCTTTTGGTACAAAAAAGAAAAACACAGAAGATTTCATATTATTTCCAAGAACATATAGAAGAATCAAGAAGAATTTTAGGAAGAAAGAAGATTTATAAGGTGATTGCCACTAGCGAGGTATAGAGTTCCTACTTACGGTGGACTGTAGGAACTTCATACCGTGCTCTTGGGTTTGCCAATGTTCTACACAGCACAAATAATTAAAGAAGAAAAAAAACGGAAGAAATATGTACAAGATACTTTTTCTAAGAAGAATCTACGGCAGAAATAGAAGAAGATGCCGCCAGATTCAGAATGACTGTCATTCTGTTATTAGTTAGCTAAAACTTGTATTATGTAACTTGTGAGGCCAGTCAGACATATTTTTGCAATTTCGTTGTGTATTTGTGGTTTGTCGCTGTATGGTGTTCCTTGTGTCTGTTTATATTTTTTTTTATATACTTAGAGCGACAACTTCGTGAGCACAAAAAGAAAACTCGCGGGAACCATTTATTTTTCTGCAATTAAAAGTAGTCAATCTCCATTCCCGTGGTAAACTCATGTGCTCATGGTGCCAAAATTCATTAAAATCATTCCAGTAGTTTCGGAGCTTATTAAATGCTAACAAACAAACTTATCTTTCCTCTTTATAATTATTAGTATAGATAATATTATACATTAAGCTTTAAATTATCATATACAAGCAATAAGCATATACAAAACGTAAATTAATATTCATGTGTAAAGTTGTTATAGAACTGTAAAAAAAGAAGAGTTATTCTGTTTACGATGTACAGGTACTGTAAGGTTGTTAAGAAACTGGCGAATTAACAACTTTGTAGAAGGGACAATGGTGCAAACATAATACTCCGCTTTGTAACCGGAGAGCACTAAGTTCGAATCCTATTAGACGAAGGATAGAGTTCTAGGAAGGAACACGTTGTCTAAATCAAGTGCTAATCTTAGGTATTACTTTTAAAGGTAGCCTTCCGATACTACCGATACCAGGTCGCGCGACCGACTGATGAGGCTGTTTGATATTTTTTCTGCCGTTAGGGGGCAGACCCAGGGCACACAAAGCGTCATCTGGTGGCGCAAGTGGTATCAAAAACGGTCAATAAGAATTTTCGATTCTTTTTCTGTCTCCAGGCGGCGCTTGGTAGCCCGACGGTCCTTGTCGTGTCAAAAAGCTGTCAGATGTGACGAATTTAAAAACCATCACTAGCATGAATTTATAGGGAGCACTTAACAAATAGCGCGACTGCGTCGCGTGAATGGTGAGCATGGCCAGAGAACTTAGGATTCGGTAGTTTGATGGTCGCGCTAGCGTATCGCGGTCGCTAAGATCAGAATGCTACCTTAGCGGTAGCCTTCCTATGCATGCGACGCGCGACGTGAGATCGCGACCCGAGACCGATATAGAGTCGCGGAGTCACTGCTTGGTATGGATTTATATGGAGCGCTTATTATCCCTGCGACACGCTTCGCGAGATCGGTGAGCGTGGCCAGAGAACCTGATTTGCTGGTCGCGATCGCGGGTCGCTTGCATCGGAAGGCTACCTTTAGACGGGCAAACGAGCGGTCGAACTAGCCAGACGGAAGTGATATCCATCGATACTTGTACCACCAGAGGAATTACATGTTCACGGCCCCTTTGCGAAGGTACAAGCGCTGCATTAGCAGCTATTTTGCTGAAAACCCCATTAGTTTTATTTTCTATTGGTTCACATTAATTTCAATTTCATATAAAAGTTTGTAATTCTTAATTGGATAAACACTTGTAACCCCTAGCACCTAACTGTGTGCCTAGTCGCTGGAATCTATAATCTAAATCTAAATATCGCTATTCCATCTAGAATCTATACTCCTGGGGGCCAATTGGCATTCAGTAGAGAAAGTTCAGGTCCGAAAAAAAGTATGAAATTTTCAGAACGATACAAACTGCCGCTTTTTTTTGCAATGTAAACTTTTCTCTATTGCACGTGAATCGGGCCCCTGCGAGAGTATTTATAGCGACTCTATCACTAAATGATAGAAAACTAGATCTAGGGAACCCTTAAAAGTAGGTAAGAAACTCAAAACGAAAAAAGAGGTCCACCGATCAATTATTCAATTGACTCTGGAGTTTTGAGTTTTGTGTAACCAGTAGATAGCCTATAGCCTCGCGAATTGTCTTGAAAGTATTTAAATTGTTTAGTAAAAACTACTTTAAAGGGTCGGCTCCGACCGCAACGCGACGCTGCGCTGCGAGTGGATGCATTTTTTAAATATCCATTCAAAACTAAACTTTATTCACTACACGAAAAGATACACATTTCATTGTGACAATTCAGAATACATTGCACCTCTCGGAGTAGAGCGGTGCATCGCGACGCAGCGGTATACGAGCGCCGTCACCCGCGTGATGCGCTCATAGACGACATAGCTCGACGCCGCGCGACGCAGCTTGAGGTCGCCGCCCGCCGTATCCTATGTCAAAGAAACGTCGCCACATAGATGCACGTTCGGCTGCACGCGCGGCACCTAGCGGCGCTCAGCTGCTGTCAAATGCGCTTTGCGGCTATGCGCTGCGCAGCGAACAATCGCTGGTTTCTTTAAGTCGTTGCGTCGCGTCGCGTCGCGCCGCGTTGCGGTGTGAACTGAGCCTTACACAAAGGCATTCGAAGCTAGGCCTCGCCTTATACCAGTTTGTGTCCAATATTCATAATATTATAATTATGCCATATATTTTTTAAATGTCAAAAAAAATTTATTAGATAGCTATAATACATGTTGTATGTTATAGCTAGGAGGAAAATCTCGGAAACAAATTAAAATCAGGTTTCAGATGACGTAATAGGTGATAACCACTTGAATAACTTGATTTCCATACATAATTCTACTCCTCGTCCTGTCCAGTGGTTCGGAGGTTTGGATCTTAGCTCCAGTCTCTGGAGGTCGTAGGTTCGATCCCCACGTTGGGACAGCAAAAATGTTATTTGGTTACGACAATGCAGACTGGAGATCACCTAGCAAGAAAGACTTTTAGTCGCAATTAGCACGACAGTTCGATCCGCAATCCAAACCGCACAGATCCCTCCGCGGTTTGGAACGCAGTCCGTTCCGCGGTCCGAACTTTACGTGTGCAGGGAGCTATTGTCAATTACATGGCAAAGATAAATATTAATTTATCATAATTATATGGTAAATTAATATTTATCTTTGCCATATTATAATTATTAAATTATAATATGAACAAATTACAGAAAAAGTCAGCCTGCTAAAGGATTAATTTGCTTGATACTTAGTGCCTATCTATGAACAGAACCTCAGATAATTATGTTATTATATTCATAATGGTAAGTATGAACTTAAATATCGTAGATGTTTACAAATATGTTCCCGCGGCCGTATACTTCATACACTTTAACCTAGGCGTGACGTCACAGCTACGACTTTAGTATGGAGCGTTTTCACGGGACTTGCGAAATTTTGTATACGAATCGCTGTACCTTTGAAAATATTGACTTTTGATATACTGTTTTTTCTGAGAAGTTACTCATATTTAAGACTACTATTCATTTATGCAATATTTTTTTTGTCATCTAGCCTATTTCAGAAGTATATCGAACTAGTAACAATCAATTTCCCCGACCGTACTGAAGACGTGACGATTTGAAAATACGCATTTGTGTAATATGCCGCAGTGCGCAACTTCCATGCGTAAAGAGGGACAAGTGGACTCTCTGCATTCATCCTACCGACCAGTAGCGATGTGTGCATATAACCCGATTCACACCGGCTTCGCGTTTGATTAAGATACAATAACTATGACAGTAGAGTTTAAAACTTACGGCCGAATACAGGAACGATAGTTAAATTCAGTGACGCTCAGGTCACATGCTGTCCTTGTCATTTCGGCTAGCAGATACAGAGACAGCCTGTGAATAAGAGGGCTCTTAATTTTCATTATCGTTTTAGTATTCGACCGTTAGTAACCCACAACACTTGTACTTATTTTCGGACATTTTTTTTGTCCCACTTTCTAAATTTATTAAGATAGGTGTTAAAGGAAGTTCTGCAACTGATCTCACATCCACAGGCTAGGGCTTATATGTCATGGCGAACCAGCCTTCGCTATTGCTACCTGCTCTACACAAGCGGCGGCATTTGACGGCCTCTGTGGCTCAACGTGGTTTGCGTGTCGGCGCTCAAGCCAAAGGTTCGAATCCCGCCGACCAAGTAGCAAAAAGTTTTTAATGTTCCTGGGTCACGTGTATTAATTAAATATGTGTATGATATAAAAAAATATCTTAAATGTATGTATGTTATAAAGTATTAAATATACTTCCCGTTGTCTGGTTCACGTGACACAAGTTTTTTCGGATACTTACCACGGGGCCAGATTGGCGGGGTGTGGAGCGTCCTTAGATTAAAATAAAAACAAACAAAAGGGGTGCATTTATGTTTCGTTTTACATCGTGACATATTGTGTCTAGCGTGGTCCAGTGGTTCTAAGCCGCGTTGATCTCGACTCCGGAGGTAGTGGGTTCGACCTTTGCGTTGCCACAATAAAAATGTTGCTTTCAAGTGTGGTTAGGACAATGCAGGCAGATCACCTGATTGTCTGACAAGAAAGATGATCCATGCATGTAAAAAGATAAGAAGAGAAGGAAGGAATAAAAAAAATGGGCATGTAAAAAGTCGGACCTGCGCCTGATCTCTCGCCAGTCGTATCTGTCATCCGTTCCACTAGGTTACGAGAATTAATGAAGGAGAGAATGCTCTTGAGTACTGCGCACACACTTGGGCACTATATAATAACTCCTGCGTAGCCGGACTGGTGGGAGCTACTATTATTAAAATGTTACATGCTTTGACACATATTGTAAAACACTCTTTACACCTACATACTTAGTATAATACAACTCTATATTATATAATATGTATTTATATATGTATATAAATACTTATGTGATGACAGAAGCGATACTATAATTTCGAAATAAAATTCGAAATCTTCTGCTTCTTCAACTAAATAAAAATGCATTGCAATTCTATTGTCTAGCTAAATCTCGAAAACGGCTGTAACGATTTGACTAATTTTGATCTTGAATAATTGAGGAAGTTCAGGAAGGTTTTAAGCGGTGAGAAATATTGGAAAACTTGCGGGGAAAATACTTAAAACGACGTGTAGCGAGATACGATCTCTTGGTCTGTATGTCCTTCTTGTGCTTGAGTGGTGATGATAATAATACAGCAACAATTCTTATATTCTCCTTTATTGGTGCTTAACCACTGATACGCATTACATATGAGATATGCCTAACACAATAATATACGTCTACACTATTTATAGCCTTTTGGCCAACTAAAATAAACTAACTAGATAGGCTTTACTTCATGACATCTGTCAATGTCAAAAGTGACATTGACACTTACTTTTGTCAACATGCAACACGACGATTGAATTTTCCCATACTAACTGTTCCGTGTGAAATTTGTCATTAGACTGTCAAATATTTATCGGTGCGTTCAGTTTACCTGTTTGGTTTATTAAAAAAAAATGGGGAACCCTAGTAGTTTGGTAGGTGTATGTAGTAGGAGTAGGTGCAGTAGTTGTAGATGTTGGTGAACATGAAGTTAATTATATATTCCAGTTCACAATTAGGACGGAACAACGTGTGTAGAGATAGCTAGTTATTTATTTAAAAAATCAGAGCTGCCTGAGCTCGTCACTATTTTCCTCTAGGCTCTAGTTCACACAGCTACAGACTTACACACATTACGTCTTAGTAACAACGATCATATACCCAAATTGCCACCAGCTCCTTAGCTATTAGAGCTTCAGAGTAAAAGAAAAAAATGTTTCGTTGTCAGGTATTTAACTTAGGGTGGACTAGTGGGTGCTAACAGACGTACAGATTCGGTTCGGAGCAAAGCAACCGATTTGGTTTGCTCCGCACCAAATCCGGCCGTGTGTACTGTGTAGAGTGGTCTGGCAAATATAATTATTATTGAGTCCGCGGCGGTCCGTGTCAGATTTGGTTTGTTCCGCGCCAAATCCGAACGTGTGCAGAGTAGTCGGGCGATTGGGTTGGATAACGATCTCAGTGCTGCCAACTTAGGGATTTTCACCCCAAAGTTAGGGAAAAAATCTAAATGGGATTATGTAGGGGGCAGATTTTTTAGACTTTACCTCTTAAGAATCGATCTAGTTACACTAATCAAGGTCGAATTTAGGGTTAAGTTTGGGGAGACATATTTTTGAGAATTGGTAATACTGCACGATCTCAATGGTTTCACGGGAACGGGAATCATCGTCATCATCAAAAAACAGCACAGTAAATAGAACTCTGTAGAATAAAGCTGTAAACGAACACACGAGTGTCGAGTTTACAATTTGGTCTGCTAGACCAAATCTGAGCGTCTGTAGCGAGACCCAATTTGGTCCGCGGATCTGGTCTGCGGACCAAATCTGTACATGTTTAACACATGTACAGATTTGGTTACCTTAAGTTAAATACCTTATCTCTCTCGTTAGTCTATAACTTTGCCTGCCTGACTTTGAATATGAGGATTCGGCTGCGTAGCTGCAATATGTGAAGTATACATTTCTTTAACTTCTGGGATTGAAAAAAGAAAATCGTCTTCTAAAAGCCACGGGCCACGGGACATCAGCACGGGATATCAGCTACTTCCATTATACATACATTACTGTGTGGTGTCGTGGTCTTCCGCCAAGTAGTAAATAGTCGTAAAAGGTAAGTAGTCGTAAAGGTAAGGCCGGTGGGAGGGATTTGCTATGATCTTTCATATATTATATCTTTGGTAATTTATATAGAATAAAAAAATATTTTTATTTATTTTTATTTATTACCTGTCGCTCGCGGCCTCCATTCACATAACATTTTTGGTCTCACAAAAATGATACTCTAACTTCGACTTCGGCTTCGACAAAGTAATCGTCAGGTGTCCGTGTTTTTCAGGTAGTTCGGCCACCTGGTGGAAGATCGTCCTCACAGCTCTACATTCAAGAACCTATCTTACCCAGGGACCATCGGTTTTAAATTGTTTTAAAATACTAGTTGACCCAACAGAAATTACATACATACATACATATAATCACGCCTCTTTCCCGGAGGGGTAGGCAGAGACCACTTCTTTCCACTTGCTACGATCCTTACATACTTGTTTCGCTTCGTCCACTTTCATTATTCCCTTCATACATGCTCTTCGGTTTAGGGTACTCTTGACCTGGCCTTTTTTCAAGACATCCACAGATCAATTTCTGTTCAAGACATTCCTGAGTGCAGGGATGTCTTGAACAGAAATTGATCTGTCTTAATTATGAACTAGAATAAACAAATTACTACCAACACACCGACACCAACAACTACAACGTACACCTTCTACTTCCCCAATAGCAACCTACACCTACAACCTGCACCTTCTACCCACACCTACAACCTACATCTTCTACCCACTCCTGCAACCTATACCTACTACCTACCTCTACAACTCACACATACCTACTACCAACCCCTACAATAATCTACACCTACAACCAACATCTTCTACCCACCCCTACAACCTACAGGCTACACCTACTACCTACCTCTACAACTTACACATACGTGCTACCTACCCCTACAATAATCTACACTACTACAATCTACAGGCGATGTGTGAAAGAGTAGGCACAAGCATATGAGTTATCGACCACAGATGGTTGATGATTACAGTATTAACATTGCGTCGCTATTAAACAATGGGGGTTGCTGTAAGAAGAGATGAAAATTGAGAGTTAGATGTATTTTTAATGCCAAAACATAAAATATTTTTTTTGGGGTAGGCCTTATCACTTAGGAAATTAGGGCATAGGGGTATTAAAAATAGCTTACAACCTATTCACCGAACACATCTGTAAAATTTCATTAAAATCGGTCAATCCGTTTCGGAGGAGTTCTCTAATACACACTGTGACACATATATCATAAAGAGTAAAAGTTTGTTTGTTTGCATTGAATAGGCTCCGAAACTACTCTACCCGTTTTTAATAAATATAATAGAGGGGATGGACATTTATATAGCAGCAAAATGAACGGTTCCGGCGTTAGCAGCAAAATGTAAGTCGCGGGGAATATTCATTATTATTTATGTTATGTTTCTATCCAAGCTTATACCAAGTGGAACACAGACTCGTGTCTCAATCGTAAAAATGTATAGGCGTGTTAAATCTTACATAAATTGTATTCAAAGTATGCATAGCCCGTGTCTATTAATAATAAAATATATAGTAATGTAAATAAAAACAACATTCTACGTTTTACGACGACATAAAGTCTGTAAAGTAATTGTGATATTTTCATGCTTGTTATAAGAGTAGTGTCGCATCGGAGATGTATTATATATATATACTTACTTAAGACATGAAATTATTTAAAAAAAGTTGAAATCTTATTCTCTCTCTTCTCTTTATATCAAAAGTTAAAAACTATAATGCGACTACGTAAATTATATAGCCTATGTTACCCGGACTATTGGTACGAATCTATTGACACCTCATGTATTAAAACCCGATCAATAGTTTAGGCGCTACGCGGGAACAAGCATACGTACATACATAGACTGCCAAAATCATTACCTACACTTTCTCTTGGCTTCGCCGTAGTCGGATTCAATTCTAATGTCTCGTTTCAACTCAAGAATGGCTAGACCGATTTGAATAATTTTGGTCTCGAAATAATTGTGAAATTTTAGGGAAGGTGTTTGAAATATTTGAAAAATTGCGTGGAAAATACTGTAAACGCCGATTGGATTTTCCTAAACTGTCACTGTGTTAGATTTATCACTAGTCTGTCAAATATTTATAGGTGCCCGTTTAGTTTACCTGTTCGGTCTATTAAAAAAAATCGGGCGGCCTTAGTAAGTTGGTGGGTGTGTGTGTAGGTACAGTTGTAGGTGTAGATGTAAATCGGGCGGCCTTAGTAAGTTGGTGGGTGTGTGTGTAGGTAAAATTGTAGGTGTAAATGTAAATCGGCCGGCCTTAGTAAGTTGGTGGGTGTGTTTGTAGGTACAGTTGTAGGTGTAGATATAAATCGGCCGGCCTTAGTAAGTTGGTGGGTGTGTGTGTAGGTACAGTTGTAGGTGTAGATTTAAATCGGCCGGCCTTAGTAAGTTGGTGGGTGTGTGTGTAGGTACAGTTGTAGGTGTAGATGTAAATCGGCCGGCCTTAGTAAGTTGGTGGGTGTGTGTGTAGGTACAGTTGTAGGTGTAGATGTAAATCGGTAAATCGGGCGGCCTTAGTAAGTTGGTGGGTGTGTGTGTAGGTACAGTTGTAGGTGTAGATGTAAATCGGTAAATCGGCCGGCCTTAGTAAGTTGGTGGGTGTGTGTGTAGGTACAGTTGTAGGTGTAGATGTAAATCGGTAAATCGGCCGGCCTTAGTAAGTTGGTGGGTGTGTGTGTAGGTACAGTTGTAGGTGTAGATGTAAATCGGTAAATCGGGCGGCCTTAGTAAGTTGGTGGGTGTGTGTGTAGGTACAGTTGTAGGTGTAGATATAAATCGGCCGGCCTTAGTAAGTTGGTGGGTGTGTGTGTAGGTACAGTTGTAGGTGTAGATGTAAATCGGTAAATCGGGCGGCCTTAGTAAGTTGGTGGGTGTGTGTGTAGGTACAGTTGTAGGTGTAGATGTAAATCGGTAAATCGGCCGGCCTTAGTAAGTTGGTGGGTGTGTGTGTAGGTACAGTTGTAGGTGTAGATGTAAATCGGTAAATCGGGCGGCCTTAGTAAGTTGGTGGGTGTGTGTGTAGGTACAGTTGTAGGTGTAGATCTAAATCGGGCGGCCTTAGTAAGTTGGTGGGTGTGTGTGTAGGCACAGTTGTAGGTGTAGATGTAAATCGGGCGGCCTTAGTAAGTTGGTGGGTGTGTGTGTAGGTACAGTTGTAGGTGTAGATATAAATCGGCCGGCCTTAGTAAGTTGGTGGGTGTGTGTGTAGGTACAGTTGTAGGTGTAGATGTAAATCGGTAAATCGGGCGGCCTTAGTAAGTTGGTGGGTGTGTGTGTAGGTACAGTTGTAGGTGTAGATGTAAATCGGTAAATCGGCCGGCCTTAGTAAGTTGGTGGGTGTGTGTGTAGGTACAGTTGTAGGTGTAGATGTAAATCGGTAAATCGGGCGGCCTTAGTAAGTTGGTGGGTGTGTGTGTAGGTACAGTTGTAGGTGTAGATGTAAATCGGCCGGCCTTAGTAAGTTGGTGGGTGTGTGTGTAGGTACAGTTGTATGTGTAGATGTAAATCGGCCGGCCTTAGTAAGTTGGTGGGTGTGTGTGTAGGTACAGTTGTAGGTGTAGATGTAAATCGGGCGGCCTTAGTAAGTTGGTGGGTGTGTGTGTAGGTACAGTTGTAGGTGTAGATGTAAATCGGCCGGCCTTAGTAAGTTGGTGGGTGTGTGTGTAGGTACAGTTGTAGGTGTAGATGTAAATCGGCCGGCCTTAGTAAGTTGGTGGGTGTGTGTGTAGGTACAGTTGTAGGTGTAGATGTAAATCGGGCGGCCTTAGTAAGTTGGTGGGTGTGTGTGTAGGTACAGTTGTAGGTGTAGATGTAAATCGGCCGGCCTTAGTAAGTTGGTGGGTGTGTGTGTAGGTACAGTTGTATGTGTAGATGTAAATCGGCCGGCCTTAGTAAGTTGGTGGGTGTGTGTGTAGGTACAGTTGTAGGAGTAGATGTAAATCGGGCGGCCTTAGTAAGTTGGTGGGTGTGTGTGTAGGTACAGTTGTAGGTGTAGATGTAAATCGGCCGGCCTTAGTAAGTTGGTGGGTGTGTGTGTAGGTACAGTTGTAGGTGTAGATGTAAATCGGCCGGCCTTAGTAAGTTGGTGGGTGTGTGTGTAGGTACAGTTGTAGGTGTAGATGTAAATCGGCCGGCCTTAGTAAGTTGGTGGGTGTGTGTGTAGGTACAGTTGTAGGTGTAGATGTAAATCGGCCGGCCTTAGTAAGTTGGTGGGTGTGTGTGTAGGTACAGTTGTATGTGTAGATGTAAATCGGCCGGCCTTAGTAAGTTGGTGGGTGTGTGTGTAGGTACAGTTGTAGGAGTAGATGTAAATCGGGCGGCCTTAGTAAGTTGGTGGGTGTGTGTGTAGGTACAGTTGTAGGTGTAGATGTAAATCGGCCGGCCTTAGTAAGTTGGTGGGTGTGTGTGTAGGTACAGTTGTAGGTGTAGATGTAAATCGGCCGGCCTTAGTAAGTTGGTGGGTGTGTGTGTAGGTACAGTTGTAGGTGTAGATGTAAATCGGCCGGCCTTAGTAAGTTGGTGGGTGTGTGTGTAGGTACAGTTGTAGGTGTAGATGTAAATGTAAATGTAGGTATAGTTATTCATTTAACCCAGTTTATAGTTAAGACAGAACAACGTGTGTCGGGACTGCTAGTAATAAATAAAAAAATGTATTGTCACGAGCGCTGGAAAGTACGCAGGATAAACCCCTACTATTTTTATATTTTATATATATAAAACATACTATATATAAAAGGCAAATCTGATTGAACGCACACGTTGATAGACCAGTCAATCAGATTTGCGACTTAAGGCTAGAAATTTTAAATTTTGCACACGTATTTCTCATATGACGTCCACTAAGGAAGGAATTTTCAAAATTCAACCCCCAAGGGGGTTAAATATTGGATGAAAGTATAAAACCTAATTTCACGCGGGCGAAGCCGCGGGCAATTAATGCTAGTATTATATGTAAACGGCTCAGAAGTCAGGCCAATATATACAAATACTCAAAAAGTAAACAAAATGAGGAAATTCGACAAAATTAATCGGTTATTGTATTTCTTACATATATCATAGTAAATAAGATTCATTTTAATTGGTAGCATTATATTGTTCTTTTTGTCAATATTTAGATTATTTGGATCGGAACGGATTTAACCTTTTGTTAATAATTATAAAACACATTACATTTTTTTTAAAGCAAGTGTCTAGTTTTTTTATCTATTATTTTATACCTATTTGAACTAAGATACTTTAAAGAACGTAGTAGAAGTAGGAACTTTTTTGATTTCAAAGAAACTAGAACAATATAGAAAGTTGGTAGATTAATTTTATAAAATATAACTGTAATAATATTATAGAAGTAATTGCACTGAGGCTGATAAAGTAGAGAATTGACATCTCATCCATCTATACGAGTCGCATGCGTTTACAATTTAATTATCACATTCATCATAGGCAATTTATTCAATACGATCAATATAAGAGCGTCAATGGCGTAGTGGATCACTTGAATTGCATTCTAAAGAGTGCAGGTTTGATCCTGAGTGTCGTGCAAGTAGGCATTCTCCGTTCCGATTCAAAGTAATCTCATTCAAAGTATTTTGTCGGAGATGAAATAAAAGAAATACTTATTAACAAGAAAACCAGAGAAGAGTATTTTGAATATTGTATAGAAATAATAAGAAAGGTAAATAAATGCAATAAAGATAACGATGAAAGAAATATAGTAAGCTAAGAAGGAAAGTTGAAAAAAGAAACATGTAACATGTAAGATTTTAAAATTAGAAAAGAAAAATAGTATAACATAAAAATAATTCAAATCCCTTGATAAATATCACTTATCAGGCATAAGTACATATTAAAGAAAAGTTATTTGTTTACATATTTTGTAAACAAATCTCAATATGGGCTATAATGCTTCCAATTTAAATGTCACTTATACGAAAACGAAATAAAGAAATACAATGACTATTAATTTGGTCGGATTTAATTGTTCTGTTCACATTAAGATTACGTTGAAAGTTAATTTAAAATTATTTATGAAAAAGTGAGTTATTTTTATTATACGAAATCACATATTGTAATAATATACCTACACGAAAATCACTGAGTCAAAATTTTGAATACACAACCCAAACCAGAAAATTTTATGTAAATTGGTATTTTGTACCCACAATAAAATTAAATAACGAAGCTATACCTACCTACCCACTCCTAATTATAAAAATATTATTTAAATTTTATTGCCGGCTTGTAAGTTGTTCACGACGAGACACAATTTAAATAAATCATAGCCGAGTCCACGTTAAGACTGCCATAATAAATATCATTACAACTTTCTAAAAACCGAGAATCGAACCCACACTCCCATCTGTATGCTAATACGATATGACGCCTACGATGCTACAAATGTATGCAAACTGCTTCCAGAGACGTCACAGACTGTTGACTAGTTACGGACCGTGGAAAAAAATATTTTTTTACTCAAATGAAATTTCGGACTTACTACTGTTTCACCCTCAAATGCTGTAAGGAAAACTAAAGATCTAAGGAGACGTGATATTTTTTAAAAAATCCTGCTTTTATTACAGTATAATCATCCTTTAAATTGCGGAGAGAACTTTAGGACGTTACTGCTAATAAAATCTTATAATAATACAGTTTCATTGCAGTCACGAATCACGATATGTTAAACCAGCAAAATGGTATTCTCATAAACGTCAAACCAACGTTTAATGATTGTGCCAAACTCCAAAAACCAGCTTATGATATCAAGACGATTCATTTATAATTCTTTGAAAGTAAATTGAAAGTCTATGTTAAATACGAGATTTGGGGTCCTGTAATAGTTATCATTAAATAATTTTTTTTGTTAACAAAATAAGAAGTTATCCAAATTCATCTCAGCACGTCTAGCATGACCACTGTAGAATTTTTTTTTAATTCTACGGAAGAATAGACAAAATGACAGATTGATGTTATAGGAAATCTCAAATCTGTCATGTTGTCCATACACTCTGTCACTATGTCTATTCTAGTGTAGACAACACCCATTCTTTCCGATGGTCATGCGACGAGTGCTGTGATTAATTTGGATAACTTTTAGCTTTATTAAAATACCCAAAGAATATTATCTTTATTGCGTCAAATATTGACAGCTATGAACTAAAGTCTACTAGGTCTCTCCTCACTATGAGGATTATTGGACGGAGGGACGGACGGACAGCGGATTCTTAGTAATTGAGTCCCGTTTTTTTTACCCTTTGGGAACGGAACCCTATGAAATAACAAATTCGTGATCAGTGCATGCACCTAGCACACTTCCTTTATTTAAATAGATGAATCTAATTTAGTTTCCCAGTAAGTATGTCAGGTGATATGTATGACGGAAATGTTAAGTACTGTCATGCTGTATATGGTTGATGCATTAGCAAGTGATGGGTCAGGCCTTATAGAGCGAGGACTATACTGATAACTAAGTAACTGAACTACAGATCTGATGTAGACAGATCTAGAATAGTTAGCTCAGGCGAGAGACTACCAACCAATGGTACAACCACTCAAGCAAGAGTACCAAACCTGCAATGCATTTTTTTTCTCCAAATTCTTATTCCACTTACATTTTTCAATATCACGAACGTTAAATTGTGAATTGTATTGGTAAAGCAACTCATAATGACATATAAGTACCAAAATCAAGACAGAAAACTGGTAGGGTTCAACGCTCTTTGCTCATTAGTTTTGACCGTCATTGCTCTCGGAAAGGCATAAGAGGCATAAGAAGATTTATGGAAATTGTACCTTAAATATTGAGCTTAGAGATGAGATTCCATTGTCCCAATATTCTGTTTTTTGACGCTACTAACAGGTTCTCAAAGACGACCGAAATGATAAAATTCCTCTGCCGGGTACCCACTACCCATAGATTAGGTAATCTTAGCTTTATTAAGGATAGGCCGGTTTAGGCAGCCGATTTCATATAGTTGGGGAGTTGCCTACTAATGGTTGAATTTACCATTCTATGGTCGCAAGTTTATGGTCTGAAGTGATCATGGACACATTATATCATTTATGGAGGAAATTCATAAAATGAACAACTAAAACCGCTCGATTAGCCAGCGACGTAACATGCATAGTAATCGAATGATATTAATGTTAATGTATGTTACTGACAAGAGGAACAATCAAAAATACCGATCAAACAGAACCCATATTGAATGCGATATCAATTTCAAATCACAAAGATGTGACTAAAGTCTGAATTTAGGTACAGTCATAGCACTAAAATGTAGGTACACATGTGAATAAATAACTGTGATAGACAAAACGCTTCAGCATTATGTAAGAAACGAATTGTTTGACAGAAGTGTACATAGTCGTTGTGTCGTTTACATACTTCTTAAAGTATAGAACGTGTACAGATAACTGCACTTGACTGTACCTACAGTACGGTTCGCAGGAGGCATTAGTATGTACGCGGGGACAGTACGAAGAAGAATGCTGGCGAGATTCTGCATTTGCATTCAATAGTAAAATTATATTCAACACGGTAGGAATATAAAATTTGACAAATCATTTAACGACTGCATGTCTTGTTCAAAGTGTTGCTAAGCCAGTAGCTACTGATTTAAATAATATTATAGCTCAAGCACACTGTGTATATTTTCTATCTGCTAACTGCCAAATGCCCTGTAGCCACATAGCTACAGTACTACTGCGACTACATACAATTTAATTTGAATGTAAACGCCGGGAACCGTAATTACACTTATGTTTTTTTTTAATTAGCGCCTACCTACATACTCACGGCTGTTGAAGCTATAGTCAAACAACTTATTTACATAATAATATTTATGTTATTATAAGCAATAAGTTTAATCAAAAGACTTATCAACCACACAATATGTATAATTAATAATGTTTTTGCTGTGAACTTGCTAAGATTACAATCCTTTGCAATGTTAGGTTATGTGCATATTGATATGGGCATGTACAGTGTACATGACATGGTTATTAAGTTGATTAGATTTTAAAGGCAGAGTAGAGGAGATGCATAGTTTTTATTGGCTTTCGGAGAATTAAAAACAAGGAAATATTCTCCTTGGAATGTCACATCTAAATCTATTTCAGACTTTCTAACTAAACTACAAAAAATCGAAATAAAAAGAAACTAATTGGGGCACTATGTCTTCTGGATATTTTCTACTGGATATCAATAATATTATAACCAAAAAACCTGTGTTGCCAGAAATTTAAAAAAAATATATTTCATTTTTGAGATCTACTTAAACGTGTTGCTTAATATCTAGAAAAATATTACTACCTAAGAATGGAAACACAGTATGTTATAAATATGGTGCTTTATAAATTATTATGTAAAGTATAACATATATTATAGGTACAGTCATATTGAACTATAAAAAACACATTAATTACAATAATTTACAGTCGTATTAGTTATTACTATGTTTACCTACTATTTTTCTAGGCATCATGACTGGGCACTGGGCAGATATTATTGTTATGAGTCAGAAAATATAACAAGAATTTGCGGTAATATTTATTCTGTAACATTACTTTATGCTTCTTTGATTAATCTGATTTAAAAAATTACTTTTATCTCAAACGATGTTAAAATTATTCTAAACTATATGGCATGCTGATTTTGAATGCTTAGATCTTGCAGCACCTTTAATCGCTTTGCCAAAGCAAGCAGGAATCTTTTCACAATATGGCACATGGGTACAATCTGGCACAGATTTTACTTGGATATAATTATTACTAATCAACCTTGCTAAGCATTTTGGAATCATTAAACACGGAGGTTTGTGAGGACAAACAGCCTTGGCATTATTATTTTCATTGGCGTTAATGACGACATACACTTTGGAAGATAGAGGTATTTTTGTACAATTAGCATTATGTTCAGAAAAAGAAGTCATATCTTTCAGTAGATTTAGGCTATCGAATTTTGGTTCATGAGTATTTTCAAATTTAAAACCTTTTGCTCCACGACACTGAAATACTTGACAAGGAGATCGCTTGTTCTGTACATTTTGCGTTTTAAATTCTGGCAGACACTCTTCTAGCTTAGAAAATGAAGGTTGATATTGGCTGCTCGGGTCATATTTATTGACTTTGGATAGTTTTACCTTTTTATTTTTATGACCAAATGGGGCTTTACGTTTAGTCATAACTGGCCAAAAATGTGAGTGACCTGAATTACTCGAAGACATATTTAAACACCCATTTATCAAAACACAAGGAGGATTATGAATACATAGTATTTCACCGTTGTATTTTTTTGCAAGTGCCTTTGCAATGGTTTCGTGTTTTCGTTGACTCTTGGTTTTATTAATTTCAGTGGATAGTTTAATATCAGATTGATTAATTTTACTCAGAATTTCCAATTTAGTAGAACTATAGTTACATTGACAATCTGTATCCATCCCAACAAATTCAGTTTGATTAATTTCATGAATATACTTATTAACATCTGGGGATGGTGTTTCATTCGTCAACTTTTGTTTCCCTTCTACAGACTCAGTGTTCTCAAAATTACCTTCATGGCAGGAAATATTATGCAAGTCACATAGGTATTTATTCCTGTAATCTTTCTTCTTTGAATATTTTCTATGCACTTTATCAGACAAAAAATTCCAAAATGCTGACGAGCTCGAAGTCAGTTTATTTGTTATTTTAAGATCAGTTGACACAGATTTTGATTCATATATCGGAGACATACGAAGTGGTGTACTAACATTTCTTTTTAATGGATATTGTGAACTTTTGATGTTATCACTTGCGTTTGTATTTTCTGTAGGGATGGACTCATTTGGGGCATTATTTAGCTTAGATACTGTTGACGACAATATACGGTAACTTCTTTTAAATATTTCCTTTTCCGACTCCGCGAACAAAATTACAGAACGAGAGCTATTACAGTAAACTGGAACATTTTGCGCTGATTTTTCTTCCTCGTGAGGTGTATTTTTAACGTTATGCTCATTTCTTTCAATTACATAAATTGGATGAATGGTATAACTTCCATTATCATTTCTAACTTTCTTTAACTTCTTGGGATGCGAAAACAATTTGTAACATTTCTTTCGCTGACGATTGCTAACTTTAATTTCTACTTGAGATGTACATATTTTAAACATATCTATGCTACTGCTATTGGTAAATTCATTGTTTTTATTATTGCTATTACCAGAATTTGTATGTTCTGTTTTGGTCGAACTGGACATCAGTTTTTCTGGCTTGCAAGATTCTTGATTTATATTATTTGAATCACGAATGATATCAATGTTACCATGACTTCTTTTAATATAATGATTTATAGGTGCTTCTCTGTTATACAAAGAAAGGTAGTTACCATCTTTATTTTCTTCCATTTGATATTGCTTCCAGCTTCTTCTTTCGATGGATTTAAACATATTATTTAATAGAATATTATTTTCACTACTGATACAATATTGACTGCTTTCATGTGCGTTACATAGCTCGGTGTATTGTTTTATTAAGTTTCTGCTTTTTTTCTTTGCCTTACTTGTATGTATCGCTATTTTAGCTGAAACTCTGAAATATTTTGATGGTTTTTCGAAGTCTGAACTGTCTGAATGCCGGTCTGCAAAGCTCGGATGGGTCTTATTTAGGAAGTTCTGTATACATTCATTATACATTTTTAAACCACTTCAACCGATATCACCACATTTTACCAATAGTTCGTTTCATAATTACTATAGATTAATTTTTACTTTTTAATTTTATTGTAGAAGATAATTAATAAGTTATATTTTTTGCATTTTATTAGGTTTTATTTGACAGAAAATATCAACATGTTTTTTTTGACAGAATAAGACTTCACATTGACTTTTTTTACTCGTATTACAGAAGTACAAAAAGGTGTACAAAAACTAACGAGAAATCCACATATAGCTCCATAAAAAATACTATAGCATACTACAATTAATATTAATAATGGACGCTACAAACCAGTTCAGCCTGGTACAATGCTAAGTATCCGAAGAACTTGTGATACGGGTACAAAACAACGGGAAGTATATTAAGTAGATAATAATATTATAAATTATTATGGCTATGAGCATCACGAACTTACTGTTCACTTCTATGGAGATTTTAGGAGAAAAGTAGCATTCTATTATGGTACTAAGTACTATTTTAACAGTTAATATTAATTGATAATAATTAATTTAATGAATGAGACCGAACGTAAAAAGAATATATTGCGTGATCGGTGATAGAGGTAATACATCACGAACTCATGATGATGATAGATGTGATGCGGTTTTTGACAGTACAACTAGTGTATAGGTACGATATTGATACTTTTTCATTTTTAAATACACCTAATTATATTTTAGGACATTATAATAAACACTATGAGTAGCCGTAGAAAGACGCCAAAAAGCATTATAACAAACATGTAAATGTTTTAGAAGCACGGAATGTACGCTTGTAACGACACCGTCAACGAGTAGTTTTAAAAGCATCCTAACCTACATCTTCTAGTATTTGATGCCAAAACATTGCATCCATTCCTTTTGCACTAAACATAAAAAGACTTCAAATTACTTATCATACCTATAATGTCATGTCTTTTAAACTCGTTCGTATGCAGATTAGAATGCAGTGATGTAGGGTGAAATTAAAAAACTTGCAAGTATCAAAACTGTAACACTATAAAGCAACGTCATACCATAAAATAGTGAAAAACTAAAAGGAATACCAGCACACGATTAAAGAAAGGGTTCGGAGGGAGCTGCCCTAATCATAGGTGCCCAAATTAAATGTGCTATTATGTTTCGGTATGACCGGTTCTGTGTAGAGCTGGGATGGATAGAAGTGTCATGGCTTTAAAAATGTTATTTTATGTTTGGAGCAAATTAAATAGTGAGTTTATCAATTAAGGTCTAAGCATTCATAAAATAAGATCACAGTCTCACATGTAACATGGGGGATAAATTTAAGAGTTTCTTCGTAATGAATAACGATAAGCTAAGGCTCATCGTACTACATAATTGTCCTCTAATGGTCTATGGTACCTGTCTCATGTTGGTCTGTGAGATAAACGAGTTATTGTTTAACGAATATCGTCTGATCTATTCCTTATTTCCTTCGCTCTGTGGTAATGTTTTCTACGGAATAATTTTGATGAGGCGGTTGAAATCATACGTTGGGGTCAAGTTGATTATAACGATCGTCATCATCAACAACACATGTCCCACTTTCTTTTCGTAGTTTTCCTAAAATATATTAAGTGTTGACCAATAGATTCAGTTCATAATCAAAGTTATGTTCAGTTCATAAAAAAACCTAGCAATAAAATGTATCTATTCCATGCAAACCTTACGTATTACCTGGATATAATATACTCTAACCTATGATATAAGATACGTGTGTTCCAAACAATTTCTAACTTCCAAGAAGTTCGTCCTGAGCCATACCAACCACAATTAAAACCCGTCCAACATTCACTTGACAGAATAAATATTCATCCATCCATCCATCGATACAAACCTTTTCGTGATCGCGTTTCGAAATAAACTTACTATAATATCAACTATAGCCCCGTTTTCGATACAATAAACGCTTTGAGTCCGAAACACAACTCGTCCTTGTGGTTATACAATTAATGTAATGTGGAGCAGAGGTGGAGATTCGAATTTAAGTCTTATTCCTTTGGGATAAGTTGAGTTTTGAGCCTCTTTCGGTGTGTATCGTAAAGCCACATGTAGCATATGTGATGGACCAGATTTTACACAATACCACGTCCCACAGAAGGCTTCAAGCTCTTTTTTTATGTAACTCAAGGCATCAAAATATTGCAAAATCAAAAACATTTTATCCGAGTACAGAAAAGCGTGTGACATTTCTAATACGCATTCATCTTATAGTTTTAATGTTTAGAATTAGTATTAGCACCAGTTCACACCGAAACGAGACGATACGCGACACGGCACTGCATTTTTAAGTTGCAAGCGTTCTAATTTCAAACTACACTGTTCTGCATAGCGCGTCTTCACACTTGCAATGAAACATTTTACATCTACTTGTGTATTATAGGAAGTTCAAGTTGTATATTATAATATTTTAAAAGTGCAGCGCCGCGTGCGCTATGGTCTCGCTTCGGTGTGATCTGACATTTAGCCCTTAGGATCTGCGCAGATAATTGCATAATATAAAGAGTCAATAATATTGTCATAGAACGGCTAATAATCTAGAACTCTCGTAGACTGTTGTAGGTACCCTACCCTTTAGTCAAGGTGCAATCGATAATTTCGACGGCGAACTTCGAGAACAAAATCTATGGGTTTTGACATAAGGCCTCGCCAACGACATGTCACTGAGCTATGAGTTATGTCAAATTTCATACATCTTTGATTTCGAACTAACGGCCTAACGGCTAACTAAAGGCCCTTGAAATGAAGTCAAAGCTTTTTTAATACAACGTACTCAATATCTATGACTTGTATTATAATGTGGTAATTAGGTATATGATAATAATATGTATTGAATAAAAAGCTTCAAAATTGACGATACCAAAATCTAAAAATTACGATCGCCATACAACATACATCAAAATGCGGTAACCGAGTAATTACAATAAAAACAATTCTAAATTCAAACGCCAAAACGTCAATCGCGGATTTAATTTGATTGGACGGCCTCCCCCGAGAGATGTCGAAATAGGGGAAATCTGGGAAAATAAAAATTTTATTGCAACACACGTGGTATTGCCACCAGTTTATCCTGGCTTACCCTCCCCTAAACTGTTCAACAAAGTCCATACAACTCGCAAAAAGTCCACAAAACTCGAGGGTCAAGGTAAACTGGTCATTGTCATAGGGGACGTGTGGTAACCAATCATGAGCCGATGTCACGATTGATTCGCATAGGGCGATTTGCCAATACCCCCATGTGGAGACCGAATTTTTGGCATGTGGGTGGAGTGAACATTTGAAATAAGCGCATCACATAATCGAAGTAGATTGCTTTGCGGATAATTTTTACCTTCCCCAAGCTTATTCAATGGATACCTTAAGCAAGGGAAGTTTTATGGTAGCTTATCGTAAGAAAACTATTTCTTATGCAAATTGTAGGAAGTACTTCCTTACCTTTCCCGATATAACGTTTGGTAATACCATACGCTACCGACATATTCTAATCTCACATTTACATACCGAACAATAAACTCCTTGGCGATCTTAAATCTAAAATCTATGAATATAATTTAAATATATAAATATAAAAATCAATCGAATATATTTGGTGGTTAACTCTGGTTCCCACGTTCCGTATGCAAATATTCCAAGATGGCTGCTGTGAATTCGGAAGCAAAGATATTCAAATTTGGAACACAATGTTTCTTTTTAATCTGTGCAACTTACATCTGTCCCCGGCTAGCATAATTTACAACATCTTTTGGTATTCCAATCATGGAAAATATTAGTTAAGTACCTTAATTCTTAGAATAATTAATAATATTAATTATTGTTCGATGGGCAAAGATGGCCATACAAAAAGTATGTTTCCCTCAACCTAGAGAGTCTAGAGACCAAAGTAAAGTATGCTCTCATGCGATTAGTGTGACCTTAGATATTATGCTTTAAGATATGCCAGAGGAACACGCTTAAGCTATCTTGGGACTCTCAACGAAATGAAGCAGAAGAAAGTTCGAGGCCAGGCCCTTTAGCCAAGGTGTCATCGCCAATTACGAGGACGAAGTTAGAAATCGAAAATGTACGGTATTGACGTTTTGCGCGCTTTAACACTTTGCAAACGATAAGTCAATCCTATATATTTTCAATTTCGAAGACCGTGGCATGGATTATTATATATTGGATAATTCCTGAGGGATTCCCACCCAAAGTAACGCTGGTATCAACGTTAAATTGTATTGAACTGTAGAAGTAAAAACAACGTATATATATATAGGTTGGTAGTACCATAGTTAAACCTTCGTTATACCCAGTTGGTGCAAAATATTATATTTTGCCGCTAAGAATTTGTGAGGATTGTTATTACCCGACTACGGCGAAACCAAAAAGAAGGGTAATGATTTTGGCAGTCTTATGTATGTTCCGATCATAGTGAATGAGGTGTCAATAAATTCGTAATAATGAGTTAGAGGAGTATATTGCGTAGTCGGGCTATAGTTTTTAACTTTTGATTATTTATGCCTACTTTATCTTTTGGCATGTTTTTGGTTACATATTTCTACCTTTACTCCACATCCCTTGGGTGCGTAACACGTTTAATGCGCCATGGCCAGCCACATGATTTCAGTCCAATTAATTATTATTAGATATTTAATAAATGGCGTCCACGGCAGATGTTTTATAATATAAAACGTATGCAAATTTAAATGCTTCATCAAATAATTACGAAATATAAGCAACAGATGTCCAACGTAAAAAACGCGAAGCTTCTAGTATGACAATGATTTTTTAAGATGGCAAAAAACTTTACCCTAAATACGTTTTTTTTTTCGATTAAACTTCCTAGAAAAAAAGTATGGGATTGAATTAACCGTATGCAAATAAGTTAGTGGAGCGAGAAGTATGGTATGAACGGTATGAAAAACAGTTCAAGGGTTGTTATTGGGGTAGTTTTTTAGTCGCGCGTAGGTTCGTTAAAAATAGAGTTTGTTTTCAAGTTGACGTGGGGCTGATTCATAATGGTGTACTAATATTTTTCAAAACGTGTCTAGTTTAATAGTAGGTAAAATATTCTACCAGAAAAATTATTGTTTCAAATTTAGGACTTTTTCGGATATTCTAACAAAATATCTTATTTATTTTGTAACCATTATAACAATCACAAATAAAGTTCAAGTTTACCTTTGAAAAGAAACAATTCTCCAATAAGTTCAAAATACTATCACCGATATTATGATTATACTAGCTTTTTCCTGCCTCCGCCCGCGTAAATATAGTATCCCACGGGATTACTGTAGTTTTTCGGGATAAAAAGTAGCCTATATTTTAATCCAGAGAATAAACTACTACCATACCAAATTTCATCGAAATCCGTTCAGTAGTTTTTGCGTGAAAGAGTTACAAACATCCATCCATCCTCAAAAACTTTCAGATTTTATAATAGTACTTAGTAGAATTAACACAGTTAAGTGTTAATCTTTAAATAGGCTTAAAAAGATATTGAAGAAATTATTATGCTAACTCTAAAATTTTACATACTAGAGAGCAAACAAAACCTAATATAAAAAAAAAAATAGTACCATTATTACCGTCGTTCTTTCATTACTTTCATTATGCATACGCCCTTACATTAACGTTACTCGACCTATTGTTTTAAACGGGTATAATAAAGTTCTTTTATAATATCGAAAACAAAAGAGTCACGGGCTCACGGGACTCAACAGCTTTTCGAATATTGATTCGAATATTATTATCAGTGTGTTCAGTCCTTAATAAAAATCATCATCATCAGTTCTTAGACGCCAAACAGTTTTGGATGTACTGTAGTATTTTGTTCTATAATATATATAACCTTAGCAAGAGCATGTGAGAACATGTCTAAGGAAATTCCGTAGCTATTAAAGCGCAATAGGTTTTCTTAAAATTACTTCAAAAGTTTGTGTCTGTTTTCGCTGAAAATAATTTTCTATAATAATTATAAATTAACCCAGTTTTTAGTAGCAAGAGTCATGACCTATTGGCATGGAAACTTATAAGTTTGTATCTCTTATAGTTTAGAAATTCCGGGAGGGGTTAAAAATCTAATTTATAGGCGATTGATTACACGAAAATAGTTAACTTTGTAAAAAATCATGTATGAACTTGACTTTATTTAAGAAGACCTATTCGATGATACTCCATACGATGGGGATGAAAAAATTAATTTAAAAAAATATATTTTTCATCCCCACTTCACATGTATGGAGAATTGGAGAGCCATCCATAAAATATAAAAATATTATTATTTTATGATGCCAAAACCGAAATATATACACAATCCATAACTATATACCCAACTTTATCCATATAAATATATTCATAATTACAGAAGCTAGAACGGCGGACAGACAGACGGACGCACAGAGCGAAACTATAAAGATTCCTTGAGTTCTAAGGGACCCTAACAATGGATGCGTAGGGAGTAAAACTCAAATTATGTACAACTAAAAAAATTGTTTATAAATGGCAGTGGATACGGTAACCAATTTTAATATCTTATACTTTAAACGAGACAATCTTGTATATACATAATCGGAAGAAACGGCTGTAAGGTTATTCATGAAATTTAGTATGCAGGGAGTTTTGGAGGAAAAAAATTGATCTAGCCAAGTCTTATCCCTGGAAACTGCGCATTTTAAAGTTATATGTGTCTTTTTTTTCGTCGTGCACCAATATATCAATAATTTCGACTATATAAATGTCAGGCTCATTGGCAGAATGGTATGCTTATGTACAATTTTGGCGTTGTTCAAAAATTGGGAATGTGATAGGTTCGAATCACGGTCAGATAAATAGTTTATAATTTTTTTATTTTTTTAAATCTACTATAACTCCGAGCAAAGCTTGGATAGCCAGGTACTTATTTATTCATTGTGGATCACATTAAGATAACCGCAATGGAATATTTCTAGAATCATCTTGTCAAGGAATAATAATTAATATTAATTATAGGCGGTGCACGGTGGAAAGAGTGGCCGGAGAAAACTTTAGCTATGTGACTCACGAGATTAAACGATGCCGCGGGTTTGTTCGTATTGGCTCCGAATGATTCAAATAATTCAAAATTAAAAAAACTGACTATACAAATGAAAGCTACTAGTTATCTTACATAGAATAAACTTATTGTAATATTAGGCATTGAATTCGTTACGACAAAAATTTGCAATACATTTTTTACGCATTGTTAAAGCTGCACGCATAGTGGAGCAATCGTTTGCACGTTTGAAGTTAGAAGTATTTGTATAATGCTATATATTGTTTATAATATTTTGTTTATGTTTATAATATAAAACAGAAGTTATGTACTTGTCACTATAATAGCTCTATTCTGGCTCTGCAGACTTTTGTTCTTACTGTAAAAAAATCAGTCAAACATTTTTATGAGTATTTATTATTACACAACACACAATAAATGACACCGTATATCGTTAACATTGGAAGTTTACTAGCACGCATAATATAATATTGTAGTCATGCGTGCATGTCATTGGAGTTAAACAATATACATTCTAGCGCTAGTTTTGAGTGCACAATGGCATACACCATCGCGTTTAGATACGGTATGTACAACTGCACATAACTCTGATTCATTACCGACTCTAGTTAGTGTCTTTGTCTACTGCTAATTACAATAAAACTACGATTAATCACTGATTGTTGTGTAAAAACACACGCAGGCGCATCGATGTGGTTTTAATTAACACAGTAATTCCAGAAAATTGAATAGAAGTAGTACGCTTAATTCTAGCTAAATTGAATATAGGTTAGGTTAGACTATAGTACTTTATGGAAAATAATAATCATCGTCAACATCACTGATCTATTACGTGATACGTCCTCACTAGGGTCTCTAAATGGGAGAACACAGGCTGAAAAAAGAAGAATACAATTATATTAATATTGATTGAATTAATTCTTATAAGAATCTAATCATCCTACTGGAGACCTACTGGAGTCCTACTGGGTAAGGCCTACTACCCAGTAGGACTACGTAACTCGAAATATGAAATGATTTATGAAAAATCCCATTACACTTAATACACATCAACCTTCTAGAAGAGATATTCGGCTAGTGTTGGCTTTTTACTGCATTTTTACTGACGCACGAAACAGCAAAATATTGTGCAGCCCAAAGATTTCAAAACTAAGGATGGGCTATGACGTAGGTACATACGACAGAACAAATCTTTATACAAGAAAAGATCACGTCTTGATTTCACCATAACTCAAATGCCAAAATGGTCCCAAACAACCCCAAAAGTGTTGTTTTGTGGGGCAGTTTTTGACTCGACATGCCTCGTCTTACGTATTCAATATGTACGTATATGGCGCAGCCACAGATGTCTCATTGCATTCCAATCGGCCGGGTACTGAACTTTCATGTTCTTCACAAAAATCTTCTTTTTCTATGCTCCAATTTAGGAAATATGTCAACATTTCCTATATAGGTCACAATAGTCCCACGTGCGCGCAGCCCGCATCTCAATAGTGGGCTAAAATATGCATAAAGCACATAAAGGACCTACGGGGTGCCAACATTTAGACCTATTGTCCTTAAAAAACCTTTAATAATAAAACAAAGGCCTCATGCGGGCCCATTATGATCTATACATCTATTGTGCGTATTGAAGTTGCGTGGTAATTAGTGATTAAACTTCTGTATACGCGTACACTATGGTTTTGTTCACAAACCTACTCGTTGTTTGTACTGATTTCTTAATAAGCGGCAGTTCAAGCCTCTGAACGGATTGCGCTTGCAATTGCGTGTCGCAAATCACAATGTAAGCACATACGCGAAAAAGTTATTATTTTTTATTGTAGAAGGATGAAAAGGGGATAAGTACATGCCTACTTAGCATTTATATAAAAAAAAGCAAGTGATAATACAGTCTAGACTCTAGTCTCTAGTGTCGTAATATCTTAAGGTCTTAAGGGGGGTTAGACAAAGTAACATTTTAAAGACGGTACCGAAGTTAGACATCAATTACTTGTAGTAAACGAGATGGGCACGTAGTTATTTCCATTCATTTTATTTTATTTATATTATTTTATTCGTTTCTAATGTCGTTATCCTTCCGATGTTGTATTTTCTCCCAATCCTGTTATAATGCCGACAGGATTTGTGTAGTTGTGGCTTTAAATCAGTGGCAGTTTTACCACATAGTAGAAAATATATATACTTACTTACGTACGTACAGAAAAACAGCTTTCATAGAACGAACCAAATCGATGTAAATTTGAAAATTTTGACGCACCTACCCTTCTACAGCCCACATTTTTTCCACACAATCGGCCAACAATTTTTCCACACAATCGTAGACACACCGTATGCTTGTAGTAGTGCAATTAAATCGATAGCTAACTATGTAGCTGTTTATCTGTTCTTTAATCTGTGGTTTTACTAAAGTTTTATATCACTGCTAGGGATGTTTGTACAGGCGTAACCAATAAGCGAGGTTGTTCACTTTTTATTATTATGGTTACTTAATGCAGATACATAGTATACATTGAATTCAATGTGAACAACCTATGTTTACGACAGGATATAATTTTATACTCCGGTTAAACGGGGGCCATACTATTAGTATTAAAGTTTTACAGCGAAAATTATTTGCATATCGCTATGTGTTTCCCTCGTGAATCACTACATAATATAAAACAATGTCGCTCTTTCTGTCTGTCCCTATGTATGCTTAGGATCTTTAAAACTACGCAACGGATTTTGTTGCGTTTTTTTATAGATAGAATGATTCAAGAGGAAGGTTTATATGTATATACCATGCATAGTATAGTAGAGAAACACTGATAATTTTAGAGGTTTCTAATATCGTAAATAAACACATTTTTTGTGCTTACATTGCAAACGCTGGCTGAACCATACGAGATAAATCAAAATAATGTACTACAGTATTGTACACCTTAAAAAGGTCTACAAAAGTCCGCGATGGTATATGTCTATCTCTTAGGGATAACCCACAATAACCATTTTTTATCTTTTACTTATAAGTATACAGAAGTATATTGCAATCGGTAGATTTATTTGCTGAAGAAGTTTTTTCTCCAAGAACACTATACTATTCCACGCGGGCAGAAGCTAGTGATTAATAAAACAGATCGCTAGAAAACTAATTCAAATATAGTAACAGGAAACCAATAATATATCTTACACATCGACATTTGAAAATACATGTTCGTTAAGTGTCAGCTTTATTATTTTAAGGCCTGGGCCTTTAGTCAAGATGCATTCGATAATTTCGACGGCGAAGTAAGAAAACAAAATGTATGGGATTTGGCATAAGGCATCGCAAGCGACATGTCACTTAGCGATGACTTATGTCAAATCCCACACAGTTTGGATTTCGAACTTCGCCGTCGAAATTATCGAATGCATCTTGACTAGATGCCCTGGTTCACAATCCTCTTTAGTGTCAGATAGCTTCTTCTTCTTCTTTTGGCATAGCCTTCCCTGTAATAGGAGTTGCCAACGTCAGAGTGATGCAGCAGATGTTCAGTGAAAAGCTGATGACGTGCAGGGAATGGCTCATGCAATGACTTCATGGGTACTTCATGATATACATATATATACCTCAGATAGCATAACTGCAATTTTTTGTCTCTGTTGCTCGACATAAAATTAGCAGCGACAAAACTGACGGATAAGTTATTCACTTATTAGGCGATATATTACACTAAGAAGCATAATATTGTATGTAAAGTAAATACTCGACATACAAGGTCTGTCGCATTTGGGACAATCTTTCAAAGGTTTTGTCAACACTTCTACACTAATATTAAAAAGAGGAAAGATTTGTTTGAATGTTTATCCGTTTGCATTGAATATTCTCCGCAACTACTGAATCGATTTTGATGAAATAAAATACTCAAGAACCTGTCAAATAACTTTTAGTAAACGCGTCCATAAAGATGAAAATTATAAAAATAAAAGGACCATTTTACTGGCTGACATGTATTAGAGAATAGCATAGCGATATGATTTTATTATATTGCTGCAGCAGCTGTGCAGTTTCTTAAGTGAAAGTCTAAGTAATAATTATGTGGATACATTATAAATTTAACATAATTTAAAGTTTAAAAGCAATAAAAATTTTATAACCATTATTATTATTAAATGTTGGATAATAAAGTAATTTTATATGCAGCGGGGGACATATTATTAATAGAACTTAGATAATAAAATATTTAATGACTTATAATTAAATAATTTGTTTTATTTTCAAAAGTAATATTAATTAAATAATATGCATTTCCTGGTGCCTAATAAGAAATATTTATTGCCACAAGATTTACGGAACATTAAAATTAAATAACTTATTACCAGCTTATTCATTAGCACTTGTCCTTGGTTAACGCGTTTTCGTCATCCAATCAAAAGCGCTATTGAATATAATATTATAAGGTTGTAAAGTCAAATAAGGATATTATGGGAGAATTATCTACTGCTTATGTGATGACGTATAGGCAGAATAAAAAAATTCAAAAAATAAATAATTAAAATAAAATTACGTTACGCTCATTACAGCTCTGTTAAGGTCATTGACGTCACACAGCTTTGCAGATTGGAATGATGCTATTTAGGAAAATCCTCGCTTCCTTTTAAAATCACCTGTTTCTGTGAGGTTAATGACGTCAGCACCTAAGAGAGCGCTATGTAATTTTATTCAGTTCATTTTGTTTTTTTCGATATTTTTAATTTTTTTTCTGCCTTCACGTCTTTACTTGAGCAGTAGATCGTATGCCCAAAATATCCGTAATTGATTATGAACAATCTTATATAAACTAGCGACAAAAAACCTTACAAACCAACCATTAAAAAGTTAACTACAGTCTACGTGCTATAGACAGACATACATACTCACATATATACGACTACATTAGACACTTCAAAGTAATAACACCCCTCTTTTAAGTCCAGGGTTAAAAATTAGTAATAACTAGTGGTCGGTTCAATTGAAGAATTTAAATTTATACAAAAATATGATAGTGATTCCAGGACTTTCATAAGTAATCACATAACAATCCAACAAAACATTCAACATGTGGACATATTATATTCTATTTCCATTCCAGTGGATTCAACAGTAAAACTTTAGTCTCCGATTTTACGACCTTGTGGTCTCAGCAGTCAGGAGTCAGGGCCAGTATAAGCTGACCTCTGTCGTTACTGATAATTCGTTTGTCGTGTTGACAAGTGTTTGTCGCTAAATAAAATTATTAGTCTTATTAGTACTCCTCATAAACCTGGCCAACTAGTAGGTTTTCTGGAAGGCCATGGCAAATCTCCGATAGAGCCATCCGTGCCGATTCTGTTTATTTACGAGGAAAAAACGCGAGATACCGCTTTTGTCTGTCAAAATAGGTGAAAGATTTGAATCAATTTTGAACCTTCTTTTAGTTAAGTGTTTTTGGTAAATGAATTACTAGTTTTTGCCCGAGGCTCCGCCCGCGTATATACAGCATTCCACGGGAACACTGTACTTTCGGGATAAAAAGTGTCTTAATCCAGAGCTTAAACTACTGCCATATCCATCAAAATCCGTTCAGCACAAACTTTCACATGTATAGTAGTTTTACTTAAACACATAATACGAATTACAGGCAAATCTAGCTTGGAACATAAATATCATTGACCAATAGGATAAAGTTAAATTTTGAATAGCTTAAAAATTAAACGCCATGTATCGTGTCGTTTCGGTGTGAATTGACTGATCAGCCTTATCAAGGCTTGACGCTGCTAATTTGATTCAAGATTTATTGATTTTAATAACAAATTAACTTTTAAAAACGATTAGCGTGGCAAATAAAACCTAACGATCAGTTTAAAATTAGAATTCCAAGCAAAATGATGATACTCTCACCACCATAAACGTATTTGAAAGTATATTTTTCATAATCAGGAGTCATCTTAATTTGGTCGACACCTTAATGATACGTTATTTCGAGTGACTGTTAAATTTGAACTTAAATAACTGAGAAATAGTCGGGCGGCGACAGATGTTGTTTTCACTAGTTAACTAACCGGTTTAGTTAAGTTCTATTCTAAACGTTGACCCCCAAAAACTTGTTTTGTCATGAATTTCTGAGATGCTTTTTTGTGCGCGTATTCAAGCAGAATATTACACCATCGTAATATTTTAAAAAAGAATATTACGATAGTCAATGTCAAATGTTTCTTAGTCAGCTAAAACTCTTGGAGTCTGATAATAATAATAATAATAATAATAAATAATAAATACTTTATTGGCAAATAATTTACATTTAGGTATTAATCCTGCCAAACTGCGTGCAGTTTGTCGGCAGACTAGGTAATCAACCGCGAGGCCAATTACCGCAGTGTCACAGAGATAGCAATGCAATTTTATTTTTCAAATTATTATTTTTTGAGTTAAGGGCGATACTTACATTCCAGCATGCAAGCCCAAGACCGCGGACTTCTAGGCAAAAATTATAAATGATTGACACTAATGACGGCTGTACCGGTGCTGGATTTGCAGGCTGGACGGTGAGTATAGCGCTTTACGTAATCGATACCACAGAGTAAAAATGTAGATACTATGTCCAGCGCCTCAATTCCGTTTAGAGTCAAATATCTAATTTATTCGTTCAAAATATAAATTCCCATGAATCAATTAAAATGTAAATGGCGTTATAATGAGATTCTAAACGATGAAGCTCTTTAGTGTGAACCTACAACAATCACCCATCGACCTTTTAGGGCCGAAAAAGGAACATTTTAATTAATCTCATTAAAAACCGGTGGATTTATCTCACCTGGTTGATTGTAATCGTTCAATTATAGATAACTTGCTCATAGTTTTGCAGGATTTGGTAAAAATTAGCAAGGCGAAAAAAATATCCCGGTTAACTGTAGGATTTTTTGGGATAGGAAGTTGTGTTTTTCGAAAGGGTAATTTTAACTACTTACTATTAAATATTTAAAATGATTAAACGGATGAATGTTTGTGACTCCTTCATGAAATAGTCGGTACGGTATGTTAGTAGTTTAGGATGAAGCACAGTGTTCCCGTTGGGTGCTGTATGTATCCCAGCAAAAACTTTTAAGGAAGATATTCACTTCTGTCCATGAATGATTCTTTCATCACTCTGTTATAACTCCCTTCACTGTGTAGACCAAAGCTTCCCAACCTTTTTTCACGAAATGAAATGTGTATATTATAGCTAATAAATTTCAATTTTGAATCGCTATATGAAAATTGCAGCGACGCATGGAGTCGCGTCGTGTCTTGGTCTGAGTTGACCCTTAAATCATAGCCTGCTACCATAATGCACTACGTTAAAAGCCCCCTACACTACTGCAGCTGTAAATTGGCAATTTTAATCAGCCTAGTGAGTGCAGCCAATGTCAAGTGTGGTCACAGATCATAATAATACATAAATACAGATCATAATAAAAAATAATTCGAAAAGTTCCTAGTAATATAAATATTGTTACGAACTTTTCGAATCATTTTTATCACACTGCTGGCAGTTTACTTCATAGTAATCATTGCACACAATTTTGGCGCTTTTCTTGCATTGCTTTAATAGCTATAGCTGCTTGATTAGGGTCAATTCACACCGAAACGGAACGCAACGCGGCACTGCATTTTTAAGATAGCTTATTCAAAATTGAACTTTATTTATTAGACAAGATAACGTTTCATTGTACGAGTTCGTATGTCAGGTTGCACCACTCTTCACAGCGCATGTGCAGTGAATGACTGAATGTCATTTAAAACGTGTAATTTTTGGGCAGTAAATGAAATTAAATTTTGAATCGCTATCCAACAAGCAAAGAAATCCTATAACGAGTGATAACAAAACGGTCACTTCTATTAACGTTCTTTTAAAAGTCTTGTGTTAGAGAATTTTGTTTATAATAGCATCTGCCAAGCCAATGGCTTTTTAGACAAGAGACTATTATCTGTCAGATCCAGCGACTGTAACTCCGCGTTGCTAGCTCCAGAATTCTCCAGATGCAGTCGATATAGTTATAAATGACATAAGAGGCGTGCGCAATGAAATAGCAATCTTAACGTCGTTAACTGATATTGTATCGCCTCTCAGTGACATCATCCAGTTCACTCTATCAAATATACCTATTTCATTACGTCTGTGAACACGAAATTATTATAAAATAAACACACCGGCATATTTAGCGGAACACCAAAAAAAGTCCATAATTAAAAAAATATTTTAAAATCTGCTTACTACACTTCTGTTGTTATTTAAAGTTTCATTTGTTTTACTTAAAATGAGATCACATTAAGAACAGATTTTGCGAGTAAAGGCAATTTGTGAAAAATGGTACATTTTTTAACTTTTCATATAACCGGGAAAAGTGAAAATTAATATTAAAATAACAATTAATTAAATTAGAAAAATGGTGATTAATATCGCGTATTTCCTCCACGTGCTCTTATTAAAGTTTCTACCCGTCTAGATATACTGAGAATGATGTTATCGATGGTCTCCTGGGATAGTCTCCGCCATTCCTCAACTACGGCGATTCGCAGTTCACCCACGTTGGCAGGAGCTGGAATTCTGGACTTAACGTCATATGAAACGTGTATCTTTTTGTGTAATGAATTAAGCCCAATTTTGAACAACTGTCTTAAATCAAATATCTTAAACATCTAGTTTCGGTCTACCATAGGATTTAGCTTCAACTTTCAGTCACTTCAACTATTCAGTAATTTTGACTATTCTGGTACAGTTTCCGTAGTGTAGCGGTTATCACGTGTGCTTCACACGCACAAGGTCCCCGGTTCGATCCCGGGCGGAAACAATTATTTTGGTATGGAATTTTTTTAATTATTTTAATGTATTAGATACATTAAATAACACAAAAAAACTTAGAAAATATAATTATTATATTATGTTTATTTTCTTCTGGTTTATTCGTCGGTTAACTAACGTGACTTTTTTCCCGTTTTGTACGGAACCATTCCTGCGCGAGTCCGACTCACACTTGACCGGTTTTCATACATCGTCTATTATCTCTATGGAAAAACCAAGATTGCCGAGGGCTATTAGCAACATGGTTTAACTGTACATTATGACGAACTTCTACGATCTTTTCCTTTCCCTTTGGAAATGTTAAAAGCGCCATCTAGCTAACATTCGTGGAACTACAAAGGGCAGTTGTACCTATAATGTACTTTTGTGCACCAAAACTACTTCGCCCCGAAGTCTGCGATTGTTACGTTCAACATTTAATGTAATAGAATATTTATATAAAAATGTAACTAGTGTTAGCAATCGTTGGTAAATCTTATTAATTAAAAAAATGATAATACGGTTTAAATCGGATTAATATTAATAAAATATTTTAAACACATTTCACTACTCAGTTTAAACATATTGTAGAGGGCTACGACCTCTAGGTTTTTACATAACCTTCTGACGCTTGAGTGGTGATAATAATAATACAGCAACAATTGTTATATTCTCCTTCATTGGTGCTTATGAGAGATGCTTAACACAGATACGTACTCGTATTACATATGAGATATGCCTAACACAGATACGTCTACACTATGTTATATAGCCCTTTGGCTAACTGAAATAAACTAAATAGGCTGTACCTGTGACATCTGTCAATATGACATTGACAATTATATTTCATAATACTGTTGACATTAAGCAACAAATATTAATAATGATGTACCTAATGCGTGTTACGTGGGTATTAACAATACTGTACCGCTTTTTATATAATACATCTATGACTGTAACACATGTAACACACACAAATAATGTTAATATGTTTGAAATTAAATTATTTTTTTATCAGTTCTCATTATTTATAAATTTGAATTTTCATAAAAATTTAAAATGAATATTTTACTTTATTTAAATTATTCTTATCAGATACCCATGTATTTACTTTATTTAAGCTATTCTTAAAATATTCTAGTCGTTGTCAGTAATCCTTGAAGGAACGGCACATTTCGCTTCGATAAAAAGTAGCCTATGTCGCCGTGGTCTACTCTATGTGCCAATTTTCATCAAAATGCATCCAGTAGTTTCGGAGACTATTCAATGCAAGCAAATACAATTTTATTTTACGTGCAAACAATACAGGTTTGAGGTGAAAAAGTTTTTCGTGTAGGTGTGCTCAGAATAATGTCAATTTTGATTTTTGATACATAGTTAATAATCTATGTTTAATAATCTTATATTTTTCGTGTAGGTGTGCTCAGAATAATGTCAATTTTGATTTTTGATACATAGTTAATAATCTATGTTTAATAGTTAATAATCTATGCTTATTAAAAATCTAATTAAGCTTCGTTCAGGTCCTATTTATTCGGAACGTTAACAAAGATAACAATACACATTTAAACGTCACCTATTTACCGCGCAATAGAAGAGTACAAGAGACACATTAGTTTGGTCGAATGTTAACATTTTGATTTGCGTTTAGATTATATTCATAAACATAATTATAGACGAGGCTGTCGAGGCAAAAACTGCCCCAAGTTACATGGGGTATTATATTGGTATCTCTTTTGGGGTATTTTTGGGCCATTTTGACATATTCTGAAGTATGCTGAAAACAATATGGCTGACATTTGGAGGTATGGTGAAATCAAGATGGCGTAACTTTTTCTTGCATGAAGATTTATTCTGTCAAATGTACGTCATAGCCCATCTTTAGTTTTCAAACCTTTGATTATATTGGATTATGGATCTGAATTCTGATCAGAGTTGACCTATAGAAATTAATTTGAAGTTTATAAAGCGTATAGGACAAGGTTCGACGTCGTGCTATGGTTAATCGGTCGGACACCGGTCAGTCTTGTTATCCTACAGTGTGACAGTAGGACGTAGGACAGCCCCCAGGCCCCAGCTGACATTTGGCAGGAACATTCTGCAACAAATTGGAAAACATTAAATTCCCATGAAAAGTAAGAAGTTGTGGGAAACAATTTTATTGTCATGTATGCATTTTTTTTTTACCACGTAGCGACTGAACTACTGGTCCGATTTTAATTACCAAATGTGTCAAGAGATTCGTAATAATGGGTAGAATGGCCTTTGAAGACTGAGTTCTGCGATCCACACAGTGAGGCCGGTATAAACTACGCCTTCCCGTGTAGTTACACATAGTCACGCACAAACATGTAACGAAACTACGCCTTTCTTTGTAAGGCGAGCCGTCGTGTTTTTATGTATAAAACATTATATAGTCTATGTTACCCGCAACATCATTGGTCATTACGAATTTATTGACACCTCATTGATTATAATCGGACCTGTACCTAGTTTAGATGGAACGATGTTCCACGATGGAACAAACATACATATTACATCACGCATACACAGAAATCATAGAATGCAAGTAGTCGGGTAAAAACCGGCCTCAGTTTTTGTTTGACAAAGAGCTGTCATCACTTTTTTATTTGGTCTGAGCATAGGCTATATAATTTGCGTAGTCGAGTTTTTAGATTTTATATTAATGACTAATGTACTTACATAAAATTTACAACAAGAGTAGGTGCTCATTTTTAGTAGAATAGTCCTTGTCGTGTAGCGCGTGCGGCGTGCGGCGTGCGGCACATTCACGCGGCCGTCGCCGGTCGTGACGTGTCGTCGTGTCGCTGGGAGCGTAACGTAAACGTAAAGCGACGACCACACTGACACGATTAGCAGAGATGTAGCGAAACTCTAAAGCGACGACCACACTGACACGATTAGCAGAGATGTAGCGAAACTCTAAAGCGACGACCACACTGACACGATTAGCAGAGATGTAGCGAAACTCTAAAGCGACGACCACACTGACACGATTAGCAGAGATGTAGCAAGACTCTAAAGCGACGACCACACTGACACGATTAGCAGAGATGTAGCGAAACTCTAAAGCGACGACCACACTGACACGATTAGCAGAGATGTAGCGAAACTCTAAAGCGACGACCACACTGACACGATTAGCAGAGATGTAGCGAAACTCTAAAGCGACGACCACACTGACACGATTAGCAGAGATGTAGCGAAACTCTAAAGCGACGACCACACTGACACGATTAGCAGAGATGTAGCGAAACTCTAAAGCGACGACCACACTGACACGATTAGCAGAGATGTAGCGAAACTCTAAAGCGACGACCACACTGACACGATTAGCAGAGATGTAGCGAAACTCTAAAGCGACGACCACACTGACACGATTAGCAGAGATGTAGCGAAACTCTAAAGCGACGACCACACTGACACGATTAGCAGAGATGTAGCGAAACTCTAAAGCGACGACCACACTGACACGATTAGCAGAGATGTAGCGAAACTCTAAAGCGACGACCACACTGACACGATTAGCAGAGATGTAGCGAAACTCTAAAGCGACGACCACACTGACACGATTAGCAGAGATGTAGCAAGACTCTAAAGCGACGACCACACTGACACGATTAGCAGAGATGTAGCGAAACTCTAAAGCGACGACCACACTGACACGATTAGCAGAGATGTAGCGAAACTCTAAAGCGACGACCACACTGACACGATTAGCAGAGATGTAGCGAAACTCTAAAGCGACGACCACACTGACACGATTAGCAGAGATGTAGCGAAACTCTAAAGCGACGACCACACTGACACGATTAGCAGAGATGTAGCGAAACTCTAAAGCGACGACCACACTGACACAATTAGCAGAGATGTAGCAAGACTCTAAAGCGACGATCACACTGACACGATTAGCAGAGATGTAGCGAAACTCTAAAGCGACGACCACACTGACACGATTAGCAGAGATGTAGCGAAACTCTAAAGCGACGACCACACTGACACGATTAGCAGAGATGTAGCGAAACTCTAAAGCGACGACCACACTGACACGATTAGCAGAGATGTAGCGAAACTCTAAAGCGACGACCACACTGACACGATTAGCAGAGATGTAGCGAAACTCTAAAGCGACGACCACACTGACACGATTAGCAGAGATGTAGCAAGACTCTAAAGCGTCGGTCACACTTTAACTGAGTTGAGTCTGTTTCAAGGGTTTCCTAATACTCAAGGAACCCTTATAGTTTCGCTCTGTCAGTCAGTCTGTCTGTCTGTCTGTCCAGAGACAAGCAGACATTCTATCTTCTGTAATTATGAATATAAGTGGATGAAATTTTGTCTAGATCTCGGTTTTGGCATCGTAAAATATTAATAATTTTATATTTTAGGGGTGGCTCTCCATACATGTGATGTGGGGATGATTTTTTTTTCATTTCACCCCATTCAATAATCTCTTCCGTGTTATAAAATAAAGGTTAGGTTTCACACATGACTTTTTTTAAAAGTCAATCATTTTTGAGTAGTCAGCCTTCACAATGGTTTATAAGTTTGTAGGGGCACTGGCATTTCTAAACTTTAGGAGATAAAAACATGTACTTACATGTTTTTATCTCCTAAAGTTTAGTTTGGACACTTGTCCATGCTGATGAAGCAGAAATTAATAATAATAATAATATCTATGGACGCTTCACACCATTTCAATGCACTGGCACCGTGCTAAGTATCCAAAGCACTTGTGTTACAGGTAGTTGTGTACCAGAAAACGGGAAGTATGTTTAATACTTTTATACTATACATATATTTAAGATTTTTATTGTATGATACACATATTTAATACACATCCATGACCCAGGAACACAGAAAATCTTTTTGTTCCTTCTGCGGGATTCGAGCCCGCGACCACCGGCTTGAGCACCAACGCGCTGAACCACTGAGCCACAGAGGTGGTCAAATTCACACACATTACCTCGTCACATTAACTTTTGAAGTAATTCAAAGAAAACTTTTCGCGCGTTGATAGTTACGGAATCCTCCTGAAACATATTATCCTGACATGCTCTTAGGTTATTTTATGAATGTAGTGAGCGTGTAACTTTGAGGGCGTAGTTTCGTTACTTGTGTGTGCATGTGTGAAGTAAATAGTTTAAAAATTGAATATTAGTCTGTAACTGATGGGCCGTGACGCACTAGCTCTCTGGATGATAAGCTTAACGATCAGCGTTTATCCTACCAATATATATTTATAATATAGAGTAGTTATTATAATAGTATAGAGTAATATATTTTAAGAGAATAGTAGTAGAGTAGTATTAGTAATATTAGTCGCTATCTGAACATCTACAGTGATGGGGCACGCTAATGTGTAAATATGATGGGCAGATTGCCGTGACTCGCGGACTACTAACTCACTGGATATGACAACTGAATGACTGGATCAACAATTGGGATACCAGACATAGGATACTTATACTAGTATTAGGTAGTCAAGTGTCCTACGAATATTATTAAACATGCCCCAGTTATTCAGGGCCGCGGGTTTTTTATTTTACACGTCAAAAATATTACAAAGGCCCCGTGCTAACTACTCGAAGGGTTAAGCCCTTAACCTTAAGTTACGGGGTCCCCGTAACCTTAAGTTACGGGGACCAAACAACGGGAAGTATATTTAATACTTTTTTACTATACATTTATTTAAGATTTTTCATTAGATTATACACATATTTAATACAGATACATGACACAGGAACACAGAAAACTTTTGTTCCTTCGGCGGGATTCGAACCCGCGATCCCCGGCTTGAGCACCAAAGCGCTCTACCACTGGGCCACAGAGGTCCCCATTTTTCATTAAAATGGTATTGTATTAATATCGCATGCTCTTTCTCTGCCCAAATGCCCTATCCAGCGAAGAGATGCCCGTCTACTGGGGCAGGAGCAGCGAGGCGAGAGTCATTTCCTGATGTCGCAACGTCCAGTACACGCGCGGTCTGGAGATTAACTTGTATTTGTTTAAACTAATGCACTTCCGGTTTAACCGACAATTATCAATTTCCGGACAAACATTCAAAAATGGAATGGAATGACGGTGATTGGACATTTCATTGTGGCTACTATGTTTCGTTTGTCATTTTATTGCCATATGATTTAGGATAGTAGTCATTAGAATAAACGACACTAGGTTTATACCTTATGTATATCTGACTATAATAACACCATAAACCTTTAGCAAGGTTGTCGTCACTTGCATCCAAATCATTTAAAATTTTCTACACTAATACTTACCCTGATATTGGCTATTTTTAAAGTGGCCAACTATAATGTTATAAAAAGATACACTTTCAAAGAGTTCTAATATCGACCTGCACCGAGCTGCGTAGCGCGGCCTTGCAATGAAATATGCCTTCTTGAGTGGTGAATAAAGTTAAAATTTGACTCGATATTATCTTAAAATGCAGCGCCGCGTGGAATCACGTCTCGGTATAAACTGACCCAACACTTTCACCATGCCCACGTAATATTCTGCTTATCACTTACTTAGTACCACACTATTGCGAGCTAAAGAATCAAATAGTTCTATAAGATCACTCAAATGCGGGACGGGACTTACGAATACATATGTGAATATTGTCTTGTCATTTTTGTTGGCGAAATTGCCTAGAGACGAATTGTAGCGAATAGTAGCTTGACAAATCGCCTTGTAATTTTTGTTGGCATAATTGCCTAGCGAGTAGCGACCTAGCCGACTAGTCATTTACTCGATCGATTATCGTCGTGCGGCGAGTCGCTCGACAAATCGCCTTGTCATTTTTGTTGACAAAATTGCCTTGCGACTTAGCCGAATTGTCATTAACAGGGTCGATTTTAGCCGTGTGGCGGTAATCGTGCGGCGAAAATAGACCCATTTAAATCCCGCATAAACCTAAATCACTGTTGCATCTGCGTATGTAGAGTGTACTACATCTGGTAACAAGGATGTGTGGGGGGACTCCTAATTTCCACTAATTCCATTCGACAACGCGACGTCGACGCAGGATCATCAAGAATCATCATCGCTGTTACTATGGCGACTATAGACTATAGTTAAAGATTAAAGAAATATATATTTCTACTCTTTGCTATAGTTCCATTCGCGCTAAGTTTGCAGTGAGCCATCAGTGCAAATGTCAAAATTGACAATTGACCGTTCACATTGACCAATTAAAGTAACCTATTATGACAACTGCAAACTTTATTAGGACTATAATTGGCTAGTTTAATGATTTTAATAATACCAACAGCCTCCGTAGTCTAGTAGTTAGAGCTTGGCTCGACTCTCGACTCGGAGGTCGTGGGAGCGATTACCGCATTGGAACAAAAAAAAAATGTTGTTTCCAAGGTTGGTTAGGACAATGCAGGCTGATCACCTGATTGTCTGACAAGAAAGATGATCCATGCGTCGGATGGGCATGTAAAAAGTCGGACCTGCGCCTGATCTCTCGCCAGTCGTGTCGGTTATCCGTCCCACTGGGCTATGAGAGTAAAGAAGGAGAGAGTGCTCTTGTGTACTGCGCACACACTTGGGCACTATAAAATTACTCTTTCTCAATTGCCTGGTTTCAATGAAATCGGCCACCGTCACCGAAATCGGTGTGGGGAGTTATGTATTATATATAGTACCTACCAATGACCAACGGATAGGTAGTAAATAAATAATTATAATATCTATGGACGCTTCACACCACGTCAATCTGGCGCCCTGCTAAGTACATGAAGAACTTGTGTTACGGGGACCAGACACCAGTGGTAATATGTACGGTTCTGGCGGGAAGTTGTAGGCAACATTTAGTAATTTTTAGCATTAAAAATATCAGCAGGTACCCCAGTGATTTGGTAGTTTTGCCAGAAGAGTTTTGCGGTCGTTTCTTTGAAATTAGTAATTTTATAGATTTTGATGAGCTCTTTTCGAATTTCAACTTTGCCATCTCGTAATTTGACCGCTAGAGCCGCCATCTTGAAATGCCTTATAAGGTTTTTGATGCTATCTTCTTTCCGATTGATTTTACGATAAAAACATGTATCACAAAAAAGAAAATTTCGTACAATTTATGCCCGAGCAATGTTTTTGTACATAAAATGAATAGTTTTGGCGTACGAGCGCGTGGATCCTACTGGTCTGAACTAAGCATTGTTAACTTTTACGATTTTTTAACAATATCGGATAGATCAGGAAGTGGATATTATAATCAGCTTCCTCTAGTTAAATTAAACCCATTATCAATACCGCCGCGATGTACAATAGACATATTACAACTCTTTTGTGTCGCTGTTCACGAGCCATAGAATTTGGTAATATTAGGTGAATTGTTTATACTTTTGATAATCATTTTATACATTGATGTATATCAAATAGATTTTGACTCTTTAAATATAATAAAAAGTAGATTTTAATATATTTTTTGATTATTTTATTTTAAAAGGCTGAGCCACCTCGACCTGACAAGGACAAGAAGCAACGGGTGCGATGAGGTGGGCTTCATACTGGTGGAGAGAAAAAAGAAGAGGAAGCCCGCTGTCCGCAACCACTGCGGTACCGCACCCTACGTACCCGAGCTGCAACTGCGGTGTGAAGTACCTACGACGCCGCTGTACGTCTCCCGCCTGCACTGGTCCATGAAGGTCGAGGAGGTCGTGGACTACATCCGTGAGAAGACGTCCCTTGCCTTAGGGGCGAGCGTCTGGAGTCTCGCCACAAGGTCAACTTCAGTTTCTTTATGGTGAGAGTACCGACGCATCTACTGTCGACCTTCGAGGTGGAGGATTTCTGGGTGTGGTTTACCGGAGGATCCGGGGAAGACTCCGAAACGAAGCGCGCATCACGTCGCCGACAACACGTGACAGAATGTAGTTTTTATAAGTACATAATATGTATGTTAGTCTGTAAGGTATTTATAATATGAGCCTATGCAGCCTGAAATAAAAGTTATTTGTTTATTTTAAATTACATGGCAAACTAGATTACAGCTTGATATAATAGTGTTAGAAACAGAACACACAATTACTAAGACAATTGACAGTTTTCGCTAGTAGTAGGTATGTTATGTACAGTTCTAGGTATCTTTTCTACATAGTAAGACATGTTTTCTTAGTACATTGGCATTAAGAAGTAAAATATGTGTTCATATTTAATTTTACTAAGAGGTCCGATTACTGTATAAACACATTGTCTTCTTTAAATGCACAAAATATAGTGAGAATGCCTGTTGTTGACGACCCATAACATTTTGCCAAGTTGTGGATCTATAGGTATTTCGTACTTCTGTGTCTAGAATTTATACATCATCTATAATTTCAGTTACCGTAACAATTGTCAGATATTTTGATAATTTACAACAATTTTGATAAAATTAACATGGTTTTATGTTTTTGTATTCTGGATGTTATGTTTTTTATCATATTTTTAGGGTTCCGGTATCCGTAACTCAAAAGGGGAAAACCCTTATAAGATCACTTTATTGTCTGTCTGTGAAGATCGTATATATCGGGAACGCGTTAGAAAAGTTTCACGTTAAAAACACACACACACACACGTTAACTTCAACGTTAACGTCAAAAAAAGATACGGCTGTTTTATCCTCAATAAAAACGCATATTACGGCACTTTTAAATCAAAATTCATAGTGTACTTCCCGTTGACCTAGAACTATGAAATTTGGCAAGTAACAAATCGTTATACACTACAAATACAAGAAAATCTGAAAACCACACATTTGTAATTAAATGATAAAAAATAGGGGTCTAAAGTCTGAGAGGGGGTCGAAATTTCAAATTGAAGCTACTAGTTCAAATGAGGTATTATATGAAAGGTCTTGATGTGAGCTTATAATATTATTTATTTATAATGTTGCTTGATTTTTTATTTAATCGAAAAATGTAAAAAATAATACAGTCTCCAACAAACTTTCATCGCCCATTTGGCGATTTTATTCACAAAAACTGCGAGATTCGGTTCCTTAATGATGTTCGTACTGCTTTGAACAGAACCCTCGGTGGGCAAGTCCGACTCGCTCTTATCCAATTTTTACTAAATAGGTTATTTTTATGGTTACTGCATAATGATAAAACAGGAAGAGAATTTTGCTTTATTAGGTACTAGTTTGCTTTTATGATATAGGGGCAAACGAGCAAAGATAACCTGTTGGTAAACGATTACCAGCGCAAATAATAATAAGCTTTTGCACCACGTCAATCTGGTCCCGTGGTAACTGGTAAGTTCTCGAAGAACTTCTGTTACGGGTACCAGACAACGGAATTACATATTTACATAGGTAATACTTTTATACTATACATATATTTAAGATTTTGATTATAATATAATACAATACACATTTAATACACATCCATAACCCAGGAACACAGAAAACTTTTTGTTCCCTGGCGGGATTCGAACCCGCGGCCTCTGGCTTGATCGCCAACGCGCTAGCTAACTGAGCCACAAAGGTCGGCAAATAGACAAATGACTTCATTATGTCCTTTCAGAAAGAAATATGATTTATTTTTAATACCTTTGAAGAAGAATATTGTATAAATATGCTATTTTTATTAGTTATTAATCTGAGTGTGACGTATAAAGTGACACCATATCGTGTGGTTATAATTTGTCTCAATCCATCTCTTCATAAAGGAGCTGTACACAGTTTAATGGTCAATTTAATGCTCTGTAAAGGAAAAAAATGGAATTAAAAATGTCCCCATATGCAAATACGCGAACTGTGTCATCCGCTGTACCCTATGATTATGTACGGACGGACGGACAGACGGACGGACGGAAGGACGGAAGAGGCAGAGCCGTAATAACACAATTTGGCGGCAAGACAATGCGTTTTGTTTGACGAATGTAGGTTCACCAGGATTTCGATTTTTGATAAACTAATTTTTTCTGTATCCCATGGGAACACTACTATTTAGAGATAAATGTAGCCTATGTGTTAATCCAGAGCCTAAACCACTTCTAAATCAAATTTTGACAAAGTCCGTGCATTAGTTTTTTGCGCGAAAGAGTCACAAACATCCATCCATCCTCACAAACTTTCACATAGTATTTATAACTAGCTTATGCCCGCGCCGCGGGCAATTATAGTATCTCACAATGCACCTAATGTTTTTGTCTTTAACGTAGGGCGTCTATAAACACTGATACTTGATTATTCATTTCAATTAATTATATAATTTTGTATATTCAACTAATATTAAATACTAGCTTTTGTCCGCGTCTCCGCCCGCGTAAATACAGTATCCCACGGGTACACTGCTTTTTTTTGTATAAAAGTAGCCGATATGTTAATCCGGAATTCCAGAGCTATAACTACTATCATACGAAATTTCATCAAAATCCGTTCTGTAGTTTTTGCGTGAAAGAGTAACACACATCCAACCTTCCATACATCCAACCATCCATCCTCACAAACTTTCACATTTATAATAGTAGTAGGAAAAAAATCAGAAGGTCGATTCTGCTAATTAAATCCGGAAAACAAAATACTGTTATGATCCAGTCCCCATAAAAGTGTAAGTTTGTTCCGAAAATTGTGGTTCTGGTATTCGATATTGTCATGAAAATCTACTTTCCCTACGGATGGATACGCACATAAAAACATACCCATAAAATAAAAATAGAAGTCACTTGTTCAATAATTATGAGCCCGTTCATTATGTGATAAACGACATTCACATACTTTTTGTTTTGACACAGTGATGTGACATTTAGCGTCACGCGATAACTAATCTTGATACTTTGTTGCGGTGCAACTATCATTTTCATTGATCGAGTTGAACCATGAGCTGGCAAGTCATTGGAAAACTTATTAAATTATCTCTACAAAGTAAATAATGGGTAACTTTAAGGTTATCTGTCAAAACCGACAACCATAAAAGTATTGTTTTCGAGACGATATTTAAGCCGAGCAATTTTTCACAATCCTTATTAACATTATAAATATGAATGAGTTTGTATGGTTGTAACGCTTTCACGTAAAAACTGGACTGGACAGCTTAACCGATTGACATGAGATTCGGCACAGATATAAAGTAGACCACGGGGTCACCAAGGACATGGGCTACTTTTAATCGTGAGACAAGGTACGGTTCCCGTGGGATTTCCTTTTGCGCAGACGAAGTTGCGGGAAACATCTATTTTAATACAATTCTCTTTGGTATTTAAAATAACGAACTAAAAAAAAGTTTGTATTTTATTTCACACTTAGGCAACATACAACAATCGACCTGTAAATACTACGAATATCTAGCAAAGTATAACGAAACTAACTTGTATCCACTTACTATAAATATGAAAGTATAATGTTATGTTTTTATTTAATCCTTGAAAATATTAATTATACCTAAGTATTTCATTAAGACTACTTTCAAAGTAAAAACTGTTACTTTTAACAAGAACACAATAAAGTATACTTTTATACAAACAATTTGCTATGAAACACACACCAGTTCAACCAGTAAACAACTACTGTTAATTACAAATATTTTAAATACAATAATACGTTGTCATCGGGACTTTTTCTGTCCTGCCCTTTCCACGAATTGTTTATTAATGTTGTCACCCTACTGTTGTGACAATGGCAGTGACCGCCTCATCCGCCATCTTGTTTCCGTTTTGATAGGAGACACCTACGGCAGGGTACCGTAAACCGTTGGCTCTTTATTTAGCCTTTTTCGCGACTCTAGGCGTAAGCTCACACCGAGACATTTAAAATTGAACTTTACTCTCTACACAAGAAGACGCACGTTTCATCGCAAGAGTTCGAATTTTGAGCTGCACCGGGCTGCGACGAAGCTCTTGCAGTCGTTGCGGTCACTTCCTTTGTGCGTACTAGTGCAACTACACCCCCTCTGGGGTCTTGGGACTTGGGACTCTCAATGTGGGAGTGGAGTGGAGGAATAAGCGGTATGGTCTTCTGCGGGTTGGCTTGACAAACTCACGTGCCTTAAGGACGCGTTTTCGAAAAAAAAAAAACAAAATTTATGAGCATGGAGAGCAAATATATTAGAAATATTTTGTGAGACAAATGCAGACAATGACCAAATGAGCCTTATTGCCACGAACGTGAAAATGTTGAGGGGGGGGGGGACTTTTAATGCTTTTGCCAAATCAATTTTTAATATTGTTTTAACTTTCGTTAGCCAATTTTAAGGTGATTATATTTTCTATTTTTGGGTACTTTTCAATAAATAAAATAAGCTACATAAGAGCAGAAAAAACATCATAAAACCGACCTCTTTTGTAAATTTTTAAGAGGTTCTGGGAAATTGTTTTTAGTATAATAAAACTCATATAATTATAATATTTAATTCAATTTTTAGATAAAGAAGGACTATATTTGTGACAATTGTTAGTTTTGTAGGATTTAGTTTCATTTGGTCGTAAAATTTACCGAAAAACAGCCAATTTATGTAAAATTCGTAAAATTAAAATATTGTTATTCTAGTGACCAGTTTTCGCCCGCGGCTTCGTTCGCGTAATTACAGTATTCCACAGGAACACTGTACTTTTTCGAGATATTTTTTTTATTTGTGTGAATTCAGAGCCTAAACCACTAACTACCTTACCAAATTTCATCAAAATCCGGTCAGTAGTATTTGCGCGAAAGAGTCACAAACATCAATCCATCCATCCAACCATCCATTCTCACAAACTTTCACGTTTATAATAGCAGAAGGATAAGATTTTCTCACGATGTAATTCTTCACCTTTTAAGAGTCCTTATTATTATTATATTACTAGCTTTTGTTCGCATGGACAAGACTGAATAGATGCCAAGTGCCAACTAATGCGTTTTAATATCAAATATTTGTCTTTGAGTCATAGTAGCCGGTCAGTCCACCAGGATCTTCTGTAGGTCATCATTAAATACTAATCACCGACAAAATTAGATACTAGAATATGCTAAGTTGCATATAAATACTTTTAAGTACCCATTGAGTCACTACAAATTATAGAGACTTCCGCAGCATCGTCTGCAAATATTCAAATCCTGAACAAAAAAAGTACGGTTGACCGTGCCATGCCTTATACGTTTATACGCAAAAAGCGACCATGAAATTTAAGTTAGCACTGCAATCTTAACGCGAAAGAACTTCCTACTAATATTATAAATGTGAAAGTCTGTGAGGATGGATGGATGGATCTTTGTTACTCTTTCACGCGAAAACTACTGAACGGATTTCGATGAAATTTTCTATTGTTGTAGTTTAGACTCTGGATTATAACATAGGCTACTCTTTATCCCGAAATAGTACAGTGTTCCTTTGGGATACTGTATTTACGCGGGCGGAGCCGCGGGCAACAGCTAGTTAGTAAGTAAAATAACTATTAAAATAGCAAGTCTACTCATTAAAGGTCATGCGAGAGAATCAAACCCGCACCTTTATATAGCTCCATTACAAAATAATAATCACCCATTGTAAACTACTTGTAAACAACAGGCAATGAAATGTAAATTGAAATATTCTTGTGTGTGAGCCAACCTTTTTGTTAATAAAATGGACTAGAAAACAAGCGAGCGGATTGCCTGATGGTAAGCAATCACCGCTGCCTACGGACACTAGCAACTCTTGTGACTCCTCTGGTGTTGAGCATTTGCGTTCCTGGTCCTTAAAATCCTTAGGCCTCCGGTAACCTCACTCACTCGCAAGCCGGTTTTCTGGGGGCCGTGGTATTTATCCGGTGGAGCTGGCCTATTCGTACCGAAGCATTGCTTTTACTTTAAATTGAAATGTAAAGCAATGAAATCTTAAAATTCGAATTTTAAACTATACAGCCCTAAAATATAAACTACATGGAAGTTTTTGGATAAGTTTTATGGTTAAATATTGATTAGGGAAAAAATAGCAAGAGTCTTAAGATGCACGTACCAAACGCGCGCTCACCGCGAGGACAATGAAATAAGGATTACACCGAGGAATCGAACAGACTAAGCTGAATTTTTGTACAAACTTTTATTTTAGCATTACGAATGTTGTCTCAAAAGCCACACATGCTAACGTGTAAGATACCTAAGATATTCAAGGTCAAACGGCGCAAAAATCAGTGTTTTAAGAGTATCTCATTTTCTTCGCCTCCTAGTGTCTTAGCGTGTCCATTATAATTAGTTGTAGGAAATTAAATTCTCTACAAACATTACATAAAACTTTTTCTTATAAGTGGAACCGTTTTTGAGATAAAGAACGCAGAGTGTGATAGTGGGGTACGCTCAGTCGTCATACATACTCTGAGTGCTAAGTGTGAGTTTTTCTTTTCGCATTCGACCGTGAGCGCGTTTGGCGTTTACTGGGAATTTGTTTGTGATTTGTACAGCGCCACCTAGTTGCAAACGCGGCAACTAGGTCAAATCACATACAAATTCCTAGTAAACGACAAACGCGCTCACGATCAAATGCGAAAAGAAACACCCACACTTAGCACTGAACAAAATATAATACGGTTACTGTGGTACGGTAGCTGACTGAGCTCACTGTGGTCGGCCCACCTTGTTTTTTGGCCCATTCTCTACTCGCATAATGCACCTTATCGTAATTTAAAAGTTTTCTGTTGCAAAATTCTTGTACATTTTAAACGTTTCGAGCATTCGTGTAAATTATCTTAGAGTTCTAGCGCAGTTCTAGGAGATAAATATAGAACATTTCTAACAATTTGCGGTTCTCAAAAGTCGTAATAGCTACATTTTACACGACCGTACAATTACTTCTAGGAACGGACCGTTCCTAGTCCCAGGTATTTAAATAGCCTAGAAATATTTCCTGGGGCGTAGGTTTTTTAGCTGAGCTAGTTAGTGGCTAATAGTGGGTTAATTAACAGTATTATTATTTACTTTTCTTCATCATCTATTTTATAAAAAAACTGCTGCTTTTTGTCTGGTTGACCACACCGTGGGAGAGCTATGCTCCAGCACGAATGAGCCAGCTCGACCCATGCAAAACCAAATCTGTGAGCGTGCCATCATACGATCAGTCTGCTCGTTGACCTGTCTTATTCGGCCAAACACCGCGCCATGATGGATTTTAGCTGGAGTGGTGTTTAAATCGCCTCGATTGGGAGAATAACACTGGGTATTTTTTTTAAGCTGGGACTATATAATCCGGAATCCGGCGGGCTCGGTAAAATTCAGAGCACTGAAAACAGAACTCTACGCTAATACAATACAGTTGAAAATCGAAGTATCGAGGGTAGATCTGAAATATATGATATTGACATTTGACTCGATACTTGTGTGTTCGATTTTCAGCTCTATTGTATTAATGCAGAGTTCTATTTTCGGTGCTCTGTATTTTCCTGGTCCCGCCGGATTCCGGACAATATAGTCCCAGCCTTAAAACTAGGATGACTAGTCTAGTACTAGTAGTTTTTTTGATATTTGGATTTAATTATACCAGTTTAAAAGGCATTATTTTTATGTCACTAAGCTTTAGCGGCTGTTCTAACACTATTGAAATTGTGAAACTGTCGTATCAGCATTCAAGAGACGCATGTATTAAAGTTTTATTTGGCTGTAAACTCCAATTGTAAAATTTACGACGTCGAACCCACTATATGCTGGAATTGCTTTAGATTACATTATAAGCGTCAGTTCACACCGAGATATATTTAAGATAAAAATTCAAAATTGAACTTTAATTACTACACGAAAAGATACATGTTTCATATGACATAAGTCATACACTGCAATATAACATTCGACATCTTACAATTAAACGTGTTACTTCTTGTGTAATGAATAAAGTTGAATTTTGAATAGCTGGGATCTTGTTGTAAAGTCGTAGGGGCCCCATACACTGGTTTTCCTTCAGTTCGGCCTGAACGGATGCAAAATCATATCGCCTGTGTGCAATTTCGAGATCGCATCAGTCGGCCGTATGGACTGAAGAGATTGTCCTTGATCCAGTGTTGCCAACCCTGTTTTTTCGAAACTAGTAAACTCGCGTCGTTTTCTACTAAAAACTACTAAAAGAGTATCGATAACTATAAAAAAGCTACTAAACTTAGGAATCCCTAAAAGTTTTTTTAGGGATTTTGTTTCAGTTTTAATATTTAACCGTTAAATTAAAAAAATATAGTAGGAAATATTATGTATATTGTAATTAAATCGGTAGTTTTAAGCGACTTACGGATGCGTGCTACTATGTGCTATTATGATAAGGTGCCATGATAGCACATAGACGCAGGCCATTTTGTATATTATGTTTACAATCTAGCTATTTTCTACAAAACCACTACTAGCAACTAAATTCCTACTAATGAATAAAATACAAAATTTAGTAGTAATACTTTGTAAACAACTAAGTTGGCAACATTAATTCTGACCTGTACCGATGGACTGAACGGCAATAAAATTGGACTGAACGGTAATAAAATTCGATTTTAAACCCGGTCAAGTGCGAGTCGGCAAGAGGGGTTCCGTTCAAAACGGAAAAAATCACGTTTGTTGTATGTGAGCCACAAATTTTTATTTTATATTTATCTGTTTTTAGTATTTGTTGTTATAACGGCAATAGAAATAGCTACACCATACATTTTAGAAAATTTCAACTATCGAGCTATCACGGTATAAGAAGGTTGGAAGGAAAGAAAGAAAGGAAAAAAAATAAAGGAAGGAAGGAAAAGGAAGGGAGGAGGAGAAGGAAGGGAGTCTGAAATTTTTGTTTGACATCATATTATACATTTGAAAGAACATACTGAGAATCTACAGTTAAGATTCCAGTTTTCATAAACTTATCTCTTAGGGCCACTTGCGCAGATCTGGGTTCAAGTTAACCCTGGATTAAAATATCATGCCTCCTCTTTCATAAATACAAAGAACGAGAGAGATAACATGATATTTAACCCAGGGTTAACTTAAGCCTAGATCTGCGCAAGTGGCCCTTAATGAATTATATAGTTTAACATTAATTAATTTCCTCGGCTTTAAATTTTAATTTCAACATAGACGTACCTACCTAACACAGCTCAAAGTATCTCTAAAACAAATAAATGATTAACTTTCTTAGATAATATCTTAGAAAACCGTTTGTTTAACAAGCTGACATAGTGCTGAACAAATATGCGCCCACGCCGAAATTCTGTTGGTGTAATATTTCATATGTGCGTGTTAACTATACTTTTTATTTGAGTCCGCGCGTACACACGTATCATATATTATCTGTATTACGTTAACACAAGTGAATATTGTGTTGTATTACAGTTTGCAGTTTGCTCCTGCTGCAGGCATGTCGAGGCAAAACTGAAAATCTGCTAAACATTTCATTTCCTCCGTCCAATTCGAAATGAAATAATGTAATTAAAATATAAATATAGCAATTGGAAGCGCGTTGCAAATAGCATCATGTGTGAGTCAATCAGCAACATTGTTGCTGAGGTACTGATGTAGATAACATACAAACATTCACTCACATCGCATGCCTTAAAGATGGACATCATTATTTCCACATTTGTATTTTACACAATCTGACAGTCAGACGTCCTGTCTATTCAAATCGAAATTGAATCATTAAAAATATCTATCCTACAATAATAATTAGAAGTTAAAAACTATAACCAGACTACGCAAAATATATTGCCTACTAGATGATGCCCGTGACTTCGTGCGCGATCGAAGATCGAAGAAAACCCGGGGAACCGTACATTTTGCCGCCATAAAGTAGCCTATGTCCTTCTCCGTGGACCAATTTATATGTGTGCCAAATTTAATGATTCATGATGGTCGGTTAAGTAGCTTTTACGTGAAAGCGTAACAACCAAAAGGTGTTACCCGGGCCATTAACACGAGTCTATTGACCTATTGACACTTCATTCATTAAAATCAGATCAATAGTTTCAGTAGGCGCAACGAAGGAACAAACATTCATACATAAATGGCCAAAATCATTACCCTTCTTCTGGCGTCGCCGTAGTCGGGTAAAGATACATTAAATGCAACGGATAAGGGAAAATTATTTGAGCCTTTAACGAAAATTAAGTTGTGAGTATGTTGACAAATGCTTAACTTGTGAGAAATGTGAGAGTCATGCTTCATCACAAATAGGCCGGCTAGACCGGATAAATACCACGGCCTAACAGGAAACCGGCGTGAAATAACGCTTGCGTTGTGTGTCGCCGTGTGAGTGAGGCTATCGGAGGCCCAAGGCAGATTGGGGATCTGAAGGGCACTAAAACAATTGCCCACGGAGGCGTCGGCACAAAGTCCTTAAAAAGGATAATATTGTAATTTGTAGCGTATTCGAATCCTAACCTACATTTAAGTGTTTAATTACGATTTTCTGTAATTAAATAAATGTAAACGGGCTTCGTGACACCTGCCTTAATGGGCTGATTAAAGTAATTATAAGCTAATTATACTCGTTATACAGATAATATGTATCTGCTACATGGAACGTCAAGGTTGAATGAAGATGGTTTCGTCACTTTTTAAATATAAAATAATAATACTTGCAATTAAAATTATAAGTGTGTATTGCATCGATTTCTCAAGTGAAAACCTATATAAATAAAGTTTTCGTAGTGCTACAAGGAAGCCTTAGGCTACGTTGCCACGAGCGCTTTTTGGAGGTCGTGACAGAAAAACGGCACTGTAAATAGAACTGTGCGCTAATTCAATACGGCTGAAAATCGTGTAGAGTTGTCAAATCTGACATTTGGCATTTAAGCCTTAGATAATATATAGCTTTAGATTATAAGCGCAGAGTTCTATTTACAGTGCAGTTTTTTATATCGCGACCACAAAAAACTCTCGTGGGTACGAGGGCTTGGGCCGCAGCTTCGGATTCCGCGCCGGCGCGCACAGAGGACACTCCTGTCAAGCGTGTTACGGGTGAAATTAAAAATAAAAGAGAAATTTCCCGTGACAATATATATTTAAAAAAAAAGTAAGGGTAGTAGGCAGAAGGCCGTACGTATCTGGTTTAACTTCTTGGGTATCTGTGGGTATCGAAGGGGCTTTAAACCACGTGGGAACTTAGCTGAGACCAGGAGCACGTGGTGAGGGCGAACTGGGGCTGCAACTTCTGGTAGCGTCTCTCTGTCACCGCTACGTCCGATCGTCGTCGATAGATCGTCCAAGGGGGCGGTGCAGCCTGATTCCAAATCCAGCAATCCAGTCCGGAATATCTAGCGGCCTCAGAAATCCGATTGTGGGAAAGTAGCCAATAGTCCCTGTAAAGGATACCTTTATCCCGGTACATAGGTCCCGTGGACACGGGGTTAAAATATAATTATTATAAGAACTACATCTTGAGTCTATAGAAAATTTTATTGAAAAAAGGACACGTCATTCGAAGAAGTGCCATATATACCCTCCTCCGTCTACTTTTTTAAACTTTTGACAACTATGAAGCTAAAGCGTAAAGAGAAAAAGTCCACAAATCAATATAAAGTATATTATAATAATCAATATATTATGTAATATAATAATGCAAATCTACTGTATTTTTATTATTATTCCAAAATTAAATTAATATTTTTTAAGATTAAAGACGGAAGTAAAATCGATCTATGAATCAAATATTAAAGCAAAGCTAACGCCGTTTTAGTAAGGACGTGCGCCGATAGATAGCGCTAAAGCCTCTAAATGACAAATAATTAAGCATACAAATCATAGATTACGTCACATTTCACGGAAAGGAAATGTAACAATGTTACAAGCGGTGACTATGGCGTTCGCCAGCGCGTCGCCGCTGCCAAAGGATATATGTATGTATGGATTTTATGCCACAGCATTGGCAGTGAAACGCCGCAGCTCCTGCACATATCATAAAAATCCGCGGGCGCTGCAGCAGAGCAGCACAACGCATGTGCAGTGTACTGATGTCATATGAAACGTGTAAGTACCTTATTGTGTAGTGAACAAAGTTCAATTTTGAATAGCTATCTTTAGAATGCTATTCAATATTGAAAGAATCTAAAGCCGCACGATTTCTACCGCTCGCCGAAAATCGACCGTCTAAACTCTATTAGACTAGGTCGCAACGCAATTATGCCAAAAAAATGACAAGCGGATTTCGCCGCACGGCGAAAATTGACCCATGTTAATCTAGTTTAGGGGCGCTAAAAGTTGCCTAGTTTGTAGGCAGGCAGTTCAATTTGAAAAAATATTGTGGTTTAAAATCCAAACTAAACCTTTGTATCCAGCACCTATCTAACTGCAGAAATTATAATTGCAAATGAGTTTACGGGCCATGAGCAGTTTAATCGTCTTGTTTACAAGGGCGGGGCTTGAGGAATACTACGGTTAAACACTGGGCGTGGTTGCTTAACTCTAAGAGTTAATTTAAACTTAAATCTTACGTTACTTAAGTACCTTTTTTTAATGAAAATTGTTATTTATTCAAAATAATCAAATAATTAAATTCTATTAATGACCGCGCGGCCGATATATATATATATATATATATATATATATATATATATATATATATATATATATATATATGTATCGATTTTTTTATACCGTCCTTATTGTAGCCTGATGTTTAGTTAAATATTATTTCATTCGGATAAAAATACATTATACTAAATCCATATTCCATACTAAATCATACCAAAATAGTCAATAGAACATTATGGAAACAATAATAGCCAATTAGATAGCGCAGGAGTTTTAATATCTATCATTTCTCACGAACAGTTAGCGGTTACGTAAGAATTTACTGTAATACTCGTAAAATATGATCGAATCTCAATTCATAAACATAAGTCCAGTTTATACGACGTGATTATTCTGGCCAGTAGTGGCAAACCATTTTAAGGAATTAAAAAAATATTTTTTTAAATATATTACCTATCAAAATATTATGTTCAGTGTGATTTTTTTTCTAAATTATTTACAGATGTTATGCTGGCGTTCAATATAATTATAAGTAGTTAACAGTTTTATTTTATTTTATTTATTATACTTTAAGCACACAATATGGTACAAAGGCGGGCTTAATGCCTTGTGGCATTTTCTACCAGCCAACCTATAGGTGATGCAGAGACAGTGTGAGGTAGATGCATAGTATTAAAAGGAAACATAGACTTAGACATTTTGTGTATATATACAATATATAATAATAATAAATACTACCATATAAATACTAATATATAACTCTTTATTTAAAATTAACCTACTAAATATTTTAAATATGTCAACCTAATAATATATAACATAATAAGATATCTAAATAATTTACTTATTTATTCTAGTCTATTTCTAGTCTGCCAATGATTTTAAGTATAGTTCACGAACTCTGCGTTTGAATAATTTTTTTGTCTCAGACATCCTAACGTCTTGGGGTAGTGAATTCCAAAGGAGGATAGACTGAATATGGAAGGATGAATGGACAAGGGAGGAGCTATGAGAAGGACAAAGAAGGAGCAAATTATTTGTAGAACGAAGATTTCTATCATGCCTACTGCACAGATATTTAAAGTGAGGAGTTAGGTAGTGAGGAGCAGATGGGGAGTGAAGAAGGGAATAGAGTGTACACAGAGCCCGTAGAGAACGACGTTGTCGTATTGGCAGCCAATGAAGCTTAGAGCGGAAGGAGGAGATGTGGTCGTACTTACGGAGGCCAAAAACAAATCTTATACAATTATTAAGGAGCCGGTCGAGTTTGTTGAGTAGGTCTGCATTAAGGTCGAAGTAGCAAATATCACAATAATCCAGTATTGGGAATATAAGGGCTTGAACAAGCATAGTTTTTATATTGGAAGGCAAGAAATTTTTCAGACGGTAGAGAGATCGCAAGCAACTGGTAACACTATTACCAACATTAGCGATTTGGGTACGCCAGTCAAGATTAGCATCAATATATAAACCGAGATCCTTAACACACGAGCTGAGAGGAATAATGTTGCCGTTATAGATAATAGGCGGAAGACTTCCTGTGTCAACTCTACTCAATAGTCTTGGACTTCCTAATAAAATCGCCTGACACTTATTGACATTCACTGACAGTCCAAACTCAGTGGACCAAGTGTGAATAGGGTTTAGATCTCGGTTTATATCATCGATGGCAGTGGACAGATGTTCAACCCCTTCTTGACAGTACACCTGCAAGTCATCAGCATACAGATGATACGAAGTACGAAGAACATAGGATATTAAATTTATAAATATGGAAAATAAAAGAGGAGAGAGTAAGCCGCCTTGAGGAACCCCAGCTTCGAGAACCCGCCAATTAGAAAAATACTGGTCAACGCGTACACGCTGCTGACGGCCCCGAAGATAAGAAGAGAACCAGTTCAACGCTTCAGGCGAGATCATAAGATGGGAGAGGATGGCCAGGAGAATATCGTGGTTGACATTGTTAAAGGCGTTTGAAAAGTCAATTAGCACTAAAATAGTGACTTTCGAATCCTCCATGCCTGCCCTTATATCACTAGTAATTTTTAATAGAGCCAAAGTGGTACTGTGTCCAGGTCTGAATCCAGATTGTAGTGGAGAGAGAAAGTTGTGTTTGAACACAAACCGAGACAACTGCCTGTGAACACACGCCTCGATCACTTTGGAGAGGAACGGGAGAATGGAAATCGGTCGAAAGTGTGAGGGTTGCACAGGAATTTGTACCTTTGGTAAAGGGCGGACGTAGGCCTTACGCCATAAATCGGGAAAAGTAGAAGACTCAAAGGAGAAATTTATAATGTGGGTAATGGCTGGCAAGAGATGTTCAAGGATGGGAATGATCATTTGGCGGCTGATTTCATCACAGCCCACGGCTTTCGAACTAAGAGAGCTAATGATTGTATTGATCTCGCCTGCAGTAACTGGTGTAAACTGAAAATATTCTATAATCTCTTGTGGTAATCCGTTTAAATAGCTAATTGTTTGAGATTTAGTATGCACGTCTATGGTTATGGAAGTAGAGAAATGGATATTAATGTCATCCAAGCTAATCGTACACGGAAACTCCACATGACGCGATTTACCTATACCAATGGTTTTAAGGAATTTCCATAAGGTAGCAGATGAAGAAGAGTTATTAACTATATTATGAAAAATGTGTCGGCGTTTAGCATTCCGTATCATCTGATTGCACCTATTTCTTGCTTTCTTAAAATTGACCCAATTAGTATCGCATCTTTCTCTAGTTTTAGTGTTATAAGCCAATGGAATTGTTTTCTTTTCTGGATCTTCCTGGATTTATTCATGTCTGGCAGATTCTTTTAAAAACTTAGTACTAGTTGCATATTATAAGTCGCTTAGTTGTTAAATAATTCTATCAATATTCACTATAATGACTAACTGAAATAGATTAACCGTTTTGTGTAACTTTTATAAATATTTGCTACTTAGCCGTTTACCCATCGAGTTGCCCAAAAACGCGAAACTAAGTTCCCATTCCACATAACTTCTTTAAACGCGCTTAACGCTAAACCCCGATTTGATTTCTGTCTCTAAAATCTCAACCAATGTTAGAACGGGACAGACAAATCGAAAATCATAGCTCAGCGATAAACGTCGATTTAATACATTTACACAATAATACATTCCACCAAACTTCTTTAAATGCGCTTAACGGTAAACTATTTACGTGCAGCGTTATATTTTATACGTGCTGCGGGCTGGCTAGCTGCTAAATGCCGAGCTGGGGTAAATTTTTGGCATCACGCAACATATAGGCTTTATGGTGTATATGTAATTTAGATTATTCTTGTATTTGTTCTGTTTATGTGTTGTGTGATGAATAAAATATTATTCTTCTTCTTCTTTTTCATCCTCCCGTCTCATTCCGTGATGTAAAAAAACTGTCAGATACCGTACTTTATACTGGCCATATTTGTGTCAGCGACTAACGCAGACATCGCTACTGTGAAAGTAATATACAACATTAATGTGCCTGAGGTACGCACTTCACACATGCACGTCATAACTTTGCCATTGTTGGGCAGATGTCGTCAACCTTTGGTGAGTAACTAAAGTGTTTTTTAAAGAATCATTATGCCTCAATTTCACCAAAACGTATTAATGCTGAGATACGGTTTCGATCTGACTGTCCTGTTCTAACATTGAATGATAGAGAGAGATTGAACCGGATTCAATCTCTCTCTAGCAGCTAGCCAGCCGGCAGCACGTATAAAATATAACGCTGCACGTAAATAGTGAAAGTGGAAGAAGGTAGATGGTAGTACAGGACAGGAAAGAATAGAAAAGATCAGAGGAGGCCTTAGCCAAGAGGCAGACAGATGAGGACGAAGATTAAATGTTGAGTAATTAACTTAACCCTTATTAACATAAATATCAATCATATATATATATCAATTAATATAAAAACAAAGAACACTGAATTATAATTAATAAAAATGTAATTTAAATTGAATACAAATGAGAAACGATATTGTAATCTTAACTTAAGTTGAAATGTATATATTAAATATTTTTTTTTACTTATTTGAATAAATTTGGCTTTAAATTAAATCTGATAGTTTTGAAATTGGAAATGCCTTTCGTTCGCTCCAGTATAGGGCGCGATTTCACGAAAAGGTGCGATCTTATATCTCAGAGAGTTGTTAAGATATGATATTCAAAAAAGACTCAAAAGACGCGTGTTTCATGAATACGCGTTTTTTCGCGTACCGCGCGTACTTTTTGGACCTTACAGCTCTCATGGAGCTGTAAGGTCCAAGTATATAAGGTATGAATTTTTGCTTAAAATCGGAAATGGCGTTTTCCCTACAATAAATGGTAAAATTACTAATCCGCAAAAATTGGCAACAGTGGTGACATCACTTACAGAACTCACTAACGCAGTCTACCCTGATGTCACCAATCTCATGACAAAGCCCATAGAAAAGTTATGTGAGCATGCCATTTTGACTCCCAAAAATGAAAACGCAGCCACAAACTTTGACTCATGTCATTTGCAGCAGATGAAGTACAATATAAGTCAGCGGATTCAGTTGTACAAACTGATGATGCAGTAAACTATCCTGTGGAGTGCCTTAATACTCTCAACCCACCAGGTCTTTCACCACATAATCTCCGTTTAAATATTGGAGCACCAGTTATGTTATTAAGAAATATTAAGCCGCCAATATTGTGCAATAGGACCAGACTCCAGATAAAAGTTCTCCATCGCAACATTGTCGAGGCTACTGTACTCACTAAATGTGCTCAAGTGGAAACTATTCATACCTAAGATGCCATTGATCCCATCAGAGTAGAGTATCCAATTGTATTTAAAAGACTGCAGTTTTCCCTAAACGTATGCTTCACCATGACCATCAATAAAGCTCAGGGGCAGTCATTGAAAGTAGTTGGGATTAGACCTAAGAGAGAACTGCTTCTCACACTGATAGTTCTATGTTGCGTGTTCCAGAGTAAGTTTGGATAGCCGTCTGGTGATCCTTGCTCCGCAAGGCAATACAGTTAAAGTTGTGCTTCAATTGCATTATAAACTCTAATAATAAAATAATCTTACACCATTTACCATTTAATTTAATTTATTTTTAGCATTATTAAAGTCTCCTTCTAAAAATAATAGGAAATTATAAAAAAAATCTCATTTAACGTTGTAGTTTTATTTTGTAACCTTTTCCTTATCCCGACTCTCTCGTCGCTCAGCGATAATATTTTTTCGAATTCCGTAGATTCATTTCCAATGTGCTCGATAGTCGTGTGGAGGCACGAAATCTGTAAATTTCTTCATGGAATGAGTTTCGCAAATGTGCCAAATTAAGATTAACATGAAAATAAAACCAAATGAAATGAAACTTAATAAGCTTTTCTCGGAATGCCAAGAGAAAAAGAAACCACAGACCGAAGCCTGGAGACCCATCTCCAGTCTCCATTATCCTGTCTCCACGGTTAAAAGTAATGGAATATAATATTATAAGTATTTAATCTTATACAATCGCAATAACTGCCGACAAACTGTAAAGATGTTTATTTGCCAATAAAGAATTTATTATTATTAACTTTATAAGCTTTGAATTTTAAAAACCAAACTTTTCACATGTCTTTCTGCTCACACAGAACTTAGAACTGGTTTATAAGCTTCTTCGGATCGGATCTCCTTAATAAATTGTTTATTAAAGACCTCGTCATAGTCTGCTCATAAATACCTAAAACAAAATACCAAACATTGACATAAAACTACAGTTGGATCAATTTGTTAGGTTCAACAAACTTGCACGTTCGCATTCTGGTCGCGTGGGACAAAATAATAGGCTGCGAACACACTGTACAATAGTCTATAAATATTTTAAAAAAAACCAAGTGCCAGTTCGACTCGCGAATTAAGGGTTCCGTATCATTACAGTAGCGTCTACCTGTTGCCGTTATAATTGTCGAGCAAAAAACGCCAAAAAGTCATGTCTGTTGTATTGGTGCCCCGCTTAAATTATTATATTTCTGTTATAGCGGCTACAAAAATACATCATCTAGTAAAAATTTCAACTGTCTAACTATCACGACTCATGAGATACAGCCTGATGACAGACAGATGTGAAAGTAGAGTCTTAATAAAAGGGTCCCGTTTTTGCCCTTTGGACACGGAACCCTAAAAAAGATAATCTATAAACTTTAAATTCTGTAGACAAATACATTTGTATGCTGAAGAAAAGGTGACGCGCTTCTGGTTTTGAATACGCTATGATATAATAACCTAACTATAATTTGTATTTAAAAGGCATACCGCTACTTACTGATCTATTGCAGCCCAAGCTTGTGAACACATTGCTTTGACTGCTGCTCAGATTTATAAAATTACATTTAGGAGACTATCCGTAGCTACAACTTAACTGACTTACTGAAATTTACTAATAATTTCTAAAATCAGTAATATAATATCCATGGACGGTTTACACCACGTCAGCCTGGCCCCGTGCCAAGTTCTCGAAGAACTTGTGTTACCCAGACAACGGGAAATCAATCCTTTTATTCTATACATATATTTACGATTTTTAATTACATTATAAACATATTTAATACACATCCCTGACCTAGGAATATAGAAAACTTTTGTTTCCACGGAAGGATTAGAAACCGCGACCTCCGGCTTGAGCGCCGACGCGATAACCACTGAGCCACAGAGGACATGGTTGTAGTCATTTTCCTTAATGACTGAGGATTTTGCAGAAGTCCACCTCGCTAGCCTACTGGGGATTTAAATAAAAACTATGGGTCCCCCTGTGAAATTGACCATAATTCATATTTTGAAATTTTAAGTTTCAACTCTTTTATGATTCTTTTGCCTCCTAGATATAGGATACGCGAAAAAAATATACGTAAAGTCTATGGAATGTGAAAGAAAAATTGTGTAACTTTATTTTTATTAAAGCAACATTATTTAAAAAAAACGTGCTATTTTGTGTTTCCCGCCAAAACTCCCTAGGAACTTTCAGTAAAGCTTCTACCACTATACTGAATCGACTGACATGACTCATGGACTGTACTGACTATATATTTGGACTTTGACTAGACCTTAGACTTGACGATATAGGAATACGGTGTTGAAAATTGAAACGAAAGTTCTATTTCCCGCCTTTTTAACTTGACACTGGCAAATGGTTATAAGCCGTTGCCATATATAAATATAATTAAAAATACCGGCTGTCTGTAAAGTCGGTTTACTGACGATAGTTGAACGTGACAACGTCAACAACAACACGAACAATAATAATAATAATAATGAGGTAAAGGCAATGCGAGGTAACGCTGGTACTTGGGTACTTGGTAACGGTACTTGGTAACGATAACGGGTAACAGGTAACGCATGAGTCATGTTTTTTCGTGCGTGCAGCCGGCTACATAGATTTATAAGACGTTATGACGTCAGAATATTTACTTTCTGCACCCCTTTCTCTACTCATAGTAACGTAGTTTGACGACCTCTGTGCTCAGTGGGTAGCGCTTTGGCGCTCAAGCCGGAGGTCGCAGTTCCTTCCGAGGAAACAATGGATTGATATATTTATACGTAATAAATATATTAAATACGTGTATAATATAATAAAAATCTTAAATAAGTAGTATGAAAGTGTTAAATATATTATGTCCGTTGTCTGGTACTAGTAACACAAGTTCTTCGAAAACTTACCGCGGGACCAGATTGACGTGGTGTGAAAGCGTCCGTAGATATAATCATTGTAAAGTTTTTTCTTCGCGTATTAATGTGTGTGATTGAATGTAGCTAATACCTACATATTATTCATATTTTCCAAAATTGGGATAGGACCATTAGGACCACCGAGACCCATAGGGTTAGGCCATAAAGCCCACTTCTCGCACACGCGGGAACCCTCGCGGGAACTCTCATCTGTACCGAAGAACCAAGTCGCCGTTAAATAATATTTGCTTTTCATTTTGCCGCACAATATGTTCATTTTTGTTTTACGATGTCGTATAGTTAAACGCGTATTGAGTTAACTTTGAAACGGTTAAATATAGCTTTAGTTAAAAACACATAACCGAGACAATATGGTGTTTCCGTCTGTAGTTATGACTGTGTTTTACTCAACGTTTATTGAAATAAGTAGGTAATAGGGAAAACTTGTTAATAGGTAAAGTGATAATATAGTTGCGAATATAAAAGGAGTTGGTTTTAACTTTTGCCCGACTACGGCGAAGCCAAAAGGAAGGGTAATGATTTTGGCAGTATATGTTTGTATTTTTGTATCTTTGTTCCACCGTAGCACCTAAGCTACTGATCCAATTTCAATAAATTAGGTGTCAATAGATTCTTAATAATAGCCCGGGTAGCATAGGCTGTATAATTTACGCAGTCGGGTTATAGTTTTTATAAAAACTTGTATTTATTTAATGTTTGGTTTAAACAATCAATACACTTATACACTTTAATAATTATAACAATCAATTAATCATCTAATAAAATCGAGTATTAATAATAATATTAACAGACGATTTGTAATAGTTATGAGAATATTACGAGGAACAAAATGTTTGTGCGATCTGAGTGTGCATATGCAAAGCAAAATACTTCAATGCAAATTTTAATGAAAATTAATATTCAAACTACAAACTTATTTTAAATTTTTAAAGTAGGTACTGTGGATTATAATAGTACTCCATTAATACATAATTTTAGTTATGGCTTCATTTTTGTATTTTTTGGAATTTATTAAAATTTTTAACCCAATGGAAACGACGTGTCTGACGTTACAAAACGTTTCCTGCCGATCGAACGTATGCACTACATTATTTATATTGTGTACGCACTATGTAGTCGCCGCTTAAGTCAACAATCACTACATAAATAAACAGCCTCGTAGTCGGAATGGCCAACGATTCGAAACAATAAGCCATAAGATATACCGCCTATCTCCAGCTACTGCTAAAATTTCTATACATTCCTTTCATTGACTTAATATATTATTATATTGAATGGCGTAAGAACAGGCCGTGCTTCACCGCTGAAATGCCTCCAACGCGAGTGCCCCTGGGGTTAACGCAAATTGTCGTTGTTCCTCGAGCCTCGAACACGCTACGCGCAACATTACAAGACAAAATGTCAGTTTGTCAATAAAGGGTTTCAGCAAAATGTTCCTGGAGACCTGTCCTTGCGTTCGAAGTCATTGATTCTTTCAGTTATCGTTCGTTCATTCGAGATTTACTACTTTGATACTGGGAGTCAAAGGCTTACGTCTAGATTACACAGGAATTAGGATTCAAGAAAGAACCTTTTTTTCCTTAGCATTGCCATGAATTGGTAGAATTCCTAAAACTTTTACAGTTGGGCCTAGATTATGCAGTCATTCAAACGCAGGTTTTGCTTCAAGTTCTACAGACACTTAAAGCCTTTTTAGTGACCACCTCATGCTCCATGAATGACGTTTGAATGAGAATATTGAAAATATATCATTAATTATTATTATCCTTCCTATTCAAGGTAGGAAGGATAATATTAATAAATAAATAATTCTTTATTTCAGACTAGTTTTGCCCATGGCTTTGTTAGTAACAATAATCAGCTTAAACCTATGTTAGTGACCATTATTGTGTGCACCTCGTGTTTAATGAGGTCAATGTTAGACAGTGGGACGAATGCTTTCGCACATGATTTACTTTCGCCCGTTGTATCTTGTATATCTTATAAATTGTAGGTAAACATATAAATTCGGAATGCACAACAATATATTGCGCACATGTTCGTCAAATTATATTAGGAGGCCACGTATATGCGCCACGCTAGAATTTAGACATAACCTAGTTTGAACAGAGTAAAGAGTTTATCTAATGACAGTTGACATTTGTCAAGTTCTATTCTTTGTTTTTTTTTTAATGAATTGCATATTGCTGAAATTTATTGTTTTATTGCTAATATTTAAATTAATTTAAAATGTTTGGCTTAGCTAGATTAATTATAAGTTTACTCACCTGCATACTTATGATTTGCACACGCCATTCTGATGGCAGAATGTAAGATATTTTTAACATTGTAATTTTGTAAGACCTCATGTATACCTTTCATTTCATTCTTGCAATAAATGATTTGAATTTGAAAGTAAACATATTTAAATTTTATTTTATTACTCCAATGCCTATCTCCACCCAATGCATTTGAATGGGACAGTCCGCTCTAGAGGCACTAATCCTCAGAATGCTGTTGTAACTGTCTCGCAGTATCTGCAGTAGTGATGCTGCTTTTTTGCGCATAATTGCACGAAAGCCGTCAACGCGAGATTCGGCGAACATTTTAGACGCGCTGCAGCGCCACGGTAGTCCCAGGCCCAGCAGCATTCTGAAAACATTGTTGTATTGGACGCGCAGGACGCTGTAGGTTCGGCGCAATTGTGTCACCTACAGGCCACACGAGTAAAACGACTGACAGGACGCTTTGAAGAGTGTCACTTTAACGTCTGTGGTACATCGAGAGCAAAATTATAATATGTCCTCGTGGCGTTTGTGTGTGCCGGCCACTATTTATAATCACTACGAATCCATTTAAAGATGGCCGCCATACTAAGGTTTTTATCTTATCAGTTTAAAAGCTATAACCTCGGAGCGTGAAAAATATTAAAATTACGTATCGTTAATAACAGCCTAGCCTGTTTAGTTCCATGTAATTTTGTGGGCTGAGGCCTATGTAATTAAAATGACTATGGTGTCAAAGTGCCGCGGGCGATCCCCAAACCGTATTTTGTACAAATTAGTACTTTTGGGTTTGGTTTTGATGCGTTCGTTTTATCGAAGGAGGCGTTTTATCGACGCGACGCGACGCGGAACTGCATTTTTAAGATAGCTATTCAAAGTTGAACTTTATTCACAACACAAAACAAAAAGATACACGTTACATTGCAAGAGCGGCGCCTTTGACATTCGAACTCTTGCAATGAAACGTGTATCTTCTTGTGTAGTGACTAGTGAATAAAGTTAAATTTTGTATAGACCGCATTATTCCCAGACTACCTTAAAAATACAGCGTCACGTCGCGTCGCGTCTCGTCGCAGGGTAAAGTGACCTTTAAAGTCTTTTTCTTACCAAGCATAGACCAGGGGGTCTATAAAGGCCACTTTAGGTGTTGCATATTATGATTCATATATTTTTTTCATCTCATATTATGTGCGCCATTTTACGTATTTCTATTGAAAACTGTCAAAATTGATGTTTTCTAATATGATGAAATCAGATTAATTATGTAGCCATTAATTTCACGATTTTTGTATGGAAAAAAATGTATGAAACAGCTAAAGTGGCCTTTTAGACCCCCAGGCTATCATCCAAGAAAGCGGAATGAAAATCTCTATATTTTACGGGATTATTTTAAGCTAAAAAGAAAAAAAAGCCGTGTAGTGTGGTGGGACACTGGATAGGAACGTAGTTTCTCATTATAGAAATATTAATTTTAAGTTCTATTCGAGGTATAAAGAAAATAATAAAGACTATACATAAAAATGTTACGTTACGGACGTTTTTTCCGGACTAGGGTACGCCTCCGCATCGCCCCATAAGGAACTTCGTACCAAAAAGAAATAGCAACTGTCAAATTAAAAATTGTACTTTTATGACGTAAGGAAATAACTTTTTTTCACGTCATAACGTAACGGAACACAAAGACAAATGCAAGTGTTGCTTAAACAAACGGCCACTTTTGTTAGTTGTCACAACAGTATAAACAACACGCAGTAACGCATAAAAACGACAATACATCAAAATGTTCGTGTGCTCATAATAATCGAGTAATAACTCGGCACAAAGCCGGGTAATCGATTCAAATCGATTCAAGTGTCAAATTAATCGAGAATATCGTCTTACGATTGCTGAACCGAAAAAACAACGTTTTAACGGAATGAAAAAAAAAACACAAGGTGTAGCCGCACCTGCTTTTTTTACTTGGACCACTATTGTATGGTTATTCACAAATTTATCGCAACAGGTGCCGGACCAGCCTATTTAACGATTGATCAATACGTAGCAATCATGTGTCATAATAATTAAACATATTGTAACAGAAGACGAGACATAATTTTATGTCGACCGATTGTTAGGTTAAAAGGTGCATCATATCTGACGGAAACTACTTGAGGTCTTTAATAAAACATAAACTATCATACTTTACTTGTTATACCTATATGGTATGAGAATATATAAAGAGATATTGAAATATTTACAAACTATAAAAGTAGGTAAGTACTAAAAGAAATAATAACTACTCCAAAACTTAAAATGCTACAAAACAAAGAAATCTCCCAGGTCGTCCCCACCAGGCAGAGTACCTAGAAGGCTCAAAGAAAGGATATAAAGGTATATGATTATAAAGGAATATCATAATATTATTCGCTGATTGCGCGCCACAAATCGGCATGCTTCGGAAACAAAAAAAACGGTTTGTTTTTTGGTTGGGAACTTGGGACGTCTTTGCCCTCAAAATTTAGACGCATTTGCGTCGCTTATATTGCAGAGGATCCCGATTTCGCGATTTAAGTCGTATGATCAAATAGTTCTCCACATAAAGTAAGGTTTAATTACAGAAAAGTTATTTTTAAGTTACAAAGTGCCACACGGCCAACTCACGAATTCCCGGCATCTCAATAAAACTGCGAATCAAACGATAAGGATCGTCATTAACGTTTAAAATCATTAAAATTTAGTTGACATTAAACGTATCTACAATCGGCGTAATTACACTCATAATACACTGGGCTATGAAAACTAGTTATGATAACAAAATCAATTGTACCATAAAAGTAGGTAAGTACTAAAAAAAATAACTACTACAAAACTTAAAATGCTACAAAACAAAGAAATCTCCCAGGTCGTCCCCACCTGGGCTATTGAATCTTATATGTGAACTATGGTTATAGCCTTATTTGAACGCAAATAAATTTTACCCTCAAGAAAAGATAAAAATTGATACAATTGCTTGTTACTAGCTGATTTATCACATAGAGGTTTAAAAATATCCCACCTATTATCATCGTCTACCAAAATATTAGATGAATAAAATTGTATAAAAATCGGTGCAGCTTTATATAATGTAAGAATTCGGGGGATGTCGATACAATATGATTTTTTTTATATTAGGAGATAGACACTAATTTTAAATTTGTCCTCAATATTTTAACGAGGACAAAATATTATCTCTGAAAATCAGAACAGCTTAATCGGTGTAGGATCACAGCCTTGCAGAAAGCTGGCGAAAAATACACTAGATTTGTCTAATATAGAGCTGATATGCATTGAGAGTTCTTCTGTAGGTTCGAAGTTCAAACGTGTAGTATCTTTATTTCAAAATAGATATTGCCCACGACTTCGTGACAGCAAAATGGAATCTCGATCCGAACCTTACATTTTGCGATAAAAGTAGCCTATGTTCTTTCCCGTGGTCTACTGGTTTTAGATGAATTTCATCTAAGTCGGTCCAGTAGTTTCGAAGCCTAGCTTAAACAAACAAATATTTCCTCTTTATAATATTAGTATAGATTTCCACAGCCTTGTAATTTTCTAATAGGCTCGTTATTTCGATAAATCTTCAAATTATAAGTTAGTAACGTCTATTACAGGAGTAAGTACTCATCAGAGCGCAATTACTAGTATCGCACTAATCTGAAGATTAGTTCTATTAGGAAGTAAGGGAAGAGTATAAGGTGAGTGCCTCTTAGTATTTTCTAAGAAATAAGTTGTGAGAGAATAAATATTTAGTACCATTTAACCAGATGTACTTGATAATATATTGTTCCGATATAATAATTCTCCAGTTCCACCTATCGAGTCGTGTAATACGCTCATATCTCATATCCTCCTTACATTGAGGAAAGAACTGTGTCCAGCCCGCTTAGACATGATTTCTTTCTAGGATAGGATAGAGAAATATAGTTCGTAGCCTAATAGGTCATCCAAGGTAGCAAGGTCTTCAAAAGAAGTCAAAATTTCTTGGCAGCCATATTTAATTGTCTACATTTGAGAGATTTGCGATTAAATTTTGATTTTTTTAACACTATAATAAAAGTTTTTAGGGGGCCTATTCACAAATTACGATTCGGTAACTTCACCGCGCGACAACCAATAAACGCTAGCCGGGTTTTGCATTTAGTGCAGGCGACCAATCACCGCGCGGCAAAGTTATCGAATCTTGCCTTGTGAATAGCCCGGCAGAACGGATAGAAACTATTTTCTTGGACCACCATGGTGGAGTCTGGCTGACATTTCTAGGAAGAAACGTTTCTACTCGGAAGTAGACAGTAAATGACTGTCGTGCGAGGTCGTGCTTGATCGTCGATGGAAGAAAATAAATGTTTTCTTCCTTACAATAAGAACTATTTTGCTATGAATGGTATTAATGTCTCTACAATCTGTCATTTTGTCTATTCAACAGTAGAACAGACTCATTTTTAGGCTGGTCATGCTAAGCCTGCCACTATATTATAAATGTGAAAGTTTGTGAGGTTGAATGGATGGATTGATAGATGGATCAAAAACTACACGCAAAAACTACTACAAGGATTACGGTGAAATTTGGTATTGTAGCAGTTTGAGCTCTGGATTAACACATAGGCTACATTTTATCCCGAAAAAGTACAGTGTTCCCGTGGGACACTGTATTTAAGCCGGCGGAGACGCGGGAAAAAGCTAGTTATTAATATGGAGGACTTCATCTAGACTTACAAATCTTTGCGTTCAGTATTCGCATTAATAAAGTTAATCAGTAGATAACCAGTAATTCCCATGTAAATAAACGTTTATTTACTGAGGCCAATGGGTAATATAAACAACAGTTTATAATTGGGTAGTGCGCGTTTTCATCATAAACACATTTCGCCGGTGACGGGCAGAGAGATACACGTGACCTCCGGCCTCGGCCATTTTGGTGCGGCGCGCAATATTGCAGTATCTTCTGTGCCTGTTGCCATTGTGATATACCCGGAATCCGAAAGCACAAAAAGGGTCCTCCAGATTTAAAAAAAATCGGCCAAGTGCAGTGCATGACCCGTGTTTACCTAAGTCAATAAATCGTCTTAGCAACTCAATGTTTTTCAAGGATCTATCTAATGATACCCAACACTATGGGGTAGACACGAGAAAAATTCATCGCCACTTTACGTGTTATAGGAGAGGTACCTACCCCAAAAAAATAATAATTTGTGATTGTATTTTAGCACTTCGTCGACGTGGAATATCCATGAGAAGTTTCATCTTTCTAGCACTAACCGTTTGGACGGTAAGCCGCGAAGACGGGCATGACGAAACCATAAAAGAAGGCCAAAAGAATCCGACTACATAAGTAGAACCCTTTGGATTTGGAAATAATGTCACGATGTTACGGAGGATGAGGTTTGGGTAACTACGGGTTGTATACTACTGGGATATTCTGCAAATTAGATGTAAGGAAATTGGTTATTTGACAACACGTAAAAATTTAGTTTAATTAAATAAATTAGGAAATAATTAGATAGTACAACTTGATAAAAGTGAAAAGAATTTGGATTTTATGTGTACTTTTGTAATTGTATGCATTTCGAAGTCACAAAAAAGTTAAGTTGTAAAAAAATATTTTTTTAAAACATTAGTGTATAAAACCTACATAATTAGTTTACTTACATCAAATACAAAAAGATTTACTAGCAACATTACTAGCGTGTGTACCTACCAGTACGACTTATATATGGGGCGTTTTGTATCCGCAATATCTTTGAAAATATTGATTTTTAGTATACTATTCCTTTTGTAAGCCGTCTTATTTTTCAGAGCACTATTTATTTATGTAAAAAATTACAGGAAAATACCGTATTGTTGACAAGTTCGGAAAAGAGTTCTTCTTCTTCTTTTTTAATATATGGCATCGGCTTATGACCATTTGCCAGTGTCAAGTTAAAAAGGCGGGAAATGGAACTTTCGTTTCAATTTTCAACACCGCATTCCTATATCGTCAAGTCTAAGGTCTAGTCAAAGTCCAAATAAATATTCAGTACAGTCCATGAGTCATGTTAGTAGTTGTACCACTTGCCCACACGTGCACATTAACGAATATTTAATGGTTAATATCTACCAATATTACACATTAAGAACCGAAATAACGCAAATTTATGCAGAAATACAAAATAAATCCACAACGTCACCCATTGAACTCCCCGGCAAAACTGTAGGAGAAGAGTTGTAACGTCAGAATATTCGCGATGTCAGAGTAGTTCTACTATTACGTAGACTATAGGCACAGAGTTGAAAATGTATACTTACGTACAGTGAAACGGCTTTCATAGAACGAACCAAATTGATCCAAATTTGAAAATTTCGTCCCCTTCAATTGCCCACATTTTTTCCACACAATCGTGGACACACCGTTTGCTTGTAGTAGTGCAATCAAATCGAAAGTCAATTATATAGCTGTTTTCTGTTTCTCTTTCATTAACCTGTGGTTCCACTGTTACAGGTTTACTTTTTGATATATTTTTAGTAGAACAAAGGGATACAGGGGTTGGCAAAATATTTGGCAATAACCAATTTTATCATTGCCAAAATATTAAGACCCTTTTCGTGTCAGTCCTCCCGTGACCACGGCTGCTGGAAAGTAGCCGAAACGTCGGAAAAAGAAAAGTGCACCGCGACACAATCCGTAAGTGTTTAAAACAATGAACAATATTCGCGTAAACCTAAGAAATCAATATTAAGACCCTTTTCTTTGACTTATGGATTACTAGATTTCGACCGCAGCTCCACCCGCGTGTATAAAGTACCCAACGGGAACACTGTACTTTTTCTGCATAAAGACTACCGTGTTAAATATTTATCGAGAACCTGCTACCGTACCGAACTTCATCAAAATCCGTTCAGTAGTTCTGCGTGAAAGAGTCACAAACATCCATCCATCCACCAGGAACCACTAATGTCGTCACTACTGGCCACCAACCTACTGCGAGTTGGCCGTTAAATACTTAAATTATATAAACTATTCGCGAAAAGAATACAGTGACTCATCAGTACAAATTTCAAAATTGACCTATAACGCTGCCGCGTCCACAACCAATAAAAGTAAGCCATTTTGACACATACACTTGATTCACTGAATTCTGAACGTGTACAGACTATAATATTTATTCCTGGACCGTCAATTGTATACGTGTTAGTATGCCAATGGAAACGCAACCTCTCTAATATATTAATGAGCTAGCCTGTAGCCGGAGACTATACCTGAGTCTAGCCATGTATAATTAATGTATAGAAACTCCTTATAATGTTCAGCGTGGCTCGAATCACAATATAAATTATAAGACAAATATATTTCACACTTGTAACTTGTCGATTTATCGCTAGGCGGGAGGGAGCGATACACAATTCATGGCGTTATTTATGGCGTTCACCGTGGCTGCTCAGCTGCTGCTCGCTCAGTGGTAGATTTCTATAATACCTCCATGGGTATATCGCTGGAGTTCACGAAAAAGCAGTATGAAATATCAATACCGTCTGGTCATTATGCCGGTTGGTTACTACAGATATCTACACGATATATGGATATTTAAACAGCAAAGGAAAACTACATGGTACATACAGGAGTAGGAGAATACAGGAGGCAATTGTCATGCCTATTAAATCCTACTAACTATATATTTGAAAGTTTGTGAGGATGGATGGATGGATGTTTTTTACTCTTTCATGTAAAAACTACCGAACGGATTTCGATGGAATTTAGTATTGTAGTAGTTTAGGCTCTGGATTGAAACATAGGCTACTTTTCATCCCGAAAAAGTAAAGTATTCCCGTGGGATACTACATTTACGCGGGCGGACCCGCGGGCAACAGCTAGTAAGATATAATAATAAGGTTGTAAAAAATCAACTCCGGATATTTTGGGCATACTATGATCTACTGCTTAAGTAAAGACGTGAAGGCAGAAAAAGAATAAAAAAAATCTAATGTACAAAGCGCTCTTTAAGGCGCTGAGGTCATTAACCTTACAAAGCAAAAGACTTTTCCTAAATAACATCAATAAAACCAGCTGTTTGATGTCAATAATCTTAACAGTGCCGTGAGGGAAACGTCATTTTTAACCCACTTCCAAAAAGGGAGGTGGTTATACGTTCGACTGTATTTTTTTTAATGTATGTTCAACGATAACTCCGCCGTCTGTTGACCTATTTTCAAAATTATTTTTTTGATGTAGCGACTTCAAAATTATGAAGATTGAGTAGAGAAATATTAAATTATAGCCAAATTAAAATGGGGAATTATTTAGAAAATAAGTTTAATATCATACCATTTTACTTTGGAAGTCTGTTTAATTTTTTTTATTTTTTCTCGAAATTTTCTATTTAGCCTAAACGTCTCAACAATGGACATAAGCAGTTATAGGTTTGGGTTGTTATGCCCAAAATATGAACAACGTTATATTTATTTATTTATTATTACAGTAAGAAATACAAATTAAAAATACATACCTATGTCTACCTTATGTCTATGTCTATCTTTTGAAGTTCGACGAAGCAATAGGTTCCCTTGATAACCTATCGCTTCGCACTACAAAATTTAACCAAAAAACAGTTTAATTATAAGGTGGACAGTTTGTTGAGTTGAGTTAAAAAAAACGGCACCAGTTCAGTTAATAAAACGGCACCAGTTGAGTTGATAAAACGGCACCAGTTGAGTTGATAAAACGTAATCAGTTAAGTTTATAAATCGGAACCACATTACTTGATGGAACGGAACCAGTTGAGATGGTAAGGCTGTACCCAGGTCCTTGCCTCATACCATTGTATAAATGGTGAAGTTAAATACTTGAATTTTTTCCCCCGTCGGCGCTAGTCAGCGAAAATATATGACTGATGAGAGGAAAAAGGTCACATCGATGGATTGTAACTAGACTTAAAATGTTTTGTTTTAAATACAGTATGTATATTTTATTTTTCTATATTAATCCAAAATTGTAGTTTATTCATCAGTATCCAGTACTCAAAAACAAATAGCATAGCATGAAATTTCATTCTCAAAACTGCCATTATAGCATTAACCAGATGAAGTAGGTAATTTTTTTGATGTCTGCCTAATTTATTTTTAGAAAGTGAGTTAAAAACTAATGTACAATGATAATTTATTTTAATATGATCACCTTTTTATAGGTTTGTAGCATAGAACAGAACAAATTATTTTTAGCAAACAATCAAGTTTTAATGCTATAAACATTTTTCATTTACTGTTTTAACGTTTCAAAATAGGTTTACCGTTTACGCATGTATAAAAAATGTGAGTCCAGTAGTTATATAACATCGACGCTGACATTAATCTTATTTCTTTCAATATTCGCGCTAAAAGGCAAAGTTCCGTTGTCGGCCGGTGGCCTGCCGCGCGTTTTTGTCGCGCGACTCGGATGTCGCACGCGCGTTTTTTTGTTTTGTCTCCGTGTTTGGGAGAGCCGGGGCCCGGTTCTGTATGGCTGTGTATGCACTAGGCCAGGGGTCGGCAAACTGCGGCTCGCAAGCCACATGCGGCTCTTTGAATGTGGAGCTGCGGTTCTTTAGTACTTAACTATACGCAAATATTGTTTATTTTATTTCAAAAAAGTTTGATAATCGTTCTGAATCGATGAATGAAGATAAGGCACCATTTCTATCTCACAGCCAGTTTGGGTGGCTGGTTACGGGGGAAAACGCTTTTCCCCGCAGCCAGAGTTGGCGTAAGGCGTGGGCGACGCGACGTGTAGCGACGTTCTGTTTTAGGCTTTTGATTTTATTGTACTTTCCCAAGTTTACATGCAGTCTTTCGGGGTTTAAAGCTTAACCTGTAAAATAGACAAAAAAAATCCCTGCTCTGTCCGCTCGCTCGCATTGTAATTAAAAACTGTATGTTTCTATGTAGGTTTTAATGCGCTTCCAAACCAAGACAGTGTAGTGTCTTCACCAGATGCTAGAATTTATTTATGTATTGTTGGCAAAACAAAAATTGTGGCTCGTCAGAACCATGGAAATTTTGTAAATTGTAATTTTTTACTCTTCCGACTCAAAAGGTTGCCGACCCCTGCACTAGGCGACTACCGTAATATTCTTATGAAGGTTGCAAAACTACGCGTAGCAACGTTACTAATGTAGCACGTATTTATATAAAATCGAAACCCAAAAACGAGTAACTTTTCCAAAAAAATAATAAGAAATTCCCGCCCATATATACCTAATCTCGTAACCCTCCTAACATTGTGTAACGTATGTGGTAAGCATCGTGTACTTCTTAACCCATTATTTTAGTAATCATCATAATTTTTTAAGACGATTTATATCAGCGTAATTGTAATATTATCTAATGAATGAAATGAAATGAATTAAATTTCATTTCATTCATTCATAATATTATCTACCTGTAAATTACAGTATAATTTTAATAAATTAGGTAAAGAAATCATGAACATAACATTTGACGACCTCTGTGGCTAAGTAGTTAGCGCTTTGGGTCGCGGGTTCTAATCCCGCCAGGGAACAAAAAGTTTTCTGTGTTCTTGGGTCATGGATGTGTATTAAATATATGTATTATATACTTATAATCTTAAATATAAGTATTAAATATATTTCCGTTGTCTGGTACCCGTAACACAAGACCTTCGAGAACTTACCACGGGACCAGACAGACGTGGTGTGTTCGTGTGATATAGTTATTATTATTATAAAAAGTTTTTAAAACTTTTATTTCGTCAGATTAGAATGCACAACAGTTTTGGCATATAATACATTGAAACAACTTAAAATTGTAAAGTATGGGACACATTTATAAGAGCATACATTATTTAACGCAAGCTGTCCAAACTTGCGTTAAATAATGTATGCTCTATAAATTATAGATTAGCTTTATTTATTGCCGTTAGACGTTATGCGTTGTTCGATTACATAAATAGATTCAGTAAATGTGTGATCTTTAAAATGGGTGTCTTTGAAAGCTGGCGCTTCCCGTGTGATCCTATTTCAATTTTGTCCAGTTCTGACTGGCAGCACATCCGTGAGAAAACCATATAAGTCTTTGATTTTTACTTTGGGAGTCGGTTTCAATTTTTTGTTTAAAAAATAAAAAAAATATTTTTATTCTAAACAGCAATATTCAAACCTAATTTTCAAGTTTGAAGATAGATAAACTCCTACCTTGCTCTCAAGCCCACTTATTAATAAAAATATTTACACCACGTATACGCTAATCCATATTGCTCTCTTTGTTTGTCAAGTGGCTGTTCCAGCGTATTAGTCAAAGACTGCATGTGGGCAGTCTTGGATAGCGTATCCGTGGTGTAAATATTTTAAATTATAATGGGAAAAATGCTCGTCTGTCTAAATGTCCAGTCGAGCGATAGCTAAAAAGTAAACAATTTTCATTCAAAGAAAAAATATAATTTAAAGATGTGTGGTCACCATAGCATTTTACAGTTGAATACTAAGCTATCTTGATTTCATAAAACTACGTGCCATAGTAACAAAAACTTACTGAACAGCTTCTAGAAACGGTGTGTTGAGGTCAATCAACTTATTTAAAATGGCTGACTGGCTGAGAAGCTGGTAAATTCAAATTTTTATATTTCATATGAGTAATATTTTGAATTTTCCATTTTATTCGAAATTATCAGTTGCAATGAAAACAAAACGCAAATGTATTTATAAGATTTAACAATTTAATTATGTCTAAACCAATGTGGCCAGTTTTAACCTAGAGGTGCCGCTGCAGCTGATCCGCGATCTTAGCGTTAAAGTTGGCCCCAAGTTAAGAGGAAATTATAAGTTCATAAGACCGTGATTTAGTTCACTCACTGTACAGTGTTTGTAATTTATTAAATAACATTGAATTCAAAATAAAAAATATACATAAATAGAAGTTTGGAATTTCCAACATGATTTATCAGTTTAAAAAAATTTAACATCACAATGTGCGCCCTAAATTTGTACTTTATTAAATTGGCTCAAAGTTCAAAATCACTTGTATTCGATTTACATCCTACTATAATTTTATAAATGTGAAATGTCTATTAGGATGGATGGATGGATCTTTGTAACTCTTCCACGCAAAAACTACTGAACGAATTTCTAAGAAAAATAGTATGGTAGTAGTTTAGGCTCTCGATTAAAACATAAGGCTACTTTTATCCGGAAAAAGTACAGTTTTCCCGTGGTATACCCGATACTATATTTCCTGCGGGCGGAGCCGAGAGAAAAAGCTAGTAAGGAATATATCATAAATGTGAAATTCACAAGCAAACAGACAAGCGATCAAGACGAGGTTTCAGGCAAACTTGTCGACTCAATCGACATTATCGTTATTTCGTTACAGGCGTGGTGATATTGATTTATCGGTGTATTTATTACAACAACCTAACCAAGCACATGTCAGGACATGTCTAAGGAGGGTTCAGCAACTATCAATGTGCAATAGGTTTTCTTTGAATTACTTGATGTTATTGTTCACAAAAGTTATTGTCCAATTTCGCTCAAAATAATATTCCTAAGCATTTTTTAGCATAACCTATCAGCATAGAAACTTACAAGTTTCTATGTCCTAACTTTTTAAACGACTTTCAAAAAAAGGAGGCGGTTATACGTTCGGCTGTGCATATATTTTTTTTGTATGTTCAACGATAACTCCGCCGTCTGTTGACCGATTTTCAAAATTATTTTTTTGATGTAAAGGGTATAATCCGAAGTTGGTCCCGTATTCATAAAAGTGGTGACTTGAAGATGGGATCCATGAGGAAACGAGGGAACTCTTTTGACTTTTTCTGAAGTAACCCAAGAATATGCTACCAAAAAGTAAGATTTTGTACCAACGTATACCTTGGATCCAAAGCTACTGAACAGAACTCCTAACGCCTTATAGATATTGGTTGGGGAATATGTTTGGGGATTTCGGCGTTGTTTAAAGAACTGCAAGCATAAGCCACTATGTCAATTAAAGTAATCATCATCATCACCACCATCATTCTACCATACATCATCACATAATGATGATATAATACGTCCTTTTCATAGTATTTTACGCCGACACGGATATCTTTGAACATTAGCCTTCTTAAATATCTACTGGTATGCGGATGACACTGTTCTAATATTTATGGAAGAGACTTGGGCAGAAACACAAAGAAATGCTGAGGGTGGACTCAGGCACGCTATAGATTGGCTTCATAAAAACCTATTGACTTTAAACATTAAAACAATAAAATATCTAACTTACACTATAACAAAGAAAAAAAGCAACCCGGGCCCACCTTCAGCATTAAAGCACACACCTGTGGAACGGAATACCGTATATCATCCTGTAACTGTCTTACACTTGAAAGAGTTAGTGAGATTAAATATCTGGGAGTCCAGTTAGACGATGCTTTAACTTGGAACGCTCACATAAACCTCCTTTCAGCACGTACACGAAAATTTACCTGGATATTTAAAAACCTGCGTGACGTCCTTAAGCCTCAACTTCTGAAAGCTGTTTACTTCGCACTAGCTCAATCTGTATTGGGCTATTGTATCACTGCATGGGGAGGCGCTTGTAAATCTCAAATTATCAAAGTCGAACGAGCACAAAGGTCGGTGCGCAAAGTAATGTTTAAAAAGCCATTTAGATATCCTACTAATAATCTTTATCAAGACTCTCAAGTACTGTCGATCAGACGTCTATATATCCTCCATGCTACACTGCTTAAACACTCTGAGGTCAGTTTTGATTCCACTATACTTCATAAACGAAGATCAGATAAGGTCTGCAATATAACAAAACATCACTCTTTCTTCCTCACACGACACTTGTCCTTCCACACACCACAAAAATATAATAAAATAAACAGATTATTAAATATTAGGTCCTTACCACGAGGAGGGCCTACTTACTTATAACTTACTTACTCACATAACCTACTTTTTATTACGGGAAAATATACGGTACCCGCATGATTTCCTTTTGCGCGTAAATCGCGGGAAACATCATTCATTATACAGAGCATTTAATTATAATACACTATAAACTTATACAGTTCTCCGCATAAACTTTAATTTACCGGCGAAAATTCACACTCGTCCGGTTGCACAATTCTCTAAAAACTGTATTAAAAGATTATCTTCATGTACCTACCTATTATTCATTATATTAATTAAAACATCATGGCGAATCGACGGCATTTCTCGTCAGTATGGCCCCCGCATAAGCTGGGCTGTCACACGAGATCTGTCAATGTGACACGAATTTAAAGTGAACTTCTCAAAAACTATGATAATACTATTTTACTATACACGAGCGCCAGCTCGAGCGTTAGTATAACGCAGGGATCAGCAACATTTTCATAATTAACTTTAAATGTGTAATTGATGAAACTGGCAGGTGGAATAGTAGCTGAGATTTTATTTATTATCTAAATATTCGAATACAATGTAAACTCGACGGTAGATAGGAGAAGATATGTTTTTTATGCCAACAAAATCTTCAGAACAGTATTGTTTTGATAGTACGAGGATAGAATAAAGTTTGTTCAGCAATATATTTATATTTAAAAAAACGTCCCGACATTTAAATAACCTCCTCCTTTTGGATGTCGGTTGCAAACTTCATCTCTACACCTTGTAATCTTTAAAACCTTTCACTCTGTATGCAGGTCAAAGTAAACGCTACGTTATTTATGTTAGGCATAAAAACTATAATTGACTAACACAATATTATGATTTATGTTAGATATCTGTCAGAAACTGACAATCAACGGATTTGATACTATGTTATTATTTAAAAACAATTAAGCCTTCATTTTCAATAACGATATCTTAAAAAAAAGATAATCCTACTACTATTATAAATGTGAAAGTTTGTGAGGATGGATGTATGAATGGATGGATGTTTGTTACTCTTTCACGTAAAAACTACGGAACGGATTTTGATGAAATTCGCTACGGTAGCAGTTTAAGCTCTGGATTAACACATAGGCTACTTTTATCCTGAAACTGTACTTTTTCATGTTGTTCCCGTAGGAAGTATCCTACAGTATATAGGGCCGCGGGCAAAAGCTAATTGAATAATAAAGAAAATGCTGAGCACCCCTGAGCGGGTACCTGCGCGATTTATGTGTACCCTGCACCTGAGCGGTGTGTATCTGCCCTTATCTGAATCTGCCCTTTACTGTAAAAAAGGGCAGATTTATTAAAATGTCCTAAATCCCTTCATTAAAAATAATAGTGCAGCCACACACACACAAAAAGTTTCTTAAATAGATTAGTACCCATTTCAGAAACTTTTTACTACTCACATATGTAATATTATACCTAGTTGGTTCCCGGAGATTCACAGTTCACACGCATTCTATAACTAGGTTGTAATTCAAACCAGAGGAGTTACACTTACGTTCCTGGCCCTTGAAGTCCCCTTAGGCCCCCGGTGACATCACTCGGCGAAACACACCGCAAGCGTTATTTCACGCTTTTCGCACGCACGCATTTCTATGAGACCGTGTTATTTATCCAGTCGATCCGGTCCGTTCGTGCCAAAGCATGGCTCTACCACGTAAAATAGGTTGTAATTGGAATACTGCCCTACTTTTGGGGTTGTTTGGGCACAGATTACTAAATAGTACTATGTTTGGGGCAGCAGAGGGTTGGCATTTGTCGTCTTGACATTTTAATATTCGCTTTCCACAATACTGGTGGAAATAAAATATACATTCTGTCCTATAACTGACAATATCTTCTGAATTCAAGATGGCGTAACATTTTCTTGTATGATGATTTTTTCTATCAAATTTACGTAATAACCCTTGCGTAGCTTTGAAATCATTGACATAAGCATAATATTGCCTTTAATTAATAATATTTTAAAGACTTGGAACACCCACAGATTTATTAGGTATCGAAATTAAATCTAAAATTAGTCGCAGAAGTCTAGCCATAAATTAGATTTTAATATTGAAATGAATACATGATAAATGTATTTTTTAATTTATTACACTTTGTGGTCAGTGTTGATGATAATTTTAGAGAAAATGATTTTAGAGGTGTTTTGAATCGAATGTTTTATCGAGTCATATCAATTTATCAGTATAGCAGGGAAAGTTATGTAATTCCTATTTATATTTAGTTTATATAAAAGTTATATATCACTTCTCCGCGTAAAAAGTTTTTTTACCGAATTACTTCAAAAGTCTTCTTCTTCTACTTCTTGTTCCAAAATTACTGTCGGACCAATCGGACAATCATTTTGTAATCACGCTCAAAACAATTTTTATAAAGAGTATTTGGCATGATCTATGAGCTCGGAAAGTCACAAGCGAGCCAACCCAAAAATTAAAAATATTATTTAATTACGTCAAAACGGCTAATAATCATGATGAAAATATACCCTAACAAACTTTCGCTTCGAGCGATGTTACACAGCTCGTACACAAAAACATTGAAAGCAACGGCGATGTTTAACTTTCAATGGTATTTTGCAAATCATTGAAGTAATGAAATTGGCGACAAAAGTAGAGGACGTCGTGGACTACATCCAGAAGACGACATCTTTCACCTTAAGGGTCGGGCGCTTGGAGTCTCGCCACAAGGTTCACATTAGTTCCTTTGTGGTGAGAGTACCAACGCATCTTCTACCGACCTTTGAGGTGGAGGAATTCTGGCCGACGGACGTGGTCTACCGAAGGTTTAGGGGGAGGCTTCCTAATGCTGTTAAAGTTTTAGAATAGTATATTATGTATATTGTAGAATAGTAGTTATAATATAAAATATATACCCGGTATATCTGGTACTCGTAACACAAGTCAAACTTAGCACGGGACTGGATAGGCGTGTATTAATATAATTATGTATAATATTATTATTTTGTACCTATATTATTATTAGTATAAAATTATGTGTGTATTGTATAAAATATATATCCGTTGTCTGATACCCGTAACACAAGATCTACTTAGCACGGGATTAGATCGACGTGATTTATATTATTTAATTATGTATTAATAATGTTTTTGTTTATATTTTACGTATGTGTGTGAATAAAGAATTTGAATTTGAATAATTACAGTTGACTTGTGTTTATTATAGTTTATTATAGTTAACGATACGATCCTACTACTATACCAGGCCAGTTACTCAGGAGTAATTTTATAGTGTCCAAGTGTGTGCGCAGTACACAAGAGCACTCTCTCTCTTCCTTTACTCTCGTAACCCAGTGGGACGGATGACCGACACGACTGGCGAGAGATCAGGCGCAGGTCCGACTTTTTACATGCCCATCCGACGCATGTATCAACTTTCTTGTCAGACAATCAGGTGATCAGCCTGCATTGTCCTAACCAACCTTGGAAGCAATATATTTGTTGTTCCAATGCGGGAATCGAACCCACAACCTCCTAGTCGAGAGCCAAGCTCTATCAACTTCTAGACCACGGAAGCGGTTAATTTCGATCCTACTACTATTATTAATGTGAAAGTTTTTGAGGATGGATGAATGAATTATTGTATGGATGGATAGATGTTTGTTACTCTTCCACACAAAACTACTGAACGGTTTACTTAACTAGGTTAAACTCTGGATTAATACATAGGCTACTTTTTATGCCGAAAAAGTACAGTGTTCCCGTGGGATACTGTATTTACGCGGGCGGATCCGCAGACAAAAGTCATTACCTAATATCTGTGTGCTGTGTGCGAGTTTTTGCCACTAGTCACCGTGAAGAAGTTAACCACAATTGGTATGGCATCGAAACAACGCCCCTAGTGGCAAACAATGGCAACTAATTCGATGCTATACAAATTGTAGCTAACTTCTGCACGGCGTGTAGTGACACAAACCTCGCTTCGTTATCGCAATAAGTGTGAAAGTCCTCGCGTTCGAAAGCAACGATTTGTCTTCCATGTAATAGCTATATAATCAATTTCGAAATAGAAAACCGTACGAGGGTCTATCGATCACTTGCGACAATACTAGCGAGTCAATTATTTACAAATAAATTGTCCGCATACAATATTAATATCATTTGAGATATATAAAGATTTAAGTGACATATTATGAAAGATTTAATATGAAATGATTAATTATACATTTTTTATTATAGTCAGAAAGAATACATTTCTATCTTAGCCTGAAGCAGATAGAATTCTTTATTCCTTTAATTTTTAGTTTTAGCTATTACTATATTAAAAAGGAGCCTGTGTGCTAATCCGGAGTCTAAACCAAAACTATACCAAATTTCGTCAAAATCCGTTCGTAGTTTTTGCGAGAAAGAGTAACAAACATCCATCATTCATACATACAATATCCATCCATGAAATTTAGTATAGTAGTAGTTTAAGCTCTGGAATAACACATGGGCTATTTTTATCCCGAAATAGTACAATGTTCCTGTGGAAACTGTACTTACGCGGGCGGAGCCGTGGGCAGAAGCTAGTTAATTAATAAAGAGGAAAGATTTGTTTGTTTGTTAGTTTCGGAGCCTATTAACAATAATAGGCTCCGAAACTACTTGGCCGATTTTGATGAAATTTGGCACAGATATATATCTGTTCATCAAGACCACGTAGAGTAGACCACGGTAATGAACATAGGCTACTTTTTACTGCGGCAAAATGTACAGTTTTCGCGGTATTTCTTTTTGTGCGCACGAAGTCGCGGGCGACATCTAGTTTTAATAGAAAAACGACACGCAATGAGATTGTACCGTGCGGATAATGTTTAGCTGTAATATTTTATCGTAACTTTTGAATGACGTAATTGTATATTAAAATATTCCAATCAAAGCTTTTAATGCTGACAGAACGCGTGTGATCGTCGCTTAACTGTAATATTGCTGACAGAACGCGTGTGACCGTCGCTTAACTGTAATATTGCTAACAGAACGCGTGTGATTGTCGCTTAACTATAATATTGCTAACAGAACGCGTGTGATCGTCGCTTAACTGTAATATTGCTGACAGAACGCGTGTGACCGTCGCTTAACTGTAATATGACGTGACAAATTGTGCGTCGTTTTGACCAAATACGTTTGGGATTTTGTAATCGGACGAAGATTAACAGTCGCCGTGATAACAATGGCCGCCCACAGAGACTTAAGATCCAATTTATTTGTACCACCATTGTGAACGTACGCACTTGGTGAATCGTGAATTCGTGAATCGGATGCTGATAACGATGGTGGTGATACAAGGATCCTCCTTCCTCAGTGATTTGTCGCTTGTTGATTACTGCGCTTCACGAGAAGCCACACCAAATGCTGAACAAATTGTATACGCCACAATATTTTATGTGTATGTAATTACGTATGTTTCTTACTGTATTGAAGGAGCATTTCTGTAAGATGGGTGAGCACACCGAAACACGATGCACCGCGCTTCGCAATCCGGTGCGGCGCGAAATTCGAAACAATGAAACGTGTGTGTTCTTGTGTAGTAAATAAAGTTTCATTTTGAATCGCTATTTTAAAAATGCATCACGATTCGCGACGTGACGCGTCGCGTCACGGCGTGAACTGACGCTAAGACAATTGAAGTAACCGTGAATCTACAACGTAGTTCCATAGGTCTTTTGAATAAATATTTAAAAAGCTTTAATTAAAAAAAAACACAAAATACACATCTCGTATTAAGGTTTTTAATTATATACTTATTAAGATTACCTAATATTATGATTACTTTAGATGTGACTTCAATAAGCACCCATTCAAATGTCAAAAATATTATCTTACGTTTATCATAATATTTACTAAATACTAATATGTTTTCATTACAAGAAATTAGGATAACTATTGATAAAAATTTGGATAACAAAAACACACAAACACTATGATAAAATTTTATTAGCCAGCATGTGTGATGACTGATGTGGCATGTATACTGTATATACATATTATCTAACTTTATAGATTCTAAAATTGTGTACTAATTTAAAAAAAAGTCTGTGTGTCAGCTCCGACGCTCGACTAGAGTTTACTCTAAAAAGTAAAATTTTGTGTGCAATGCAAAGAAATTGAGTGCACTGAAAAAAAAAATACTCTGTAGTGTGTACATAGCGTAGTCTTATAACCTTTTTTATATTTTGTGCTTAGATACTTTATGTTTTTTTTAAAGAATTTTTGATTTGTTAACTTTTTTAAGATTGTCAATTTTTATTATATTTTCTGATAATTAAGGTAGAACTTAAAAGTGTGACATCTTCGGCTAACATCGTGTGACATCGCCGTGTGACCGTCAGACATCGGGAATCCGATTTTACTCCAATTGATTTTCATAACCCGGGTTACATTGTTACTATTTATTAATCTGCGCCCCGGACTTATGTATGAAAATCGTTTCATATAGAGGAAAATTAAAAAAAAAAATTGATAATATTTTTTTTTTTAAACAAAATATTAAAGGTATATTTTATCTAATTTATTGGTAAAAACATAAGGTTCTCATTACAATATTACAAAAAAGAATTAAAAACTAGTTAACATAAATAAATTTTTATCTAAACTATATATACCTAAGTAATTGTCTAAATTTAAAAAAAGAATGAAAAAAAGGGCTATAGATAAAAAATTTAATCTAAGGCTGCGGGGTTACCTGAAACTTCTTGAATTGTTCCTTCACTACTTGACATATTGGAATGTGGAATGCATTAGCAAAATTCGAAACACAAATAACATTTAAATAATTGGGCTCAAGCCCAACCCACGATTCGAGTGACATGCGAATCGAACTTACGACAATCTTTCGACATAACGGTCGACAATCTCTCGACATAACAGTCGACATATTCGACATAAACTGGACAATTGGAATTAGACGGACAAGTGAATGGTCTTTGTTCGGAAGTCTGGAAACAGAACATTCCAGATCATTATCGATATTGAGATAGCGCGTGAGGTAATTTGAAGGGAGTGTACCCACAGACAGATTGAATAAAATCGTGCGACTACAGCCCGCACTCAGAGGCATATAATGCTTACTTAAGGAGCTTTGACATAAAGTCCATAGAGTTTCTATCAAAATCTCTACTAAGTGACGGCTTAAGTAAGCATTAAATGTCTCAGAGGATGGCCGTAAGACTTCATTTTGGGTAACTTTTTTAAAACATTTAAAATTAAAAAATCATTAGAAAAATAAAAAATAGGATCAGTATAAACTAATTAGGTAGATACAAAATTTGTATATAGATACAAATATATATTTGTATATAGAACCCAACATCTCATCGAAACGTAGTTTAGTTACTCCAAAGCTTTTGAAAAAATAGGACCGGTAACGCGCAAATCTGATGTTAGGTTATTAACACAATTTCAATTTTATTATAAAGTGCGTTAAACTGATGTCTTTAGAATTTTAGCCTGTTATTTTTTGTCTTAAAATATATATTATAATCTACTAAAGTCGCTACGTATGTAAACTCTTTAGTATGAAGGTCTCTTACAATGTTTATTACAGCAGCGACATTAATGGTACCGCTATGACGGACGACAATCCCGACGATCAGATAGAACTACTATCTAAATTACTGCTGGATAGAGTTATCCACGGTCTTGTAGCTTATCGCTTAGTTTTTGATTTTCTCATTAGTTCTTTCTCTATTTACACGTTCTGGACCTACGACTTCGTCAGTTGTAAGCGTGTTCACACGAGCGCGAATTTTTCCGTCTCGACACCGAATTTTACATAATTACACCCCAATGTGATTGTACAAAATTGAAAAGTCCATGATGTCTATGATTCTAGGACTTGGATTCTTTGCAAGAATTATGTACGTTTAAAGTCCTATCTCATACGATAGCATTATTTGTAGTTTCCTTTTAGCGCTAAACGCGTTCTAAAATGTAATACAAAGTCTTAAGGAACGTCTCGTTTCGGTTTCGTCGTGACAATAGCAAGACCTCATAGATGTGTTTCGGATTTTACAAATAATTATAAAGTTCTTGGAAATAATAGCTAGGTAGCCCATGATGCTAAGTACTTACTCGAGCATCGTTTATTTTAGTGGTACGATGAGCAGAGACTCTCCGTCATAGGGAAGCCCTAGCCTGTATAATAAGGTAGGGATTTGGATGAGGGTCTTCAAAAGGTGAGGAAGTGAAGCCGATAGAAATGGAGTCATAGGAAGCCCACGCCACTGCTGAGAAGTACAATTATTTAAGTAGTTTTTTTTTTTAAATAAGTCTCTACGAGCTCATCATAAATTCAAATCGTCAGGACTTTAACTTGGAGTCAGTGTGAGGCTAACTTAATATCTACTATCTTAATCTGCCGGGTCAGATTAAATGTTGATACTTTTTTTTTACTTTTTTAACGTCCCAGCAAATAAACTTTACTCTACTTTTCATACGTTACTAAAAAACTCCTACTAGGGCTCCCCTACCATAATGTGTGTGTTACCAGTCGAACATCCTGTCGGTAATTCCTTGTGGTCACATTGACTGTATCATGTTACATTTTCAATACCTCTCGCTGATCACTGAATGCTAAATAATCTGAATATATTTTCCGATACATTGAAGATTTGTAACATTTCTATCCATAAGGAATTAACCAGCGTTTCTTTGTCAATTAGTAGCAAGCATAACATGAATAATGATTTATAATGATCAGGCGCAGGACCGACTTTTTACATGCCTATCGTTGTCAGACAATCAGGTGATCAGCCTGCATTGTCCTAACCAGGCTAGAAAACAATCATTTTGGTTTTTCCAATGCGGGAATCGAACCCACAAACCTCCGGAGTCGAGAGCCAAGCTCTAAACCACTGGACCACGGAGGTGTCAAATAAAAAATATACATCACTGCAGTTTCCCTCGCTCCCGCAACATTGTCATGGTTTCACGGCTCACGGCATGTAACTCAATCCTCAGTCAAACTACCTCATTGGTTCACTCTCCATGAGTTATGGTTTCGATTTCAACACCCTTCGGTCTTTACCTTATTTTCAGATTTATGTAAATACAGTATCCCACGTGAACGTTGTATTTTTATGGATAAAAAGTAGTCTCGGTGTTAATCCCGATCTTAAACTATTAGTATACCAAATTTCCTAAAAATTCGTTCATTCGTTTTTGCGTGAAAGAGTAACAAGCATCCGTCTATCCGTCCATCCTCGCAAACTTTCACATTTATAATAGCAGGATTATACAATTTTAACCAGTTCATAGAGTTCATACTTCGAAATATCTCATACCTCCAATTAATATATACTTTTTACTTTACTTACGTCCTTCTATACAACTACTTATAGACTGAAGAAATTGAAGGATAAAGAAGGGAATACTACAGGTATATACACACAACTACGTCGAGAATGCTAATTTTAGTCCCATTTTAGCTATTGGAGGGTGAGTCAGTTCACACCGCGAAGATACGCGGCGCTGCAATTTATAAATAGCTATTGAAAATTGAACTTTCTTCACTACAAACAATGATACACGTTTCATTTGACATCACTGCACATGCGCTGTGCAGCGCGGTGCAGTGCATACATGACATTCTATCTCTTACAATGAAATGTCTATCTTCTTGTGTAACGAATAAAGCTCAATTTTGAATAGCTATCTTAAAAATGCAGCGCCATCTCGGGTATCGTTTCGTTTCGGTGTTAATTGACCTTAAGCTTTAAACAAAATGTGGCATCCTCACTAAATGGGATAAGCTCAAATATCACTTACTCTAAATATTTTTCCGCCTTCAAATCAGATTTCGTCCAATTCTTAATCTAGGGATCTATCAGAAAATTTTCTAGTTTGAAACGAATTTCTTTTTACGTGAAATGATGATCTGTTCCTCCGGAACTGAGCGCGTGAGAACCGTGTAGTATATACCGTTTGGTCAACTTGTTGGCTCTGTCCACATTATGTTGGCGTCGAGCTTAAGGCAAAGGATAAAGCGTTTATGATTTTCCCAAGGAAATTCAATTAAAAACTTTATTCGCACGATTAGGTACTAAACAGACTGCGAGGATGCTATTATTACCTAAGATGCCTGGATATTTTTATATTAAAGTATGTACGTAACATAAAATATTATAGTATCTTCGTCGTCTGTGATGTAGCTTGCTTATAACATAGGAACATTTTTAACACAGTTGTTCCAAGTTAAAAGGTTTATAAAACTGATTTTGAAATATATCTAAAAATCGATTACGCTCTTCGCATGTTGATTTCACTTTGGGGTTTAAAAGATTCCATGCCATCCCATCAATAACCAGGCTCATAAATGTGTTAAACTTTACGACAACATAGGAAATGGTGTTGAAACAACTACATAAATTGTATTTAATTGAAGTACAGTCATTCGGGCAGGACCTCTTACCGTCTATACCCGAAACCCCGCACGACACACATGCGTATCAGCCTTTACTTTGTCTTTCCGCTCCCGCCTCTCCCCTACACTACAATATTTGCGCGGTGGACAGTCCTAGCACAAGGTCATCGGCCGCTCTTCCGGCTCCGCTGACCGCTCGCAAATACTCGCCGCAAACGCTCAAGCCTCATGTTTGTACTACACACATTGTTGAAGTGAAAAGTCCTTTAGGCGCGTTGGATATTTTTTGAGATGGGAAAAAACAATTGAACTCGCGACACTGTTACCGACACCGGTGCGGTGTAATGTAGAGCAGGGCGAACGGGTCGCGCGCCGCACTCTTGCCTGTGCGCTATCGTTTTCTGTTCTGTTGGCACTCCCAGTTCCCCTGTTTTTTTTTACATGTCCTCTGTCCACTAACTTGTTTATTATATTTACATTTCCACTAAAGGGCATGGCAGGGTCCAAAATTAATTATTAAAAAAAACCCAGCGATGATAGCAACGACATGTTTGCCAATGGGTTCACTTTAAATCATATTGGATGTCACCAGGGACAACCCTGAAATACGCCGGGTATAGAAGTTATGAGCAGTATATATAAAATCCAAAATCATAGTAGGTGCAGATATGTATTTGTAGGTGTAGGATCTGTAGGAGTATGTAGTTAGATCACTATTTTAAAAAGTGTGCGTCACGTTGCATCTCAGTGTGAAGTGTGAACTATCCCCAAAAGACCTGAAGCGTACACAGGCTTGAAGCATGACGGTTGTTTACTAATATTGTTACAGTAAGAACACGGCAAGAAGATAAGTAGGCCCTAAAATAGGTAACAAATATCCATTCATACTCATAAGCCTTTGTAGGATGTGCAGAATCTAACTATGATCATAAACAATATAGAATCCTATCCCCTTTCGCCACAGTCGGTTAAGAAACGTTATACAGCGTGTTAAATTCCCGCAGCTTACCAACCCCATAACTCTCGTGACTTTTGTTAGTCTAAAGTATATACATCGTGATTCAAATATATGTCTGACATATTCAAGCGTAAAATAAATTAATCTTCTTCTTTAGTCTGTCTAGTAGTCTAGAAAAAGCAATTATTGATATTTCGGGCACGGATATTACTGCTTTATATGGGCGAGTTTGCGTTTAGCGGAGAGTCACCCATACATGAGATGATTTTTTACTTTGAGTATGACAAATATTTTTTTCCCTAAACTGTATTTACACAAGCAGTGGATCATGTGCCCGAAGTATCCGTAATTGATTTTCGGAGACGTTATATAAAAAAAAGGACTGCAATTCCAATGTCTAGCTAAAACTCGAGAACGGCTGGACCGATTAGGCTAATTTTGGTCTTGAAATAATTGGGGAAGTTCTGGGAAGGTTTAAACGGAGAGAAATATTAGAAAAATTGCTGAGAAAATATTGTAGATGTAGGTGTAGGTGTTTTATTTTTTTCATCCCTCTAACTTTATCAGGGCTTGTTATTTTCTGTATTTTTTAATTTTTTGCTCTTTTTAAATATTTTTCTATTTTCTTTTACAATGGTCTTACAACTAATTTTTACAATTTTCTTTCTTTTCTTTCCCATGATTGATTTCTTACAATGATTCTTATTACTAATACATTCTTTTGTATATTTATTACAATAGTAATTGGATCATCAATATGAAGTACTAAGTACATGTCAATTATTTACAATATAAAAAGTCAAAAGTATAAAGAGCAATAAAAAAACGAAAAATCCAATTAAAAAAATACAGTAAAAACCAATAAAATTCTAATAAAAATTTAATAAAATCCACTAAAATAATGTAACCCAATATGTCAATAATAAAAAGATAATAAAAAGATAAAACTACGGCACACACATTCAATTTAACCCTACTATCACAGTTTTAGATCCTACATCTAGAGCCGACACTAATATCACACCAGTTTATCACAGTTTTTTCTATTTACATACACAGCAATTTTCTTACAATAAATGAGGAATATTTCCCTCTTTTTCCCCCCCAGGATGGAAGGCAGGTTCTCACCCGTCATCGATGTGCCCAATTTCTGCTCATTAACATATCTATTGCTAGCAAAAATTTGGCACTCGTGTAACAGATGAGGGACCGTCTCCTCAACTCCTGGTTGACACGAGCACGACGGATCCTCCCTCAACTTGAATCTGTTTAAGTAGAAGGCGAACCCGCCGTGACCAGTCAGTTCTGTGTAGTGTGGTGTGTTATGTGTATTTTCTTGACTATTTTGTGTGCAGTAGCAGTGCTTGGGAAAAAGAGCTTCGTGACTCCGGCCGTCCCTCTCACTTCATATCTCCTGTCCCATTCCTCAACCGTATCCTCTCTTAAAATACGCTTGATGAATGAAACAGGACACAGATCGTAGTCGGGTTTCCTTTTCAAGCCCAGTGCGGCCTCATTGGCTAACTCGTCTACTCTCTCATTCCCTCTCAATCCTGCTTGCGCCTTGATCCAAAACAAGGAGACCTCCCGCCTCTGCAAAGCAGCTTTTCGGAGGGCCGCCCTTGTTTGCACCGCCAGAGGATGAGGGGAACCAAGAGTGACTGCCTGAAGTGCCGATCTGGAATCGCTGAGGATACCGACCTTTGCCATTCCGCTTTTGCAGGTTATACTTACAGCTCTTTGGTGCGCTAGAAATTCGGTCTGGTAGACGGTGCAATACGGCGGCAGTGCAAGCTTGACGGCCTTCGTCTCGGCCTCACCCTTCCATACGGAGAGTGCGGCTCCGACTCGACCCTCAATCTTGCTGCCGTCCGTATAGTCCTATGGACGTGGCTGTTAACCACGTCTACATATGAGTCCTCGTCTACCAACCCGAACCTCAGCTCTACCTGCTCTGCCGGATGTGGGTCCCCAATCGCTGGAGCCATTCGCTTCACCTCCCTGTCTTTCAACGCCGGGTGTGGCACTCCCTTCTTGATCTCATAAAGCCTCGATGCTTCGAGTATTCTGAGGTCAAGAGGGAGTATCCCAGCCAGCATTGCAGAGTTCAGGGAGACAGTTCGATATGCTCTGCAGATCTTCTGGGCAAAACCCCGTTGAACGGAGTTGACCCTTTTTTGGACCCCCATCTTTTCCACGGTGGGTGCCCACGCTGCTGATGAATACAAAATAGTCGGCTCTATTACGGCTATATATATTTTTTGTTTATGTTTTAACTATCTGTGGATTAAGCCCCAATCCTACTCTAGCAGCTTTGGCTAGCTGCTTATATCCGCTATAGCCTTTTTACATATGTTACTGACGTGGGCGTTGAATGTGACGCCGCTATCAAACGTTAAGCCCAGTACCTTTATATTATCACATTGAAGATAGCATTGAAGGTCAACACCCCCCATAGCGAGTCGCGGCACGTCGTATTTTAGTCTCCGCGTGGACAGTAAAGCGCATGTTTTGTGGGGGGCGAAATTCAGCTTGTTCCTCTCCCCCCATTTCCTAATTTTGTCTAAAACTCTATTGGCTTTTTGCTCAATTTCAAGAGCCGTGTCTCCCTCAAACACCAAGACGATGTCGTCCGCGAAAGCCTGGTTGAACACATTCATATCATTTAGCATCCACAGCAGGGGGTCCAACAAGAGGTCCCACAGGATCGGTCCACCTATGAATCCCTGCACGCACGCCTTGTCGGCCTCCCTGCTCACTTCCATACATGCATACCTTACGCTCACTCTTCTTTCACTCAGGTAGCTGCTGATCACCCGCCTCAGGTTCCCCGGACACCCAACCTCAGCCAACCTAACCTTTATGGCTGGTCACCAAGCACTGTTGAAGGCCCCCTCTATGTCCAGCGAAACCACAACAGAAATTTTCTTCTCCTCCCTCTGCTTTCTGATGTGGTTCACCAACCTATAGAGGGCGTCTAAGGTGCTCCTTTGGGGCATGAAGCCATACTGATTAGGGCTAAAGTTGGGCAGCAGGTTTCTACCTGCTGCCCGAATCAGGTTCTACCTGATTCGGGCGACCAGCATCTTCTCGAAGATTTTGCCGAGAATAGGCAGGAGGCCGATCGGTCGATAGGCTTTTGGTACCCGATATGATTCCCTGCCCGGCTTCCTTAGTACTACCACGGTCGCCTGCTTCCACTGTTTGGGGAAGCAGGCGGCAGTGAGGCACCTGTTCAGCAGCGCAAGGAACCATTCCGGGTTACATTCTACGTGTTGGCAGATGTCAGACGTGAGTCCGTCCGCCCCGGGGGCCTTTTTGGGGTTGAAGGACCTTACGGCTCTCTTCAACTCCTCCATGATGAAAGGAGGGTCGTCCGGACCCGCCGGCGGTTCAGTGTCCAAGGACTCCGCCCGCCGATGTTCCTCACTTTCACCACTTTCCTGGTCCTCGGGGTAGGAAATCTCCGCCAGCCATTCTGCAGAGCTCCGGGCGTCGAGGGTTTCACCGTCCCTCGTAAGGGGCAGATCCTCCTCCCTCTCTGTAGCTCTGCTCAGCACCCTGTAGATGCCCTCCCAGACCCCCTCCCTATCCTGCTTGCAGCAAAACTCTTTCCAGCTCTCCACTTGCGCATCCTTTACTGCTTTTTCATACTCCTCCTTTTGTTCGAGGTACAACCCAACGACACGGTCTCTGCGATCAGGTGCTGCGTTCCAGATCCTGCGTTTCCTCGTGGCAACCAGCTTCTGCGCGAGCTCATCATTCCACCACGACAAAGTGAATTTTTGCGTGTGTTTGTGTCTCTGCATGTCTGTGTGATCGCTTGTGTGTATCTGTCTATTGTATCCTCTATTTGTTGTGTGTAGGTGTAGGTGTTGAAGTTGTAGTAGGTTGTAGGTGTAGTTGTAGTTATTTATTTATTCCAGTTCATAGTTGAGATAGAACAATGTGTGTCGGGGCAGCTAGTAAGTAAATAATTATAAACTCGAAATGATTTCAAATATTTTTTAACCCCCCGACGAAAACAGAGTTGTGTTTTAAGTTTGAAGTGTCTGCCTGTGTATATGTATGTATGTCTGTCTGTCCGTGCCCCGTGGCATCGTAGCTCCCGGATAAACGGATTTTGATCTAGTTTTTTTTTTTATTGAAATCTGACATGACCGAGAGAGTTCTTAAGGGTTACTTAATTATTATTTTTTTATATATGATTTCGAAAATGAATGTAAATATTGGATTTTGTTCGTACTCTTAACTTCTATACCCGGCGTATTTCATTATTTTGCCTCTTTAGTGACATTAAATATAATTTAAAGTGGCAAAATTAAGTTTAAGATTGGCAAATATGTCAGCCTTGTCGACTCGGGGTTTTTTTTGTATGGATCTCTGATCATGTCCATAAATATTGTCAATTTAGAAGATAATAATTTAAAGCAGTTTTGATAATTTAAGCAATAAATTGAAATTTATATGCTTAAAATAATAAGGTTAATTATCTTAAAGCTACATAATGTTTGACTTAATTTTATCAAAAAAAATAAAATAGGAACATACCTAGTGGTTATTTTATTATATCCGATAACGGATTGTCCAGAATCCAGATTTACCGGTTTTTTCCAGTTTTTTTCGGTAAATTTATCGATTGTCTTACGGCTTAAATCTATTTCTAAATAAATTAGTAAATCTATTCCTTTGGCGTTGTTTAGTTTAGTTTACAAAGGTAATGTGTAAAAGCATTTCGATATTATTTTGAAACTTATAATAAATAATTGTCATCGATAAAATTATGTACCTCCATATGATTATGTCTTTTCATCTACACTAAGCTAACGGAATAAAACAATAACGAAGAAAATTAGAGGCATTTGTCAGAAAAATACAATTTGGGTATATAAATTTGAGACCGAGTATTTTTAGTTAAAAAATAATTAGATGATTTCATAGCTACGTAATGATTTTACAAATTACATCGCTTTTAATATAATTAATAACTTCTGTCATTATGCTAGCATACATTTTTTTTCTAACTGACGATGTGAGTACTACTTACTACTACTGATTGGAATTAAAACATTTATATTATTTTTGCAATAATATTTATGGATATTTATTTATTTATTATTATTGCCATAACACAAGTCTTAACTTAGCATGGGATTAGATTGACTCGATGTACAATATCGACAAATTTCCTGCTCGACCAGTTTCTAAAATTTTCCTTTGCACTAGGACGCCTTCAAATATTTAAACACAAAGGAAGTCACCGCAACGACTGCAGATGTGGTAGAACTACGTAATTACATGTTGAGTATGCGTGCGTGCGCACGATTCATCGGCGCTGTTAAGCGATTTTCATCTTAAGCCTGGTCGAGCGGTAATTTGTTCGGTAGTACATTACATGTTTATTCTTTTGTTTGTTTATTAAAGTATAAAAATTTGAAAAATAAATAATTTAAATATATTTGTAAACAAATTATACCTATTAGTAAAAATATTAGAATATTAGTAGAAAAACCTACAGATTTCGGAGATATTTACAAACACATTCCTGCGGCCCTATATTTCATAGACTTTTACGTAATCGTGACGTCACAGTTTAGGTAGGACTTCAGTATGGAGCGTTTACACGAACCTTGCGACATTTTGTAAACAAATCGCTGTATCTTTGAAAATATTGTTTTTTAGTTTACAGTTTCTTCTGAGAACTTACTCATAATTAAGAGTACTATCATACCATCGATTTCATTTATGCAATTTTAAAAAATCTGTCGTCTAGCCTGCAAGATCTTGTAGATGAATATCACACCCTGTATAGGAAAGTCTTTCACAGGCAGTAAAGTATGAAAATCCCATCTGTAAGTCAACTACAACCGCAACGTCACACATTTCCTACCGTACAGGTATTTATTATTATTACTACCAGCACCCCTGACCCCAGATGCCAACCTCCGTCATGGATAACAGAGCTTATCATTAATTGGTGAATATATCCCTTTTAAAACCAGAACGGTTGACCCCCGCTGCTCAGCTTTTACGTTGTAGCGGAGGCTCAACTCAAATCGGTAAATAATAAAGCCTCTAGTACGAGTATTTTATAGAAATCCCAATGTTGCCTGTCTTGTAGAATATAATAGTTCTTGCCAAAACTAATGGTTCTGTATGAGAAACTATCGAAGTACAAGTTATAATATTAATGTAATCTTCAATTATCCATTTAATACTAGTAAAGGTCGCCCTCTGGGCGAAATTTGACCATAATTCAATTTTTTTTAAGTTTCAACTTTTCTAGGCTTATTTTGCCTCTTACACACGCAATGAAAATATTTAAATATTTATGTGCATTTTGTCCATGGAAATATGTGAAAGAAAGATTGACAACTGTCTCAAACCTACAGTTTTATATGAAAAAATGCTATTGTTAGTGAGGTAGTGTGTGTAACTTTATTTTTATTTATTGTATGAAATTCTAAGCAATATTTAAAAATATATTATCTTTCTGCACACCTTCCTCTACATAAACTTTACCTGTCTCAAATTTCATTCTCCTCCGTGTATTAAAAGATTTTGTTTCACGCATTACTACTAATGAGAGACAGAGAATCTATTAGCTGTATATTTGCAAAACGTGAATACTTGTTAGGAGTTAGGAGCTATTTAAGTGACCTTTTAGTATTCAGCCGTTCACCACATAAAGTTTAGGATGGCTTTTCAGTGCTTAGATAATATTAATGTGATATAATTTATGGGGTAAATATAGTGAATACTAGCTTTCTCCCGCGTAAATATAGTATCTGGTACCCCACGGGAATACTGTATTTAATCCCAGAGCTACTACCATACCAAATTTCATCGAAATTAGTTCAGTAGTTTTTGCGTGAAAGAGCAACAAACATCCATACATCCATCCTCACAAACGTTCGCATTTATAATAGTAGTAGGATGCATTATGTAGTAATATTGTGGTATATAATATTTAACTACCGTCATTCTTCAAGAATAACTGATTGTTTATATGACAAGAACATTATTCGGTAACAGTAAAATCCAAACAAATCCACAGTTAACATTATATACTAAATATCACATAAGTATGTGCAAAATATAATCTTTACTTTAAACAAAGCTTAAATGATAGATCCAAGATATTATATGACTGTGGGTCAGTTCACACCGCGACGTTACACCAGAGGGGTTACAGGTGTATCTCCTCTGGTGTTGCGAGTGTCCATAAGCGGCGGTAATCGCTTACCAACAGGCGATGCGCCTGCTCGTTTGCTGGCCCATTTCATAAGAATAAAAAAATAACCATCTTCTAGTATCGTCGCATCACGTCTCGGTGTTTTAGTGATTAGATTTCATACTTAATAATCTCGACATTATACGACTAAAATTTTTCAGGATTCGAATTCACGACGAAATAACGACTAACTGAGCTACATCGTACATAATATTATGTCCATTTAACAGTAAACTCCGGTTATTGTTTGTAATGGCTGGGGAAACTGGATTTACCGTATTATGTATGTGCATAATATTCAAAACCCCACCTGTTTACTCCACTAACCGGTATTGCAGATGCTTAGAGTAGCAGTACGAAACCTGACTACGATATTAAACGCACCGGTAAGTACTCTGGTACTGCCGAAAGCTAGAATAAAGCTGAAAGTACATAATATTTCAGCACCGTACCGCATTTCAGATTTCGTTTTATGCAATTAAATGAAACATCGCTAAAATACAATAAATTATGTTTAGAGTACACGTGGCAGAAGTGAATTAATTAAAATCCAAAAATACTCTCATCATGCCTGAAGAACAAACATTTCTAAAAATAAAAAAAACTTTGTTTCAATTAAAAATTTATAAAAGAATAAAAATATTTCGTCTGACCGAGATTCGAACCCGAGACCAATTGGTCAACAACGCAAAATCCAAACGCCTACGTAACTGCGTTACCCGTACCTGACATTACTCATACATCATATTTGTATTACGACGAAAGGGCCGTAACGCTTTTTCGTGACAGAAAATCTTAATACCCGTCTAGTTTCACATCAAAAACATAATATTCACATGTGGTTAAAATATATTTATACGCGCCGCATATTTTGGAACAGGTTGTATGCAACGAGTTCCAAAAAATACGGCGCGTACGTTGCGTACGGCGTGTACAGTGCGTGCGTACGGCGTGTACGGTGCGTGCGTACGGCGTGTACGGTGCGTGCGTACGGCGTGTACGGTGCGTGCGTACGGCGTGTACGGTGCTTGCGTACGGCGTGTACGGTGCGTGCGTACGGCGCACGATACTGACATAATATGTGCGTTCGGCTTAACCTCCATTTGCGATTTGTGACTTCTACTACGGAGCAAGTCTGCCATAAATCATAGACTTTATTTTTGGGTGGCAAACAGGCAACGTCCGTTAATAACGGAGTTTTTTTTAATTTTGTTACCAGAGCTGGTGATAATATTAGTATAATTAAATGACATCATCATCATCAGCCTAGCGCAGTCCACTGCTGAAAGTAGGACAACCATCCGGATCTTGGGCAGCCCTCATCCAGCCGCTGCAAGCCAACTTCTTCAAATGGTCGCTCCATCGTGCGGTAGGACGTCCTACACTACGTTTGCCTATACGTGGTCTCCACACCGTCTGTCCGTCTGCAGACATGGCCGGTCCACTTCCACTTCAGCGTGCTCATTCTATGAGCAATGTCGGTGACTTTTGTTCTCTGGCGAATGACATCGTTACGAATTTTATCCACCAGAGATACCCTGAGTATTGCTTTTTCCATCTAATATTCATATTTATATCAATTTAAACAAGATAATCTTGTATTTTATATATAACTGGCTGACCCGTGCCCACTTCGATGGGCGTTAAACATTTTTTGATGATGATAATGAGGATAAAAAGCATCCTAAGTCACGCCTTATAACGTCAGTTATCTGCCAGTGAAAGTCCCATGTAAATCGGTCCAGCTGTTTCAGAGATTAGCCGGAACAAAGAGACAGACAGACAGACGGACAGACAAAAATTTTAAAAAATGATTTTTATTGTTAAATATCGTATTTACTTTCATATGCATCAAGTAAAGAGCTGTTAATTGGAAATTACAAACAGACACTTCAATTTTATTAATTTTTATGTATAAATCAGTTTCTCGGAAACGGCTGCAAGTATTACTATGAGTATGCAGGGTTTTTTGGGGGGAAAAAATAGATCTAGCTTGGCCTTATCCATGGGATACTGCGCATTTTAAATCTATATAATATGTTTTTTCTTTCATCGTTCAACAATATATCAATAATTTCGACTCTATTATGTTAGTCCCATTGGCAGTTTAGTATGCGTATGTATAATTTTTGCTTTGTTCGAAAATTCGGAATGTAGTGGGTTCGAATTCCGATCAGATAAATATTTTTGTGATTCTTTTTATTTTTTTTAATTTATCAGATCTCCGAGCAAAGCTCGGCAACCCAGGTACTCGCAATTCAATGACAAAATATTTAATAGTAACTTGTTCATATAGCTTCATTCTTGCATCATAAATTCCTCGAAGACTTTCCACATGAGATTACTTTACACTTTTTTTACACTTTCCAAGTGTTAGCTATCCATAAACACTTTCTGTTAATACGAGTGATGCTAATACCACTATTTTTATTGCCATTTCGCGTGATTGTTTTACAATTGTTGGTTTTTGTGATGCAACAGATGGGTGGGTACTCATGTTCCGGTATCCACATTTCTGTACCAGTTGTTTTACAGTTAAAGTAAAGTACAGAATATAGAGAAATTGATAATGTACAATAATAGAAAAAAAAAACCTTTAATTAACCTTCTTGTAATATGTTAAAACTATATTTTGTTCTAGCTGTAAGTTTTCCTACATAAATAAAAATATATATTTAGTGTTCACGCGTGGGAACAAAATGGAGTTAAGGATTTATTTAACACCATTAGGCCCACTTGCACAGATCTGGGATAAAGTTAACCCTGGGTTAAAATCATCTTATCCTCTCGTTCTTCGTACTTATGAAAGAAAAGGCATGATATTTTAACCCAATCACATTAATAGCAAGTGTACCGAAGGCTTCCTCCGCTATTCAATACTCTACCTAATTAATAATCGCAAGTTTTTTGAAGGCTTCGTCCTCTGTCCAATTATAATCTACGTAGTCTCAATAATCGCAAGTGTGCCGAAAGCTTCGTTCACCGTCCAATACTCTAACCTAACCTCAACTATCGCAAGTGTACCGAAGAATTTGCCTGCTGTCCAACACTCTACCTAATCACAGTAATTACAAGTGTACCGAAGGCTTCGTCCGCTATCCAATACTCTAACTAATCTCAATAATCGCAAGTGTACCGGAGGCTTCGTCCGCTATCCAATACTCTACATAATCTCAATAATCGCAAGTGTACCGAAGTCTTCATCCGCTATCCAATAAGAGTACAGGTAGAGACCTAATCTGAACAATCGTTGGTATACCGAAGGCTTCGTCCGCTGTCCAACACTCTACCTATCCTCAATAATATTTATTTAATCTCAATAATCGCCAGTCTACCGAAGGCTACGTTCACTGTCCAATGCTCTACCTAACCTCAATAATTGCAAGTGTACCGAAGGCTTCATCTGCTGTCCAACACTTTATTTAATCTTAATAATCGCAAGTATACCGAAGGATTCGTCTGCTGTCCAATACATATCTATCGCATATCGTTTCGTTTCGGTGTGACTTGAACCTAATCTCAATAATAACAAGTGTACCAAAGGCTTCGTCTGCTGTCCAACATTTAACTTAATCTCAATAATCGCAAGTGTACCAAAGGTTTTGTCCGCTGTCCAATACTCTACCTAATCGCAATAATCGCTAGTATACCGAAGGCACCGTCCGTTATCCAATACTCTACCTAATCTCAACAATGGCTAGTGTACCGAAGGCTTCGTCTGCTGTCCAACACTTTATTTAATCTCAATAATCGCAAGTGTATCGAAGGCTACGTTCACTATCCAATGCTCTACCCAATCTCAATAATCGCAAGTGTACCGAAGGCTTCGTATCATTTTATGTCAGCATTATCATAATGCGGCGATCAATATGCCGCGTCCAGTCCCGCATTACCATGCCGATTGTAATGTGTCCTGCACTTTATTAGGGTGACCATTTTTATGTTCATCTACCCACTATTTAAATGTTGGCTCATACGTTCAGCATTTTAGAGCCAATCGTTTGCATACAAGTGGGATTTTATAAAGTATCCTATTTCATATTTAATAAAATTGTAGTCTATATGGAATTTTATACGGCGAAAAAATATTTTACTAACCGATTCTTTTGATTTTAGACGCCTGTTTTATGATATGTTACTTATTATACAACCTGACAGAGATAATGATAAGACAGAGATTAAGATGGAAAAGGAATAGTGTTGTCTGATTGACTATGATTTACCGAAAAGCAATACCCAACCATTCATAAATCTATAGAAGTAATTCTTCTGTTCATCCAAAAATTAACATGTTTTGTCTACAAACATTGATACTTAAAACAGCCTACAATCAATCTTTACGATATAAAATCGTGTCATTTTATATTTTTGTTGGTGAAGTGAAATAATTTACAATATGAATCATCAGCTACTTATTGGCTAGTAGTTGTAGGATAGTGTAAGCCCCAAGGGGATGGATCTCCGACCGAGCGAGGTGGTATGCCCGGTCAGGCCGAAGCCCACTTGTATGCATTATAGATGTTGTATATATAGCGCCGAACTGTAAAAAAATCGATAGCACGATTCAGGATCGTGGCGCTAATTGGTCCGTCACATAGTTAATGATGGCCGAGGCCGAATATCTATTACAATATCTGATTGTGCACAATCATAATCATAATCTTTATTTGCTAGAATATGGTTACAAAATTGGTATTACCTTAATGTAGTAAATTTTTAGAACAATATATATATAATAGCTTTATCCCGTAGCTCCGCCCGCGTAAATATAGTAACCCACAGTACCACTGTAATTTTTCGGGATGTGTGCCACTTTAGTACCACTTAAATTAAAAATGGTTTGAGTAACATACAAAATTGACGGTCACCCCACACACCTTATGAACGAAGTCTATATGAAGTATATATGCGTCTGCTTCTTACATCTAGTATTCTAGCCACGGGTCATTGACAGTTTATTATTAAAAAAATTAAAAACAACATCACTATCATCATATCATTCTCGTCTTCTCAAGCTTAGCATAGCTCAAGCATTAGCTTATACTGTATACATTTTGTTATATTCTGAGGTAATCTGATCAATTAAATTATGAACAAATTAAATGAGGAACCCTACATTTGTCTTCTCTTGACAAAATATATTTATTCATATTGCTTTTTTGTTAGACTGTTAGAGAAAACTGATATAAGTGCACCTATGTTAGGTGCAAATATCAATTTTCTCTAATTTACAAAAAGTATACTGCAGTCAAATTCACGACACAAAATAAAAAATGTAGGGGTTCGTAAGCTTTGGATCAAATTGAAAAAATAGTTTCGTCACTTCGTCAAACATATAAAATATAACGAATCTTTTGACAATTTTTTTTATTTATTTATTTATATATGGCATCGGCTTATAACCATTTGCCAGTGTCAAGTTAAAAAGGCGGGAAATAGAATTTTCGTTTCAATTTTCAACACCGTAGTCCTATATCGTCAAGTCTAAAGTCTAGTCAAAGTCCAAATAAATAGTCAGTACAGTCCATGAGTCATGTCAGTCGATTCAGTAAAGTGGTAGAAGCTTTACTGAAAGTTCCTAGGGAGTTTTGGTGGGAAACACAAAATAGCATGTTTTTAGAAGTTGTACCACTTGCCCACACTTGTGCACGATAACGAATATTTAATGGTTAATATTCTACCAATATTACACATTAAGAACCGAAATAACACAAATTTATGAAGTTTTACAAATTCCACAACATCACCCATTGAACTCCCCGGCAAAACTCCTTGTTGACAATTCATCTGTGTTGTAAATTATAATTCGACCAAGACCAAGAAATTGATTGTAAATTTCGAATGACATGTATAAAGAGATAATATTCCAGTCATATATCGACTCGATAGTCGTGGCTTACACAGTTTTATTCTTATTTTAAATTTCATTTCAAATTCCACAACATCACCCATTGAACTCCCCGGCAAAACTCCTTGTTGACAACTCATCTGTGTTGTAAATTATAATTCGACCAAGACCAAGAAATTGATTGTAAATTTCGAATGACATGTATAAAGAGATAATATTCCAGTCATATAACGACTCGATAGTCGTGGCTTACACAGTTTTATTCTTATTTTAAATTTCATTTCAAATTCCACAACATCACCCATTGAACTCCCCGGCAAAACTCCTTGTTGACAATTCATCTGTGTTGTAAATTATAATTCGACCAAGACCAAGAAATTGATTGTAAATTTCGAATGACATGTATAAAGAGATAATATTCCAGTCATATATCGACTCGATAGTCGTGGCTTACACAGTTTTATTCTTATTTTAAATTTCATTTCAAATTCCACAACATCACCCATTGAACTCCCCGGCAAAACTCCTTGTTGACAACTCATCTGTGTTGTAAATTATAATTCGACCAAGACCAAGAAATTGATTGTAAATTTCGAATGACATGTATAAAGAGATAATATTCCAGTCATATAACGACTCGATAGTCGTGGCTTACACAGTTTTATTCTTATTTTAAATGTCATTTCAAATTTCACAAGAATTTTTATTATGCGGATAAGCCCGTATTATGTAATGGATTTACATAAATTACATTAGGAATTATTATATTAATACTTTCAGTACAGTTTTACGAGAATTATTCAACCGTAGGCGTATGAAATTTTGCTGGTGCATTAAAGTTTATGTGGAAGGTGCGCAGAAAGATACAATTTTTTTAAATAATGCTTAGTATTAGTTAAATACATAAAATTAATAAAAACAAAAACACACCTCTGATTATACTAAACGAACTAACTGTATATTTATACTCCCTTATGAAAATATTTACACAGTGGATAAGCTATACAACGTTTTGTCCTTGTCTGTCAAGCGACTTTTCCAAAGTAATATGACAAGGACAAAACATTGTAAAGCTTATCCAATGTGTAAATATTTTTAATTGTAAGGGCGATAAAATATAGTTTTATATACAAAATAACACATTACACAAATTAAATAGGTACTATTGTGTTTTAACATTTGAAAGCTATTAGCTTTCTGAGAAGACACGGCATTGCACAATGCACATAATATAGAGTGCTACCTGAACAGTAAGCACAAGTCAATTAAATGAACATAAATCTACGGCCGCATCAAAAACAACTAAGACCTTCAGCTCACCCATTACGATATGGACAATTCGCAGCGAGAATACTCGGAAAACAATAATTACAATGATGCCGTAAAAACGTAGATATGCTGTGCGGTCTGTGGTGTGATATAAAACTTGGTGCAGAGAAAAATCACACTTTTATGTAGGAGTAGCCGTCGGTTAGTAAAATACTAGAGGCATGTTTCACAATCTTCTATTATTAGACAAACTAAAAAAAATTGCTTATTCTGAAGTTTGTCGCTGCTTACTGTATATCGACCGACAGAGACATAAAAAATTAAGTAACCCCCAAATTGACAAACACTGAGCGAGCTGATGATGACGAATTGTAGCTAAGAACACTCCATTTGGTCAGCTTTCAAAAAAAAAAACTATATCAAATTCATCCGTTTGGGAGCTACGATGCCACGGACAAACATACAGACGAATCAAACTCATAACAACCCTCTGTCTTCGTCGGGGGTTAAAAACATGCAAATAATATATCTGATACTTATCAGTAGATTGTGAAACAAGTATTTATAAATCTGTGTCTGGAGTCTACGAAGAAGCCGATATGAAGACAAAAGTCAAAATTCATGGTTTACCCTGCCGATCCTGGCTCACAGGAGTTGCAGCGGTGGGAATGTGTAGTGGGCCAATGCCGGTTACAAGCAAAATTCGTACTGAACCTGCTACCAATAAAGATATTTTCTCATGTCTATAATCCTATAACATTTCTGCACTATAAAGCATTAATATATCAACCATTCGTCTTATTTACAACTGGTTATTTAACATTTTGTAATATAATAAATGCCATATCTATAAAAAAAAGCTCCATACACGATAGCCTTTTATTAATTCAAACACATGTCACAAAACAATAAACATTTTACAGAATTCATTACGAAAAACTTTGTTACTCTTCAAATTCGAAAGTTAATTAACTGATACGCGTATTTGAAACTTACCCCCCTGGGGTAGAGTGTATAATTGCCTATTGCATTTGTGCGCATTAGAATAATTGCATGGGATGGTCGTACACCATTATTAAAATAGCATTAGAGCTGTATTAATTGCTTCTGAAACATGTTTCGGATAAACAATTTACATATTATCTCTTGGAAATGTTTTTCTACAATCAACGAACCATAACTTGTACTCGTAGGTACATCACAATTCGATTTTTTGGAATTAAGGCAGCAGCCTCAAATTTCGCGGTGATGACTATGGCGATCTGTCTACGCGCGTCGCCGCTGCTGTCACTGCCCGCAGCCACAGGGCGACACTCTCTACAAATGACAGCTCGAGCACCGGCGATTGGTGAATGCCGGCCATGTTGACGTAAGCTTATGGTTGACACCGACATAATTTCAAACGTCGCGGCAGACAAATCTATCATATATATTATGGAATTATATTGTCAATTATGTCAAAGCACGAAACGACCAGCGGCCAGCCCTGTGAAATGAAAGTTCTCGCTTCGCGCACCCTCTGCATACGTCTAGCCACGTACACATAGCCGCGAGCTGTCATTCGTGTGAGTGTATTGAATGATGGTTCTTTATGTTAGTAATAAATATTCTTTGCCGACGCGAAATTCAAGACAGCGGCCTAGGAATGCCAGTTTATTTCATTATGTTTGACGTGACAACGTCTTATAATTCGATGGAGCCGGCTGCACGCACTAAAAAACATGATTCATGCGGCGTTACCTCGCTCTGAGGCGTTCCATTTAAGGCTTGAAGTGCAAGCGAGAGCGCGGAACGAGCGACAAAGAGGCAGAATCGGCCTCCGCGTTCGGCACCGTTCGACATCTGTCTCTCTCCTACTTGAGTGAGCGATCCATCAGTATTTTCTTATGACGTTGTCACGTTCAACTATCGTCAGGAAACCGACTTTACTAATATTATAGATGTTCAAAGCATGGTTAATATAGTATCCCACGAGAACACTACTTTTTCAGAATAAAAAGCCTTTTTCGGGATAAAAAGTAGTACATATGTTAATTCAGAGCATTAACTATCACCATACCAATAAATTTTATTTAAAGATCAGTAGTTTTAGCGTGAAAGAATCACAAACATTCATCCATCCGGATCAATCCATGCATTGTGAATCCAGAAATCTTTAAATGAAATTTGGTGCACAAACTTTAACTGAATTTAATTTTTTATTGTTTGGTAATTTAATTTTTTATTCATGGTGCAATGTATTATACATATTAGGTCCATATGAAGTTGGCGTTTTGTCGTACTGGCCACTTTGATCTCAAATATATCTTCTTTGGTTAGTAATTCCAATTTAAAATGTATACCCCTATTTACTCATGCATTTGTGTTTCGAAAACCGTAATTCATTTGTTTCTTCCTCTTTTGGTTTTTTCTTTGCATCACTCTGTTTACAAAATGGAAAACTTGAAATATCGTATTAATTTCGAGTACGAGTTCCACCTTGGCACCAGTGCTGCAGAAACGGCTCGAAGGATTAATGATGTGTATGGCGGCGGTGTTGCAAAAGAAAACACAGTTCGTTTTTTGGTTCCAACGTTTTCGTTCTGGAAATTTCGACCTGCAGAACAAGCAAGCTCCGTGGACGGCCGGAGACCAAAGTTGATAATGAAGAATTGAAGGCTATTGTGGAAGCGGATCCATCGCAAACCACGTCCGAGTTAGCTGCAGGCTAGGGTGTTGATAAAACTGTTTTAATCCACTTGAAGCAAATTGGGAAGGTGAAAAAGCCTGAAAGGTGGGTACCTCATGGATTGAGTGCAGCAAACCGACAAACGCGCATCGACTGCTACGTTACATTACTCAACCGGCACAATAATAAAGGGATTTTAAATTGAATCATTACCTGTGATGAAAATTGGATCCTGTATGATAATCGGAAACGCATCGTAAATACTGAACCCTGGCGAATCAGCCAAAGCCTGCCCCAAGCGAAAATTGACTCAAAAAAAGTTACTTATGAGCGTTTGGGGGACTAGTGCCGGTGTCGTTCACTACAGCTTTCTTAAATCTGGCCAGACGATTACGGCAGATGTCTATTGCTAGCAACTGCAAAATATGATGAAAAAGCTAGCTGCTGAACAACCGAGGTTGGTCATTCGCTCTAGGCCACTGTTGCTTCAGGACAACGCTAGACCACACACTGTACAACAGACGGCTACCAAATTAGAGGAGCTTCAATTGGAATGTCTAAGACATCCACCGTACTCCCCGGACCTTGCTCCTACAGATTACCATTTTTTTCGAAATTTGGATAACTTCTTGCAAGGAAAAAAATTCAACTCCGATGGGGCAGTCCAAAGCGCCTTCAAAGATTTTATTGATTTCTGTGCGAATGTTGTGTCTTGCCGTTCTGCAGTACTGGCCATTTCAAATCAAAATAATTTTTGTTTGGCTAAGAAATCTAATTTCAAATTAATTTTATTTTAAAAACATGGAATTCTTTTTCCAAAATTTTAGTTATTTGTTTATTGATTAGTGTTACATTTTCATCGCATTTCAATCTTTTTCGTCATCATGGATACGTTAAAATTCGAGTAATTATAAAATATGAGTACCGTCGTGGCAGCAACGCGGCACAAGCGGCACGCAACATCAACGACGTTTACGGAGCTAACACTACAAACCAACGCCACCAGCTGTTATTGGTTTTCTCGCTTCCGTTCTGGAAATTTCGACCTGAAAAATGACCCTCGCGGTCGTCCGAAGATTTTGGTCGACAATGACGAATTAAAGGCGATTGTGGAAGCTGATGATACACAATCTACGGCTGAATTAGCAGCAGCTTTGGACGTTAGCGTCAAAACAATATTGGTCCATTTGCGTCAAATTGGCATGGTAAAAAATCTTGACAAATGGGTGCCCCACGAACTCAATGATCGCCAGCGCGAAGTACGCGTCGAGATGTCCCTTGCACTGCTCAACAGACACACAAATGAAGGAATTTTGAACCGCATTGTTACCTGCGATGAAAAATTAATTCTGTTTGATAACCGCAAGCGCTCAGCAAGTTGGTTCAGCACCTAAACAATGCCCTAAACGAAAACTTACCCCTAGAAAAGTGATGGTCACTGTTTGGTGGTCTAGCGCCGGTGTGATTCATCACAGCTTCTTACCAAACGGGGTGAGCATTACTGCAGATGTGTACTGTGAAGAACTGAACACAATGATGGAGAAGCTGGCACATCTGCAACCAGCATTTGTCAATCGCTCGTCTCCACTGCTCCTGCACGACAACGCGCGACCTCATACTGCACAGCAGACGGTCTCCAAGTTGCAAGAACTGGGGTTGGAAGCTCTCCGTCATCCGCCCTACTCACCAGACCTTGCGCCTACAGACTACTAGTTTTTCCAAAATTTGGATAACTTCTTGGCGGGAAAAAAATTCAATACCCGAGAGGCAGTACAAAATGCATTTGAAGAATTTGTTGCCTCCCGTCCAGCTGATTTCTTTAAGAAGGGCATCAATAAACTGCCACTGCGTTGGCAGAGATGCATTGATTGCATGGGTGATTACTTCGATTAATATAAATAAAAAATACATGAAAAAAATTCGTTTAAATTTTTTCATACAAAACGGCAATTTCATAGGTAAAGACCTAATATTATGTAAAACAAAACGACTTTATGTTCCTCCTTTACAAAACGCCAATTTCATATTTAATGACCTAATACAAAGCTTCCTCTTGAATCACTCTATCCATTGCTGAAAGCTGCATTAAAATCCTTTGCTTAAACACTCTAAGCGAACAGGGAACTGAGCGACTTAATTTTAAAATTATCAGCTAGGCAAGAGCTATTAACTGATATTGGTTTGAAATCTAATGGGGGGTGGGGACACTGACGTTTTTTGCATGGTCATTTGGATCGTTCCTCGAAAGTTGTTTCTCTGTTTGTATGTAAGTATAGGTATATATTATATTTCCTACTCTGTGGTAGGACTACGTCAGTTAATAATTATTAATAGACTATTATACTTGTCATCAAGTAAATCTTACAAGGGACATTATTAACTCAACTGTAACAAACGAAAATTAAAATAACTCTTTGGTTCTTTATTAATCCATATTTTAATGGGGATATACTCTGTTCCGATCCAATTTAATGTAAACGAAAATAAAAAGATGAAATTCAATCAAAAACAAGCCAAAAGGAAGGGCAGGTAGTAAGAAGTAATTTTGACAGTCTATGTATGTATGCATGTTTGTTCCACCGTAGCGCCTAAACTACTGATCCGATTTTAATGAATGAGGTGTCAATAGATTCTTAATGTTACCTCGGGTAACATAGGCTATATAATTTACGTGGTCGGGTTATAGTTTTTTTATTTATTTGTGTTCAAATTAGATTGGATCTGGATATTTCCAGAATAGTATAGCAATAAATATTGATGTACGTAATTGCAACCCATTTACAATTTCAATCACTGCATTACGTTGCAAGATGAAAATGACGCATCAGACATCCCGAGGGACGTCAAAAGAAACACAACGCAGCACATTTCTGACTCTTCATTACGAGCTGTGTCCAATAAAAACGTATAATATATGCACGGTATCGGCCATAGAGATAGGAGATAGACAGAACTAACTAAAACGCTATGGGCTGGTGCCAAAGGTTGAACGAATGTTGATGAATTTTCGGACTGAAATAGTTCTAGACAACAAAGAAGACATGGGAATGATGTGTATATTTTAGCAAGATGAACGGTGATGAACTGGAAAGTGGTTGCCGTTGCCTCCAGGCACCCACAACACCAAAGGAATCACATGTACGTTAACGGCGTTTTTGCCATAACCTTGCGAAATTGGAAAGTAAAATATTTTCCGTATTGAAGTTTTTCAAAACTACGCCCAATTATGAAGCTACATTAAAAAAAAATTTAAAATCCGTACACACTAAGCTACTAACACCATATATCATATCTATTCGCTTCCTTTCTCTCTGGCATCAGTTAATGTCAGCCATAACAGGTTAATTTAATTTATTTTGCGAGGCAAAAAGATTCAATTTCATGATTTTAATAAAAAGCGTGAGATAACTGTTAAAATATAGACGGACGATGTATTCATTTTCTGAACGGTTTTAGACCTGTATTAGGGCTTCAGATGAAAATCCTCATGCATTACCTCAGGTAATGAGTATGAATATATTATAAAGATGCCTTTTTTTCGTTGCCCATACTATCCCACTTCTGAGCAAAGGCCTCCCCAAGGTCTTCCATTCTTGTCGCTCCTGCGACACCGTTTAGGCAGCTTAGCTGGTGACCTAACCATCACTCCATTGTTTTTTTCGTTCTTTCATGTCTGCCAGGCATTGAGCGATAGATTTTTCTATAAATAACAGTAGCATGAACAGACATACAAGTATTGATTTCTTTTCTGAGCAAATCACATTGTTGAATGCTCACAGCATTAAGAAACAATCTACATATCTTTATATTTAGCTGCAACAAACGAGGCATGGACAATAAATTATTTCAACATCAAAGATATTGCATCCACGACGGTGGAACTTGTGATTAATATTATAATTAATCAACCCAAAGCTGATTCCGTGAAATATTGTATTTTGTTTGTCTAATCTTAAAGTGCAGCAACCGAAAAATGATATGTAATTACATAGACGTTGCCAGCACGATTTCTCAAAAGTAACAATCATTCATCTATTATTGTGACTCTTGAGAGACAGGATTTCGCATTTAGGATTTAGATCGCCTTCGGATATGTATATATCTGGTTAAAGTTACAACAACTCGGTTATTTTATATACAAATTTAACGCCAGTACAAGGTTTTGTACGACTTACAAGTGCAAAAACACGTCCTGACAATGTTGCTATCAATACGTCAACATTTGCCAGTGACGTTTCTGAACTTTTTAAACGGATTAAAAGCGTGCAATATTTATTACTTACCGACTTGTTCCTTTAAATAGTCCTTATAGCTTTTACATTAAAGTTCAGAACAGATTGATCGGTACCACAGATAAAATATTTTTTAACCAGGTAAACATACCATAAGGTAAAATCTACATTTTGATGAAGCAAGGTGTAGTTATACAATCATAGTTGAAATTCTTGCGTCTTATTAATAATTTATTGCGTGTTTTTTATTTGTATTCTTTTCTTTACTCGAAATAAGTTTTGTAATGCATTTTCTTTATTAAATTAGTAGCCATTATTATCTCACGGGATCTGTTTATCGTCGGGGATGAAAATAGTTATTGTGCAGATAGAGTGAAACACGATAAGGTTATCAAAAAATATGTCCTATATTACAAAGTAGCAATTCAATAGTAAATGATTTTTTAAATCAGTCCGGTCCAGGTCCAGCTTTTGAGTAAATTTAAAAATATTATATTATGTGTAGATTCTCTTGTTTCTGTCATGTAGGACTATTGAACCAAAACTTTTACGGAAATAGCTAAATTTCACATACCTACATTTCAAACTAGCTTTTTCCCGCGGCTCCGCCCGCGTAAATATAATAGCAGGTTCCCACGGGAAAAAATTACTTTTTCGGGATAAAAAGTAGCCTTTGTTTTAATCCAGAGCCTAAACTTCTACCATTCCAAATTTCATCGAAATCCATTCAGTCGTTTTTGCGTGAAGGAGTAACAAACATTCATCCATCCATCCATCCTCACAAACTTTCACATTTATAATATTAGTAGGATGTTAAATCACGACGACAAAAATCCAGGAAAGGTTTAAACGGTTATTGATTGTAATTGGAAAAGTTGGGGGGGGTAAATACTGAATACGACGAATTTCCCATACTAACTGTTCACTGTCTTAAATTTGTCACTTGATTTGTAGTTGTAGATGTTGGTGTAGGTTGTAGGTGTAGATATAGTAGAAAGTGCAGTGTAGGTGTAGCTTGTAGCAGTAGGTGTAGATGTTGGTGTAGGTTGTAGGTGTAGATATAGTAGAAAGTGTAGTGTAGGTGTAGGTATAGTTGTAGCAGTACGTGTAGATGTTGGTGTAGTATATAGTAGTAGTTGGTGTAGTTGGTATAGTGTATATTATAGTAGAAAGTGTAGTATAGGTGTAGCTTGTAGCAGTAGGTGTAGATGTTTGTGTAGGTTGTAGGTGTAGATATAGTAGAAAGTGTAGTGTAGTATAGGTGTAGGTTGTGTAGCAGTAGGTTGTAGGTGTAGATATAGTAGACAGTGTAGTGTAAGTGTAGTTTGTAGCAGTAGGTTGTAGGTGTAGATATAGTAGAAAGTGTAGTGTAGTATAGGTTTAGGTTGTGTAGCAGTAGGTTGTAGGTGTAGATATAGTAGACAGTGTAGTGTAAGTGTAGCTTGTAGCAGTAGGTGTAGATGTTGGTGTAGGTTGTAGGTGTAGATATAGTAGAAAGTGTAGTGTAGTATAGGTGTAGGTTGTGTAGCAGTAGGTTGTAGGTGTAGATATAGTAGACAGTGTAGTGTAAGTGTAGCTTGTAGCAGGAGGTGTAGATGTTGGCGTAGGTTGTAGGTGTAAATATAGTAGAAAGTGTAGTGTAGTATAGGTGTAGGTTGTGTAGCAGTAGGTGTAGATATAGTAGACAGTGTAGTGTAAGTGTAGCTTGTAGCAGTAGGTGTAGATGTTGGTGTAGGTTGTAGGTGTAGATATAGTAGAAAGTGTAGTGTAGTATAGGTGTAGGTTGTGTAGCAGTAGGTTGTAGGTGTAGATATAGTAGACAGTGTAGTGTAAGTGTAGCTTGTAGCAGTAGGTGTAGATGTTGGTGTAGGTTGTAGGTGTAGATATAGCAGAAAGTGTAGTGCAGTATAGGTGTAGGTTGTGTAGCAGTAGGTTGTAGGTGTAGATATAGTGGACAGTGTAGTGTAAGTGTAGCTTGTAGCAGTAGGTGTAGATGTTGGTGTAGGTTGTAGGTGTAGATATAGCAGAAAGTGTAGTGCAGTATAGGTGTAGGTTGTGTAGCAGTAGGTTGTAGGTGTAGATATAGTAGACAGTGTAGTGTAGGTGTAGGTTGTAGCAGTAGGTGTAGATTTTGGAGTAAGTTGTAGGTGTAGTTATTTTTTATTTCAGTTCATGGTCAAGATTGAACAATGTCTGTCGGGCCAACTATTATATAAGTTAAAACTGCAAATTGCAATTGCTAATTTCTATAATAAAAACGGATGAAAATTCATAACCGAACAGTATATCATAATTATCGGGCCTGGTGCTATGTTGATATATGACCATACTATATTTGGCGTTAATGAAATATAAATATACGATGAAATTGCGATTATATGTGATTTATAATGACTCTCTCGACCAATTAAATCTTGAATTTGATCGAATGGCTATAATATAAATAGAGAATTTTTATTATTTCTTAACTACTGCAACTATTGTCTACATTGCTGCCCAATGTGGAGCTAAAGTAAGGGTCAATTCACAACAAAACGAAACGATACCTGTATATTTTTGTATAGTGAGTAAAGTTCAATTTTAAATAGCTATTCTTAAAATGCAGCGCCGTGTAGCATCGCGTATCCTTGCGATGTCAAATAACCCTTACTTTTGTTGATTTTTAAAAATGTTATCCTTTCCATTGTAATAGCTTCTAGAAATAATACGATATAATACCCATATTGATCAAGATTTCTAGAAGATGACGTTCTCGTAAAGTTATAAATATTAAATATTTGGCTAGTGTTACAGTTACGAAGTACTTTACTATTTATAACTAATTGATCCTTTTGATTCTTGGTGGAAACTCATGTTCATAATACGCAACTTTTTTACACACTTTCCACTTTATTTAAAGAGGAGAAGTGTATGAAGAAGTTGTATGATATTGTTATTTATATTATTTATCAATCGTACCTACGTGAAAATGTTTCTAAAACAATATAACATTTCGAAATAGATACCCGCAGCTCAATACAAACAATAAATTATGACTTCACAATTACTTATCACTCTCATCGTATTAAGTGTTAGTAATGATTTCCTAGACAAAGAGCCGTTAAAGTATCTTACACGAGATAAAGGCGTTTAAAGCTTAAGTGGTAGGGCTTAAAGTGCCTCGGGTGAAGCATGCCACCTGCGTGCAAAACGTATTGGTGATGGATAAACGGAGTCAGATACCCTGACCAGTGGAACACGCATTGAATGGCCAGTTACCATTAATATTGATGGCGGATTGTGTAATCCAAGTTTTTGTGTTTGAAAGAATTATAAAGCTTATCGTATTTGGTCTGATGGCACATAAATCATATTGCACGGTTCCATGTTAGATCAATGTTAGACTTTTCCATTTTTCCTCAATTCTAAGTCTCTGATACAATGGCCTGACGACGGAAAGTAGATACAGTAGTATATAAACACACCGGCATATTTAGCGGAACACAAAAAAAAGGTCCATAATTAAAAAAATATGGTTTTATTTTAAAATCTACTTACTACACTTCTTTTATTATTTAAAGTTTCATTTGTTTTACTTAAAATGAGATCACATTAAAAACAGATTTAGCGAGTAAAGGCTATTTGTGAAAAATGGTACAGTTTTGAAATTTTCATGTAACCGGGAAAAGTGAAAATTGATATTAAAATAACAATTAATTAAATTAGAAAAATGGTGATTAATATCGCGTATTTCCTCCACGTGCTCTTATTAAAGTTTCTACCCGTCTAGGCATACTGAGAATGATGTTATCGATGGTCTCCCGGGATAGTCTCCGCCATTCCTCAACTACGGCGATTCGCAGTTCACCCACGTTAGCAGGAGCTGGAATTCTGGACTTAACTTTTATTTTCAGCAAGTCCCAAACTTGCTATATTGGGTTCATATCCGGTGATCTCGCCGGCCACTTCATAACAGTGATATTCATATCATTAAGATAAGCTTGAGTTACCGGAGCGTCACCGATATATGGGGCAAACGGTACGACATTTTCTTCTAAAACTTCTCTGATATAGCTGTCCTGCAGTCAGACTCCCTCTGTCAATCACTACCAAGTCTGTGCGAGCTCCCAAACAAATGCCCGCCCAAACCATTATTGATCCACCACCGTATGCAACTGTAGTTTCAAAATTTGTCTGAATGTATCGTTCTCCTTTGCGTCTGTATATTCTTTGCCTGCCGTCAATTTGATTTAAGAGAATTCTGCACTTATCACTAAACAATACTTTACTCCATTGGTCCGTGTTCCAAAGTCGACGTTCCTGAGCAAAAGTTAACCTGTTTCTACGATGATTTACCTCGAGCCTTGGAGCCTTGGCGGGCACAAATGAACCCAAACCAGCTTCTTCGAACCTTCTTCGTACCGTACGTTCACTTACGGTTACACCCCGCACTGCTTCTAACTCATGTCGGGCTTGGACGGCCGTCAAACGGGGATTCCTACGTACACGAAGCCGAATAAAACGATCATCCCTACTCAAAGTGCGTCTTTTTCTGCCTTGTCCTGCTCTTCTCACATAAGTACCGGTCTCCCTGAACCGTTGGATACTGCGATGGATCGTTGAAACTGCTCGACGAAGATCTCTGGATATCACTCTGTAGGTTTGACCATTTCTTCGCATTTCAAGTGCCCTGGCAATCTCCGTTGGGGCTAAGTCAGGCATAATTCAATTAAATTAAACTAATTAAATTAGTTAAAAAAAACTAACAAAAAACAGTATTTCAATGAAATTTTAAATCAAACTCAGAAGGAAGAAATACTCGAAGTTCGCTCCAGATAAGGTGTATTTGAATAAAATTAAAACAATTGCATAAAATGTGATGTTCAGTTGTTATTTTAATTTGATAAAATTTATTTTTAAATTAAATGACGTATAAACCAGCCAGCAACCTTATATGATACTGATATCAAACCTTTATTTTATGTTCCGCTAAATATGCCGGTGTGTGTAGTAACCTAGGGCGCAAGTTTACACCAAAATAGAAAAATATCCAAATTTTAAACTACTATAGTAAACTATCGAATGCAATATCCTGGATAAAATATATGAAAAAAAAAAAACCTTTATATTTATCATAGAAGATGTTGTCCGCGACTACGTGCGCGCAAAAGAAAATCCTCGGGAACCGTACATTTTTCCGCGATAAAACGTAGCCTTGTCCTTCCTCGTGGTCGTATATCAGTTCCTAATTTTATCCAAATCGGTCCAGTAGTTTCGGAGTAGAAAATAGGAAATGTTTGTTTGCATTGAATCTATTCAACTCAATGATTTCCTATTTTTCTTAATATCAGTATTTATATTAGTGTAAATAATTTACTTTTAAATGCAAATAAAACAAAATGTTTAAAGTTTAGCTTGCCAAATGTTCGGCAAGTACAAACCAATTTACTACTCAATGATGAGAAAATGAACTTAGTAGACTCCACTGTATTCCTAGGTATTATGTTAGATTGTAAATTACAGTGGGGTCCTCATATTGCTAACCTAGCAAATAGACTCAGTTCTGCAGCATATGCAGTCAGAAAATTAGAGAAATTTCAGACGTGGAAACGGCACACCTGGTTTATGTCAGCTATATTCATAGTAGAATGTCTTATGGCATACTTTTATGGGGAAATGCTGCCGACATTAAATCAATATTTGTGCTGCAGAAGCAGCTATTCGTGCTATTTATAAAATGTCTTCTTTTGAATCTCTCAGAGAAAAGTTACAGAAATAGATATACTAACCGTCGCTTCTCAGTATATTTTGGATAATTTGTTATACGTTAGAATAAAATTAAGCAATTTCAAGAAGAAAAATGATAATCATTGTATAAACACTAGAAATAAGCATAAACTAGATGTACCAGTGATAAGACTTAGCAAAGTAAGTGAATCTTATAAGGGCCAATGTATACGCCTATGCTTTGCTAAAGCTTATTATAAAGTAAATGATTTTGTTAACGATTGCACACCTTGGGAATGAGATGCTCCCCTGCAAGGCTGTCTCTATGTACTTGTGTACTTTTGGCTTTTGTTATATTTAACATAGATTTAAGTTTACAATGTAAAATATATATTTCTTTCAAGAGAACAATTTTCCATCTTTTTGTTAAAAGATGGCCCCATGCGAGTTTCTTACGCCGATTCTTCTCGACGGGTTGAACCGGTGGTAGCTTTTTCTGTTGACTGTTGAAAAAAATTCATTTAATTTCAATAAATTATTATAAAGAAAATTTCATAATATAACCTCGGTATAACCATTCTATAATTTTTTAAATTAAATTTTTGCGTCATTTAATTTCTAGCGACTGACGCAAAAAGAGGGCTGTTCTAATTTTGACGTGTCTGTCCGTCCGTCTGTCTGTCTGTCTCCGCGTCTGTCTATGGAATCGTAACTCCCGAACGGATGAACTGATTTTGATCCAGTGTTTTTTTCTTTGAAAGCTGCCATGATCGAGTGTTCTTGGCTATAATTCGTTTATATTTTTTTTTACTTTTTTCTCAGAATTCCTTAAAACAATTCGATTTTTACCCCATTCTTATTCTTCATAATTTTTTATAATATAAATTACGCAAAGTAATACATAAGCTTACAATAATAAAGCCATAATTTTTATCGGCAAGAAATGAAAATGCGCAAAAACTCCACCGCCTTGCACTTTCACGGAATTTCTAGCGGGTGCTGGCCCTGGACAATTTAGCTGTCATATGTGAAGGATGTATTGACAGAACGTCAACTCTGCGCGCCACTGATGTCGGAATGACTGGACTAAACAACTGAATTTTATATATATTTTCTGACTATTACTATTGTAATATAAAAGAATGTTTGTTATGGTATAATAATGACGAAGCAATAACCATTGTAAATATTAAAACAATCATAAAAGGAAAAGAAAAATTGTAAAAATAGATGAAGATATTTAAAAAAGAAAATAGAAAAAGATTAAAACAGACAAAAGATTAAAAAAGAAAATTAACAAGCCCTGATCATGTTAGGGGGATGAAAAAAAAAAAAAGAATGACTGGACTTGATGATCAACGATGTGATAGCAAAGAATGTGATAGGTAGTTTTAGGCAACATGAACCACAATCCAAATTCTCGTAATTAACTTACACTTTGATTTTACTTTTATTGAATTATAAATGAATCGTCTTGATATCATTAACTGATTTTTGGAGTTCGGGCCAATCGAAACAGGTTTGACGTTGGTTTGACGTTTATTAGAGTTACAGTTTTAACATATCGGGCCTGGATCGTGACTGTAGGTATGAATGGAGGATTTAATTAGCAGAATCGACCGGTTAGGACAATGTTCGCTGATTACCTGATTCATGATTGTCTGACAAGAAATATGATCATGCGTCGGATGGGCATGCAAAATGTCGGTCCCGCGCCTGAGTGCTAAGTGTGAGTTTATATAGCGATCGTAAGCGTCTCGGGATCGTGATATGATTTGTATATTATACAAATCACATACAAATTCCCAGTAAACGCCAAACGCGCTCACGATCGAATGCGAAAAGAAAAACTCACACTTAGCACTCAGGTCTCTCACCAGGCGTGTCCATCATCCGTCCCACTGGGTTACGACGGTGAAGGCAGAGAGAGAGAGAGAGAGTGCTCTTGTGTACTGCACACACACTTAGGCACTATAAAATAACTCCTGTGTCGCCCGGTTTCAATGGAACCGGCAACCGTCACCAAAATCGGTGTGGGGGAGCTATTACTATTATGATCTATCTTATCCAGTGATACAGAGATCCATGGTACGACGTGATTACAGCGAAGCGAATTAAATCCCGTTTTTACTACGACCGGAGTCCGGACTGGACTGAAGATGGATTCCTTTGATGCGATAATTAAATAGATTTATACTATGATTAGACGGGCAAACTACGTGCGATGAAAAATCACGGCTGGAAACAACGAATGAGCGAGTGACAGATGTGAAACATTAAAATTATTTCGACAAATCAGACCGATGATAGTAATGTAAGCCAATGTCTATAAGCCAGAAGAAGATATGGTCTAAACTCTTCTAATCCATCAAATGAAAATACTAAGTAGGTATAGGTATTATTTCTATTTTCTTCAGGGCATTTAGTTCAAATAATAGCAGAGCTATCTTCGAGCCTAACTTAATCTACCTATTTAAACAATTTTACTACTTGAAACTGAGTGCCAATTCTGCTAAATAAAACCTGCAATAATACAATTACAATCAAGTCCCGACATGCTTAAACTGTCAAACCGGCTATTCTCGTAAACGTTAAAGCAGCGTCTAACGTCTCCTGATTGGTCCAAACGTTTATACAAGTCGCTTCACTTGTAATACAATCAAAGTAAAATGAAAGTCTACTTTAAATACGAGAATTGAGCTTCTCGAATACCAAACTAAGGGCTTGTTTCACAATCGTATAAGTGTCGAATAGCTCTCGGGAGTTTTGTCGCTGCTTACTTTATAGTTTATCTACACTGAGCGATAGAGACCTATCAACCATATAAGCTATCTGACGCTAATCAGTAGATTCTGAAACAGGCCCTAAGACCTTGTCCAGAAAGGCGAATTACGCGTGCAAATCTACGTGCGTAGAGCTTCAAGACAAAATGTCTGGCGGCCTACATGTGATAGACGATACGCGCGTTGGTAAAAAAATACGCGCGTAACTTCTAGACGCAATGTATTGGGGCCTAGTACCTCGACACGCGCGTCGGCCTTACGTGCGTAAGATTACGCGCTTTCTGGACATATACTAATTGTCGTATTCGTATCTAAGGGTCAATTAACACCGAAACGAAAGGATTTGCGACGCTGCATTGCATTTTAAGATAGCTATTCAAAATTTAACTATCACACGCCCCCGTTGCAAACCATTACACAAGAAGATACACGTTTCATTGTAAGTGTTTCAAATGTCATGTTGCACCGCGCTGCACAGCGCATGTGTATGACTGATGTCATATGAAACGTGTATCTTTTATTGCGGTTAATAAAGTTCAATTTTGAATAGCTATCTTAATAACCTAACCTAACATGTCAGGAGATGTCTAAGGAGGGTTCCGTAACTATCAACGCGTAATATGTTTTTTCAAATTACTTCAAAAGTTATTATCCGATTTCGTTCAAAATAATTTAAATAAATAAGTTTTTAGCATGATCTATCAGCGTGGAAACTTACGAGTTTCTATCTTCATTAGTTTAGAAATGCTATGGGGGCTTACTTACCACTTTGGAAGCCGATTACTCGAAAATGGTTGTCTTTGTAAAAAATTCATTATATATGGAACCGTACCTTTATTTTATATAATATTATATTATAATAGGTCTCTATTCAACGATACCCCACCCAATGGGGTAGAATGAAAAAATATTTTTCATCCTCACTTCACATGTATAAAGAGCCACCCCTAAAAAATAAAACTGATGCCAAAACCGAGATCTATACAAAATCTATAATTAACTGAAACCAAATTTCATCCATTTATATTCATAATTACGGAAGCCTACAAGCGCGCGGACAGACAGACGGACGGATGGACGGACGGAGCGAAACTATAAGGGTTCCTTGTTTATTACGGAACCCTTAAAAAAATGCAGCACCCTGTTACGTCTCGCATCGTCGCGGTGTGAACTGCACCCAATTGATCCACTAGATAAAAGTAACTCTCCTGTTACAACTGCAACAGCCATACTTCGTAACTTCGAGGCATCGCCATACGGCTGTCCATGAACAATCACATGACCCGTTCCAAACCATTAAGCTTTTAAGATAAAGTCCTATAATCAATAGCACAGTAGAACACAGCTATAACATTATAGATAGGCTAAAATATATACTAAGGGCAGTAAGGGCCTGTTTTTACAATATACTAATAAGAGCCAGACAGCTTATTGGCAAGTATTTGTCGCTCAGTATAAAGATAGCAGCGACAAAGCTTCCGGATAAGCTATTCTACATTTGCTGCTGTTTACCTTATACTGAGCGACAGAGACAAAACTTGCCGATAAGCTATCTGAGACTTATCAGTAGATCGTGAAACAGGCCCTTAATATACTATATATTAAGTGAACTCTTATAACAATACGAATTACAATTGTTGTAAGCATTTTGCATTATTGATCCAAACAAGATGTAGGGACCACACAAAAGTGCATGCTTGCACTCTTGGTTCCAAGTCATTTCAATATTATATTTCCAATGTTAAGTAGTCAGTCTCGTCCTAACCTCCGATCTAAACGGTATACTAAGCTAAACGTTGTATGTACGTAATAAGTGAAAAGACAATATAATATTATCGGGACTATATATTTCATTTATCTCTCCAACACAAAGTACACCCCACACAAGAAGAAGACTTAAGTGGTCCTAGGACCAGACGCATATTTTTTAACAATATTTATGTATTTTCCTTAAGAGAGAATATAATACCATTTTTGGATAACTTATGTTATATCTTATACTTTAAACGAGACAATCTAGTGTATTATATAATCGGACTCTCGGCAACAAGGAGTTTCAGGGGCGAAAAATCGATCTAGCTCGGTCTTATCCCTTGGAAACTGAGCGTTTTTAAGTTACATATGTTTTTTTCTTTCATCGTGCAACAATATATCAATAATTTCGACTCCATTATATCAGTCTGATTGGCAGTTTTGTTATGTATTGTTTGTTTAATTTTGTAATTGTTGCGATTCAAATCCCGATCAGATAAATATTTGTGATTCTTTTTATTTTTTTAATATACTAGAACTCCGAGCAAAGCTCGGTTACTCAGGTACTTATATTATTTATACAAATCGTCCATACTCTATTATACCGAACATACATTTGGCTTGCATCAGACAAACAGACCTAACATTAAATATTTTATATAAGGTTATTTGGGGCCAGACTACAGGGCATACTTCATTTTTAACCCCCGACGAAAACAGGCTTTGACGTGTGCGTCTGTGTGTGTGTTTGTGTGTCTCGCATTGTAGCATCGTAGCTCCCATACGGATGTATATTGATCTAGGTTTTTTTGTTTGAAAGGTGAGTGCTGACATGATCTAGAGTTTTCTTAGCTGTAATTCATCATCAGCTCGCTCACTGCTTGACGATTCGGCAGTTACTTAATATTATAAAATTTTGTTTTTCTTTTTGTATGGCGATTGCCATTTTGACCACATCTGGCAATATTTTATTTAGAAAAAATATAATCATCCAACTATTACACCACTACGTCACTTCCTACGACTATTCATTACTCAACCACAAACTCTAGTAAACTGTAAGCACCGGTATTAACTTCCATTATTGTATCATTACTACGGACTGTTATCCCGTTAGTGGATAATTCAATGTTAGGCCCCTCACTCACTACGGTGGCGCCACCAGTGTCTAGAGCGATCGGAGAAACACTAACAGATTAAAGTCTCGACGTAACAAGGCAGTGAATCATGCATATATACGAGGGCCGATTGATAAGTTTCCGAAACGACAAAGAAAAACTTCAAAAATCTATTTAAAATAAATTTATTTCTCAACGTAGTTTCCTTCTACCTCGATGCATTTAGTCCAGCGCTTCTCCAATGCCGTTACACCAGTTTGATAAAATGTTTTCTCCAACCCCTCAAAATACTCGTCCACGGCAACAACGACTTCTTCATTTGATGAAAATCTCTTGCCACCTAACCATTTCTTCAGGTTTGGGAATAAGTGGAACTCGCACGGGCCAGATCCGGGGAATAGAGTGGATGCGGTAGCAATTCGAACCGCAATTCATGGAGTTTGGCGACTGCAACCATTGACGTGTGTGCAGGTGCGTTGTCATGGTGGAACAAAATTTTTTTCTTGGCCAAATGTGGTCGTTTCTTCTGGATTTCTTCACTTAATTTTTGCTGCAAGCTTGCGTAGTACTCTCCATTTATTGCTTGTCCTTTTTGCAGATAATCCACTAAAATAATCCCTCGAGCATCCCAAAAAACAGTCGCCATCACTTTGCCGGCCGACAAAACCGTTTTTTGCTTTCTTCGGCGCAGGTTTTCCGCTCTCAGTCCACTGCTTAGATTGTTCTTTTGTCTCGGGAGTATAATGATGTATCGAGGTTTCATCGACTATTACATAACGCCGCAAAAACTCATTAGGATCTCGGTTAAACAGCGCCAAACATTCATCGGAGATGAATCGTCCACTCGACGTTGCTTTTGGTCTACAGGGAGCAAACGCGGCACCATCGCGCGCAAAGCTTTTTCATTCCCAAATGTTGGTGCAAAATATTAAAAATGCGTTCAGATGAAATGCTCACCATCTCTGATATCTCTCGCAACTTTAAGCGCCGATCATTCAATGCAATTTTGTGAATTTTTTGATCATGTCCGGATTCGTGACTTCATTTGGACGGCCAGACCTGTGGGCGTCTTCGCAGCTCTGTCTTCCACGTTTAAAATCAGTTACCCAGGTGTGAATTGTACTCAATGCAGGAGCAGAATTACCTAAAACACTGTCTAGCTTGGTTTTAATCTGGGTTGCTGTTTTCTCTTTTAAAACGTACAACTTTATCACCGCACGAATTTCGTTTCTTTCCATTGTTAAGAAAATTTACGACAGAGAAAGTTCTACGTCCTCTCAAACAAATTCCATCAGTTCGATTAAATTCAAATTTGGCGTTCTATTTTCAAACAGATGCCAGAATATAATGTAATATTCCTTTTTTGCGTATCATTTTTTTAAGTTCGTCGTTTCGGCCAGTTATCAATCAGCCCAGGTATGTAAAAATGGCTTACTTTAGTAACACAGCTTACGCGTCATTAGTAAATTTTGACATTTATACGTCAGAGAGGTAGCAATTCTTATTTTGTAACTACGAATTTTGCGAATAATAAAAAAAAACAGTTGTGCCTCGGCCCTCGAGACATCCATTATTAAGACAGCTTTGGTAGAACAACAGCTGACGCGGTGACAATTTTTTTTTTTGCGAAACGAGCGAGATGTCACGGTAAAGGAGTAATGCTGACAAATAATACGGACAAAATGACAGCTTTCCTTTGTCGAACTGTCATTTTGTCTATTCTTCCGTAAACCGTAAAAAGAAACTATTTGTTCGATGGTTGTAGGGGACTGTATAATTCCACAGGATTTCAACCGCCGGCTCAGATTAGACTCGAAGACAGCAAGGTTACATGGATTAGGGCAGAGCCGGGGCGATAAAAAAAACACTTATTTTGAGGAGATTTTCACATCTTTCGTCTTGCTTACCTGGCTCGTGGCAATGCCGTATAGAAAGCCGCGCCCGTACGCCTCTTTCGGGTTGATTTGCTATCCCGCTTTTTGCCTCTCTATACGGCTATTTTCCATAATTTTCCCTATTTTCCATGAGCCACGTGAAGTAAAACGCGTTGTGTGAAATTCTTTATTGTTATTCCCAATTACATAAGTCCTTATATAATAATCTTATTCCATATAAAAGATATTCATAACCTAAGGTATACCATGTATGAAATGTTATGTATTTTTACCATTTTTTGCCTAATAACTCCGTATCCATTTATTATATAATTCAAACTGTTATTTTTCCCATTAGATATTATGTTTATCTATATAAATCAAAAGAAAGTACGTTAAAATTCACTACAGTTTAAAATATATAAGCGATATAACCTTAAGTTCATAAAACACCATTTAACATGACTTTTGCACACTGATGCTATAGAAATCTATACATATATTATAATCACTGAGTGTTTACTACTATAGTTTATGTACTGTTTTAAATCACTTGTTTATCGTTCACATTTCAATTCACTGGTATAATTACGTTACGAGGCCGCTGTCCTTAACAATGGTTATGCTAAGCGTGCAGGAGAAATACCCTCCATATAGCTATACGACCATAATATAACTGTTACATACATTTTACTGGTGGCACCACTGGGTAAGCCGCCACTGGTCTGTAAGTGTGTGAGGGCCCTTAGCGGGATAATTCGCGAGATGGATAGGAATCATTTATTCCGACTGGATTTATTACTTTTACGTGCTGACTTTAAGGTAAAGTAGGTATATCACTTAGATCCGTATTTCTTCTCGTATATTTTTAGCAGGAAAAAATATAATCGTATAATTGTAAATTAAGTATTTGATTTAGTATATCTGTACTTATAAATGATTACTTACTTACGAGTAGAGACATGTTAGATAAGATGTTAGAAAATAATAACCTAACCAAAAGCATGTCACAACATGTCTAAGGAGTTATCATCAGAGTATCAACGCGCGATAGGTTTTCTTTGAATTACTTCAAAAGTTATTGTCCAATTTTGTTCAAAATAATTTTCCTAAAATGCTTTTAGCAAGTGCAGTGCATTGTAATTCCAATGTCTCGCTAAAACTTAAGAACGGCTTGATTAATTTGGCTAAGTTTGGTATTTAAATGATTGCGGTAGTTCAGGGAAGGTTTAAACGGTGAGAGATATTAGAACAATTGCGGGGAAAATACTAAAACCTACGATTGAATTTTCTCATACTAACCGTACACTGGGTTCAATTATTTGTCACTTGGCTGTCAAATATTTAGAGGTGCGTTCAGTTTACCTGTTCGGTTATTTACTTTATCAAGTCCGTAGTTAAGACAGAACAACATGTGTCGAGATAGCTAGTTATATTATATATTTGAAATCAACTAAATTCTAAATGTTATAAACGATACGTCACACGATAGTCGGAATTGAAAATCCTTTGAAACAGTAATTAGTAAGGCGATACGTTCCCACAAACAAGTGATCACCGATGCATACCGAATCCGTCACGCCGAGCCAAATGTCATGAAGAGTAATTATAAACTAACATGGACGGAGATGAATAAAGCTGCAACGATTTAAGTGCTAAACACACGCTCCAACTTGTCTGAGGTTAGCAATTGGACTGCAGTCCGATTCACAGGAATCGTGATTACAAATTGAGAAAAGTATGGACAGCTTTGGATAATATTTTATAATTAGGTAACTTTTGCCCTCGGCTCCGTCCGCGAAAATACAGTATCACGTACCACGTTTCTACCATTAGCGGTTACGGCTGTGCGAGCGTCTATATGTCAGTCAGCCGGTGATGGTCTATATGTCAGTCAGCCGGTGAAGGTCTATATGTCAGTCAGCCGGTGATGGTCTATATGTCAGTCAGATATCTCCTTTTACATAATTTATAGATTTTCGTTTATTTTGTCTGTATACGACGAGTATCACGACACTGACTACGACTATTTTAGAGTGACGTTCGCAGTAAAGCTACAATGTATTGTATTGTCTAACAGATGCGCGACATTAATTGTGAGGACATGAACATGTTGACAGGACAGGGCAGGGAAAATATTGCATCGATTAACTAATTGCAAAATATAGCCCGGAACATATACAAACATGAGTTGAAGCTACCTGCCTTTTTGTGTGAAATACTTGTGAGTCCAGATATTATGGACATCAGTTGTGTTAACTTGTGTTAGAGTAAATTCTTACGATCCAAAACATTTCAACATTGAAAACATTGTTCTTCCCTCCATTCCATATACTTTTTAGATTTCGCTAACGTTTCTTAGAAATTTAAGAAAAACTTAAGATTTGAACCATTCAATAAATAGTTATCCAAGGATAAACATGTTTTACAAAAATCATAAATCAACAAACTACTCGACTGTTGAAATGTAGGAAATTAATAGCTCCCCACGCCGATTTTAGTGACGGTGTAATTGAAACCAGGCCAGCTACGCAGGAGTTATTTTATAGTGCCCAAGTGTGTGCGCAGTACACGAGAACACTCTCTCTTCCTTTACTCTCGAAACCCAGTAGGACGGACAGACCGACACGACTGGCGAGAGATCAGGCGCAGGGCCGACTTTTTACATGCTCCTCCTACGCATGGATCATCTTTCTTGTCATACAATCAGGTGATCAGCTTGCATTGTCCTAACCAAACATGGAAACACCATTTTTTGTTGTTCCAATGCGGGAATCGAACCCACGACCTCCGAGTCGAGAGCCAAGCTCTAAACCACTGGACCACGGAGGAAATTAAGAGTAACGAGCATTTAAAGCCAATTTGTCAGGGACAACTTGTGTAACAAGTTCCAGAAACAACGATGTAATCACAAAACCCTCGACATGAGGAAATCTGTTCCTCCTGTGCATGTAGCTATTTTTATTGAGCAACCGAAGCGTGCGCCATAATATCGTGATTCATTAATTAAACTTTCCCTTTAAGGTTATCAAATTTGTCAACGATTTCAGACCAATTAAAAGCAATTGGCCGCTCTGAAAATAGAAAGATTAATTTGCTCGCATCAAAAATAGTTGTTTTAATCAATCTCAATTGGGAGGGCGATTATCAACACCCGTGTGTTTCCTGTAATTGTTATAATCAACGCTGAAAAACGCGTTTTCAACTTTAGCAGCATCAAAATAAAACTCAAAATTAAATCCTGGAACGGAATATACTTTATAACTTATGTAATTGCTGTAATGGAGGTGGGAAGTGCAATTTTGCACTCTGGTACCTAGGTCAGTAGGGTCGAAATGAAGGGGACAGAGGAGAAATGGTTTATAGGTTATGTAAGTAGGGCCGAGTCACGCGATGCTTTGTTTAAAATAGTACCACAGATAATGAAAATAGATTTCCGCGGATAACAAAATGAACGCAACAAACCAATCACAAAATGATTTTGTTGTTAAATACTAAAGTAGATAAGTGCGGGGTAAAATTGCGGCGTTGGTAATTGTGGCTCAAATTGGCCAGAAATTTCCATGTTGGACCTTTTAAAATTTAAGGCAATATATTTCAACGTTGCAGACAAAGGGTTAATTGTTAACTCGCGTGAACTATTAGATGTTATGTAGCAAGTAGACTGTTAGTGGAGACATTAATGTTATATAATAAGTACCATACGATAAAATGGGTTCTTACATATGGTAAACTCTAATAACAGCAATTGGGCGATTGGCCAAACAATGCAAAAAGGCGCTAATTTCACTCACTACCTATCAGTGGCGAATGCCGGTTTTCCTTCATAGGAAAGCCCTAGCCTACATAATATGTAGGGATTTGGAAGAGGTCCATTAAAAGTTTAGTAGTAAGTGAAGCCGATAGGAATGGAGTTATAGGAACCCCTCGCCAGTGCTACCTAGTATCTACCTCTAAAGATGTTAATCGGATCAGAACATAATATAAAAATGTAGTCATCCACCAATGAATCAAGCCACATCAAACTAAAATTGATGATAATAGTTAAGCTAATAGATATATAACGGCAAAGTGATGATACAATCTTTGATGTGTGCAATGTCCCAAGTTATGTCACAATAATGACTTCCGTACTCAACTAAATATCAAAATAGTTGAGATCAAAAGGATCTATTTGTTGAAGAGCAAAATGCCAGAATGTTCGCGCGTGTGGTCCAATTCAGCACTTCCAGTAACACCATAACTACACATTGTCTTTAATTATTACACTTAATATGTTTCTATATCTTGAGATGTTTCTACATCTTAAGATGAGCTACAATAATGATTTTAATTGTTTTGAATATATGCTGCACTTTAAAGCATCGTAGTTCTGTTTTGTATATTATTTCATCTTTAAATATTCCTAGACCTAATTCCTAACTTTTTTTGCATGGAACGAAAGTAAGGCCCACTTGCGCACTGGGTTAAAGCTAACCCTAAATATCATGATATATTTCTCTTTTTTCGTATTAATGAAAGAGAAAGGGTTATATTTTAACCTTAATAAATAGCTTAATTCTATTTTTTGGCACAATAACACTACTTTAAGTACAAACAAACAAAGTCTGTCTAATCCATATGAACCGTAAATTCGGTATAAAAGCAATTAAATATGATGTTAATTCAGATTATAAATTGTGAGACCCTTTCAGTCTGAGCATCTTTTAGCGTTGGTTTGGTAATTTAATTTTCGCATTTTGTTATAAGGATTATGTTAAATGACTTTAGCAGCTATATCCTCACCTAAGATGTAAGAGATTCAATAAATAATGGGATCAAATGTTTCACAGTCATTAGCCCCGGACTCGGGGTCAAATTTTATTATACGGGTCCAAATTACTCTAACTCGTGCCCCTATCATTATACTCCTCAAGACATTCGATACCTTAATGTTGTAAGAATTCAATTTGTTACTTTCTTATTTGGAGCACTAAAATTATTAATATTGTATTGAGTTGAAGTTGTGTCATATTTCTTTGAACACGTCCTATGTTAGCATGAAAATGATGTGATCACAAGATAAAATGAGGGTCTTTGAGAAAAGACCCAAGACATTGGGAATCTAGGTATCAGATGCTGGTGATATATAGACGGACAGATAGTGATTGTGATAGTGATGATATTATGATCCCAATGTAAAATGCTACTACAGCTACTCGAATGAATTTATATACTTGATTGGATAGCAATCACTCAATCGAATAATCGACCCTGCACGACAGACGGGTATAATAACTAATATCCATGTAGTTACATATTATTATTTCTAACCCTTGTTGATGTTACAAGTTACCACTCAAATGAGTTTTTTTTAATTTGATCTGACAGCTTTTTGACACGACAAGAACCGGGCTACCAAGCGCCGCCTGGTGACAGTAAAAGAATCGAAAATTCTTATTGACCGTTTTTGATACCACTTACGTTACGTGTGACGCTTTGTGTGCGTTGGGTCTGCACCCTAGCGGCAGAAAAAATATCAAACACCCTCATTGTTATCATTTTAATAGATTATAAATAGGATTTTGAATCTGTAGAAGAGCCACCACAAGCTGCACCACGCGACGAGACGCGACGCGGCGCTGCATTTTTAAGATAGCGATTCAAAATTGAAATTTATTAACTATACAAGAAGATACACGTTTCATTGCAAGAGCGGCGCCATGTACGCAGCCCAGTGCAGCTCTAAATTCCAACTCTTGCAATGTAACGTAAATCTTCTTGTGTAGTGAATAAAGTTCAATTTCAAATCGCTATCTTAAAAATGCAACACCGCGTCGCAAATCGTCTCGTCTCCGCGTGAACTGACGCTTAGTGTGTTTAATTTAACTCAGAAACAGTCCGGCACGAAAGCTAGTCATCCATTAGCACATGTGTTCGAAATTTATGTAAAGTATAAAACGCAATGGAAACGCTTTAAAATATTTTGGTGGTGCGAATTGCAACCATATGTGCCGTCGAATGTCGCGGTCATAAAATGTATTTTTGTCCAAGATTGTGTAATATTTTACACTATTAAAGTCATTGTGTGCCATAAATTTTGTATTTTACAGCGTATTTTTATACAGCGGGGCAATAACATGAGTCGTGATCATCATCAACATTCATATAAATTGATGTTTTATAAAAAATATTTTGGATCTATTGAAATTAAAAATAAAAAGTACCGCTGCGCTGAAAACCCTCAACACCTTGATAGGTACACAAAGAATGTCGACCTGGGCCTCGCAGTGCAATAACACGAAAATAACACATAGTGAGTGTACATACGAACGCTATATACTGCATAATATGGCTATATCGGTGTAACCTCGCTGTTTTCGAGTCCGAACCAAAGCGACGTTGGAAAAATCTTATGGAAAAATACTGTCTCGTAGCTCTACGCCTGTAGTAGACCAGCATGTTGGCTTACAGTCTTACCAGCTCCATAAGTACATTTATGTCCCGTGCCCCAATCGCGCAGATAAAACAGATGACAGATTTGATACAAAGTGTGTAAGGTCCTTATGGTACAAAAACCCAGTGTTACCAACTTCGGGGGTTTCCTCCTAAATTTAAGAACCACCACGCCGCAAATCCATAATCCTCAATCCTCATCACCTTTATGAGTAACAGTCCTGCACCGCACGCGACACCCGAGGTTTTGCTGCGCGCACAGTTTAACTTTGGAATAAACTTTCGCCAGCGTCATTACGGACTATTACAACTTGTAAACCTTCAAGAAGCGTATTCCCTATTAAAAGGCCAGCAATGCACTTGCGACTCCTCCGATGTTGCAGCTGTCCATGGGCGACGGTAATCGCTTTTCATCAGGCGATCCGTTTGCTCGTTTGTCCCCTAATTTTATAGAAAAAAACTGTACAGTTTGCTTATTAATTATACAATTTTAGGGGGATTTGCAAGTAATTCTGGTGATTTTGGGGGATTTCCACTTATGTTTAGGCAGAAGTATTTTTGAGAGTTGGTAACGCTGCATACAGGGTGAACTGAAATTCGATACATTCCTTTGAAAGACAGAAAGTAGACCTCATTTACAGTAATATTTTTCATGGCACCCCTATCCGAAAGTTGATATTTACAAAGTTATTGAAATTTCAAAATTTTTTTCTTTATTTTCGACTTTTTGACTTTGACATGACGTATTTTTAAAAATGTTTGTCTTTTTAGTGATTTTTTTTTATGTATTTTAACCGTCAATGAGTCAAATATTATTTTTAAGGAATAAATAGGGACAAACTAAGCGAGAATTTTTCATTATGAGACATGAAACAGAATTTTCTTTTAAGAAAAATGAACATTTTTCTTAAAAACAGGTGATTTTCTTAAAAAAAATGTATGATACAATGCGTACAAATACCTTAAATAACTTTCTTACCTCATAAGCTTCCAAAAAAGGTACAAATATGTACATAAAAATATGAACATGTAAGACCACCGATTGACCGGATCGTCCTGTCTCCTAGTCGCGTGTGTTAATGTCTCGCTCCGCGTTTCGTGCCGTCTCGCTCTAACTGCGTAGTAGTGACTCGCTCACTCCGCGTTAGTGTCGTCTCGCTCCAAACGCGTCGAGTGTCTCGCTCACTCCGCGTTTTCGTGTCGTCCCGCTCTATCCGCGTAGTAGTGATTCGCTCACTCCGCGGTAGTGCCGTCTCGCTCGGAAACGCGTCGAGTGTCGCGCTAACCCCGTGAACGTGCCGACCCTTTTAGTGCAGTGCCTATAAACTCCTGATAGCGACCGCAAATTCACACCTTATTCATTAGAATAAGCTGTGGATTTGCGCCTTGCTGGGGAGTTGCCCTGCTCTTGGCCTCCCGTTGAGCTTCGGTTCAACGTTGGGTCACGAGGAGACAGCCCCCCTAAGTGTGTGTACCGTCCTCGTGTGCGTGCACTTAGTGTTTCGTATTTGTGAATACCTTTGTGTTGGATGACGTACACTTGTTGCCGTCAGTTTTAACTGTTGAGTGACTTGTGTGTTTTTATGTTTGTACCACCAAGTACAACATGACGGACCATGATCCGTGGCTACCACGCCACGACTTCCTGGATTCTCGTGTGGACTCCGAGACGACGTGCAGCCCGGCCTCATCGAGGTCCAGCTCACGCTCAGCCCCGGACCACACGCGCCACCGCTCACTCCCCGAACCCAGCTTGTGCGGACAGGACACCGCTCGCCCCGGGTCGCCCTCGGCATTCTCGCGGGGGTGTACTGGTACCCTCCCGCCCCAATGCCTTCCGACGGCGGCCTGCGGCGAGTCTGGGCCCCCGCCCGGCACAGCCGATCAGGGCTCGGCTAAACCGCGGTGCTCATCGCGCCGTACTGCGCAGGCGAGCGATCTTCGCCAACCTGCTGCATACCTCGGACCTTACAACGTCCAACAGGCGGACTTACTCCGCACCACCGCGAGCTCAGCTCGCCCCTCGCCGACCCCTCAGCCGCGACAACAACACGCTGCGCCGGCTGCTCAGCCGCGCGGCCCACACCAGCCCACCACGAGCTCTCCGCGCTCGCCTGACGTTTCGCCGGCCCCACAGCCGCGCGATGACCGCCGAACCGCACCTTGTGCGGCCACGGAAATCCGCCCTAGCGTGCCGCGCGGGTATCGTTACCGCGCGCCCACCTTCCCGCCACCACTAATAAATTTTCCATCTGCTTTCAGCCGTCGGCTGTCATACGCCGAGGTGAGTGCCTCCAGCCCTCCACACGTAGACAGCCACAGTCCCCTTATACCGGCGCCGTCGGTGAGTACGACGCCGCCACCCACTAAAAAGCCTACCCCTCGCTACCCGTCCCTGGTCGCCGAGCGAATCGACGACTGGGTACGTCACTTCCGCTGTCTTCGCGACACACTGGGGCACATACCCAATGCCAAATATGACGGCCGTGCGATTCGCTTCTCGCCCCAAAGCGAACAAGAGTTCACGGTCGTCAAGCGATACCTGACAGACCTGGAGAGGCGAGGACAAGCCTCCTGGTTCACCCACTCGCCACCACAAGAAAGGACAATCAAGGTAGGTATCAGGGGCCTACCTTCCTTCACAGACACCGGAGAGATCAGGGCCGGTCTCGCCGGATTGGGATTCGTGGCGGAGCACGTCTCCCTGATCCAGGCGAGGTCTGACCCCGGTGCCTGCCTTTTCTTCGCCCTTATCGCCAGGGCCCCGGACGTCGTACCCGGCATATATAAGGTGCGTAATCTTTTAAATATGCCGGGAGTTCGCATCGAAGCCTGGCGGGGCCGAGGCGGCCCGGCCCAATGCCACCGATGCCTCCAATTCCGGCACTCTAGCCACAACTGCCACCGGAAGGTGGCCTGTGTCCGGTGTGCCGGGGAACACGCTGTGCGGGACTGCCCCCGCTCCCCCGCCGAGACGCCCACCTGCGTTAACTGCAGGGGGGCCCACCCTGCAAACAGCAGACAGTGCCCGGTGTACCGTAGGGTTGCGCGGAAGCCGCGAGCCGACAACGCCCGCGCTCCCCCCCCCTACGTACCTGCCGACTCGCCTCTCCTTGTGCCAGAGGCCCCTCCTCCTCCGCCGACTCATACATCACTTATGGCGGAGGCAAATGACTACGTACCAAGGTATGTCCCCCCCTCGGCTTCCGACTCCCCTGCGCAGCCTTCCAGGAGGAAAAAGCAGCTGAGCCCCAGGAGGAAAGCTGCCACACCCCCTGTGGCCTCCCCCTGTGATGCCGTCGCTATCCCTGACAGCCACCAGCAGGAGCTGGAGCCTTCCGCGCTCGCTCCTCCGCAGCCGGAATGCACGCGGACCACCCGGCGTTCACGGCGCCCCCCGCGCGGACCTGCCGACTCCCCTGCGGCTGTCAAAACCGCGGAAATGACCGCCTCTGAGCCCGCATATCTTGCGGCCGCTCCGCACCCGCAGCCTCCAGTGCTCGCTTTGCCGCCTCATGAGCCGGTGCAAAGCGAGGCCCCCGCATCGACTGCAGAGCTTCTGCAGTCCCTCCTCTCCCTGGTCATGGACCTAGTTCTCAGGGTTCAGGCCGGGGAGGAAGCATTCCAAGCCATCATACAGGCCCTCCAAAAAGGCGCCCCCACAATCGCAGCCCTAATAAAAGTCTGGCTCCCCAGGCCCTAGCTCGGACCCGCGCCTGGATATCTCCGGCATCCAGAAGCTCCTATTATAGGAGCCGACTGTGATTTCCGGAGATCCACGACGCGCGTCCCGGACTCGGGACACTCGTGTGCTACAGCACCGCCCCCCCGCGCTCCTTGAACGCGTTAATTTTTTTCATCCTTAGTTGCAGGATCACCTGTTTCTACAAGCGAGCGGCAGCCGCGCGCCCGGTCAACTGACCTGCTGCCGTGGCATGCCCGCTCGCCCGCAGCAACCGTTCTGACGACACCAGACGCAGGGAGCATCCCGGAGCCACGCGACCGAGACGCCCCCATGCGCGGTTCGCCTCCGAAAATGCACCGTTGGATCGATGCCCCCGCCCCCTTTACCCTGCGCCGGCTCAAACCGGCGCAATGCTTCATTTTGTGCGCCCGGAGTGTGATGTGGGGCAGCCCTATTGCCCACACGTCAGCCCCGTGGCAGCCCCTTTCCCCCCCGACATAAAAAGTCTGGGGCTCGGGAAATACCCTTTCCCCCCCCCCTCATTTCCCTGGTCGGTTGTGTCCGTGGTCGACAAAAGCGGCGCGTGTGGGAGTGGACCCATACACGCTTCCTGGTCCCCGGACCAGGACCCCACGCGTCGTCGGAGTCGACCGCAGGTCTTGGCCGCCCACGGCCCTTGCTACCGCGTCATTCCCTCTGCCACCTCGGGTTTCCCCCGCGTTCTGCCGCGGGGGGTCTTCCCTTAAAACCGACTTCTTTGCGCCCAGTATTCGTACTGGGTGCGTCGTCCACCCCAATTAGAGGGGCTTAGCCCCTGGTATTGGTTCCCCGCCCAAGGCCCTTTTCAGGGGCCCGGCGTGCGAGGAGAAGTCTCCCTCCTCCGAACATGTAATTAACAAAGACAAAACAATCATCAGGTAACGTTATCTCAAGAAATACTCTACCTGAGGCGACCTTTTTTTTCAATTGTTTCCTTTGTTCAAACTTCGGGATGTTTCGGCTACTGTCGTCGCGGCCCTTTGTCAATGAGTTACCGACTGGCTTAGAGAGCAAATTTAGTAGCTAATATTAGTTTTAAGTCAACTATTGCCGTGTACGGACGTATTGTTGCTTTAAACTACACCCTTACTTCTACTTGTGATTTTTTTGTATCGCGATGGCTGCTTTTGAGTACGATGAATACGCTGACATCTTGTTTTGTTACGGACTTTGTAATGGTAATGCTGCTGCTGCACGAAGAACATACGTTGAACGTTTTCCGAATCGACGAGTGCCAAACGTTAGAGTGTTTTCAACAACATTTCGACGAATTCGGGAAAGCGGCCGTGTTGATAGAAGACGTGGCGATTCAGGCAGACCTCGTTTGTATGCTCCAGAAGAAGAAGAAGAAATTTTAACACTTTTTCAAAATGATCCTTCTATTTCTACAAGAGCGGCAGCTAGAAGACTTGGATTGAGTCAATGGAAGGTGTGGTTTACAGTACACACAGCGCGTCTACATCCATTTCACTACACACCTGTCCAAGCGTTGGAAGAGGGAGACCCGGTTAGAAGAATGGAATTCTGCCGTTTCATGATAAATGCAGACATGGAGGATCGCAATTTCTTCTCAAGAATATTGTGGACGGATGAATCGAAATTTGACCGTGACGGGATAAACAATTTCCACAACACACATTACTGGGCACCAAAAGGAGAAAACCCCAGGATGAAAAAAGAAAGGGCCCATCAAACCAGATTCAGTCTAAATGTCTGGATGGGTATAATTAATAATAATTTAGTTGGACCTCATTTTTTGACTCAAAATTTAAATGGTGAAATGTACGAACATTTCCTAAGAGAGGAGATTACTGGTTTAATGGAAGATGTGCCAATAGCAACTCGTCGTAATATGATTTTCCAGCATGATGGTTGCCCGGCCCACTTCCGCCTCGGCGTACGCCAGTGGCTAGACCAAACTTACCCACATCGCTGGATAGGTCGAGGCGGGCCAATTCCTTGGCCAGCACGTGTCCCGATTTGACCCCGTGTGATTTTTATCTTTGGGGTCATATGAAGGCTTTGGTGTATACTACACCCATAACTACTGTTGAGGAGCTCAGAAGCCGCATAAGAAATGCAGCAGAAGAAATCAAAACTAGTCTTACTACCAGAATAATCAAAACAGAGGTACGGAGAAGACTACGGGCCTGTATCAGAAACAGAGGTTCACATTTTGAACAAGACCTAAAGTAGAATATTTATTATTAAATTTAATTAAACATTGATATTTTTTAAACACAATAAACGTAATTAAATTCAAGTTTTTCCTTTTATTTTAACCTTATCGCAAATAAATCGATTTAGACATTATTTCATTTTACTTCTAATATGTTTACTACAACGTCATATTTTTATGTAGACATTTGCACCTTTTTGGAAATCTAATAAGATAAGGAAGTTATTTAGAATATTTGTACGCATTGTATCATACATTTTTTTAAGAAAATCACCTGTTTTTAAGAAAAATGTACATTTTTCTTTAAAGAAAATTCTGTTTCATGTCTCATAATGAAAAATTCTCGCTTAGTTTGTCCCTATTTATTCCTTAAAAATAATATTTGACTCATTGACGGTTAAAATACATAAAAAATCACTAAAAAGACAAATTTTTTTAAAAATACGTCATGTCAAAGTCAAAAAGTCGAAAATAAAAAAAAATTTTTGAAATTTCAATAACTTTGTAAATATCAACTTTCGGATAGGGGGATGCCATGAAAAATATTACTGTAAATGAGGTCTACTTTCTGTCTTTCAAAGGAATGTATCGAATTTCAGGTCACCTGTATATACGAGGGCTGATTGATAAGTTTCCGAAACGACAAAGAAAAACTTCAAAAATCTATTTAAAATAAATTTATTTCTCAACGTAGTTTCCTTCTACCTCGATGCATTTAGTCCAGCGCTTCTCCAATGCCGTTACACCAGTTTGATAAAATGTTTTCTCCAACACCTCAAAATACTCGTCCACGGCAACAATGACTTCTTCATTTGATGAAAATCTCTGGCCACCTAACCATTTCTTCAGGTTTGGGAATAAGTGGAAGTCGCACGGGGCCAGATACAGGGAATAAGGTGGATGCGGTAGCAATTCGAACCGCAATTCATGGAGTTTAGTGCAGGTGCGTTGTCATGGTGGAACAAAATTTTTTTCTTGGTAAATGTGGTCGTTTCTTCTGGATTTCTTCACTTAATTTTTGCAGCAAGCTTGCGTAGTACTCTCCATTTATTGTTTTTCCTTTTTGCAGATAATCCACTAAAATAATCCCTCGAGCATCCCAAAAAACAGTCGCCATCACTTTGCCGGCCGACAAAACCGTTTTTCTTTCTTCGGCGCAGGTTTTCCGCTCTCAGTCCACTGCTTAGATTGTTCTTTTGTCTCGAGAGTATAATGATGTATCCAGGTTTCATCGACTGTTACATAACGCTGCAAAAACTCATTAGGATCTCGGTTAAACAGCGCCAAACACTCCGATCAATCGTCCACTCGACGTTGCTTTTGGTCTACAGTGAGCAAACGCGGCTCCCATCGCGCGCAAAGCTTTTTCATTCCCAAATGTTGGTGCAAAATATTAAAAACGCGTTCAGATGAAATGCTCACCATCTCTGCTATCTATCGCAACTTTAAGCGCCGATCATTCAATACAATTTTGTGAATTTTTTTGATCATGTCCGGATTCGTGACTTCATTTGGACGGCCAGACCTGTGGGCGTCTTCGCAGCTCTGTCTTCCACGTTTAAAATCAGTTACCCAGGTGTGAATTGTACTCAATGCAGGAGCAGAATTACCTAAAACACTGTCTAGCTTGGTTTTAATCTGGGTTGCTGTTTTCTCTTTTAAAACGTAAAACTTTATCACCGCACGAATTTCGTTTCTTTCCATTGTTAAGAAAATTTACGACAGAGAAAGTTCTACGTCCTCTCAATCAAAATCCATCAGTTCGATTAAATTCAAATTTGGCGTTCTATTTTCAAAAAGATGCCAGAATATAATGTAATATTCCTTTTTTGTGTATCATTTTTTTAAGTTCGTCGTTTCGGCCAGTTATCAATCAGCCCAGGTACTTGCTTTCATAATTGGTATGACGCTGCTGATTGGAACAGTTAGAACTGACCTTCTACGGTCTTGTATGACTGGCCTTGTATAGATTGGCATGACAATTGACAGTTATACTTTTGTGGTGTATATGGACGAACTGCATATTGGATCAAGCCTGCAGCGTCATGCCGGTGGGACGATAGGTAGTGTGTATAGCTAATATAAATTGTAGACTTTGCAACATTTAATTTCTCTAAATGCTGCTAAAACAGTGTATTTTGCAAGTTGTTTTGCAGTAAAACTCGGGTTCAACAGCACAGTAATGTCCTCTCAAGACTCAATTCACTTCAAAGAAGCAGAGGTCAATGGTGCACTCGTAAAAACACTCAGCCAATTGGAGACACTTTATTACTAATACTGATATGGATTAAGCCTACGCGTCTCATAAGTGTGTTTAGATGTTTAGAACTTTGGAACATGGCATGGTGGGTTAAAATTATCAACCCCCCGTAAAAAAGCTTGTGCGGCTAACTTTTGCTTCATATCAGTTTATGCAATTTTTTTTTCAAATAAACTGACCATACTAAACTGACGACGTATATTGTAACTGAGTTAACCTATAATCAATGAGATAAATGTAAGAGTTAGTAAAGAGGTATAAAAATTAGGTATGAAAATTTCGGAGAACAAGATGTAAATAAAAAAATTATATTACCTATCATATCAGGAATCCTTATAGTTTCGCTCTGCCCATCCGTCTGTATGTCTGTCCACACTCCTAACTCGTGTAATTTATTAATGAATATAAATGAATGAAATTTAGTACAGTTTTAGGAAGAGAATAGATACAAAATTTGGCATCATAAAATAATAGATAACAATTTTATACGTGTGAACTGGGAATGAAATTTTTTATTTCGCTCTATCTCATCGTATGGGGTATCGTGGAATAGATATTTTTAAATAAAGGCGAAAATTTCATACGAGATTTTTATGAAGTTACCCATTTTCAATTAATCGGCCTCCAAAGTGGCTTACAAGTTAGTCCCCCCCTGGAATTTCTATTAATCTATAGAAAACTATTAGGAAAATATTTATAAAATTCCGCTTTTTATAAACTAATTATAGATAATGCTGAAAACTCATAGGAAAAATTATTTTGAGCGAAATCGGATAATAAATTTTGAAGTAATTTGGAAAAAAACCTATTTCGCTTGGACAGTTACGGAACCCTCCTTAGACATGTCCTGACATGCTTTTGTTAGGTTATTATGTATTTAATATTTCTAAACTATCATTAATTATATATTATGTAACCTCTATGAATATTTATAAGACGTTATCTTTGATTCTAAAAATTTAATAGTTAAGAAATATCACAAATCTGAGGCCCAATATCTGCTGGGCCTTATAGTGAGTGCAGCGACAAAATAATTATGTGATAGCGGCGCTTGGGCATTCATTGCGCCCACTTGGCCGCAAGGCCCACCTACATAATCCTACTACTATCCTTATTATTCCTAATCAATCCTTTTTTTATTTCTTTTCTATGTGTCTAAAAGTGGATGTAGAACAAACAAAATGCGTTTTATTATCCCAAGCTTGTGATAAATAGGAAAATCGAAGGAAAATAGCCGAATTAGATAGTACAGATGACATGATTGACAGCAAATCGACTCAAAGGGGGCGTAGCTGAACGGCTCTCTATACGGCATTGCCATGAGCTAGGAGAGTAAATGAAATTTTGTTATTAATGTTCTCTTCAATTCATATTTTATCTACGCCTCATTCTTACCTTATCAGTGTAACCATTGCTGTCTTCTAGTCTGACTGAACCGGCGCTGAAAAATCCTATGGAAAAATAATGTACCCTACTTATATTAATGTTGTAAATAAATTTATAAATTTATCACCTTGAAAAATACACCCAATTATAACAATAAACAGGGAGTAGCAGGTGTATTTAATTAATGTAGCTATCGGGCAAAAACGTCGCGAATCGATTTATCGATAAGTTTAATTAATCGTTTGTGTGATAATTAGTGTAATTATAGTAATGGTATCGATATCGGCCCAAATGTCATGCCCCTCACTAATGGCTGCCATTACGCCGATGACATCTGCAGGATTGATGCGCTTGAAAATAATAAAATTTACTATATTTTATTAATCAAAACTATTCCACTACTATTCAAAATTGTATTTATTTTGACGACAACTGTGGCTCAGTGGTTAGCGCGTTGGCGCTCAAGCCAGAGGTCGCGGGTTCGAATCCCGCCAGGGAACAAAAAGTTTTCTGTGTTCTTGGGTATCTATATCTCTATACTTAAAATCTTTAATATAAGTATAGTATCAAAGTATTAAATATATTTCCGTTGTCTGGTACCCGTAACACAAGACCTTCGAGAACTTATCACGGGACCAGATTGACATGGTGTGAAAGCGTCCATAGATATTATTTTTATTATTATATTTATTTATATTAAACTAGTGTTTACACTTTTACCCATTAAACTTCAGAATGAAACAGCTCATCTAGCATAATGGGGGATTTATAGAGCATTTACATGAGTCTACTTTCACCGTGCGGCGACTCGGCGAGTCGCTTGATAAATTGCTTTGTTATTTTTGTTGGAAAAATTGCCTTGCTGGGTTGCTACCTAGCCGAATTGTCATCAAACGGTCGATTTTCAAAATCGTGTGGCGAATATCGAGCCAAGTATATCCCCCAAACTCGAAAAGGAGTCAAAAAGCGACACACTTGAAACCATTTCTTTAAAAGCCTCCGTGGTCCAGTGGTTTAGAGCTTGGCTCTCGACTCGGAGTTCGAGGGTCCAATTCCTGCGTAGCTGGCCTGGTTTTATTGGAACCGGCCACCGTCACTGAAGTCGGTGTGGGGAGCTATATACTATATATAATAGGAATTAGGAATGGGTCGCGCTTTGACACCTAATCGACTATCTCGCTGTTATCTCGGAGAAATGTACTAGGAAGGCAGAAACAAAATAAAGTATGAAACGCGAAATAAAACCAATAACCAGTTTATCCATCCTTGTTTAAGACACGACGGTGACGTCACCAGATAATGTTTAATCCCCGACGAAAACAGAGGGTTGTTATAAGTTTGGCGTGTCAGTCTGTATGTGTCGGTCCGTTCCATCGTAACTCCCAAACGGATGAACCGATTTCGATAAAGTTTTTTTTATTCAAAGCTGATCGCGAATGTTCTTAGCTATTTTTCATCATCGTCGACTCTCACACTGCTTGACAATTCGGGGGTTGCCTCTTATTTTAATGTTGTTTATTTAATACCCGGGATCAAATTGGTACCACATTGCTAGTTGTGTAAGTGAGGAAGGCACCTCATATGTATCATGGTTGTTGGTAAAATGGGGCAACTAATGAGGGGTGTCCATCAAAGTCCGATTACGTTATAAATTGCAAAATAACTACCGACTTACGCGGAATTATAACAAAAATTAGTGCAGATTTTCCTTATAACATTGTAGCCAAGTAAGGTAAGGTAAGTTTATGTATATTATCATCGAATTGCATATTAAAATTTGTATATTTAAATCGAGTGGAGCTTATTTTCTACAACTATGCCAAATTTCAATTGTTTTTATTAATAATTTCAGAAGTAAGAAGGGCGGACAGACAGTCAGATAGACGACGAGAGACGGACGGACAGAGCGACACTACGGGATCCTAATAATCACGTCTATATATCTTTTCATAACCTGTAGGTAGTAGGTAGGTGTAGATTGTAGGTTTAGGTGATAGGTGTTGGTTGGTTTAGGTAGTTACAGGAGTAGGCTGTAGGTTTATATAGTAGGTATTGGTTGGTGTAGGTAGTTTTAGATGTAGGCGGTACAATACAATACAATAACCAAAAACTACAAAATTAAACATTTTTTACAATAAATTTTACATAAAATGATGTATATACAAGGCGAACTAATTACTAATGAGCAATCTCTACCAGCCAACCTTTTGTTTATGAGATCGGTCATAGAAAATGAAAAGATAGTGTAGGTGTAAAAACTAAGAAAGCTTCATGAAATTTAAACATAATAAAAGATAGATAAAAGACGATATAATAACGACAGTAACAAATTTAGAGCTTATTAAGAAAATATTGTTTTAATTTATTTTTAAAAATAGAAATTGAAATACAATATTATGTAGTTTGTAGCTGTAGTAGTAGATGTTGGTATAGAAACTGTAGGTATGTAAATAAATATTTATTCCAGTTAGAACAACGTAATCGGTATAGCATGCACTAGAATGATTAAAAATAAAAAAAAATTGAGTTCCTATAAGTTTTACATAGCTTTGTTAACCGATTTCCAAAAACAAGAGGCGGTTATGCATTCGGCTGTATATATATAATTTTTTTTTGTATGTTTAACGACAATTCCGGCGATTGTGGACCAATTTTCAATATTCTTTTTCTGATACAAAGGGTATAATTCCAAGTTGGCCCCGTTTTCACCAAAGTGGTGACCTGATGATGGGATCCTTGAGAAATGGATGGAACTCCTCAAAATTTATATAGACGCATATAGTGATTTTGACCTTTTCTGAAGTAGTCTAAACGTATGCTACCAAAAAATAATATTTTGCACCAAGGTATACTCTGGATCCAAAAGCACTGAACAGAACTCCTCAGACTTTAAAGATACGCGTTTAGAAATTTCGGCATATACAACTGAACATAATCAACTTAAATCGTCAACTTGAAAGTTTAACACCGCCAATGATTACTGAGAGCACTCTGTATTGTAACTGTATATCAGCTGGCATCAGGTTACCGTACGTGAATCCAAATGTCTTGTCTTTTTGGAAGTATGAGTACTGAGTAGGGTTACCATTTAGAAATTTAAAGTCCTGACAAAAAGCCGGACAGTAAAAAAAATCCAGACATTTTAGTCGCAAAATGCAAAATATTAAAATTCACACACTTTTTAACCGACGAAAAAACAGGAGGAGGTTCTCTACTAGTCAACGCGTATATTTTTTATGTATGACAAAACGCAAAACTTTTTACAGAGGAGGCTGATTATGATAATTCTTTTTTTACTGTAAAGGGCTGACTCCTAAACTAGTCCCATTGTCACCAAATGGTAGACCTGGTCTTTGATTCCATGAGAAATCGAAGGAACTCCTCGAAATTTATACGGGCACCTATAAAAACTTTTTTTAAATATTTGCCATATTATGCTACCAAAAATTAAGATTCGGTCCCAAGGTATACCTTGGATTCAAAACCACTGAACAGAACTCCTGAGTCTTTAAAGATACAATATGTTTGGGGATTTCAGCGTTGTTTAAAGAACAGCAAGCTTATGCTACTATGCCAATCACAGTAATCATCATCATCAACATCACCAACCATCATAACATCATTATGATAATATTATTGTACACATGATGAATAGAAAATCGTTGAGTTGATTATTATTAAATAATATTAATATTATGTGTTAATATGAGTGGAAAATTAATAAAGATTGAAGACTGATTTGATATTACTTGAGTTTTATTACTCATATTCCAATTAAACCAAATCTGGGCAAAAAAAAGTCCGATAAAAGTCTATAAGTCCGGACACGAATCGTAACCCTGAGGGCGTTTGTGCACTATACAGAATTTTACCGTCCGGGATAGGTATCATTTTCTATTTATAAAAAATTGGGGAAGACCCCCCGCGGCAGAACGCGGGGGAAACCCGAGGCGGCAAGGGAATAAGTGGTGGCGAGGGCCGTGGGCGGCCAAGACCTGCGGTCGATTCCGACGACGCGTGGGGTCCTGGTCCGGGGACCAGGAAGCGTGTATGGGTCCACTCCCGCACGCGCCGCTTTTGCCGACTACGGACACAACCGACCAGGAAAAGGAGGGGGGGGGGGGGGGGGGTGTTCCCGAGCCCCAGACTTTTGATATCGGGGGGGAGAGAGGCTGCCACGGGGCTGACGTGTTGGGCAATAGGGCTGCCCCACGTCATACTCCGGGCGCACTGAAAATATTTGCGCCGGTTTTATAACCGACGCGGGATGCCGGAGGGGGGCAACGATCCAACGGTGCTGGGAAGGATTATTATTGATGTAAGCTGTTTGGCAGTTAATTCGTCTTTTAATAAATGTCGGTACAAATATAATATTTAAATTAGGTACTCTTCGTGGTTAAAATTATGTACCAGTACCTACGACCCGTCTCCAATGGCCCAACTAAATGTTCCCAACACTTTCTAAATTAAATTATTAAGAACCCATTCCACATAAATTCTTAAAAGTTTAAAAAGTAAGAAGTATCAAATAAACTGTAAATTTTATAATCTATAACAAGCCTAAAGTTATTTTACAAATTTCTGGATCAATAATAATTAAAAGGTACATGTTAATAAAACTTGTATAAGTTAGCGAGTAAACTGTAAAAAAAGAAATAAATCACAAATTCGGAGAATTAATTGTATACCCGTAATATATTAATAGCTTTACTCCAATGATGACAGAATACAATGTTTATTCTAATAAACCCTTTGAAACCCACCGATAATCGTTTCAATATGGTAACGAGTATGAACGTAATTAATCGATTAAACTCGTGACTCGTGAGGTCATAGTCCATCGACAATATAGTCACAGACTTGACATGTCACATGGTGTAGACGAGGCCATACGCAATCAATATAGACTTAAAATAGTATAAACGCGGCAGGACAACCATAGAGTTGAAAAGGAATAGACAAAACAAGCGCTAATACAGTTTCGCATGTGCGAATAATCCTAGTACAAGTGAAATCTACAGATAAAGTAACTTTTAATTCAAAAGAATGATATGCTCAATGTTATTTACAGTAACAAAACAAATTCGTAGGTGTAGTTTAAAATTAATAAAAACGTTTAATTAGAAGCGTTAATTAAACGTTAATGTTAATTAGGATAACGCCAGTGTCCGAAAAACTGACAGAAAGACGCTTGAGATGGATACCATCTCAAGAGTCTTTACCATACGGTCAGTTTATGCGCAGAGACGAAAACTATGTTTTCAGAAAAGCTTTAAGTCTCAGAAACTAAAAGAAGGAGAGGTAGACCTCCAGGCACATGGTGGACCAGTATGACCAAAGCATTAGCTGTAAATAAATTGCCAAAAGAGACAACCCAAGATATAGTTTTTTAGCGCAAATTTACTAGGTGAGCCGACCCTACATCAAGTGGGAAAGAGCTAGGAAGAAGTTTAATTAGAAATGATACAATTGCCGCAAAAGCTTAAACACTAACAATAATTAATTCTTCATCTTTACTAATTACTAAAATAATGAAGATGAAGATTTGTTAGTTTCTTTGCATTGAAAAGGCTCCGAAACTACTGAACCGATTTTGATGAAATTTGGCATAAGCATAGAGTAGACCACGGAGAACGACGTAACGGGATTTCTATTTGCGCGCACGAACTCGCGGGAAACATCTTGTACTTGATATCTTAAATTGTAGGTACTCTCCGTAAAACAATCAATTTACATGGCGTAAATTAATACAATACCAAATAAATCGTTATAAATTACATACAAGACAGTTAATATTATATAAATCATAACTTAATTATAGACATTCGCAGCTAAATCAAGATTGTAATCAATAGTTTTATTTTTCAACGCTTGATCAATTATTATGTATCGTTAGATTCTTGATACAGAAACCATTTTGGGAAATAAATTAGTACCATTAAGCATAATCTTGTGAATTTGTTTCAATAAAAAATCGTTTAGATATCTATCAACACGTTTGGCGAACATTCGTCAATCTGTAATGGCGATTTGCATATTATCGCTTGATTATCACCAAAATTATTGGCTCTCGAGTACTGCACGGTTTGTAAAATATTTTAAAGGTGTTTTCCTAAAGAGGTTTTAGCATGACCTATCAATATGTATTGCAAGACCGGTGATATCACATAGAATAGGGTTGAATTTAAAAAAATTAGTCCCATTTCGCATGTAGTAACTCTAAAATATCTAATTATTGTTATTTTTTGATGCCAAAAATAAAATATATACACGATCTTCTTAGATACCGAATATCATCCATTTATATACTTAATTACAGAAGTTAGAGGGGCGGACCTACGGACAGACAGATAGACAGACGGATGGGGGGCAGTCTGATAGACAGACGGACAGACTAAACTACGCAGTACTACAGAACCCCAAATTAATTGACTTTAGTGGGTAAGTCAATTATTTTGTATGAAGAGTGGAAAATGTGTATTGCCTGATGGTAGACCTACTACATAGCATCACCAGAGGAGTCAAATTACGATTGCGTGGAGAGAGCTTTGCAGTTAAAAAATAATCTAATTTAAAAAAAACACAGATTTCGTGCCTCACACGACTATCGAGCCCCTTGAAAATAAATCAACGGAATTCGAAAGAAAATTGTCGCAAAAAGGTTAGACTACACTGCTACAGGGCAAACCTCTAACCCGATCGTCTTTGTTTTAGGCTCAAATTGTAGCTGACTAAATTGACTAGAGGATTTTTTCTCAAATTTTTGATTCCAAAATTCGTTACCAAAATATCGAGTGTTAAAATTAAAAATTCGGAAAAAAAATACTTTTACCTGATTGGGTTATGTTTTTCGCGCGTATCTTGTATGTTTGTAAATTCCTTTATTCCCACGTATCTTCCAAACGGCTGGATGGATTTCGACAATTAAGGTATCGTTAGATTTGTCTCAGAAACTCAAGTGTCCTTAGATAGCTAGTTTAAATAAAAAATACAAAATGGTGGATTTTCACACCAAATTGTAAGTACTGCAAACATTTTTTTTTTTCCAAACCTATCGAGTAGGGTATCAAAATAAAGAAAGAAAAATTCAAAAATGTACATATGCTCGTATGTCACGTATTCAAATTTAATCAGGAATAATTATTACAACAATTTTAATTAAATCATTCAAATAAATGTGTAATTAATGCATTCAAATTGTCGTATTTTTGCTTTAAATCGACAAAGTGTTAGAAAGATTGAGAAAACAGACTACACTATGAGCTGAAAGCCTAAGTGAAATAACTGCCATTATGTTTGGTAGCAGGCGGGACCCAGTTGCAAATTATAAATAGTACAAAAATAAATGGGTCCCGCCTGCTACAAGCATAATGTCAATCTTGTTTCGATATATTTAGTGCGTTTCTTGGGTATTTGTCTTTTTTGCAGACGGGTTTTTTATTGTTTTAATTATTTTTTTGAGCCCTTTTTTGAATATTATCTTCAATACTCTCCGACATATAAGGGGATCGCATTTTTTTGTGAAAACGGAGCCTACACTGGATCGAACTAAAATATATTTCCAATGTCAAAATGATTTATCCTCCCATTTTCCGTATAGTACAGTAACGGGATCGCTCTTCGCGAGTCTCGACTTTCGGATTTCAATAGCTGCGGGCAATTTGTCCAATCGATACTATGTTATGGGCCTACCAAGACAACTGTAGTAGCTAGTATAATAATAATAATAATATAATGTGTATGGACACTTCACACCGTATGGACACTTCACACCACTTCAATCTGGCCCCGTGCTAAGTTTCCGTAGAACGTTGTGTTGCAGGTACCAGACAACGGGAAGTATATTTAATACTTTTATATTATACTAGCTTTTGTGTTTCTTTTGCCGCTATAACGAAGGATATTAAAACCATAGTAAAATAAATTTAAGGGCTCCTATACAACAGACATGTTTTTTTGCCGTTTAGTACGGAACTCTACCACCTCGCAATTGGCCGTTTAACTATGGTTTGGTCGGCATGATCAACTTGCAATTCACTTGACTTAATCAACATAATATGAGTATCACTCTTTATTGTAAAACCATTAATTCAAAACATAGCCTACTGTAGGCGTCAGAAGGGGAACCCGACCCAAATTCAATTTTAGAATCGACAAGTCCAAAGACCGCCGGGCATGTAACCCGAGACCCCGTATCGGATTCACTCTATTTGGGGAAACGAGCATACGGGCACCTGGTGGTAAGCGGATGTCTCAAACTCTTTTCTAAGAAGTATTGTGTCAAGTACCCACTGCCCAGTGGGGTTTAAAAGCTGGGAATAAAAAAAGGTATCTGGGTTTTGTGTCAGTGGAGTTGTTTTCTTATTTGAAAATGAATAAGCAGTTAGATACACAGATTCAAGAGAAGGAACAGATAAAGAGTCACATAGAAAGCTTCCGATTTGATTGCACCATTACAAGAATAAACGAAGGGACGTTTCAAATTTAGTTTTTTAGTTTTTATGTCATGTGAAATTGAAAATTGTGATGTATGCTATTGATTACTATTGGCTGTCATGACGAAAAATAACATTTTTTAAATATCTTTTGTTTTTTTATTATTTGTGTCTAATGAATGTCAAAACTTTTTAATAGGGCATTTCACGTCAAGAGGACAACCAAAAAAATGAAGTCGTGAATTTTGTTTATACTCTGGTCAGTTATACTGTAGACGTGGATGTGTACACACAATGTTTTTTTCGTATTTATTGCTGAGATGATCTTTTAAAAAATTACTAAGAGTGAAGTCCGTTATTTTTGGATGCTTTATATTTTCATCAATTAATTGGTAACAAAAACCAGAAAGTATTGTTTCTTATAGTAAAAACTACAAGTTTAATTTTTTCATCGAATTCTAGATTTGAATTTTTTTTTGCGTATAGTAAACCGGAATTGAAAATTTTAAATCGATACTTGAGTAACTTTGACATTTTTATTATTAAATATTTTAACTTACAATTAATTAAGCTTTAAATGTAATAATTCTTCACAAAAAAATTTAAAAGTGATCGCTAATAGTTTAAGATATTAGGAGCATAAAAAGTACATACGAATAGCTATGAGCACTTTCTAAGCAAGTAGCAAACTATAAGTAGCAACTATACGAAACAATACTAAAAATTTGTTTTTGTTCCAAAATAATTGATACAGTTAATAAGATATGTTATTGATTGTACTATAGGTTCTTGGTGGAAATTCATGTTTCACAGTAATAACACACAGGACTTCTTGCACTATTTCCACTTTAATATGGAAGTTGCACTTTAATGTGCAGTTAATAAGCATCCAAAAATAACGAACCTCTCTCTTAGTAAATTTTTAAAAGCTCATAACTCAGCAATAAAGCATGATACGAAAAAAACATTGTGTGCACAAAAGAACTCCGTGGCCTAGTGGGTACACCGTTTGATTCGCACTCGAGAGAGTGCTGGTTCGATTCTCAGGTTGTGATGTGTACCAATGAGACTTTTTCAGATCTCAAGTACATTATACTCTCTAACGGTGAAGGAAATCATCGTTAGGAAACACCGCACGTGGTTGGCCCCAGACGTATTGATCAGTCATTCCTCTGGACTAGGCTGACTGTGTTGGGAGAATGCCGTGTGTGCTTGGGCAACCACACGACATTTAAAAAACCAACTGTCCCAGGCACTACAGTATTTCAAGAGTGGTTACTGCGCTCGGAGAATACTGTATAAATCATCCAATAACGGATGATAAGGCCTAAGTTTTTTAGTTTTTAGTATTCATCCACGTCTACTAGAAGTATAACAGACCAGAGTATAAACAAAATTCACGACCTCATATTAGTTTGGATGTTTGATGTGAAATTACCTCTTTATGATTTAATATGTCTAAGTAATATTAGAATATTAAATACGAGTGTATGAAAAACTAGCTGTTGCCCGCGGCTCCGCCCGCGTAAATACAGTATCCCACGGTAACACTGTACTTTTTCGGGATAATCCTATGTATCCTATAAAGTATAAAGTATAAAGTATCCTATGTTTTAATCCAGAGCTTAAACTACTACCATACCAAATTTCATCGAAATGCGTTCAGTTGTTTTTGCGTGAAAGAGTAAGAAACACCCACCCATCCATCCATCCTCACAAACTTTCACATGTATAATATTAGTAGGATAGTAGGATAATAGAATAAATAAAAATATCTTTTATTTTACGTATCTTACGGTTAAGTAAATAAATATTTAATTTATTAAAATCCATGATCTAGTGAATAGACCCCCTAAGTCACACGCGTGATCGTGCAGGTTCGATGCCGGGTTGCAGTGTGTACCAATTAGACTTTCTCAATAACCGTATACTGACGCTAGACTTAGTTTAATTTACCCCTCATCTTCTGTGACGACCTTGTTTAAATTTGGATCGTTCTATGAAAGCTGTTCCTTGTACGTAAGTATATATTTTTACTCTGTGATAATGCTGGACTTATTATATTGTTGTTGTTCCTGCAGCCCGAGACGACGATGATGAAGCTTGCATATTTAATGACATAGGGCACATTAGTGGCTGACCACCAGGCGGTGGCGAGAAGATGCCTCAGATAGCATGTATCATTTGTCAAACCGCTACCGAACAAGATAACACTATCAGATCGCTGATGTGAACACCAAATTGCATACATTTTGCATGCGGAAGTGTGGCGCGAGTAGCCGCGGAGAGCGGCGGGTTCGTTTAGCGTAAGCGATTAGCGTGATTTGAAAAGTAGGTGTAAAGGTCAATTCACACCGAAACGATACGATATGCGATATGACGCTGCATTTCTTAAAATAGCTATTATAAAATTGATCTTAATTCATTACACAAGAAGATACACGTTTCATTGTAAGAGTTTGTATGAAAAGTGGCAGCTCGCTGCGCAGCGCATGTGCAGTGTTTGAACGATCTCATATAAAACGTGTATATTTTGTGTAGTAAACGTATATATTATAGACAAGGCGTGTTGAGGCAAAAACTGTCTCCACTTAAATGGCCCCACGTTTGGAGTTTTTGGGGTCACTTTGACATTTAAAGTATGGTGAAATCAAGATGGCTGACATTTGAGGTATGGTGAAAACCAAGATGGCGTATCTTTTTCTTGTATAAAATTTTTTTCTGTCAAATGTAGGTACGTCATAGCCTATCTTTAGTTTTGAAATTTTTGGTAGTGAATGCAACGCCGCGTAGCGCTATGTATTGTCGGAGTGTGAACAGACCCATATGCGTTATACTGGAAAACCTGCTTTTGAAGAGATTACCATTGCAAAATTATATAACCTTTGGGAAGTGTGTTACGTGTATTGCATTATATTGATATACTCTCACAAAATTACGAGTATAACGTAAAATATTAATTTCAAAAGGTTGTGTAAATATTAATTTGTGTACTTTAACGTCTATGTTAATAATAACGGAGATGCTATTGCCTAATACCTACTCGACCATTTATGCCTAACATCTGTACTAAGATTATAAAGAGGAAATATTTGTTTATTTGTTTGCATTGAATAGGGTCCCAAATTACTTTACTAAGTTTGATGAAATTTGGCACAGATATAGATTAGACCACGGGAAACGACATAGGCTACTTTTCGTCGCGGTAAAATGTACGATTTCTACGGGATTTTCTTTTGCGCGTACGAAGTCGCGGGAAACATCTAGTGGTTGAATGATCTTGGATACAATTTGGACTACCAAAGACAGTTTTTTGTCCGACTACGGCGAAGCCACAATGAAGGGTAATTTTGTCAGACTACATACATACATAGTGTTTGTTCCACCGTAGCACCTAACTACTGATCCGATTTTAATGAGTGGGTTATCAACAGGTTCGTATTAATAGCCCAGAGCCTTTCGCTAAGTGACATGTCGCTTGTGATGCCTTATGTCAAATTCCATACGTTTTATTTTCGAACTTCGCCGTCAAAATTATCGAATGACATCTTGACTAAAGGCCCAGGTAACATACGCTATATATAATTTACGTTGTCTGGTTATAGTGTTTTATGAAAATGTTAGTTATTCACTGTAGAATATTACTCGGGGGATATATATTATTACACGTGGACCTGGTGAATAGATTCTACACCGATTCATCGAGCCCCACACAAAACCGGACGAGAAGAAGCGGATCGCTCTCACCGACACCCCACCCCAACCCGTAAAGAGGACACTGGAGGTCATCCATCATTATTATATCGGACAACTACGTTCGCCGACCTCATTTTTTACTTCACTCAAATTCACTGCGTGTCAACGAATACATACAAAATTTCAACCCTACACCTTGGTGTTAAGGTTGGGTTCGCGGTGATGTGTATTGAGGATAATTTTGCATTGTTATTAAGCCTACAAGTGTAAGTTTCATCAGAAACCTGTCCGAGCGGTGAGTTACTAATAGCGGAGCGGTTATCTGCGCCAAAGTGAATAACGCGTCGTTTTTAAACATGCCACCACAGTTTTGTTGAAACATTATCGTATATTCTTAAAGTATAATGTTTCTACAAATATATAATCTAGTATGTACATAATCATTTCTTACTAGAGATCGCCAGCCGTGGTGGTCGAAGTTTCAATTTTAAGTTTGAACTTTATTAAGGTTCTTTTAGAACCTCTTAGAAACGCATTAAAAATGTGTAATTGTTTGTCTCTGGAATATGAAAGAAAGAAAGATTGATAAGTCAAACAAATTGTCAAACTAACACGATCTACTGTTATTATACAAACGCATGGTATTGTAGGTATTTGTAATCCTAGATAGTGTGTGTAACGTTGTTTTTATTAATTTCATGTATTTCTAAGCATTATTTAAAAAATATTAGCTTTCTACACACCTTCCTTCACGGAAACTTTAACCGTGCCAAGATTCATACACCTCCGTGTGAATAATTTTCGTAAAAAGGGGTCAGCTTTCAAGCAATGTTTGCTTCACGTATTAATATACTGATATTATAATATTAAGAAATGTTTGTAAGGAAAAGACAAATGCCGTATGGAAGGCTAATTTTTCGTAACTAAAAATGATCAATTCGGACTAATGTTACTCTCAATCTCAGTATGGTTTGTCTCACTCGCACGCTCACGATTTGCTGCGTGTGCGAATGCGACCACTTTACCTGAGACTGAAGCCATAATGCGAACGGATATTTTGAATGTACGTCTAATCGCTTACAAGATACCTAATATTAACGTCAATTATATTTATTTCCATACACGAGAAAGCCATAAAACTAATAAGAAAGCTTTAAACGCTGGCCATCGATCAAGTGCCAATCCATTATTGTTTGGAGTGGTGAACACCATAATCCCACGTTATTGAGTGGTGAGGGTACCAAGTGGCATTAACTATTGTAAGTATTTGTTGTGTACCATCTGTGATTTGACGAATTGTGCTACAGGAATTTTTTAGTGGTTAACACTTTTTTCGCCCAGTATGATAGCACAGTTAATTGTGGGAGAGCCACGCTTCGGCATAAATGGGTGGGCCCGACCGGGTAAATACCATGCCACACAGAAAACCGGCGTGAAATAACGCTTGCGTTGTGTTTCGCCGATTGAATGAGGTTACCGGAGGCCCTAGGGGGGTTGGGGATTTTATGGACTGGGAACGAACAGGCGATCAAGCTGCTCGCTTCCTGGTTCATTTCATTTAAAAAAAAAATAGGTACTAATTGATAAACAAATTAAAAAATATTTTTCAAAGGTTAAACAAGAATCTCAAAGAAGGACAGTGTAATTTTGTACTATTTTTGAATGCTAGACTATAGTTCGCCCTGTGGTCGAAATTCGCCCATATTAATTCATATAATTTTAAGTTTGAACATTAACAATATTTTGTCTCTTTGGTAAAAAAAAAATTATGTAAATGTGACAGATTGACAAACGTCAACGTGTAACAATTCAAGCCAAATGTATCTAATAAAAAAGCTATTTTATATAAGCATTAACATAAAAGGCTTACATTACATTATTTATTATTATTTTTAAATAAAATACCGATTTAAAAACTAGTTAAAATAACTAAATTATTATCTTAACTATATATATACGAGGGCTGATTGATAAGTTTCCGAAAAGACAAAGAAATTATTCTCAAAATTCGAAAATTATTCTCAAACAAATTACATCAGTTCGATTAAATTCAAATTTGGCGTTCTATTTTCAAAAAGATGCCAGAATATAATGTAATATTCCTTTTTTGCGTATCATTTTTTTAAGTTCGTCGTTTCGGCCAGTTATCAATCAGCCCAGGTAAGTTATTGTCTAAATGAAAAATAAAAAGGGCTATAGGTAAAAAAATAATCTAGGTCGGAGGCTGCGGGTAGACTACCTAAGAGGCTGGCAGCATTGCCTCGCTGTATGGCTAAACTGATACTTTGGCCGAGATAAGCGCCAGCCTTAGTGTCAATTAGTTTTGTCGACCAGCCTTTTGGCCAAATTCCTAAAAAGACGCTTGGTACTGGGGCCCCAAGGACCCATAGTTTCGACTTCAAAAGGCAGAAAAATGGAAGTGGAAGACTTGCAGTGGTCATAACGTGCGACGCCGCCAGCGTATGCACGCAGGTAGCGTCCGCAGCAGCGGCCTCCCACGGCTCCACGAAATTAGGGTCATGCCATCGGGTCTCCTGCCGTCGTCACTTGCGATACCGTTCGGCTCAAGTGTGGCCGGCACGTTGACGATGGCAAGAGACTTGCGGATGATTTCATTTACGGAGGCATGGCGGGACTGGCGACCGGCACTGCGGTGGCAGGATAGTCCATGGTGTCCTTGGCGGTCCACCGTGGTACCACAATGGCAGCGATGGGGCTCGTTAGTGGCGGTTCCTAAGCGCAGACTGACTGATAGTGTGAAGGCGTGGTTATCCAACAGAGTTCCGATGATGACGGGAGTGCCTGGAGCCAGTACCCCGATTTCGGCTCAGTGGACGCTAAGAGACGGGCACGATCAGCAGGGGAGGAGCAAATTAACAGGTCTGATTGTGCCAAATTAAAAAGGGGTTCATCCCAATTCTTTTGACTGTTGGGATGGACTGGAATTTCGCCTGAATAAATATTAATTCTATGCACACTTTCCTCCGCATTAACTTTAACTGTGCCAAAAATCATACTTCTCCGTTTGTACAATTCTCGTAAAACTGTACTGCAAGTTTTCACTTCACGTATTAATATAAAAATGATGATGATATGAATAATGAACTTCCCTATGTAACCTATGTAAACGTCAAAATCGATACTTTCCAAATGCATAACTGTGCAGTGTGCACCTTACTGTACCTTGTATTAGGTCAGTACATAGGAAATTGGCGTTTTGTAAAGGAGGAACATAAAATATATTAATATTTATTTAATTAAAGTATATAACCATTGCTATCTAAGCACTTTTGCCATCTCATAGGTAGTTCATTGATTCCTTTACTAAAAAAAAATAATTCGGACAGGAATCAATAAAATCTTTGCAGGCGCTTTGGACTGCCCCATCAGAGCTGAATTTTTCCCTTTCAAGAAGTTATCCAAATTTAAAAAAAAATGATAATCTGTTGGAGCAAGGTCCGAGGAGTACGGTCGATATCTTAGACATTCCAATTGAAGCCCCTCTAATTAGGTAGCCATCTGTTGTGCAGTGTGTGGTCTAGCGTTATCCAGAAGCATAACCGAATGACCAACCTCGGTTGTTTAGCACCTAGCTTTTCCATCATGATTTGCAGTTGCTGGCAATAGACATCTTTTTTGAGTCAATTTTCGCTTGGGGCAGGGTTTGGATGGTTCGCCAGGGTTCAGCCATTGCGATGAGCATTCCCGATTATCGTACAGGATTCACTTTTCACCACAGGTAATGATTCGATTTAAAATCCTTTCATTATTGTGCCGGTTGAGTAATGTAACGCAGCAGTGGACGCGCGTTTGTCGGTTTGCTGCACTCAATTCATGAGGTACGCACCTCAAGCTTTTTCACCTTACCAATTTGTTTCAAATGGATTAAAACAGTTTTATCACTAACACCGCAGCCTGCAGCTAACTCGGACGTGGTTTGCGATGGATCCGCTTCCACAATATCCTTCAATTCTTCTGTATCAACCTTGGTCTCCGGCCGTCTACGGGGCTTGTTTTGCAGGTCGAAATTTCCAGAACGAAAACGTTGGAACCAAAAACGCACTGTATTTTCTTTTGCGACACCGCCGACATACACATCATTAATCCTTCGAGCCGTTTCTGCAGCACTGGTGCCACGGTAGAACTCGTACTCGAAAATAATACGATATTTCAAGTTTTCCATTTTGTAAACAGAGTGACGCAAAGAGAAAACCAAAAGTGTAAAAAACAAATGAATTGCGGTTTTCGAAACACAAATGCATGAGTAAATAGCGGTATAAATTTGAAATTGGAATTTCTAACCAAAGAAGATATATTTGAGATCAAAGTGGCCAGTACGACAAAACGCCATACTTGCACCTACACAATTCAATTTAGTATTACACACGACAAGTGTGTAATGTACCGAGGTGCGTGTCTAAACAAAGTACTTAACAAGTTTTTCATAATGCCGCCACGGCAGGCGATTTCTCATGCGGCCATGCATAAAATGCCATCAAACGCAGTTAATTACCCCCCATACATGGCTCTAGTGCTTCTCTACTTCAAGAAATGACCACTACACAACCGCGAATGTAAACAATAAGCATTTTCAACCCTGTTAGAACTGTATAAGATAGAAATTTGAGGAGCGAGAATTGGACATTTAAACAAATCGCCATCGTGGGAAATGGTTAAACAACAATGATAATGATTTTGAAATCTACGAATAATAATATAGAGTCCATTATCGATTGGGTGCACCAAGAGAAAGTGTTTGGTGTTTGAGACGCACCTCAAATTCCTCAAAAGAAGTAATTAGAAAGATTGTCAATGATGCGCAGAATTATTTTCTTGAATAATTTAGTTTATCATATAAAAATTGTTTTCTAGACTTGAGAAGATATTCTTAAAGAACAAGGAACAAGGGTATAATATAAATAACCTAACTAAGTCATGTCAGGACAGGATTAAGGAAGGAGGGTTCCGTAACTATCAACGCGCAACAGGTTTTCTTTAAATTACTTCAAAGTTTACTGTCCGATTTCGCTTAGAATAATTTTTCTAAAGAGTTTTTAGCATGATTTAACTTGAGTGACTTGACTTTGTAAAAAAGTTATGTAGGAAACCTTGATTTAATTTAAAAAGACCTATTCACATGATGGGGCACGATAGGGCAGAATGAAAAAATATTCATCATCCCTACTTCACATGTATGGAGAACCGAGAGAGAGAGATGAGCATGGCGACAGAGGTGGTCGAAATTCGGCCATAATAATTCATCTATTTTTTAATATTGAACTTTATAAAGATTCTTTTGCTATCTAAGAGAGATAGAAAAATATAAATATATGGTAATAATATTTCAATCGCAATATAATATTATACCACAAGGCCAAGGTATGATTTGATTTGATTTATTGTTTGATAATGTATGTAATTATGTATTCTTTAACATCATTTTAAAAATTTCAATTAATTTTCGATTCGAACTATTTAATGTTTTCGGTGTAAACATAGTGAAACCCGTGCCCGTAGCACCGTATTCCTGCTGCCGTTTTTGCCGTCAGTGGGTTAAGTGTCTAATTCTAAAACATCACTAACAAGATTATAACTCAGCTCAGTGGCCAGAAACGAGCAGCCTACCGTGGTATGTAATAAAGACATACATTATCTTACGTGTATGGCGTTCATTCATTCTTTTTCTTTACAACTGTTTGTGCTCGTGTTTCATTAGAAGAAACGTTTTCTTTTTTGATGAAAACGGGTTTACAGAAATAAATAATGTAAACAAGCTTCGAAGTTTGAGATAAACATTTATTAGGGGCCCAAAATTCAAAGTGCAGGCGTACATAAATATGATAACAATGGATTCAGGACATCAGGCTTGCATCTGCATGAAACGTGTCTCCTTTCACTATGTTATAAGTAGAATATCATTGTTCTTAAGTACATTATAATTTAATTCAGTAACTAAGGGTCAGTTCACACCGCGATGATACGCGACACAGCGCTTCATTTACAAGATAGCTATTCAACATTTAACTTTATTCACTATACAGAAACTCTTACAATGAAACGTGTATCTTCTTGTGTAATGAATGAAGTTAAATTTTGAATAGCTATCTTGTAAATGAAGCGCGGTGTCGCGTATCGTTTCGTTTCGGTGTGAACTGACCCTAATCAGTGGCAGTAACATAATAATAGGTACCCCAACATGCTCATAACAATCCATACTAATTAAAAACCCCAAAACGGGCAAAGCAGATTCCACCTTTTTTGAAGTCGGTAACCACGACTACTAAACACGATAAGTAAGAAGTGCCTGTATAAAACGCGGAAGTTACCAACAGAAGTTAATTTGAACTAACATTTGTTAATGCAACTAGTTATTAGCGCCGGAAACGTCTTAATTTTACCACAAACAGACCTACATCATAAATATGTTAGTAGATAATAATTGCACAGCATAATAACCCTTATTGCAAACAGTTAAAAGTGAATTTACCGTATTAATTAGGTGAGTTATAACTTTTCGATTGTTACGAATATTTTCACGCAGCTCTTGATGTTGATCAGAAAGATTAGCATCAAGTATTATACGTAGATATTAATTTGAAAATTAATGCATCGATGTAATAATAAGTTGTAAGTACACGGCCGCGGTACCCGTTATACCCGTTCCTGTGGTAATTTGAAAATAAAATAAAGCATAATATTATGTGATGTGGCAGACAAATCAGCGATAATATGGAGATCTATCATTGAATACTTCTTCGTCAAAATCGGTTTAGCCCGTTTGGCGCGGTCGAGCAGAAAATATGATACAAATATCCAGGCCTTATGTGTGCACTGAAAAAATCATTATAGTATCTAGTTATCTACCTATACAGTGTGCATTAAAAACAAAAATAGATATTCAAAGAGCACGAACAGCGTTCGATTCACATTTCAAGAATATAATATATGGCACGTGACCTTAAATTTTGAAAAGATTATCCCATAAAATAATTAACGTCGTCTCTCAACCGTGCGGCATTTTTCGTTTCTTTGTTCAGTCCGTCTAAGAATACAAAAGTTGAAAATATTAATTTTTAATTGCAAAAATCAATAACTATATTTTTATAAAAACTCAAACCCACTATTTAAATGACATAGCTTACATTACCCTATTATTACGAATCTATTTACTAAAATCGGATAAGTAGTTTAGGCGCTACGGTGGAACAAACAGACATAATTACATAGACTGCAAAAAAATAATTAACCTTCCTTTGGCTTCGCCGGAGTCGGGTAAAAAATGGAGCAGTTTTTAAGCAGGTTTTATATTTTGTTAGCAATTATTCATAATCTTCTAATAAGTGTCGGAACTCAGTTAGCTTATTCGGAAGCTTAGACTCAGCTTACTTTATATCGAGCGACAGAGACAAAACATGCAAATAAGCTATCTGACACTTATTAGAAGACTGTATGTTTACGCGGGCGGCGTAAACATAGTATCGGGTATCCCACTGAAACACTGTATTTTTACGGGATAATAGGTAGCCTATGTTTTAATCCAGAGCCTAAGCTACTGCCATATCAAATTTCATCTAAATCCTCTCAGTAGTTTTTCCGTGAAAGTGTAACAAACGGCCATCCATACATATATCCATCCATCCTCGCAAACTTTCACATTTATTATAGTAGTAGGACTGTTCAACGGGGCCCTAAACGTCAGCCCTCGTGACTTCAGTAAATTTTTCAGTCTCGAAGTTAAATTAAGCAATATTTTTATTCATTCACACTGAGCCTAACCTAAACCTGTATTTACGTACCTTCAGTCATTAACCTTTAATCGGTGATGTAACGATAGCCCTACCTGCATCATTTCATTACGAAGGGCCAAAGGGCACGGAGTATCTATTTGAGTATTCCACTTGATAATAGCAACGTGAGAAAAGGGCACAGCCCCGTGGAGATTTGGAAATACGATTCGACGACCTCTGTGGCTCAGTGGTTAGCGCGTTGGCGCTCAAGCCGGAGGTCGCGGGTTCGAATCAACAACAGAACGCTTTCTGTGTTCCCGGGTCATGGGTGTGTATTAAATATGCGTATTATACAATAAAAATCTCAATTGTAAGTATAGTATAAAACGTTTTAAATATATTTCTCTTGTCTGGTACCCGTAACGCAAGTTCTTCAAGAACTTACCACGGCACCAGATTGACGCGGTGTGAAAGCGTCCATAGATATAATTATTATTTTTATTATTATAATAATTATAAATGAAATAGTTTATTAGCAATAGTTAGGTATAAGATCTAATAACTAGTTAAATAAACAAAAAAGTTTTTTATCGCACCTACCATCATACTTTGACATGTTTATTTGTTAAAGCGAATATGCCATAATTTAAATTCATTTGATTGGCTATCCCAATTATAACAATTGGGATATTATGTATTCATAAACAATTAGCCAGTGAAAAGATAAACTTTTACTTATTAAGAAATATGAAATTAGCGTGTGTTAACAACACCATGTAACAAAGAATCGCGAAACATAACCGATTGATTAGTATCTTTCAATTTTCAAGTCTTTATTAGTGAAATTCTTCAAGACACTGAGGTAAAAAAATATCTCTTTGTAAATAAATATCAAGTAATAATCAAAAGTCAAAGCTTTGACCGACTACGTTAAATATGTAGCCTAGATGTTGCCTATGTCATTCTCCGTGGTCTACATTACATCTGTGCCTTTCATCATGTTCGGTTAAATAGTTTTTAAGTGAAAGAGAAACAACCAAACAAACAAACTCTCACATGAATAATATAAGTAATGATAAGGATGTCACCCGGGCCATTATAGGAAGCTATTGATAGCTCGTTCATTAAAATCGGACCAGTAGCGTCTAACGCTACGGTGGAACAAACAAACATACATACATACAAACATAGTGTGCCAAAAACATTTCTTTCCTTTTGGCTTCGCCATAATCGGGTAGAATTATAATAAAAAGCACAGCTAGTACTGAACATGTGCACATTTTATTCATAACTGTATGCGTATCTAGGACAAGTCAGGAGTAAAACAAGTCCTTATCACAAGGCAATCGGTCGTCGGCTAATCGGGTGTAAGCACACGGTCGTAAATTGTGACGGCTGCGAGTACTGAGAGATGGACACGGGATCTCGGGCTAAGATCATCGGCATCCACCACTAGAGTCGAGTTGTTGTTAAAAGTAAACAAACATTTAGGGTCAAGTCACGTGATACGCGACGCTACACGGCCTACCTACGCTACGTACCTATGCGTCAGGAGACGAATTAAAAAAACGTAAACAAGCTTTCTCAGCTGAAAAAACTGTTTAGTAAATTCGCACTTCTAGACTTAAATAAGAAATCTGTCAAATTTACTTAAATTTGGCGCCCGTACCTACCGCTACCAGTAGTTGACAATTCATATTGAATATTAATGTAGTATTCATTAGAACTTTTTAATATAATTAGTTATATTTGTTTCCTGTGTATGTAAATAATTAATTTTACACATTGCCCGTTTTGTCTGTTGTGATAAAATATGAATAGTTTCCTGCTTGTGGATTGCTTGGGAGAAATTGCTGCGTAGCAATATCGCCGCCCTTTGTGTTTGCACTAAGTGGTTAAGTTTTCGCAATTTTAAGTTTCTTTGTTATACAGTATGAACGCAATAAAGAATATTCATTCATTCATTGTGTATTAGAACCCGACCTCTGAAATTCCTTATTAGTTTCGAATGACGTACATTACTTCGGGTGTATAGAATTTAGAACTGTTTTCGTTTTGACAGATCATCATTTTTTACTTAAATTATTCTCTCGCCAGTCTCCTGGTTTTTAGTATGATCAACGAGTATGATAAGGAATAGGCGTGCGGCTGCGGGATTTTACGGGTGGACATAGTGTCGGGTTGTTTTAATGACAATTAATTTCTTTTAAATATCCCAATTATTATTAGAAGGCTAGAAGCACGACGGAGAGGTATCTATTTATTCGTAACTCGTTCATTAAAATATGATGGGGATCAACAATCGAATTTCACTTAGCTTTCGAAATGGTGTTTGCTAAGTCTGCTGTTTTAATAACAATATGAAACGTTGTATATTGTATGCTACTCTTAAGCATAATCGTAAGCATTTCTTTTTATCTAAGGATAATAAAGATAAAGCAAAAGATAAAGCAGTGTGAAAACGGCCTAAAATTATACAATCTAGCATTCCCAGTATTACCGAGTAGCAAATAAACGACAAGAGCAACTTCAGACATGTGCAGTTAAAAAAGGACAAAACATTAGAAGGCGACGCGATATGAGTGAACCCATTGAGATGAACTTGAGCTAGGGCTGTGGTAATATTTTTTTCTTTTTTTTAACTTTAATAAATCAAAACTGCACGTGCTGTGTAATCGAAGGTCCAATGGAGAAGAAAGACTTCTTTTTGATCTATAAAGCTTTATTAGTGAACTAAGATGGTTCGCTTATTTACTTATTTAGAGGTTATGGGATAATATAGCTCCTCAAATAATAAATTTTGAATTCTTGCCAAAAAGTTTTGTGATTCAAGTTCATTAAAAATTCTAACCTCACTAAGAGGTACGATCACGCCGCCCTAAATTTCTTTATTTCAGCATTACAATAATGGCGTCGCAATTGGGCGCAATAGAAAAGCTCATTGGATGGGAAAACTATCCGACATGGAAATTTGTAATTAAAAATTACCTAGAACATAGAGATCTATGGGATAGCATCGAACCATCTCCATCTCCAGGTTATGTACATGACTCTAAGAAAGACATAAAGGCAAGGTCAAAAATAATACTTTTAATAGACCCTATCAACTATATACATGTACAGGAAGCGACAACTGCCAAGCAGATATGGTCAAAATTAGAAAAAGTATTTGATGACTCCGGGCTTAGCAGAAAAGTAGGTTTGCTTCGTGATCTGATCACAACCTCTGTGGATAACAGTTCAAGTGTTGAAGATTACATTAACAAGGTAATGACAACAGCTCCAAAACTTAGAAATATCAATTTTGTAGTTGGAGATGAGTGGCTTGGTACTTTGTTGCTCACTGACCTCCCAGATAACTACAAACCGATGATTATGGCTATTGAGAGCTCAGGTGTTTCGATAACTGCAGATTTTGTCAAAACAAAACTGTTGCAGGATGTTAAAGTGTCAGATTCTTCAGCTTCAGCAGCTTCAGCATTTCAAAAGACACAAAATGTGTCTTTGTTTCGAAAGGATTCACCCGATAACCACCAAAAGAAAGGCCCCCACTGTTACAATTGTAATAAATTTCGCCATATTAGTAAAAACTGCTACTTTCAGAAGAAAAAGAAATATAGTCTAGGTAGTAAAAATAATGGATATTATACTGTTTTTTCAGTTGCTGAGTCATTGGACGAGAGGCAATGTTACGTCGACTCCGGAGCATCTCAGCATATGTGCAGAGAGCGCAAATGTACGTATAATGTTTCTCCTACAATAGTAAATAGTATAAAGGTGGCAGGTGACAAGAGTAAATATTAGTATAATATTATTTTAATATTTACATTTATTATAATAATAAGTGTAAATATTAAAATAAAAGATTGTAAGGGCAGAATTCAAACAATTCAAGTCAGAAATGTGCTGTATGTACCTTCCCTGACAACTAATTTACTTTCTGTAAGTCAGATGACAAAGAACGGATGTGAAGTTAGCTTTGAGAAAGACAGTTGTAAAATTTACCAAAATAAGAAATTAATTTTAACCGCTTTGCAACATAATAACATGTATGCATTGAAAAATATTTCAGAAACTACTGCGTTGCTTTCAACAGTGGATGAACATGATATAAATTTGTGGCATCAGAGAATGGGCCACCTGAACTTTACAGACTTACAGAAATTGGAGGATAATTCAGAGGGATTACAATTATCAAAGAAGGGTATCCAGATTTGCACATGTTTGGAAGGTAAAATGACTAGATTACCTTTTAAAAATAGTGGTACCAGAGCCAGTGAACTTCTCCAATTAATACACAGCGACTTATGTGGTCCGATGGAGACAAGTTCCTTAGGAGGTCCCAGATACTATGTCACTTTTATTGATGGCTATAGCCGAAAAGTATATATATATATTATGAAAAATATATTTGATACTTTGGAAAAGTTTAAGGAATTCAAAAACTTAGTAGAGAATGAGACTGGAATAAGAATTAAAGTAATTCGTTCAGACAACGAAAAAAAATATGTCAATAGAGACTTTGAATTGTTTTTACAAAAGTTTGGAATCCAACATCAAACTACAAATTCGTATACCCCGGAGCAGAATGGTTTAGCAGAGCGTATGAACCGCACACTGGTAGAAAGAGCTAAATGTTTAATTCTGAATTCTAGGCTAGAGAAAAAATTTTGGGCTGAAGCTGCCCTGAAATCTACAGCTGCTTACATAATTAACCGGTCACCAACGAAGGCCCTTGATTACAAGACACCATATGAAAAACGGTCAGGTAAAAAGCCAGATGGTAAGAATTTAGAAGATTTTATCATAGAAATCGGAAACAAGTATTTAAAAGTAGAGATACTATTTTTCTTGAACATACAATTATAAATAACAGTATTATGCCACTTTCACAATTACAGAAAATTAAATCTGATGACTCATATCAAATGGAGGAAAGTTGCAGTAAGACTTTGTCTGACACACCTGACACTTCAAGTTTAAGTGAGAGCACATTGAAAGCGGAACCATCGGATGAGTATAGTTATCACACTGATAATGCTGATGATGAGTACATACCAGATAACCAAATAAGTGATGTACTACTTAGGAAAATTATACTGAGACCAAGAAAGAAACAAAATACCTACTTGTGTAAAAGCGTAAATAGCTCAATACAAGAAATAGCCTTATTGGTAATAAGATCCCGCTACTACTCGTATCGAAGAAGCTCTTTTAGGCCCGGATGCTAAAGAATGGAAAGTTGCCATGAACAATGAATATGAGTCGCTTCTACAAAACAACACATGGTCATTAGTACATCTACCAGAAGGTAAGAGAGCAATTCCATGTTAATGGGTCTACAAATTAAAAACTAATTCTGATGGTGAAATTGTACGATACAAGGCAAGACTGGTCATTAAAGGATTTATCCAGAAAAAAGGAATAAATAGAATAAAATGAGATATTTGCTCCTGTTGTCCGTCATACTTCAATCAGATACCTTTTAGCATTGGCTGTCAAGTACAACTTATATATATATATATATATATATATATATATATATATATATATATATATATATATATATATATATATATATATATATATATATATATATATATTATATATATATATATATATATGTATATATATATATATATATATATATATATATATATATATATATATATATATATATAACAAATGGATGTAGTTACAGCATTCTTACAAGGGGAAATTGACCACCACCATTTGAATATGGAGAAGAGGTATGTAAACTAAATAAATCTATTTATGGACTGAAACAAGCAAGTAGACAGTGGAATCTAAAACTTACTTCTGTGTTAAAGGAATTAGGATTGAAAAGTACATTTGTGGATCCGTGTATATACCACAAAACATATGATGGAAATTTAATATTAGTACTTATCTATGTTGATGACCTGTTATTATTCTATAATGATAAAGAAACAGGAAAAGAAATAAAACAACAACTTAAATGTAAATTTAATATGAAAGATCTTGGTTTTGTGCATCATTTTGTTGGTTGAAGGATCAATCAACACCAGTCAAGAAGTGAAATGAGCATTGATAAGACTGCATATATTGAAAATTTTTTAGAGAGATTTAAGATGAGTGATTGTAATCCAGTTCAAATACCATGTGGTCCTGGAATCGTGGATCGTGTGAATCTAACAACTACAGAAAATACAGAACATATTCTTACAAACATACCATATCAAGAGGCTATTGGAAGTTTATTGTATTTACCTCAAGGAACTAGGCCAGACATATGTTTTATAGTAAACAAACTAAGTAGCTTTAATAATAAACCAGAAGAGCAACACTGGCAAGCTGTCAAGAAAGTTCTACGCTACATTAAAGAAACCAAGGATTATAAATTGGCATTTAGTCAAAACAAAGAAGAAAGAAGGCTATTTGGGTACTGTGATTCTGATTGGGCTTCAGATATTATTAGTCGGAGGTCTTGTTCCCACTACATTTTTATGTTTCAGGGTGCAGCTGTTTCATGGTGTTCAAAACGCCAGAGCACTGTTGCCTTATCAACTATGAAAGCAGAGTACATGTCACTTGCAACTGCTACACAAGAAGCAATGTGGCTTCGATTTTTGGAGTCTGAGCTGCACCATAATTAAGAAACTACACCTACGTTATATACTGTGATAATCAAAGTGCCGTTAAATTTTCAGGTACAGAATCTTACTGTGTCCGCAGCAAACATGTAGATACCATTAGGTACCATTTTCTACGATAAAAAATTAACAAGAATGTGATATGTAAGTCGAATATGTTGGTGCGGAGAATGGTGGCTGACATTCTAACTAAATCCACTCCACAGGTAAAGGTTGAAAAATGTTCCAGAGGAATGGGTTTGTGCTTAAAGGGAGGATGTTAAAATTAGTAAATCACAAAAGTTATGTTTTGTCTATGCCAAATGTCAATGTCATGTTCTTTTTAAAAAATAAATCTCTCTGCTATCTGCCATCTTATTGCCGGTGTTTCATTTTACAATCCAAAATTAAATTAATTAGTTATCAGTTTGCTTTTATTCAAATTTGGAGTAATAATAAGATAATCCACAGATCACCCACCTTAATATTACTCTTATCTACTAAAATAACATTCTCAAAAGTGACGAAAACGGCATAAGATTGATTGATGACCCCAATTGAGATTGTCATTTCAATGTTTCTAGTGACATGACATGATGAATTCGTACTAAAAGGCATAGACGAGGCATGTCGAGGCAAAAACTGTCCCCACTTAAATGGCCCCACTTTTGGTGGGTTTGGGGCCATTTCGACATTCTAGGTATGGTGAAATCAAGGTGGCGTAACTTTTTTTGTATGAAAATTTTTCTGTCAAATGTACGTCATAGCCTATATTGAGTTTTGAAATCTTTGGCTAAATGTTAATTTTCCTATCTGTCAGTCTGACATGAATCGCATTTCGGTCTACTTCGTGTTACCCGATAATAAATTAGAAACTTCACGAGACAAGGATACTTTAGAGGCATTAAGTAAAGTACTTTAATTCAATAATTATTGTCCTATTACATGCATTTCACCGTATAATGAAAATGCCGGGTAATGTGTTCGAATACGGCCTGTTATGTTATTACCACCATAGGATTACTCATCATAATAATAGGTTGGGCTACCAGATACCAGCTTTCTCTGTGTAAGGCAGTATTAAGGAGGAAGTATCGATTTTATTGTTTTACGGCAACATTTAATATCATTATTGCTAGTTTGTTATAAAATTTTAAAGAAAAAGCTTTAAATTTTTAAGGGCTTAATCCCTGCGGCCCTGCTTCGTACTTAAATATATTATGTATTTACAACTAAATAATTACTACAAATTACTTGAAATCTTAATAAATGATTATGGCACAACGCTGGCGTTATTTTACGTCGATTTTTTTTGAGGCTATGGTATCTCTCCGGTCTTTCTTTCGGAGCGTGCCTCTACGACATTTGTTTTTGGGCCAGTTGGTTCAGTAGATTTTTTTTATTCAATACATATAATAAAATCGTAACTAGTCGCTGTCTGTAAGTATAAGGATTATTTATAAACTATTACATGCTTTATGAACGAAATAGAACCCAAAACAATCATTTTTAGAATTTTTGTCTGTTTATCTGTACGATTGTCCGCGCTCATCTCAGAAACATCTGAATACGTTAATAGTTGGCTCTATACACATACGCAATTTTTTCTCGCGGCAAAATATACGATTCTCGCTGGATTTCGAAAGAATATAAGTATTTTCATTTTGTAGCGTTGCCATCCCTACGCCAAGTATAGGGGGTTATAATTTTTTCGCCGGTGCATTATACTCCGCTGCAGACGGTAAATAGTACATGCCCTTGGCTTATGTACACATTGTCCTTCGGCTATGTGTTAGGGTTTCTGTCATCCCCCAAACTAAAGGGTTGAGTCTAGTGTTTGAATTGCGTCTAGATTTTTCTGGATTAAGACGCCTGTTATTGTCGTGTTTTAAGGTTCTTAAAGAATTTTAAGAGTTTTTTTTTTTAATGGGTTTGGTAGGATTGAGTTAAAACCCCATTGTAAACGCTTTACATTTGATACCTGTAGTGTTAATAAAAAGGAATGGCTTCTTATTATAATACTAGCTGTTGCCCTGTAGTACCAGTTTCCCTCGGCAACACTGTACTTTTTCAGGATAAAAAGTAGCCTATGTTTTAATCCAGAGCCTAAACTACTACCATACCAAACCATTTTTATCGAAATCCGTTCAGTAGTTTTTGCGTGAAGGATTAACAAATATCCATCCATCCTCACAAACTTTCACATTTATAATATAAGTAGGGTTATGCAATTAAAAAGTATATTCATATTTGAAATCTAGCTATGACTATTATTAATTGTCTATTTATTTTTGTATTTATCAAACCTTAAAGACTTTCTAATATTTACACGAAATCGATTCAAATAACTGCATATGTAAACGCTCTTAAAAGGTTTCTAAAGACCACTTGAGTTGAGTAAAGTGTAAATATTGTTATAAACGAGCCGTACATGTTGCTCTTGTAATTAAGATGTTATTCTATGTTCAGAATTACGTCATTTAACCATCTATTTCACGTGTCTGTCTGCAGGAAAACTTGTAATACTTCAAATGACATTGACCACTTCTAGCACTGATTAAAGAGAACAGCTACATAGTTAGCTTTCGATTTGATTGCACTACCACAAGCATACGGTGTGTCCACGATTGTGTGGAAAAATTGTGGGCCGTTGAAGGGGACGTCAAAAATTTCTGTGGATCGATTTGGTTCGTTCTATGAAAGCTGCTTCTCTGTACGTAAGTAGGTAATATATAATATATTTTCTCAAAGATTTCAAAACTAAAGATAGGCTGTGACGTACATTTGACAGAACAAATCTTCATACAAGAAAAAGTTACGGCATCTTGGTTTTCACCATACCTCGAATGTCAGCCATCTTGATTTCACCATACTGTAAATGTTAAAATGGCCCCAAAAACTCAAAAAGTGGCGCCATTTAAGTCAAGACAGTTTTTGCCTCAACATGCCTCGTCTAAAATATAATTACGTCTATGTATTTTCTACTCTGCGCCTCCAGTTATTAGCAATAATATTTCTTCTCGCACGTCAAGGTGATTTGCCGCAGACAATGTAACGGCTACTTTAAATGTGTACACAATAAATATTATAAATATGTATGGTATGTAGTTAATAGTTATAAATACCAAATGTTAGTCTTGGTAATTGTGGGTATCATAATAATATTATTCTTTACTCAACTTGCAGTATCCAGTAATTAGATAACCATGGATATATCTCAGATTAATATAACATAATTCTTTATTTGGCTATGCTATTAGCGTATTGCAGCATCTGCATCGAAACATAGTTGTCTGTCTCTCTGTCTGTCTGTTTGTTTGTTCCAACTAATATCTGAAACGTATGAACCGATTTTTACCGGACTTTCACTGGTAGATAGTTGACGTTTTAAAGAGTAACTTATACTTTTATCTTCGGTTCCTTTGAAAAAATAGGGTTCTGTTTCTATTAGTTCTACACAAAAGAAGTTGGTGGCTAGTTATTAATAAAATTTGTAATGACTTGATATGGGATTCCATAAAACAAATAGTTCCGATGGGACCAGTTCACATGGCAACAATACGCGACGCTACGCGGCGCTACATTTTCAAGAAAGCTATTCATAATTGAACTTTATATACTACAGAAAAAGTTACATTTTCATATGACATCAGTCATACACTGATGTACCAGCGCGAACAACATCCTGTTAAAACAATATTTAACTCAAGTTCAAGTTGGCTGGTACCGACTTCAAAATTATGTTGATTGAATAGAGAAGTACCAGTTAAAACATTTTACTACGGCGAATTATTTAGAAAATATGGTTTATTTCATACTTTTTTTTTTCATTTTTACTTTGGAAGTTGGTTTTCATTTTTTGTTTCAAAATTTAAAAAAAAAACTTTTTAGTTAGATTATTATATTATTATTACCACATTTTAAGAAAGATATAAATACAAACAAGCCTTCGCTATTTTCATTCTCCCGGCAAAACCCACTCAAGCGTTATTTTATGCCAGTTTTCTGAGAGGCCGTGGTATTTCCACAAATAAGCATTACCAATCTGTGGACCTACTAAACAATCACCAGTGATGGTATTGATTAGATACTATATTATTAAATAATAATTATTATCTATTGTAATAGTCGACGGTTAAAATCTAAGCATTAAATAAATATATTATAGTGCTGATCATGATCACGAATTTTAATATGAAATTTTAGCAATAGCAAAATTTCAAAGACATTGATATCGCTTTACAAAACTCTGATGAGTAGTGAGAACCTATGTCATCATAATAATATGTTGGTGATTACTGAGATGATGGTGATGATGATGATGATGATTACTGTAAGTGGCATGATGGTATATGCTTGCAGTTCTTTAAACAACGCTGAAATCACCAAACGTGTATCTATAAGAAGTCAGGAGTTGTGTTCAGTACTAAGGAGTTCAGTCCAGGGTAAACCATGGTGCAAAATCTTACTTTTTGGTAGCATCATCAGGTCACCGCTTTGGTAAAAACGGGACCAACTTGGGATCAAAACAAAAAGAATTTTCAAAATCGGTCTACAGACGGCGGAATTATCGTTGAACATCCAAATATATATATATATATATATATATATATATATATATATTCAGCCGAATGCATAACCGCCTCCTTTTTGGAAGTCGGTTTAAATGCAGCGCCATATCGCGTATCGTTTCATTTCATTGTGAATTGACCCTTTTATATTTTTCGTCATCTTTAAAGTTTAAGAACCCTGCACCAGTGCTGAAGGCTAGTTCTTCTCCCTAGCCTGCACTAAGATACATTAAGCTAATGTAGCCCTACATACCTTTGCAACTTTCATTAGACTTTGAAAGGTATACTTGAATGCACAATAAAAGGCATAACTCGACTAAGTTTCTTCGAAGTTGCGTGAAATGAATATTCTGCTTCGTGGGCTAGCAAATTTGACAGGCATATAATATTTCGAAGGGGACTGGGGAAACTCAAGCAGTCTACGTAAGATAAGTCCTCTCTCCGCCACTCGACTCACCGCCTCGATATACACCCTTATCCATTGTAGAAATTTGAATTTGAAATTAGAATTTGACATTTGTGTTCGACAAAAAAGGTAAGGTAACATGAGAATTTAAAATGTGTTTAAAATGTGTTTTCAGCCAGTGTGGCAAACTTGTTGTTTTTAGTATTTATTGTTATGGCGAGCGGCAACAGAAATACAACAAAATTTCAACAATACCCTTCACGTATGGAACCCTAATAAATAAATAGACTATACGGTACCTAATTAATATAGCTTCGCAAGAAGGGAGGAACAATTAAGACTTCTTGGGAATTGATGATTTATGTTAATGCAAATATGGAAATAGAAATATGTATTCATATTACATTCATGTAACATTTTACTTAAAAAAATTACGTGGTTAATTCCTTGTTAGCTTGCATATTAAATTTTTACAACATAACCTTTTTTTTATACCTTTGTGAACGTCCAGCGTATGTTGACCTCTGAAAACACACAAGTCTGGACTCTTCAAAGCGTATGCCGGAGTTGAAAAGAAAATGACAGGCCAGCAGTATTTGGCTAATGTTCGCGAAACAAAAGGTACGGAGTTACGAACACGGTTCTTTGACAATGTGGCAAGGCAAAAACCTATGCGGCGACAATGAGACAAAAGGCGTTTAGTCTATGGAGATACTCCTGAAATGATTAATATTCTGGGTTGGCTTATGTGTTCGTAGGTGCATACTAAGAAATATATTACGTAAAATATTTAGTATCCTTACTAATATTATAAACTACCTATTTCCCGCGGCTCCGCCCGCGTAAATATTGTACCTATCCCACGGGAATACTGTCCTTTTTCGGGATGAAAAGTGGCCTATTTTTTAATCCTATCCTAAGCGCCTAACCTACTATCAAACTAAATTTCATCGAAACCCGTTCAGTAGCTTTTGCGTGAAAGAGTAGCAAACATACATCCATCCATCCTCACAAACTTTCACATTTTTAATAGTAGGCGGATGTGAATGTGACTTCGTTTGTCTGGTTGTTACGCTTTCACACATATAGAGTAGACCACGGAAAAGGTATCTTATCACGGTATAATGTACGGTTTCCGTGGTATTTCATTTTGCGCGTACGAAGTCGCGAGAAACATCTAGTAATCTATATATTCAGAAATATCGAGGTATTACTTACTACTCGATAAACGTGAAAAAATATAAAATCTTATGTGTAATTTTTTTGTAATATCCAGAAAACTTACAAAAAGAAGAAAAAACCTACATCATATTTACTTTACCTACTTATAAATTTTTACATTATATTTTTTTCTTAATAACCAAATTTTTTTTTAATCCATTTCTATTATTCGATATCGCCGGCGTCCATACACCATAACGACACTGACAAATCGCGTCCGTGAACAAAATGAGATTGCGTGATCTTAGCGCACGCTGGGATCCGTAATGGCGGGACACAAAAGGTAACCCCTTACACCCCGAACGGGTGCTGGGGTGCTTCACACGGAGGTGAGTTTCCTTTTTTATAAAAAGCTGGGCACAAAGAATATTTTATGAGTATTCATTTTAAGATTATGGATAACATAGTGAGGCATGATGAAAATACAGTTATATTCCATTATTCATAACTAGCTTGTGCCCGCGGCTCCGCCTGCGTAAACACGGGAGCACTGTACTTTTTCGGGACAAAAAGTAGCCAATGTTTTAATCCAGAGCCTAAACTACTACCATACCAAATTTCATCAAAATCTGTTGAGTAGTTTTTGCGTGAAAGAGTAACAAACACACATCCATCCATCCATCCTCACAAACTTTTACATTTATAATAGTAGTAGTATACGGAATACCGAATATGTCTAGTGAGCCCAATAACGATTTAACATATGCCTGTAAAGCAGTTAACACCGAAATTGCAAAAGCGGCGCCGCGTTCTGAAGCGCGGTGCAGCACGAAATTCTAAGGGTCAATTCAGACTGCAACGCGGATCGATGCGACGCGACGCAACGACAATTGAAGAAACCAGCGACTATTCGCTGCGCAGCGCATAGCCGCAAAGCGCATTTGACAGCAGCTGACCGCCGCTAGGTGCCGCGCGTACAGCCGAACGTGTATCTATGTGGCGACAGTAAAAATCCTCTTCTTTGGTTTCGTTATGACGTTTCTTTGACGGCAGACGGCGATCTCAGGCGCGTCGCGCGGCGTTGAGCTATTTCGCGTCGCTCATCACGCGGGTGACGGCAAGCATGTACCGGTGCATCGGGATGCACCGCTCTGCGCCGAGAGACGCAGCGCTTCGTGATGCAATGTATTCTGAATTTTCACAATGACATACGTATCTTTTCGTGTACTGAATAAAGTTCAATTTTGAATGGATATTTTAAAAATGCATCCCCGCGCAGCGCTGCGCCGAGCGCGGTCTGAGCTGACCCTAACTGTTGCAATGAAAAGTGTATCTTCTTGTGTAGTGGATAAAGTTCGATGTTGAATAACGCGTTTTGATGTGAACTGGTAGGTTCAGTCACATTTTAACACATGAAAGGACAAACGAACTATATTTTCGACGTAGGATTATAATGGAACTATACATAGTATTTTGAACAAGGTTATCAGGTGGCAGCTTAGTTACTTACTGTCCAATCCGAACTCCGAAGTCATGAACAGAAACCCTTAGTATGCATGAATCTTTATTTACATTCACGACTGGGTGTGATTTTCTTTTTAATAAAACTCGAATGAACATTACATTCAAATAATAATGAACGAATATTTATATGCTTTGGAGACTTATATTCTGAGACTTAAATTTTTGAAATAAAAATTAAACCTATGTCTGTACACATACATATACATATATACACTAAGATATTAATATAATAATCTAACCAAGAGCATGTCAAAATATGTCTAAGGAAGGTTCCGTAACTATAAACAAGTCATAGGTTTTTTCGAATTACTTCAAAAGTTACTGTCCAATTTTGTTCAATTAATTTTCCTAAAGAGTTTCAGCATGATCTATCAGCTAGAAAATTTCAAGTTTCTAAGTCTCATAAGTTTAACCACGCGACATGGGACAGGGACCAACTTATAAACCACTTTGGAGGCCGATCACTCAAAAATGGTTGACTTTATAAAAAAGTAATGTATGAAACCTTGCATTTATTTTAAAAGACTTATTCAAGGATACTCCACACGAAGGGGTAGAATGAAAAATAATTTTCATCCCCACTTCACATGCATGGAGAGCCACCCCTAAAATATAAAATTATTATTATTTTATGATTCCAAAACCGAGATCTGTACACAATCTATAACTATACCAAATTTCATCCTAAATAGATGAAATTTATTCATAATTACAGAAGCTAGAAGTGCGGACATACAGACAGATAGATGGACGGACAAAGCGAAACTATAAGGGTTCCTGTTAATGTATTACGGAACCCTAAAAAACAGTATACAGTTTAGATATTGGTAGGTATAATTTTACAAGCCTATGGAGTTTTACCCTTCACCTGTGAAATCAACAAAAAGAAGTCAAAATAAACATTAAAAAAGTAAAGAGTTACCCACGTCTTTCATGCTTGGAGTTCAGCGCATAAACATAAAAAATGGAAATAGAATACGTTGATATGAAAAAATACAAAAAGATGAGAACTCCCTTGAACCTAACGTCTAAGTCTTTCTCGGCATTTGAGAGCGAAGAAAAAACCAGAAAAAGAGGTAACATCCTACCTCTTTCTTGTCGTCTGAAGTGAAGCGAAAAACCAAAAAAAAAGTATCTACTTTCAGGCGATTCTCTAATCACCTACGTCTTTGTCATTTGGAGCTATGTAAAAAGTAGCGAGTGAAAACGCACGGCCACCTCCTTGGGGTGGGTGATTCCGCGATGAGTGCAAAGTCAGGCGCGTTCGTGACCCCGCATGGACCCGCTGTTTGTCCATGTTCTGGAATATTCATACTCGCTAAGGGGTTAGTTTTAAGAATACATAATTTTCTAATTGGGTAGTTGTATGTAACAAAATGTAACAATATCGATATATGTAATACTATCCCGCGCTATCAGAACCGATGAGAAATCCCGGGAAGTAATAAAATAGTATGCCGTGTTGTCACGCTATATAGTGTCATAGAAAGCGACATAAGTCATATAATGGTTCTAATCCGATATTAGCAAATGTCTTAGCCCCGATTTCACCGAACTTCTTAAACGCGCTAAACGCTCAACCCGGATTCGATCTCTCTCTTTCTCATTCAATGTCAGAACAGGCAGGTCGAATACCGTAGCTTAGCGTCAAACGTCTTTATAAGACTAGAACTATATTATTATGATATGGAATCCCGGCCCGGGAAAAGGGAAAAGTCAGAGCACTGAAAATAGAACTCTGAGCTAATGAGCTAATACAATAGAGTTGAAAATCGAACACACGAGTGTCAAGTCAAATGTCAATATCAAATCTGACAACTTGACACCCATGTGTTAGATTTTCAAGTACAAGTACAACAAATACTTCATTACCAATAAAACACTAATGCCCGTTTTCACAAACTGATTCCTAAACGATTCTTATGTAAGTGACCCTTTGGATAGGTGGTCTCCTAAAATCGGCACCTACCTAATTTCATTTTCATCAAGCTGGGTAACACTTAGCTATGGAACTCCTAGTTAAGTGACAGTTTTTTTTCTAATTTGCGTTCATACTATTGATATTTTATCGATAAATGTAACATTGCAAATTCTAGTATAAATAATTCACAGATGAATAATATAACATAAATAAATCCATGTTAGTGTAGTTTTGTATGCTTTGATAAATTATTCAGTAATTTTAATAACTAAATTAGTAAGACGATGACGTACAGCATGTTTAAACATGTACTGTGCTGTAAATTAAAAAGTAATAATGTCAGTTTCACTGATGAGTGACAGAGGAGTCATTTGATGTTGTTTATTTACAATTAACAACCACGTTTACTGTCTCACAACCTCCAAATTGTTCGTTTATTCTTTTGTGGTTAATTATTATATCATTTTTATTAGATTAATTAAAAATATTTTCCATTAACTATGTTTCGCCGCCTGCTACTTGTGACATACCTATTTGTATGAAATTGTATCAGAGACGTCCAAGTAGGTAATGGTACAGGTAAATACATATTAAAAGAACAATCACTGCTTTTGATTTCGACATGATATTCAAGTATCACTAGAAAATTATGAATTCCATTGGTAAAAGAGGTAAAAGAGTAGGTAAGTATGAGAAAAGTACCTAAATGTAAAAAATGTAAATGAATAATACACTTATCTGTCTTTATACTCAAGAATATGTTCAATTTTTTCTAATAAAAATATTACCCTCTGTTTTGTCAACCTATATAGGATGAAGAAGTCGATATCATCATATTTATCAAAATGTTCCACTCTTTGGCGATATAATCGGGGTCTTTTTGGTAACAAGTCATTAGAAAATAATTCAAGCACTTCAACGGCGTCTAAAGTTACCAATAACTGGCTTAGATCGTCTTCCATTTCAAGGGATTCAGCGTATTTTCAATCACAATGTAATGTTAGGTGACAGTTAAGGCGCGAAATTTCGGGCCCCTAAAGTTAGAGGCCCCCCTAAGGTGACACCTAAGCGTTGGTGAAAACAATTTTTCTTAAGAGGCGCCCTAAATGGCCGCTAAGGGACACTTAAAATTAGGAGTAAGTTGGTGAAAACGGGCATAAGATAATTACAGAAGTGAAGTTTTGCCGGGAGTTCAATGGGTGACGTTGTGGAATTTGTAATATTTCATAAATTTGTGTTATCTCGGTTCTTAATGTGTAATATTTAATATATTTAATTTAGGTAGAATATTAACCATTAAATATTCGTTAACGTGTATAAGTGTGAGCAAGTGGTACAACTTCTAAAAACGTGCTATTTTGTGTTTTCCGCCAAAACTCCCTAGGAACTTTCAGTAAAGCTTCTACCACTTTACTGAATCGACTGACATGACTGTACTGACTATATATTTGGACTTTGACTTGACGATATAGGAATACGGTGTTGAATATTGAAACGAAAATTCTATTTCCCGCCTTTTTAACTTGACACTGGCAAATTGTTACAAGCCGATGCCATATATAAATTAAAAAAATACAGAAGTGACGTTCCCCCAAACTAGGCTTCGCCTGTCCTATGGGAGATGTGTCTAAGTGTATTGTATTAGTCCAAGGTTCTATTTTCAGAGCTTTGAATTTTCGGATTTTATTTTTCGGGCCTTTTGGCCTTATTATTGGCCTTTCGGATTCCGGATAATATGTTAGTGAAATTAGGTTAAATAATTGAGAAGAATGGAAACAATAAACCCAAAACTCAAATTAAAGTAAATTAAGTAGTATCGATTCCCTTGCCATAATACGCGATTGTTTAAAAAATGTAAGCGTCATTTTAAATTTCAAATTTAGAATGCTCTCCACTTGACCGCGTATCGACTCTTGAGCACAGCACAGATCTCAGATAATGCATGTTCTCGATGGCCCCTCCAAGCGAGCCCACTTTACCTATCGGAACTATTAAAAAAATTACATTGTGTTTACGTTGTTTTTTCATTTGAAGAGAAATCTGAGGGCGTTTCGAAAACGAATTTTAGCACGGATGTTTTCGTGCGTAAATTTTATGCTTTACACGAGCATTATTCATGATTATAAATATATTAAAATCAGAATCTTGGAAACGGCTTCAACAATTTCTATAAAATTTAGTATGCACAGGGTTTTAGGTGCGAAAAAGCGATCTAGCTGGGTTTTATCCTTTTGAAACCTTTTGAAAGATTTTCGAGTTCTCGTGTATTGCTTCTTTCGTTGCATAATAAAATATGAGTTAATTCGCTCTCTAAATGTCAAAGCGCATTAAAGGTAAACTATTTGCATTGTTGGCAATTGGTCTATCGGGTTCGAGTCCCGGTCTATATTTGTGACTAATGGGTTTTCTGCCTATCGCCATCTGTTAATTTCCTCTATATATATATAAAAGAAAGTCGTGTTAGTTACACTATTTATAACTCAAGAACGGCTGAACCGATATAGATGAAAATTGGTGGAGAGATAGCTTAGAACCAGGGAACGGACATGTATCCTAGATACTTAAGTGCGCCGCCGAGTCTGTCTGTCTGTATGTTCGCGATAATCTCAAAAACGACTGAAAGGATTTTCATGCCGTTTACATTTACCGACAGAGTGGTTCCTTAGGAACGTTTCGGTCGATAATAATTTGTTTAGGTTTTGTGTTTTTTATTTATTTATGTCGATAATTGTTGAAGGTGTCGGAAAAAATCAAGCCGTCTGGGAACTTTTATCGAAAACGCTGCCTAACCTAACCCGTTGGAGATAAATAACAAAACAATGTATGATGGGATTGTTTCTCTTTTATAGGTCTATAAATAAGTCCGCGAAAGCATAGATATGTCTATATTTTAAGGATAGGTTACTATTTCCATTCTTAGTTAAAAAAAATGATCAGAAATAATGTGGTACTTTCAGAAGCTAATTAGACAGATATAATTTAATTATCCTTATATAGGAAATGATATCTAGGAGATATCTTAAAATTAAAAAGTACGTGTTTTTACAAATTTATTAAAAAGTATTATATAATTTAAACTGTGCTATTACTATATTGCTAAAGAAGTTTTTTGCCATGAACACTCTCCCACGCGGGCGAAGTTGCGGGCAAAAGCTAGTTATTTATAAAAATCAAAATAAGAAGTGAATAATACCCTTATATCTAATTATGTGCGCATGTGAGCATGCAATTGCGTCCATTTCCTCATGAATAGTCGGGTAGTCGGAGTCCATTCGACTCGCAATAAGTTGTAGGTAACTGTTGGAGCTGCAGCGTATTCGCTGCATGAGGGATGCAGATCTTTCGCGCAGTATAGCCGCAAAGATGTCCACCCCGGCGTCCGCGAACATACCTGACACGCTGTAGAAACGCGACAGCCCCATCAGTGCCCGGAACCCATTATAATATTGGACCCGCAAGGCACTATAAGCCGTTTGCGTATGCGGTATGCTTGACCCATAGGCTGCACGTATAAAAAGCCTGACAATAGGCTCGGAACAATGTCACCTTTACCCTACCTACGAGCCAACATATTTCGCCTAACTGATAGTGTCTAGCGTTCCCTTGACATGTCCAAATCATCCACAAGCGTCTCGGTGACCCAGTGGCCCAGGTACTTTACTCGCTCAACGTTTCTTAGAGCTTTGTTGTGCACGGTCATGCTCGGCATCGAATAACTTTTCGTTCCCGCCTTAAACACTATCACTTAGCTCTTGTCAGTATTGTACCTGAGCCCATGAGTCTCCGCATAACGCTCGCAAATTTTTATTAGACGCCTAAGGGCACTGGCTGAAGGGCTCAGCAGCACCATTTCATCAGCGATACTTATGCTATTCACCCATATACCATCAATAGCCACCCCAGCCTCCCTGTCTTACACCACACTTCAACCTATATACACCAGATAGCGCCCCGGGGCAGTGTACATAGTTGGTTTGGTTGCTATACCAAAATTTGAAAATCGAGATGAGTTCTTTATGAATATCCTTTAGAGTTGACATAATTGCCATAACTTATCGTATTGTACTAGCTCAAAAGCCTTTGAAAGGTTTAAAAAACACGCATAAATAGGCGTGTTCCTACTGGTGTACCCTATCGGTGTGCTTGACGGTTAGAATCGCTGTCTCTGTAGACAGTTTCGATCTAAAGCCGAACTGCGCGTCGTGTAGGTCCAAGTTTGTTTCTAAATACCCATCAAGCACACTGTACAATGCAAATATAAGAAAAGACTAAAATAGTTTACAATAATAGCTGACCATGAGAGAACTAATCTCAGGTACCTACGCATCGCTAGGTACCGGGGATTAGCTCTTAGATAGAAAATATGAGATTTACAATCATTCGATTTGAATTTGAATAGAGAAGAGACTATAAATTTTATTTCATTTAACACAGAAGACCTATTATAAAGACACTCTTACAATTTACCAAAAATATTACCGGATTTCGCACATTCTACATACAATATGACAAACTGTGAAATTCTCCATCTGGCAGCTCATAATATTAATTTGTACTCCAATACCGGATTATACAAATTTAATTTGAGCTTTCTATTTGAATAAGATTTGAATGGTTGAAAATTATAATTCTACTTCGTAAATTACACTTATCAGTTTCCTTATCGAGCATTAGATTAGTAAAGATTAATATTTTGCTTGTTTTTTTTTTTATATTTGTAAGATTATAGAGATGACCAGGCATTTCTATATCTGAGGACAAAATTAAAAAAATAACCAAGTTTTATAATGATTTATACTCTATCAATTACTTTATAACTTTAGTAATCGTGTGTACAGTACGTAAGTTTTATGCTTATCATCATCAATCAAGTATTAGCTAACTATGCTATGACGTGAAACATTTGACAAAACAAATCTTCATACAAGAAAAAGTTACGCCATCTTGGTTTCCCCATATCTCAAATGTCAAAATGGCTCCAAAAACCCCAAAAGTGGGGGCCATTTAAGTAGGGACAGTTTTTTCCTTCGTCTATGATATATATAGATACATCTATGGATATATCTTGTTTCACAATACAACAGCAAATGTATGCAACACTGATTGATACATCAAATTTATTTTAGGGTTATGTCCGTATCACTAATTGTTATCTGATACAAACACACACACACACTCACATGTACACAACAATTAATATTCACTTAATCTAATGATACAAGGTGTTTACATTGACACGGTAATAATTTAACATCAAAATTGATACATCCCACGCCAAGTTTCATTAGCCTTTAGTTAAACAGAGTGCACGCCAAAATAACTTCTAAGTTGTACGCGATAAGCCGAAAATCGGTTAAATTTTGCCAATTTATAAACCTTAAGCTTATAAAGTATAGGCCTAGTATTGTTTAATACATAAATTGCATTAATATTTTATGTATGCTAAAACCGCTGAATGAATGTAGCCGAGACAGTTTTGACATTGGATATGTCTTTTCGTTCGCTCCAGTGTAGGCTCCGATTTCACGAAAAAGTGCGATCCTCTTATGTCTCGGAGAGTTGTGAAGATATGATATTCAAAAAAGGCTCAAAAGACGCGTATTCACGAGAGCTGTAAGGTGCAAAAAAATTGTTCGGGAAATGTAAAAACGAAAAAAGTTATGGACGAAATAGTTAAAAAAAAACCCGATTTTTTATTTTGGCGCTCGATATTTTGGAAACGAAGAATGATATCAAAAATTTGAGGAAAAGAGTTTTTTCTGGACAATTTAGTCAGCTATAATTTGAGCCTAAAAGAAAAGACGACCGGTTTAAGGGTTTGCCCTGTAGCCTAACCTTTTTGAAAAAAGTCATTATTTTCGAATTCCGTAAATTCATTTCCAATGTGCTCAATAGTCGTATGAGGCACGAAATCTGTGATTTTTTTAGATTATTTTTGAATTGCAAAACTCTAAAAAAGAAAGAAAAAAACTTATTGAAGAGTAAAATTGAAATTGACTCCTCTGTTGATGCTATGTGGTGATCCCTTACCATCAGGCAATACATATTGTCCACTCATTATAAAAAGATTTGACTTACCCACTAAAGTCAATTAAATTAGGGTTAAAGTTAATTAATTTAGACAGATGACCATTTTATTCTCTAACCGTCAGTTCCCATCGAGATGCGGCGCTACATTTTTAAGATAGCGATTCAAAATTGAACTTTTTTCACTACACAAGAACATACACGTATCAATGCAAGAGCTTACGCTTACGCCTTTATATATATATATATATATATATATATATATATATATATATATATATATATATATATATATATATATATATATATATATATATATATATAAAGGCGTAAGCGTAAGCTCTTGCATTGATATATATATATATATATGTATTTTTTTGTATGTTGAGGTGTTGTGTGATTTTAAAGATAACTGATAATGAAGGTCAACATATTATTCAGGAGGTTAATGATGATGATGGCGCAATCAATAGATCATCGATATCGGGCACAAGGCCCTCGTAAGTTCTCACGATGAACTTACAAGTACTGGTGGGCGGCAGTCAGAGTGCAGGAATTTACATGACGACCTCAGTGGTTGAGCGTGTTGGTGCTCAAGCCGGGAGTCGCGGGTTCGAATCCCGTCGAAGGAACAAAAAGTTTTTCTGTGTTCCTGGCGGATCCATGACGGATGTGTATTAAATACGTGTATAATATAATAAAAATCTTAAATGTATGTATAGTATAAAATGTATTAAATATATTTATGTTGTCTGTTACCCGTAATACAAGTTCTTCGAGATCTCACCACGGGACCAGATTGACGTGGTGTGAAGCTTCCATAGATGTTATTATTAGATATTTAGTAACTGTGTCTGTGTGCTTGTGTGCTTTAGCGTCAGTTCACACCGAGACTCGACGTGACGCGACGCAGCATTGCATTTTTAAGGTAGCGATTCAAAGTTGATCTTTATTTACTACACAAGAAGATACACTTTTAATTGCAAAAGTTCTATATTCATTTCGAGCTGCGTACCGCGGCGCCGCTCTTACAATGAACGTGTATCTTCTAGACTAGTGAATAAAGTTCAAATTTGAATCGCTATCTTAAAAATCCAGCGCGTAGCGTAGCGTCGCGTCTCAGTGAGAGCTGACCCTACTGTATTACTGGCTTTTGATGTTTACCATTACCATTTGATGTTTTATGCCAACGACCAAAGAGTGAGGCCAAACGAACGTTATTTTGTGAGTCGCGAATCGCAGAATTTCGGTCAGCAGAAATTCTGCTGCACTCGATTTCATAGAAAAGTCCTATTTGATTTCTCAAGTTTATGCGATTATTGTTCATTATATTAAACTCTTACGGATTGTGTCGCGGTGTACATTTCTTTTACCAGAGACGTTTCGGCCACCGGCTTCAATATACGGTTAGTATGCTTTGCGTGGATCGGAACACAAATAATAATTTAAGAATGTTCGGTTAATTTTAACAAGTTCAACAAATAAGATACCTGCCACCTCAGTTCTCCCGTGACAACGGCTGCTGGAAAGTAGCCGAAACGTCGGGAAAAGGAAAGTGCACCGCGGTCCGCGACACAATCTGTAAGTGTTTAAAACAAAGTCCTATTTGATTCACGCGGCGACGCTCCGCCTGAGAAATGTCAGTATCCCACGGGATGACTGTACTTTTTCGTAATAAAATATATTCAATATTTTAATCCAGAGTTTAAACTACTACCATGCCAAATTTCATCAATATCCGTTCAGTAGTTTTTGCGTTAAACAGTCACAAACATTCAACTATCTACCCATCCATCCTCATGAGCATATTTCCTATTCTTTCTTCCTCCGTTTCTAATTCTCACAAAAAATATTTCGAAATTATCATAAATAACAAACTTACTACCGGCGAGGCAATTACATTAATCATAATTCAAAACTACGACAAATAATCGTCGTAAAGTTAACGGTATCCCAAAATATGATGATAGTTTATAGTTATATGCCTGTTTACATCTTACGGCTTGAAACTCAATCATAATGTATGTTGAGGTTTTGGACTACGTCATACTCAAATTAGAAACTATAAAATTGAATATCTTAGCTCCGAAACGGAAGAGAGGAAAACTGAACTTTATTGGTAATATTATGTGTCCATATAAATTTCGAGGAGTTCCCTCGATTCCTCATGTATCCCATCATCAGGTCACCACTTTGGTGACAGGACCGATTTCAGATTAGCTCTCGATTTCCCCACACCGATTTCGGTGACGGTGGCCGGTTTGATTGAAACCAGGCGGCCAGCTACGCAGGAGTAATTTTATTGTGCCCAAGTGTGTGCGCAGTACACAAGAGAACTCTATCTTCCTTTACTCTCGTAACCCAGTGGGACGGATAACCGACACGATTGGCGAGAGATCAGGCGCAGGTCCGACTTTTTACATGCCCATCCGACGCATGGATCATCTTTCTGGTCAGACAATCAGGTGATCAGCCTACATTGTCCTAGCCAAATTTGGAAACAACATTTTTTGTTGTTCCAATGCGGGAATCGAACCCACAACCTCGGAGTCGAAAGCCAAGCTCTAACCCCTAGACCACGGTGGCTGTTTTCAGATTATTAACAGCAAAAAAGGGTTTTGAAATTAGGTCTACAGACAGACAGAGTAATCGTTGTTCGTTCAAAAATATAAAAATATATATACAGCCTAACTATATATATTGGACATAAAGGTAAGAAGTACAATCTAGTCACTGATGGGTGAAGTCAAGGCCCTTTAGTCAAGATGCATTAGATATCGAATGCATTTTGACTAAAGGCCCTACTCTGGGTTACCTTTGATAGGTTGATAAACCTGTAGGTCGTTTCAGCAAATTAAATCTAACAATAATACAGTTTCGATGCAGTCTCGATATGTTAAAACAGAAAAATGGTATTCTCATAAACGTCAAACCAATGTCAAACCCGTTTTGATTGGTCCAAATTCTAAAAATCAGTTTGTGATATCAAGACGATTCATTTATAATTAATGGAAAGTAAATTGATAGTCTAAGTTAAATACGAGAATTTGGGTTCTGTAGTAAGGGTTAAAAGGATTTATTAAGGAGAGTTCGCCACCGTCTCACGCGACATTACCTTCCTCATCACCTCGATGAGCGGCGGTCCTCCACCGTGAGCTTTTCCCGGAGTTAAAACTCTGGAATTAACTGTCGCCAGCAGTATTTCCGGGCCACTACGAGCTTTAAACATTCAAGAGAAAAGCGTGTTTCTTCGAGAAAGGCCGTAACCTCTCTCCAACCTCTGTGGTGTTGCGGGTCCATGGGTGACGGTAATCGTTTTCCACCAGTCGATCCGTTAACACAAGTTCTTCGAATACTTAGCACGGGTCCAGATTGACGTGGTGTGAAGAGTTCATAGATAATATTATTATAATAATTGGACTGGGAAAATATACCTATAGGCCGGCAACGCACCTGCAGCTCTTCTGATGTTGCGAGTGTCCATGGGCGACGGTAGTTGCTTACCATCAGGTGACCCGTTTGCTCGTTTGCCCCCTTATTCAATAAAAAAAAAACCTATCGAGAAAAAGAAAGGCCGTAGCTTAAAGACTTGACAGATGCGCTGCCGTGCCTCCTTATATACGCCTACGGCTATAATACGAATAGGTAGGTAAGATAAAGAAATTTACTTATTGGCGCCAGGAAAATATCGAGAAATGGGAAAAATCCGCGAATGGGAAAGGGTGCTGTGTCCCCACGAGGGCGGGGCTTCACACGCGCCAATATGTGTGACTTTTAACCCCCGATGAGAACAGGGGGGTGTTATAATAAGTTTGACGTGTCGGTCTGTCTGTCTGTCTGTTGTCTGTGTGTGTCAATCCGTGTCATCGTAGCTCCGAAGCTAATGAGCCGATTTTAATCTAGTTTTTTTTTCTGTTCTAAAGCCAACATGATGAAGAGAGTTCCTAGGTATAATTCATCATCATAAGCTCACTTAGTGTTAGACAATGACGGGGTTACTCTTACACCGACTTGTTTTGTTTCAATCCCTCCCTTTATTTCAGTTACATTTTTATCCACACGAGTATGAACTTCCTTTGTTATCTAGCGTACATTAATTTACATTGTTTGTCTTTACTAGTCTATACTAGTATTATAAAGAGGAAAAGTTTATATGTTTGCATCGAATAGGCTCCGAAACTACTGGGCCGATTTTGATGAAATTTGGCACAGATATAGAGTAGACAACGGGGAAGATCAAAGACTACTTTTTATTGCGGCAAAATGCATGGTTTCCGCGGGATTACCTTTAACGTCGTGTCGCAACATCCAGTGTTTTTATGTTTATATACAGGTTGACCTGAAATTCGATACATTCCTTTGAAAGATAGAAAGTAGACCTCATTTACAGTAATATTTTTCATGGCATCCCCTATCCGAAAGTTGATATTTACAAAGTTATTGAAATTTCAAAATTTTTTTCTTTATTTTCGACTTTTTGACTTTGACATAACGTATTTTTAAAAATGTTTGTCTTTTTAGTGATTTTTTTTATGTATTTTAACCGTCAATGAGTCAAATAATATTTTTAAGGAATAAATAGGGACAAACTAAGCGAGAATTTTTCATTATGATACATGAAACAGAATTTTCTTTTAAGAAAACTGCACATTTTTCTTAAAAACAGGTGATTTTCTTTAAAAAGTTGTATGATACAATGCGTACAAATACCTTAAATAACTTTCTTATCTCATAAGCTTCCAAAAAAGGTACAAATATGTACATAAAAATATGAACATGTAATAAACAAAGACAAAACAATCATCAGGTAACGTTATCTCAAGAATTACTCTACCTGAGGCGACCTTTTTTTTCAATTGTTTCCTTTGTTCAAACTTCGGGATGTTTCGGCTACTGTCGTCGCGGCCCTTTGTCAATGAGTTACCGACTGGCTTAGAGAGCAAATTTAGTAGCTAATATTAGTTTTAAGTCAACTATTGCCGTATACTGACGTATTGTTGCTTTAAACTACACCCTTACTTCTACTTGTGATTTTTTTGTATCGCGATGGCTGCTTTTGAGTACGATGAATACGCTGACATCTTGTTTTGTTACGGACTTTGTAATAGTAATGCTGCTGCTGCACGAAGAACATACGTTGAACGTTTTCCGAATCGACGAGTGCCAAACGTTAGAGTGTTTTCAACAACATTTCGACGAATTCGGGAAAGCGGCCGTGTTGATAGAAGACGTGGCGATTCAGGCAGACCTCGTTTGTATGCTCCAGAAGAAGAAGAAGAAATTTTAACACTTTTTCAAAATGATCCTTCTATTTCTACAAGAGCGGCAGCTAGAAGACTTGGATTGAGTCAATGGAAGGTGTGATTTACAGTACACACAGCGCGTCTACATCCATTTCACTACACACCTGTCCAAGCGTTGGAAGAGGGAGACCCGGTTAGAAGAATGGAATTCTGCCGTTTTATGATAAATGCAGACATGGAGGATCGCAATTTCTTCTCAAGAATATTGTGGACGGATGAATCGAAATTTGACCGTGACGGGATAAACAATTTCCACAACACACATTACTGGGCACCAAAAGGAGAAAACCCCAGGATGAAAAAAGAAAGGGCCCATCAAACCAGATTCAGTCTAAATGTCTGGATGGGTATAATTAATAATAATTTAGTTGGACCTCATTTTTTGCCTCAAAATTTAAATGGTGAAATGTACGAACATTTCCTAAGAGAAGAGATTACTGGTTTAATGGAAGATGTGCCAATAGCAACTCGTCGTAATATGATTTTCCAGCATGATGGTTGCCCGGCCCACTTCCGCCTCGGCGTACGCCAGTGGCTAGACCAAACTTACCCACATCGCTGGATAGGTCGAGGCGGGCCAATTCCTTGGCCAGCACGGTGTCCCGATTTGACCCCGTGTGATTTTTATCTTTTGGGTCATATGAAGGCTTTGGTGTATACTACACCCATAACTACTGTAGAGGAGCTCAGAAGCCGCATAAGAAATGCAGCAGAAGAAATCAAAACTAGTCTTACTACCAGAATAATCAAAACAGAGGTACGGAGAAGATTACGGGCCTGTATCAGAAACAGAGGTTCACATTTTGAACAAGACCTAAAGTAGAATATTTATTATTAAATTTAATTAAACATTGATGTTTTTTAAACACAATAAACGTAATTAAATTCAAGTTTTTCCTTTTATTTTAACCTTATCGCAAATAAATCGATTTAGACATTATTTCATTTTACTTCTAATATGTTTACTACAACGTCATATTTTTATGTAGACATTTGCACCTTTTTGGAAAGCTAATGAGATAAGGAAGTTATTTAGAATATTTGTACGCATTGTATCATACATTTTTTTAAGAAAATCACCTGTTTTAAGAAAAATGTGCATTTTTCTTAAAAGAAAATTCTGTTTCATGTCTCATAATGAAAAATTCTCGCTTAGTTTGTCCCTATTTATTCCTTAAAAATAATATTTGACTCATTGACGGTTAAAATACATAAAAAAATCACTAAAAAGACAAACATTTTTAAAAATACGTCATGTCAAAGTCAAAAAGTCGAAAATAAAGAAAAAATTATTGAAATTTCAATAACTTTGTAAATATCAACTTTCGGATAGGGGATGCCATGAAAAATATTACTGTAAATGAGGTCTACTTTCTGTCTTTCAAAGGAATGTATCGAATTTCAGGTCAGCCTGTATAAGTTTGTTTACGTATTCTTTTTAATAATAGCTGGTTCCCGCAACTTCGTTTGTTTAGAAGTAACTAAATCTGAACCCAATTTTTTAAAACTGAATCACAAGATAAAAGTAGCCTACTCCTTTATAGCATCAGATGCACGATTCTCGTATTTAACTTAGATTTTCAACTTACCATCAATTCATTATAAATTAATCATCCTTTTATCATAAATTTACCAAATATCAGTCATGCTAACAGTCATTTTGAAATTACATTGACTACAATACATAAATTTATGAGAATACCGTTTTCTATGGATAAGTGGTTCGCTCAATCCACAATCAAGCTTTGATACATTAATAATTGCATCGCGGTGAAATTCGTCGTTTCACGTTTGTTTGAAGTTAAGTAGAATACGATTTGGCTGTTCGATAGGATCCGGACTGTATCGAACAAGTACTGAAGCTGCATTACTGTTGGATTAAAATAGCAGAATCTACCTTCAGCTATCTGCTAGTGAAAGTCCCGTGAAAACTGTGTCGGCTTAGCCATTTCAGAGATTAACCGGAACAAGTAGAGAGAGAGACTGACAGACAGATTTTTTTTTATTGATATTTTATTGTAAGTACCTTACATACTTCTATATACTAGTTGAAAGCTGTTAATTCAAAATTACAGACACTTCAATTTCAATTATTTGTAACTTGTATAGATTTTTGTTTTATAATTATCTAAATATGAGTCAACTAAGGTTCCTTACGCAAATAATTTCTTGAACTACAGAGGTTACGGTCATATCACGAATGTTCTTAACATAGCTATCGATTAATCATACGAACCAAATTGATTTTATCATATCACGGATCACTCGCAAGTTGCAAAAGTAGGTTTCATATACTGAGTGATTTTTTAATCCGTCTGAAGAAAAATAGGGTGAAATAAGTACATGTAATAGAGTACTATGACATACGAGTATTTTGTTGACTTTTTTCCCTTTTTTCTAACACGATAAAAATGTATAATTACAAGATAGTACAACCTATTGAAAGTCATTCACTATTAAATTAAAGCTTTAAAAAAGTTTTTTGGAAAAAAAAAATTGAAATAATTATCACACGGACCCCTGTTGACCCCCCGCGTCACCCGCATAGGCGAGTCGAGGACTAAATACGCGCGCTCAGTAGGGTGACCCACATTCAAGTTTTTTTAAAGATTTTCCAACTTCCAAATACTTGAGTTTTGACACAGTTAAAGATTATGTTTTTGCCATAACCTGCCATTTATTACGCAGACGGATTAAAAAGTAACCTTGTATAATACTAAGTATTAGTAGAGTATCAGGATTCAGGATAAATAAAAAAGGTTAAATCTAACTCTCCTTTAAATATCAACAGAAAAAATGAGGTAATTAATGTACCTACTTGAATAAGTCTTCATCAAGCGGGTTCTAATCGATATTAAAAAATTTTCTTCACACAAAGAATGAAATATTTCTTTCTCTTAATTATTACTGTACTTATGAAATCTCGGCCTCGGCCATCGCGATAAGCATGCACGAGTTCTTATAATAATTAAACCTAATAAAAATGTTTCTTATGCGATTGCTGACATGAAATATTATATAATGTTTACAAACTTGACTTTTGTATAAAAATATGATTTATAGACTTGTTGTTTCGAGCGAATTATATTAGGTCATAAGGAGAGAGCAAGGCTATAGAAAGTTTAGTCTAAGTATTTTGACGTGATAACGTCTTATAAATCGATTCACGCAGTCTGCACGCACGAAAAATTGTCTCGTTCCGCCTGCCTGTCACGTTCCGCCTGAGCCGAGCGTGCAAGCGAGAGCGCGGAACAAGCGATAGAGAGGCACGATCGGCCTAAGCGGTCGGCTTGTGATGACGTTATCACGTAAAGTTATCGTCCGTAAGTCGACTTAACAGACAACAATTTCGTTAATTTCAAATTTGTAGAATACTTCAGATATGGTTTGACGGTAATAAACGTAAATGAGTTCACGTTTCGTGCACATAACAGAACATTTCGGTGTGTATCTTAAAATATTCAAGTGGTTGTAACTGTACATACTAGAATCAAAACAAAAATTTAAAAATTTACATAACCGGATTCCAAAATAGACTTTTGTCGTATTCGGAGCTTAGTGGGTCCAGATTTTGTAATTTAAATTTTTATAGCATAACTATTTTGCTGTCAAATTATTACACTGAGGCCTCCTGTCGTTAAATTGCTTTAAAATTTATTGAATTATACCTGGCCGTAACTATAATCGTTAGAGAACCGTTTACACCATATTATGGTGAATGGCCATCAACTGCTATCAAATACAACTTTATGTATGTCCTTTATTTAAGGCTTACACTATAAACCTGTCAAAAGGCCTTAGAAACCTTTACGATATATAAATATAAAATAAGCGTCTTAGTACCCTTTCACACCACGTTAACGTTAAACGTTTAACCTAGTATATTCCATTGGCAGGCATGACGGGCAAGTAGTAATAAAACATGATTTTGTCGAAAGCATTTGTACGGTGTAATGATGTGGATTAAGATAAAAAAAGTCGTCATTTAAAAATATGCTAGAAAATTTTAACAATATGCCATACCGAAATTAATTTAGAGATGTTTTATCAATTTAGTATTGAAATGGCGAGAGTACGGGATCATGAAAGTTCATGTTTTGAGACTCAGAGTTCGATAATTGTACCTACAGTCCTACACGATTAACTAGCAATTAGCGCTAAGACATGGTTGGAGTTACCACGCGCACGGCGACAATAATCAGATTTGGGGTGAATCTTCAGCTATCAAAGGTCAAATCTTCTATTTCATGATACTTGTAGGTATAAGAGATATAAGAGACTAGCTAATGACCGCGTCTCCGCCCTCTTAAGTACAAATCCCGCGGGAACTGTACTATATCGGAATAAAAAGGAGCGTGTTAATCCACAGCCTAAATTACTACCATACCGAAATTCAATAAGAGCCGTTTAGTAGTTTTTGTGTGAAAGAGTAACAAACATCCATCAACATAAGAATGACACTTTTACAATAGTAAATTTATGATATTCTTCTAGAAGAATATCATAAATTTACTTTTTAAATAGGAACTAGTTCCTGAAATATATTTTTCCCTGAATCACATTTTTCTGTCATAGTAGACGTAATAAAGGCAACATTATCAAGCAATATAACATGAACAAAAGTAACACAAAGTATTAAAGAACATTATTCCAACCATATTTTCACTCATAGTCACAAACATCCAATCCATCCATACATACACCCATGCTCACAAACTTTCAAATTGATGAGTAATAAGTAGCATAGGATAGGATGAAATATGTGTAGTCGTTCATATGTACTGGAATATACCGTGTTTTAATTAGTTTAGGCTCTGAAAAACACATAGGCTACCTTTTGTAGTGGCAAAATGTTCCGGCAAGATTTATTTTTGTGCGTACAAAGTTGCGAGCAACCCGTAAGATGGAATCCGTAAGGGCGGGGAAAATTCAGAGCACTGAAAATAGAACTCTGTCATATATGACATTGACATTTGACTCGACACTTGTGTTTTCGATTTTCAGCTCTATTGTATTAGTGCAGAGTTCTAATTTCAATGCTCTGAATTTTCTCCTGTCTTTCGGATTACGGGTCATATTACACTCCCAGCCTTAGGCCGATAGCCGTTCGGATTAAGCCATGCATCGGTTTAGCCGTCGATTGAGCCGTAAACTCTAATATTCGGATTTGTGTGGCCAGTGAGTTTTAAATACCTTGCCTAGTATCCTAAGTGCGAAACGAAACGACACGCGACGTGGCGCTGCATTTTTAAGATAGCTACTCAAAATTGATCTTTATTCATTGCACGAAGATACACGTTTCATTGTAAGAGTTCGAACGTCAAGTTGCACCGCGCTGCACAGCGCACGTGCAGTGTATGACTGATTTCATATGAAACGTGTATCTTTTTGTGTAGTGAATAAAGTTTTTAATAGCTATCTTAAAGGTGCCACGTATCGTGAAAGAAGTAACGTATCGTGAAAGAAGTAACGTATCGTGAAAGAATACTTCTTTCGTATTCGAATCGTGAAAGAAGTAACGTATCGTGAAAGAAGTCACGTGTCGTTACGACGTGAACTGACTGACCCGAACAACTAATCTGTACCCTAACAAAGCTAGGTGTTTTATTTCAGTAACGTGAATATGAAATATTTTGTTTAGCTAGATTGCTTGAATATTACTTATATTGTTACTTATATTATTAATATTGTCTGGTATGTATTTGATATCCCGTCTGTACTGCACCATGAGTTTGAAGTATTTTATGAGAATTTAAATAGGTGTTTGTGCGTTCTTAATAATTGTATTAGATGTCTCTATTTATCCAACAATATCAATATTTACGCACCTATTTCTTCATTTGACATTAACATTCATCACATTATCAACAATCTCTGGGGACAGCGTACCCCGAACCAAATAAATGCTTACTCATAATCTGCCCCATATTTACGAACAATTATTTGATTGCTCAGGGAGTGCCATTTGAAAAGCAATAGCCCGAAAAAAAAATTATATATACGGCCGAACGTATAACCGCCTTCTTTTTTGGAAGTCGGTTAATGAAGTTTTAGAGCTAATGATTATTATTTTACACTGCTACTTAATACGAATGTATTGATGTCAATAGCGCATCGAGACCCTAGAGCCTCTAGGGTTCACACTCACAGGGAACACTCACAGATTAAAGAAAGAGGAACAGAAAAACGGCTACATACGAGGACTGATTGATAAGTTTCCGAAACGACAAAGAAAAACTTCAAAAATCTATTTAAAATAAATTTATTTCTCAACGTAGTTTCCTTCTACCTCGATGCATTTAGTCCAGCGCTTCTCCAATGCCGTTACACCAGTTTGATAAAATGTTTTCTCCAACCCCTCAAAATACTCGTCCACGGCAACAATGACTTCTTCATTTGATGAAAATCTCTGGCCACCTAACCATTTCTTCAGGTTCGGGAATAAGTGGAAGTCGCACGGGGCCAGATCCGGGGAATAGGGTGGATGCGGTAACAATTCGAACCGCAATTCATGGAGTTTGGCGACTGCAACCATTGACGTGTGTGCAGGTGCGTAGTCATGGTGGAACAAAATTTTTTCTTGGCCAAATGTGGTCGTTTCTTCTGAATTTCTTCACTTAATTTTTGCAGCAAGCTTGCGTAGTACTCTCCATTTATTGTTTTTCCTTTTTGCAGATAATTCACTAAAATAATCCCTCGAGCATCCCAAAAAACAGTCGCCATCACTTTGCCGGCCGACAAAACCGTTTTTGCTTTCTTCGGCGCAGGTTTTCCGCTCTCAGTCCACTGCTCATTGTTCTTTTGTCTCGGGAGTATAATGATGTATCCAAGTTTCATCAACTGTTTCATAACGCCGCAAAAACTCATTAGGATCTCGGTTAAACAGCGCCAAACACTCCGATGAATCGTCCACTCGACGTTGCTTTTGGTCTACAGTGAGCAAACGCGGCACCCATCGCGCGCAAAGCTTTTTCATTCCCAAATGTTGGTGCAAAATATTAAAAACGCGTTCAGATGAAATGCTCACCATCTCTGCTATCTCTCGCAACTTTAAGCGCCGATCATTCAATACAATTTTGTGAATTTTTTTGATCATGTCCAGATTCGTGACTTTATTTGGACGGCCAGACCTGTGGACGTCTTCGCAGCTCTGTCTTCCACGTTTAAAATCAGTTACCCAGGTGTGAATTGTACTCAATGCAGGAGCAGAATTACCTAAAACACTGTCTAGCTTGGTTTTAATCTGGGTTGCTGTATTCTCTTTTAAAACGTAAAACTTTATCACCGCACGAATTTCGTTTCTTTCCATTGTTAAGAAAATTTACGACAGAGAAAGTTCTACATCCTCTCAAACAAATTTCATCGGTTCGATTAAATTCAAATTTGGCGTTCTATTTTCAAAAAGATGCCAGAATATAATGTAATATTCGTTTTTTGTGTATCATTTTTTTAAGTTCGTCGTTTCGGCCAGTTATCAATCAGCCCAGGTAGTTAGCTTCCGATATGATTGCACTACTACAAGCATACGGTGTGTCCACGATTGTGTGGAAAAATTGTGGGCTGTTGATCTATCAAATAAACGTTTTTTTTTTCTAAATTTGAATCGATTTGGATCGTTCTATGAAAGCTGTTTCTGTATACGTAAACACTTTAATAAATCGCCGTACTGTGGAGCAGTCTGTTGGCGGTTCGAGTATTCTAAATAAAATAATTACACTTCTATTTTAAACAATTTTCACCAAACAAAATAGAATATATAACAAAATAACAAATATTATTTCTAAAGAAATATTACATCTAAAGACATTTTTAAAAAATTGTGTACCGATATATTATACCTCTCTTATGAGAGGTATAACTTATGCCTATTTTCCCCCTTTACTTTTTTATTGCCATTTATTAGAAAATAATACTACTATTTTCTAGTGAATACTAGTATTTTTCAATAAATAACTTTTCGGCCTTTTCTTTAAAGTTGACTAATTTATTTTTTTATTTCTTAAGAAATCTATTTGATTGTATATTAATGGTGTCAAATGTCGTCTAGTTCTCTCACCATAATAATGTTTAATATTTGACATTACATATTTACCTTGAGTTACTTTTCTTGTATTATATTTACGCTCTATATTTTCTTTATATAATTTATTTATACTATACTGCTCTAGCGCTATAGTGTAATCAACTTTTGCATGCACGGGTAGTATCTCATATACTTTAAATAATTCGTTGTAGTTATGTTTATATTTCACTTTTACTTTATCATTGACCAGATATTTGATGAGTCTCACTTGCAATTATTGTTTTATCCTGTCTAGTTGTGTTTTGAAGGTAAGGCCCTAACTTCTTATGCCGTAGCTAATGAGTGAGTCTGCAAGTGCGTAATATATTACATACAGCACTTTATTATTAATACACTTACTAAGATGAAAGAATTTACCCAGTACTGACTGTAATCTATTACACACTTGATTCACCTGTAATTTCCAACGGAGCTTATCATCAGTAGATATGATATGATAGTAATCAAGCCTAAATATCAATAATTATTTACTATTGCGACGTTTGTGCATTTGCAGTTATTTTTAGTATTATAAAATCTATCCGGCATGGTAGTACACGCCAAAGTTCATCAAACTCCGTTCAGTAGTTTTTGCGTGAAGGAGTCACAAACTTTCACATCTATATTATAATATTATTTTAAAGAAAAAATTTTTGTTTCTTTATTTGAATCGAATATGATTCGAAACTACTGGACCGATTTTCATGAAATTTGGTACAAATATAGAGTAGACTACGGGGAAGGACATATACTTTTTACCGCTGGAAATGCACGGTCGCGGGCGACATCTAGTTTAAAATAATTGGTTTAAAGATCTAGAATAATTTAGAAGGCTAAATGCGTTTTACTTTGCGTAATATAGAAATGCTCAACGTATGCGCCTCTACGCCTTAGCGTGACGTTCCCGGCTAATTAACGTATATTAACGGAACGCTCAGAGACCAGTTTTTGTGTGTTTTTGACATCGTAAATAATCGTTGAACTTTACTAACAATAGCCCCAATAAATATAAAAGTAGCGTGTAGTAAATCTACGAACAATTTGTTAGTACTCGATACGGGATTTTTTTGGAATGTTTGTGTTGTTTATCGTTGGCATGCTACAGAGTAATTGGGGATTGGTCTAATTGTAGTTTTGATAGTACAAGACTTCAGAGTCATATTAACTATGTTATTATTTATATCAACGATTTCTTTGTACACACATTATGCAATCATAAAATTTGAAAAAGATAAATATAATATACTAACAGTTTATCACAATCAGAATTCCCCATTCTCGTAATTAACGTAACTTTCACTTTACTTTTATTGAAATATATCATAAGCGGAATTTTGGAGTTCGGACCAATCAAAACGGGTTTGACGTCGGTTTGACGTTTATGAGAATACAATCTTAATAATTATAAGACTAAGTAAGTATTAAATAAGAATTATTCAAAGAAAGTGTTTAACACAACGTAACTGTATTTTTGCAGTAAATTTGGCAGACTGTATAAACTGTATATTTGGCAGAATGGACCTTCAGATTATCAGATTACTACATTTACTAGTTAGTAGTTAGTGTTACCTAGGAAACTAGAATATCTTATATTCTGAATATGATCGAAAGTGTCGACTTTTCGGAGCAGCGCGACTCGCACACATAAACAACAGTGGCCGGGAGTGAAGTGAAAACAATAGCGCACAGGCAAGCGTGTGGTGCGCGACCCGCCCGTACGCCGTACCTCATACAGCACCGGTGTTGGCAACAGTGTCACGAGTTAAATAGTTTTGTCCCATCTCAAAAAATGCTTAACGCGCTTTAAGCAGTTTTGACTTTAATTATTTTTAAACAAAAAATTAAAACCGACTTCCAAAGTAAAAATGCACAAAAAAGTATGAAACAAAACTTATTTTCTAAATAATTCCCCTTTTAAATTCGGCTAAAATTTTAACTATTTCTCTACTCAATCTACTTAATTTTGAAGTCGGTACAGTCCAAATAATATTTTATAGAACTCACGTTCAAATTTGCTGATACCGACTTAATATTTTTTCTCTTTTTAGTTAAATTTATTATCTATATTATTATGAACACATTGATATCGGTATATCGGACAAAACTCTAATGAATAGTGAGTACCTATGTCATGATAATAACTAATATGTTGGTGTTTCTTTTGAAGATGGTGGTGATGATATCTGGTGATGGTATTACTGTAAGTGGTATGATGGCATATGCTTGCAGTTCTTTAAACAACACCGGAATCCCCAAACATGTATCTATAAGGACTCAGGAGTTCTGTTCAGTACTTTTGGATCCAGGGTATACCTTGGGTACAAAACCTTACTTTTTGGTAGCATATGCTTGGACTACTTCAGAAAAAGTTGAAATCACCATATTCGAGGAGTTCCTTCGATTCCTTATGGATCCCATCATCAGGTCACCACTATGGTGAAAACGGGACCAACTTGGGATTATACCCTTCACATCAAAATGAAAATTCTGAAAATCGGTCCACAGACGGCGGAATTATCGTTGAATATACAAAATAAATATATATAATATACATATACCTACAGCCGAATGCATAGCCTTTTTGGAAGTCGTTAAAAAATCTTAACCATTTTCAGGGCTTAAAAAATATCGCCACTTATAACTCAGAAAATAGTCAAGATTTTTTAAAATATTATATTACTGCTATTTGGTATCTTGCAGTCCACAAGACAAATAAAAATAACCACCTCCTACCTCTGTACATTGTACCTACTCACGTACCGAACTATCCAATAGGACCTCTCAAAATTGAACCCTATCAGAAAACAGCAAGGTCACGTTTCCATTGTCATCGCGTTATCAATTTCACATGTGATAAGGAGAGGGTAAGATGTGTGTAGGCGGGAAATCGGGACTTCTGAGGAATACTATTGGCTGATAAAAATACATTTATTCTTACCCTATACGATTAAGGTACGCGACAGAATTTTCCTTATGTTATATTAAAAATCTCGGTTTTCGAAACATAGTGTTTTATATAGGTACCAAATGTGGCCCGCGACTTCGTGTGCGCAAAGGGAAATCTCGATGGAACCGTACATTTTGCCGCGATAAAAAGTAGCCTATGTGCTTCCCCGGGGTCTACTCTATAGCAGTGCCAAATTTCAACAAAATCAATCCACTAGTTTCGGAGCCTACACAATGCAAAAACAAGCATACAAACTAAATCTTACTTAATTAAAATATTAGTATAGATTAATTAATCTGGAGTTCAAATGATCATTGCTTAAAAGAACATTAGAATCGTAATTAATTGCCAAAGGTCTTGAGCGCCGCTCACTTCAACTGTGCATCAAATAGAATAGCAAGTGATGGTGAGGACGAATTTTAAGTTTTTAACTAAACTATAAGTACTTAATGTCAATTGTTACTAATATTATAAACGCGAAATTTTTGTTATTTTATAAATTAACTACTTTTCACTAAATGCATATACGGAACCTACTTACAATAAAATTCAATTTATTTTTTTCTGTATATTTGCTTGCTGCGGCTAATCTCTGAATCGGCTGGGCTGATTTTCACGGGACTTTCACTGGCAGATAGCTGATCTTGTAAGCAGTAACTAAGGCTACTTTAATTTTTGGGGTTCAGTTTCCTTTAGTTCTACGCAAACGAAGTTGCGGGCACCAGCTAGTAAATAATAAAACCGAAAACACAAAAGAAGACAACTGATGATGATGATTGATATATTACGAATCATAAAAAGCCGTTCATATCGGAGTGATTTCATTTTCTCAATATTCCCTTATTTTTCATACAGATATGGATGACACACCATAGCAAACATCGCAGCTAGCACGCGATATTATACCCAAATCCGACTACGCAGGGTAGAAATTCGTTTGCCAATTATAACAATCCCTCTTTAGCGATTCCATACGATTTCACCAAGTAATGATTTGCTTCGTAATGAGGGAGTCGCACAAATAATAATCTGCGTTGAGAACGTAGATCTTAGAAATTACAGATAAGACAAGGATGAGTTGACATGGGAAAAATGAAAAATAATAATCTAAAGATACAGAGCCATTAGTCATTATGCATTCAATAATTTCGACGGCAAATTTCGAATTTAAAAATGTATGGGATTTGACATAAGTCATCGATAAGTGACATATCGCTTGCGATGTCTTATGTCAAATCCTATACGTTTTGTTTTCGAACTTCGCCGTCGAAATTATCGAAGGCATCTTGACTAAAGGCCCAGAATTGTTACTTGCAAATTGGAATAGAAAAATTATAGCAATAAGGTAATTCTTCATCCTACTACTATTATAAATGTGAAGTTTTTGTGAGGATGGATGGGATATTTTTACTCTTTTACGCCAAAACTACTAGACGGATTTTGATAAAATTTAGTATGGTAGTAATTAAAGTTCTGAATTAAGACATAGGCTACTTTTCATCCGAAAGAAGAACCCGTACCCGTAAGTACAGTATCCCGTTGGATACTGTATTTACGCGGGCGGAGCCGAGGGCAAAAGTTAGTGACACATACATGAAGGAAAATTTTTGTTCCACAACGCCACAAACGAAACAAAAAAATTCAAAATAACTTTAAATATACCTTTGGACTTTTAAATTTATAGTAGGTATATTTACTTAGCTGAAGTTTAAAGTAAGTTCTTGACACTAACTGCAAAACAAACACAATCGTCAAAGTGATTAGCTAATAAAAGTTTATCGCCGTATGAATAAACATTGCTAATGTCATTGGGAACAACAAATTGTGTGACAAAGAGGCGATCAGTACAATTGAGAACAGCGCGTGTTAATTGCCTATTACTATTTAGCTATTAGCACAATGCGCATAGTTATGGTGTCATGTGACGAATACACAGATGTACCATAATATCAGGGACCTCGCAGTGCCTCGCGCCCTTAACTTAATCGACAGTAACTACACAAGAAACATTGTTAAAACCATAAGGACTCTTATTGCAATCCTAAATATTTTTTAAAGAACTAATCCTTCAAAAAAAAACCGTGGCGCATCGGGAGTGTCAACAGAATTAAAAACAATAGCGCACATGCAAGCATGCGGCGCGTGAGTCTACCCTGCCTTGCCTCATACAGCACCGGTGTGGGTCAACAGTGTCGCGAGTTCAATGAATTTTTCCCATCTCAAAAATTGCCTAACGCGGCTAAAGTTTACACATTAAAAAAATTCATGTATGCTGAATGTATACCAATCTCTCGTACGTTGAATTTATGTAGGTACTAGCTTTTGCCCGCGGCTCCCCCCTCGTAAATATAGTATCCCACGGGAACACTGTACTTTTTGGGATAAAAAGTTGCCTATGTGTTAAACCACAGCTAAAACTACTACCATATCAAATTTTATCATAATCCGTTCAGTAGTTTTCCGTGAAAGAATAACAAAGATCTATCCAGCTATCTATACATCCATCCATTCAAATCTGTCTAGTAGTAGGATGTAGGTATGTGGTCATTTTACGTCGCTTTTTAGTTTAAGTTTTAAATCGCAAGCATTCTATAAAGTTTTTAATACAAACCTGTTTCTTTTCAGAATGAGAGTTTTTAAATTCGTGACAACTGACAGCTTTTTTACACGACATGGACCGTCGTGCTGACAGAAAAAGAATCGAAAATTCTTATTGACCGTTTTTGATACCGCCACCAGATGACGCTTTGTGTGAGTTGGGTTTGCCCCCTAACGGCAAAAAAAATATCAAAAACCCTCTTTTCTAAGAATGCCAGTGAATAGAAGTCTATTTGCGGTCCTTTGGTAAATGCCGACTTTCATTTACCATAGGAAGGACCAACTTTATTAGTAATAAAATTGCGACATCCATGGATGAACGATACTTCAATGGACAGATTCACCATGTCGTTAAATCCCGTTTGAAACTAACATAAACCTAGGCAACACTATTTATCGCGTCGACCACGTAACCACAACCACAAAATGAGGTGGACGCAGACAAAACATAAAACACAGTGGTTTAACAAAGGGTGTTCCACAAGCAAGCATCTTGGGCCCGGTATTTATGTATGTGTTTGAAATTGCTGAACAAAATGCCACGGTAGAAGTATTATAATTTAGATAAAAGACATATAAATAGGCAGGAAAGTAATTCAATACCTAGTGTATATATAATAGTCATGGAAATAATGACTGTGAAAACCATAATAATATGGTTTTTTTTAATAATTAAAGAAAACGAAATCGGTACAAATATAAGCAGGTACTTCAAATTAAGTACTTATTTTGTTTTGCATAATATTTTAAATATTTTACGCTCTTAATATTATTATTGCATTCTTGATAAAACCCGAAGCCAAAATTTAATATTGTTTTAAATGGCCTAAATTCGTGTCGTATCCAGGGCAATCACGACTCCCTGAAGGAAAATGTCAGCCTTTCCGGAGTTCCCAGTTATTGCTCCTACACGTCAAACGGATTCTATACGGACTCAAGAACTTCTGTATGTATTTAATTATATCAGGATCCTTGGGAAACTTCTCCCAGATATATTTTTTACCGACTGCCAAATAGCACAGGGTTCTCTTTCGGATGTTTTTTGAGTACCAGAGATCCGTCCGTTACATTGATCGTGATAATTTTCTAAGCCTTACATGGGTTGGTATTATATCAGAAACTTTTTCCTGAGATCTTTTCTTTAAGATATCTTCTAATGCCAATGATACATTCTGCTATACTTTGTTTGGATCCAATTTCATCTCGTAGCCAATACTACACTTTATTCTACTAATTTGCTATTTATTTTCCGTGCGATTAAGAAATACAATAGCACGTCACATTGGTGAATTTAATATTTTTGTTTCGTTCACCAATATACCGATCGCAATCTTCCTACTAATGTTATAAATGTGACAGTTTGTGAGGATGGATGGATGTTTGTTAGTCTTAAACGCAATAACTACTAAACGGATCTTGATAACATTTGGTACGGTAGTAATTTAGATTCTGGATTAAAATATAGGCTACTTTTTATCTCGAAATACAGTATTCCAGTGGGATAGCCGATACTATATTTACGCGGGCAAAGTCGCGGGAAAAAGCTAGTCTTCTGTATTTCTTAATTCTTTCTCAAATAGATCTGAATCATCAGATAGAAACTCTCCAGTAAATCATCTTGATAAACATAGGTAGACATTTAAAATAATTAAGTCGTTGAATCAAGTAAATTAACAAGTCGGTTCTTAGAACCAACGGGTCGGAATTTCTGTGCGTTTCGAAGTCGTAACCATTAGGCATTTAAAAGCTTCGAGTTAATGCACGAAATGTTTGAGGATCGGCGCAAACGGGCTACAACTGAAGACTGATCGAGCTATAGCGTGCAGTCGGTAGCAACGACCCGTCGAGCATGAAAATTGTTTATTGTGTAATTGCGACAGCGACTGCTGCGTAGCTCGTTTGCACCAAACCTTAAAGTTTGATGGTTCAGAGAACTACCGTTGTATTCAGCTGATTCGTGGAACACGTGGCCAAGAATACGAGTATATGTCAATTTTCATCTCATTACAACTACATCATTATCGTTAAGACGGTAACATTTTTCATAAAATACCTGTCCGAATGCCCCCCACTGCCCGGGGCATGACGTAACGAGGAACACTGTACTCTCGACTCGAAAGCCACTCGACATCGTCATCGTCCCTCTCGCTTCATACTACAGAGGAGACAGAGACGGATACAACACAACTCCGTCATATTTTTCTCTTTACCCACCCTCCCTTTCTGAAGCGTTCTTTTATATAAAAGAGCTTCTCGAGAAAATAATAACGCGCTCAAAGGCTCAACTTTCGCCGTTTCGTGCTTTGATTTTTGAGTGCAAAAGAATTTCTGAAACCGCGGGGACTCAAAGGTCCGATCAAGATTCCAATCTCCATACCTGCACGAATACTCTGTTCTGATTCAATGTAATCTGAATGTAAATAAAGAATATGAAATTCGACCAAAATAATGTGTCATTCTGTTTCTCTATTGCGCGGTGTTTGTATATATTGGTCAGCTCACACCGAGAATCAACACGGCGCGGCATTTTTAAGATAGTGATTCAAAATTGAATTTTATTCACTACCTACACAAAAAGATTCACGTTTTATTAAAATGGGCGCCGCTGATTTGATCTACTTCAAAATTAAATTAAAAAATGAAATTCTCTATTAAAAGAAACCCGACGCGAAGCGGCGCTGCATTTTAATGTGCCGCAATCTTAAAAATATTGCGCCGCGTCGCGTCTCAATGTGCACTGACGCTAAGTAGCATTTAAATTGGAAGCTATAAAGCCGTCCATATTGAGCTTTATTTACAAATAGGCTCAATTCACACCGAAACGAAACGATACGCAACGCGGTGATGCGTTTTTCTAATAGCTATTCAAAATTGAACTTTATTCGCGACACACGAAGATACACGTTTCATTGTAAAAGCTCAAAAGTCGAATGTCATGTTGCACCGCGCTGCACAGCGTATGTGCAGTGTGCGACTGATGTCATATGAAACGTGTAACTTTTTTGTGTAGTGAATGAAGTTCAATTTTGAATAGCTATCTTAAAAAATGCAGCGCCGCGTCGCGTATCGTTGCGATGTGAACTGACCCTTAGATTACGTTGAATCGAAACGGAGTACAGTAAGTCGATATTTAAAGGGTTGCAAATTGTACAAATTACCCGGTCGCATGCGAGCCATAATATTTTGCCAACTACTTATATTGATTACATATTATATAGAATATAAATTGTTCCTCCTTGTTGATGTAATTCTTAACGTTCTGTTTAAACATTTTTATTGATAATTTAAATTTCGAGTTCGATAAAAACGCGCTTAAAGACATCGCTCAAATCGCTAAAAGGGTAATGCAATTTATGGATGCTTATTAGTGTCGATACGTAGACAAAAACGAGGTACACTGAATAACTGTAATGTATTTTAACTTGTAAGAATGTGAGTTCGTTTAATTGAATGAGTAGGTACTACCTATAATATTTTACGATTATCTGCATAGAACAGAATTTAAAAAAAAAATGGTTGTCTGTTAAGTCGGTTTACGGACGATAATTTTACGTGATAACGTCATCACAAGCCGAACGCTTAGGCCGATCGTGCCTCTCTATCGTCTCTAAAACCTGATTTCATTGCACGGCTTAACAAACAAGATATAATATATTTGCGCCATCGACTGATATGGTTGATAATATCTGTAACTTCTCACTCTATATACATATTTTATACTGATCCAATTTAGTGGAAATGTAAACAAAAAGACCATACTACACTATAATGCTACCAATTCAAATGTGAATCATATTTACCGTGCAATGTAGAAATATAAGGCCACATTCATTTGGTCTGATTTAATCTTTTGACGTGATAACGTCGAATATATCGATGCACGCCGGCTACACGCACGAAAAGTTGTCACGTTCCGTCTGATTGTCACGTTCCGCCTGAGCCGAGCATGCAAGCGAGAGCGCGGAACAGGCGATAGAGTGGAACGATCGGCCTAAGCGTTCGGCTTGTAATGACGTTATCACGTAAAATTTTCGTCCGGATGTTTCCGGATGTAAACATAAAGATAACAAAAAGAAATGGTTGTCTGTTGACAACCATTTCTTTTTGTTATCTTTATGTTTACCGCAATAAAAAGTACCATATTATATGTTAATCCAGAACGTAAACTACATGCTATGTTACACCCAAATCCGTTCAGTAGTTTTTGCATGAAGGAGTCACAAGCATCCATCCATATATCCTCGCAAACTTTCACAATTATAAAAAGTATCTAATAGGATAACACTTTAATTTAAAACCAGCTTGCTTTTACCGAGTTCGCTTGTTAAAAAAGCAAAGCAACGCAAAAAAAAGCCAAGCAAAAGCAACTTGTTAAAATTGCAAATAAAATTATTTTACAAAAATGTTTAAAAAAAAATTTTTGTTGTTGCAATATTTTCAAGTTTCCACGGAAACATTTCAAAGTTAAAAAATGTGCAAAGTCAAAAGGGACGCTAACTAACATTACCTGCTACTTCTAGTTATATAGTTATAATTCGGAGAAACCTTTCAGGTTTTTGTAATACCGAGTTTGTTTTGAACTTTGTTTAAACTTTCTTAAAATTGATAAATAATAAAATAAATATGAATATTATTGACATGCATGACTTAATACGGTTTCTTCCTCTTTTCTTTCGATATGATCTTATATTTTCTTTTGCATTATATCTATTAAATACAGGGGCTGAAAAAAATCTAACAAAGAATTCGTTTCTTTGTAAGAGTTTTTTTAGCATTTATGTCAAACATAAAATATATAGATTTTATCTGGTGATTTCAGAAATCCTGCGATCACATCGGCACATAGGCGACAATGTTGCTCGCATTCATAGTTATATGCCTAATAGAATTTTAATACATCCAAATAGCGGGTAGTTGGGAAATAAAATGAGCCATCAGAGGCTGTTAGTGCGAGCGGCGGGATTCATCACGACAAATGATAAAATACTCGACGTTTCATTGTGAAAACTTGGGAGCAGTGGATTTTTCGTCCGCCCCTGCGCCATACGTATACCCAAGTTATTTGCCTTCGCCGCTCTTCCGTTTCCCCATACTTCCGCAGCGCCCGATATGTGCACAAACTAAATTGAAACCTAGCGTGTGTGCGCAAGAGCTGCTTTCGCTTTGACATTAGTTTTTCCTTCGCCACCCTGTAATGTTACATTGTAATCACAAGAATGTGGACTCTGCGAGTCAGCGGGAGGTCGCCAAATGGATGTCCCGGTGCCGTGGCGGTTAGAACCTTCTGGAATAATACCCATCTTCTACGAACACGGGTTGAACGAAAAACATATTTTTCAGATAACGACAATAAGAAATGAAAATATTCAGATGAAAATTCTCCGATATAGCGCGTCGGGCGCTCTCGCCTGGAAAATATTAGGGGCGATGGTATTTAGCGTTCTTTATTATCATTGCTAACATGATAACAATAATTCAACCATTAGCGACATATAGAAGTTCTGGAACATTCCTCGATAACTATCGTTCGCTCTTTGATGTTCGAACTCGAGATGTATTGTGTGTCGCCCAGCGGGGTATCGGGTCGCGATATTAGCATCCCTCAGGAAAGAGAGGAAGAGATTAAATTCTTAATTAGAGAGAGACGGCTAGAGAGGGTGTAAAGGACGTTGGCCTCTGGGGCACGACCAAACTCCTTTTAATTCTTTTTTATTAATTACACAGCGTCCGTGATGTATTGATACTTGTCAGCTGTAAAAAATCGTACGTACATCGAGAACCTTCTGAAATAAGTATGTAATATGTACGACAAAGCGTATTTCAGAAGGTTCTCGATGATTTGCTTTAGTCTGTTAAAGGATCCACTTAAATCTTCAGTTTCAATGTTAATCCACTCTAAATATTTTAATCATAACTTTTTACCACACTAGCTTTTGCCCGCGGTTTCGCCTGCGTGGAATGTGTTTGTGGAAAAAAAACTTATTTTGAAAATAATTCTACCTATACTGCAATATTATTCTGTAAACTATTATTAAACATTTTTTTCGTCCACCTGTACTTTTTGGGATAAAAAGTAGCATATGTGTTAATCCTATGCCTAAGCTACTACCATAACAAATTTCATCAAAATCCGTTCAGTAGTTTCGTAAAAGTAGCGTAATAGAGTAACAAACGTCCATTCATCCAGACAAACTTTTTTTCTGCCAAAGTAAACGTAAAAATGGCAACATTATTAAGCAAGCGTCATTTATTCTATTTTGCTAGTTACAACGCCTATTTTAATTTATAATAGTAACTATATATATATATATATATATATATATATATATATATATATATTTCCTAAACTTAATTTTCTGTTCCTAAACGTCTACACATAATAATCATATGCCCAAAATATCCGTAATTGATTTTACCGAACCTCACAAGTAAATTTTGTATCATAAACAAAAGTGACACAAAGTATCAAAGAACATCATTCCACTCATATTTCTTATGCTTCCTTCTCATTAAGACTGTGTAATGGTTTAAACTTGGCAGTGGGGCGTCAGTAGGTCGGCTTTTGACTTAATTCCGACGATCAATAGGGGTTCTCAGTGTTGTAATTACAATGGGATAGGTCGCGGTTTCAAGGTGAGGGCATATTGTACGAAATGAGGGCTAAAATATATAGCTAATTCATTAATTGGAAGAGCATTTGTGTCAATGATAGATCGCTTGAGTAACAATTGAGAGGGTGCAGGTTCGATCCCGGCCAATGAGACAGATTGTTGTGAAAACTAGCATGTCTGAGAAGTCGACTAAAGTTTGACAAGCTGCATTAGGACTTCAGTCTAATATTCCTCGCATTGAGGAACACCCCAGGCGTGACGACATAAATAGCCTCTGATCATGGTGATGATGATGATGTAAATGATAAAGTTGGTGATGATGTAAATAATGATGATGATTTAAATAGTGATGATGATGTAAATGATGATGATGATAATGATGCGTATTCGAGAAAACGCATTTAAAACACTATTTAACATCAAATGCACAAGTGTTAAAGAAAATTGAGTTGCACGATTTGCAACTATTACCTACAACAACCTAACAAAGTCTCAACATAACTTATTCATTATTATTCATCACTAAGTTAGACGATTACAATTTTCTTCCAATTCATCATCTCACAGATTTCAGTATCGAAATATTTCCAAAAGTTCAACGCTAGATAGCACCGCCATAACATAAGGTACGTTGCACAGATAAATCATTCTCTCTCGAAGACTTGTAGATATTGTCTCTGTCGCTTCAAGTGCGTTACTCTACGGTATTGTCTCTGTTTACTTCGTTATTCTATATCCAAAGACTTCTAAACTTAGGATGGGCCCGTAGGAACATTTTGCATAAACCTTCTTCATACAAGTAAACTGTAATTACTCTTGTCACACTCATGTTCCATACGCAGCGTTCTCAGCGTCACACGTCGGATTGGCCCCAACAGGGCTTACATTAGACATAGTTGAACGCTTATCAGGGATTTTCCTTACGACAGTAATATTCAGTACGGTTCGAAGATTAATTCTTGTTCTCTCTCGAAGACTTCGCTACTCTATGTCATAGTGTCTGGTCTAAGTGCGTCATTTTCTATGCTCACGTTACCTTGAGTATTAGCATTGTCACTTAAAAATGTGCATAAGCACTACTCGGTCAAGCGTCTCGTGTAGAGACAGCAAAAAACCGTTGAAAGGAAAGGCTTACACAATGTTTGCGGAGCGGCGGAATGCGGTAGCCAATACTATTGTACATCAGTCAACATACTCACATACTCAAGGGTGATGCGTTTGGACTGAAGCGTCAGCAACGGTCTTTGATTTTACTCCATATTATATAAGTTTGTTCAAAATCATTCACGAATATTTTGGACATATGATAAGCTGCTTATGTAAAGACGTTAAGACAGAAAAAAATTAAAAATTTCGAAACACAGACAGATTTTGAGACTTTGGTATTGAGTATTCTGTGGTCGATGATAGTTTAGATATATTGAAATTGTCCGTTTCTTGTAGTACTACATACCGTCTGTCTGTCTGTCTGTCTGTTTGTTCCGGCTAATCTCGGCTGAAGAAGCGGCTGGACCGATTTTCACGGGACTTTCACTGGCAGATAGCTGACGTTATAAGGCGTAAATTAGGATACTTTTTATCCTCATCATCATCATCATCATCATCATACAAAAATGTTTAACGCCCAACGAAGTGGGCTCGGGTCAGCTAGTTAGCTATAAAAATTGATGGCAGATAACAAAAAATAAATAATATCGGTCCAGATATTTTAGGCTACAGTAAAATTACGAAAAATATATTTTTTTTAAGTTTTACGCGGCAAAATGGAACGTTAAAAATCATAGGTTATCATCACACCAATAAATCGAACATAAATCGATATAGTTTTGAAACAGAAGCTTAACCGTATATACTCGTATTAGGTCATTACATATGAAATTGGCGTTTTGTAACGGAGGAACATAAAGTCGATTTTTTTTAAGCATAATATATTTATTTAATCAAAGTATTATACCATTGCTATCTATGCACTTTTGCCATCTCATAAGTAGTTCATTTCCTTTTTTTCCATTCCTTTACTAAAAGAACTATTCGGACAGGAATCAATAAAATCTTTGAAGGCGCTTTGTACTGCCTCATCGGAGTTTGAATTTTTTCCCTTGCAAGAAGTTATCCAAATTTCGAAAAAAATGGTAATCTGTTGGAGCAAGGTCCGGGGAGTACGGTGAATGTCTTAGACATTCCAATTGAAGCTCCTCTAATTTGGTAGTCGTCTGTTATGCAGTGTGTGGTCTAGCGTTGTCCTGAAGCAGCAGTGGCCTAGAGCGAATGACCTACTTCGGTTGCAGTTGCTAGCAATAGACATCTGCCGTAATCGTCTGGCCAGATATAAGAAAGCTGTAGTGAACGACACCGGCACTAGTCCACCAAACGCTCACAAGTAACTTTTTTGAGCCAATTTTCGCTTGGGGCAGGCTTTATCTGGTTCGCCAGGGTTCAGCCATTGTGATGAGCATTTCCGATTATCGTACAGGATCCACTTTTCATCACAATGATTCGATTTAAAATCCCTTAATTATTGTGCCGGTTGAGTAATGTAACGCAGCAGTCGACGCGCGTTTGTCTGTTTGCTGCAATCAATTCATGAGGTACCCACCTTTCAAGCTTTTTCACCTTCCCAATGCTTCAAGTGGATTAAAACAGTTTTATCACTAACACTGCAGCCTGCAGCTAACTCGGACGTGGTTTGCGATAAATCCGCTTCCACAATAGCCTTCAATTCTTCATTATCAACTTTGGTATCCGGCCATCCACGGGGCTTGTTCTGCAGGTCGAAATTTCTAGAACGAAAACTTTGGAACCAAAAATGCACTGTGTTTTCTTTTGCGACACCGCCGCCATACACATCATTAATCCTTCGAGCCGTTTCTGCAGCACTGGTGCAACGGTGGAACTCGTACTCGAAAATAATACGATATTTCAAGTTTTCCATTTTGTAAACAGAGTGACGCAAAGAAAAAACCAAAAGAGGAAAAAACATGAATTACGGTTTTCGAAACACAAATGCATGAGTAAATAGCGGCATAAATTTGAAATCGGAATTCCTAACCAAAGAAGATATATTTGAGATCAAAGTGGCCAGTACGACAAAACGCCAATTTCATATGTAAGGACCTAATATAAAATCTAGAGTTGATCAAAAAAGATTTGGTAATAATATGATTTTGCTGTCGCTACCTCTTGTCAGCTTAATTTCTCCCTGATCGCTGGGCAAACAGTCAGTTGGGCAAATTATAATATAATACTTCAATATTTGCTAGACATGCTCATTTGGTACTTCACCACAAACCTCTGACCAAATAGAAATTGTCTTGAAGTGGAAATTGGAAAATTTTGTGGTACCTACTAAATGTTTTAAACTTTACACACGCGCCGCAACTCCAGCGGCGCGTTTTGTATGGATTTCGCCATCCTGCGGCGTTTCACCGCTGCCCGCGCCGTCGATGCGTCAAAAAATTACAGGTAAATGCTAGGGTCTATTCACACCGCAACAATACGCGACGCGGCGATATGCAATTTTAAGATAGCTGTTAATTATTGAACTTTATTCACTACACAAAAAGATACGTTTCGTATGACTTCGGTCATATACAGCGCATACACTGCACATGCTCTGTGCAGCGCGGTGCAACCTGACATCCGAACTCCTACAATAAAACTGTACCTTATTAGGTACAGTTTTATTTATCTATAGTCTGTATTAATATCTCTCTCTCTCTCTTAAATGCAGCGGCGTCGCGCCATGTCGTGTATCGTTTCATTTCGGTGTGAACTGACACTTAGGGAACTGAAAGCCATAATACATAGTCCCATTACTTTACGATTGAAATATCCGGCTTTCTGGCTGGACGCCATACCTACTTCCATGCGGTAGCGACGATTATGGGATTCGAAGCCGTGACTCGCACGAGTAAACTAACATTCATTCATAGACATGTACGGCTAATAAAGCTGTCAGTATTTAAATGGACAAACATTGATATGCCTATGTGTGTCTATGCCTCTAGATGTGTCATTTACACCTTGGTCGTTTACACGACCTAAAGCCAAGCCTAAAGAAAAACTCAAGCTTAAGATACGGCAACCAACTAACAAAAGCATTCTAAGCGTTTATTGGTTGTTATGCGGGAAGTAAAAAAGTTCAAAGCCTGAATATGGTTCTTTTAGAGTCGTGACTCATGTCATATTTAGTCCCAATGTGGATCAAACACTTAGTATCAATTCTAATTATGACTAAGTACATCATATGTGTGTTAACTTACTGAGCATTTTATTTTTTCATTATTAAAATCCGTCAAGAAATGGTGGATTTATTAAAGTTTTTCTGAACGGCGAGTTTGAAACGCGCACTTCCGCTGAATTAGTTACGATGACGTCATCTGTCGCGATCCGTGCGACAACGCCTTCATTGTACTCATACTTCATAGGTATTGCATAAGTATTCATTCTCCGATTCTTGACGCTTGTGCCTCCCGTGCATTTTTTTTGTTTACGTTAAATATTTTAGTTGTGTTTAGAGGGTAGGTGACGACGACAGATGACGTCACAGCGACTCGCTTCATTTTCAGGCGCATTTTTGAAACAAATGCACTAAAATTGCTGTATCTTCGTCATTTTTGGTGCGATTTAAATAATTTCTTTACAGTATTTACTAGTTATTTTGTCGCCATAAGTCCCACAAAAATGACTGATCCTCATTTCACCAACACTTGTCTAATCGTGTGTCTAAATATTATCATGCTTTCTATTTTATTTATACAAAGAACAAGAGAGATAATTAAAATCAGACTTTTAGTGAACTATTCACTTTGAAATTGTGAAATTGACACCAAATATATCACATAGATAGACCTAATATACATGATTCGCTTTAAAACGGATGATTATGAAAGGCAAGTGTTACCTAAAAAATATATATCAATACGCAGCTCAAACCATTGAATGTGTTTTGCAAAAAAGCTGAAATTTGGCATGCAGCTGAAAGTGACTGGCGCGAAGGAGTATGCTACGAAAGGACTTTTCTAAATTTAAAGGTTCACTAGAGAAAACAGGGGTTAAAGTTGTATCTTAAGCTGGGACTATATTGTCCGGAATCCGGAAGGCCGGAGAAAATTCAGAGCATTGAAAATAGGACTCTGGACTAATAAAATAGAGTTAAAATCGAACACATGAGTGTCGAGTTGTCAGATTTGACTTGACACTCTTTCGATTTTCATCTCAATTTTACTAGCAAAGAGTTCTATTTTCAGCGCTGTCCGGATTCCGTAAGGCCGGGGATAATTCAGAGCATTGAAAATAGAACTCTGTTGAACAGAGTTTAAAATCGAACACATGGGAACACATGGCAGCAATTTAAAAGCTCGACGTTCGTGTGTTCGATTTTCAGCTCTATTATATTAGCACAGAGTTCTGTTTTCAGTGCTGTACTTACTTTTCGGCACGGAGAGAGATAGTCCGCCCAGCCCGGTGAGATATTTCGGAAAAAAATCCAGGTAAAAGTGTGGTACCTATATCGTGTCCATACAGCCGAGGTCCGTGTCCGTCCGTCACGTATCAGTCAGCTCGTGGAGTAACAATGAGTTACCCATTGAGAATAACATTAGCGTCTAGCTGCTACAAACGTGTTATACGGATAGTTTAGACATGCCTTCATGGCATAAGACCGGCAAAGAAGCAGTCACATAGCCTGATGGTATATGATTACACCATGGACGATATCCGAGGAGTTACAAATGCGTGTCGGTTTTAAACCAGTACAGCTGGTGTGAGCCACCCATCGTGAATAACATCAGTGTTTACCGTCAGACGCGTCATAGAAGTTTAAGGCTTTGAACGTGGCAATGTATGTTTGTAGATAGGTATGTATGTAGGTATGTATGTTTGTATGAAATATCTTACTATATATTAATGAAAAATTTTGTAATATGGATGGATGAACTGTTTCAAGCGCGAAACGCAGAACAGATTTGAAAAAATTGGGTACGCACATATATCGTTCAGAACTTGGAGGTCTAAAAAGGCCACTTTAGGTATTTCATATTATGTTTCATACATTTTTTTCCATATAAAAATCGTGAAATTGTAAAATGGCTACGTGATTTATATAATGTCATCATATTAGAAAACATCAATTTTGACAGTTTTCAATAGAAATGGGTAGAATGGCGCACATAATATGAGCTGGAAAAAAAATATGAATCATAATATGAAACACCTAAAGTGGTATTTTTATAATAAACTTTCTATTACTTTGAAATAATAACCTTATTTTTTTAATAAGGTTGCTTTTACACCTGCAAAATGTACGATTGTTAAATATTTTTAAATATTTAAATATAATTAATATTCATTCCACGCAGATGATATTGCGAGAAAAGTTTTTTTAGTTAAGATTGTTTTCATTGTTGTTATGACGCCATTTTGTTGAAATGTATTAATTCTCTTGCAAGCCCTTAATTTAAGTTTAAATTAAGTAAAAAATTAGACAAGCATCTGGCCTCAGCTAATGAGCTAGCTGCACTATAACCGCACTAAAACTGCTTTTTGTCGACGGTTCTCGCGTCCCATTACTACGTAATGACGAGATATTTCTTCATCTGTCATAATAAGGCCTATTTTTGTAGCTTTTTAGTTTATTTACGTTTTTGTGTTATTGGTAGAATTTAAATTGACGATACGAATTTCAATATTCAGTTATGTTTTCTGGGTCGTGTTTGTAGTACAATAAAATATATTATAAATAATAAGTTACGTATGAAAAACCTTTGCTGCATCTTGCGGGATGCCTGGCAGGTGCGAAATCTTTTTGTACAAACATTTAACATAAATAGGTATTGTATAATGTTGTGGTGACGCGTCACTGCAATCAACAGTTCCACTTGAATATCACAAACAAAACCGCTTACAAATGTAATCAGATTAGAACCCCAAGTATGCACACTTATTCTGTACCAGGTGTTGCCCGCGACTTCGTGGGCGCAAAAGTTAATCTTGCAGAAACCGTACATTTTTCCGCGATAAGAAGTAGCCGGTGTCCTACCCCGTGGTTTACTCTATATCTCTGCCAGATTTAATCAAAATCGGTCCAGTAGATAAGGAACCTATTGAATGCAAACAAGCAAACTTTTCTTTACTAGCTTTTTGCCGTGGCTCCGCCCGCGTAAATATAGTACTTTTTCGGTATAAAAAGTAGCATATGTGTTAATCCAGAGCTTTTGATAAATCTCATCAAAATCTGTTCAGTAATTTTTGCGTGAAAGAGTAACGAACATCCATCCATATAGGACGATAGTAGGATTCTAATGATTTCTTCCATCAAGTACCGTAACATAATATTGACCACGGCTTGCTTACATTAAACATCCGCTAAGCGTCTATAAATCCACCTAATGAAGTGTGCTCAGCATACATTTATACGCGCGTACATTCGTGTGTACTACACAAACACGCGGAGTGGCTGTACCGTTGGTAGTGATTGTACCATCACTAGGCTAGTGGAGAAGTTAGTATATGTAGACCGTCAAATAGAAAACTTCCATAGTTTCGGCTATCCATCTTTTTCGCCAATCCAACATTGGATACCATGTACCAATAGTCTTAGGCTTGGACTATATATTTCGGAATCCGGCGGGTCCGTGAAAATTTAGAGCACTGAAAATAGAACTCAGCGCTAATAAATTAGAGCTACAAATCGAATACACAAGTGTCGAGTCGACTGTCAATGTCAAATCTGACAACTTAACTCATGTGTTCAATATTCAACTCTGTTGTATTAGTCCATAGTTCTTTTTTCAATGCTCTGAATTCGCTCCGGCCTTCCGGATGCCGGACAATAGAATCCCAGCCTGAGAGTAAATGTTATGTGTCAGCGTAGTATACTCGACTATAATATAAATGGCCAGAAGTGAATTATTTTTAGCCTATAACTAATTTTAATCCATTAGCAAGAATCATAAGCCGAATTCGCATAATATTTATATTCAATACGCAGTCCGGCGGTAGGCATCACGTAGGGACAATTCCGTGAGTGTTATTTAATAATCTAAATAAAAAATATAAAAGGCAAAGGCTGATTGACTGATGTATCAAGGGACAGGCCAAACCCTTAAGACTAGAAATTTGAAATTTTGCACACGTGTTTCTCATATGATGTAGGCATCCACTAAGGAAGGATTTTTCAAAATTCAACCCCAAGGGGGTAAAATAGGTGATTAAAGTTTGTATGAAACTTTTTATTCCTTGGACATATTTGCATGATGTTTCGCATGAATTGAGTACTAAAAAAATATAAGTTACCTAGTATTTCAGCATTTTCTTAAATTCAGCCCCTAGGTGGGTAAAATAGGGGATGAAAGTTTAAAACTTAATTTCACGCGGACGAAGCCACGGGCAAGCAGGTAATGCTAGAATGGAAATGAAACTTTTTTACTTTGATTGCACGACAGCGAACCCACTGGAACCCAACTGCGAATTGAATAGAAGTAATTAGATACGTGAATTTCCTCCTAGATATCAAAATGTACCCCCTGTCACTTAAAATAAACCTTATTGCCACGCATTAAGATTCGTGCATAATAGCAAAAGACGTGAAAATTTTGAGGAGACTTTTCATACATTTTCCAAATATATTTTTAATATCGTTGGATTATTTTTTAACCGAATTCAAGGTGATTATATCCGCTACCTTTGGATATTTTTAAAACAAACAAAGTAAGCGACATAAGAGCAGTAAAATGATAGTAAACACGACATCTTTTTGTTACAAATTTTGGGTGAAAAGGTACTGGAAAATTGTTGTCGCTTTATTAAAAAATCTGTGATAATTGTTAGTTCTGTAGGATTTGGTTACATTTGGTCGCAAAATCTACCGAAAAACAGCTGCTAATTTGTGTCAAATTTGTAAACGCGCCCTTAACAAGGTAATATACGTTGTTGTTGAATTCGGCAGCTCAAAGAAAGAATTTCTCATAAGCCGGGCCGGGCGGCCTTACGACGGCTACCTTCATTCTCATAAACGGATTTTTTCATCGTAACCTCCCCGTGTGTGGTTGAAAATTGCCATAAATTTTCATCGTCGTGGCTGTTATGCATATGTATATGTAACAATATTGTTTAATCATATAAACATTTTAGTAGTGGACACTGGACACTGGATGGTAAATAAAATTTGCTGGCTAAAAGTAGAGTTATGAAAAGTCACTAAAGTAGAGATCCTTACTTATTATAAACGCGAAAGTTTGCTTGTATGTAAGGAATGTGGATGTATGGATGTTTGTTACTCATTCATGCAATAACTATTGATTTTGAAGAAATGTATGGCAGTAGTTTAGACTCAGGATTAACAATATACTTGCTATCCCGAAAAAGTAGTGTTCTTGTGGGATAATGTATTAATGCGAGTACTTTGGATTATCTGAGCGCAATGAGCTTAACCGATTAAAATTAAAACTGGTATGGTAGTTTATTTTATTTATTTTATTTTCTTTATTAAGGACAACAATCAGTATTCACAATAAAACTTAAAGACTAGTGCTTACATAATATAACATATTATTTATAGTAACAGATTAAAAGTCCACAGGATATTTATGCTTCTGATAGCCTAGGGTCACATAGCCTAGGGTTTCATAAAATAAAATATACGTAATACGTATAGTGTTCCATTAACTTAAAACTATAAGAACCCCTGGACTATAGAATCATACCTATGCTTTGTTTTTATCTAGAGCCCATGATGAAAACAAATTAAATATTAGAGAACAAGAAATCTTGATACAAGGAAAAAAACATAAATGATAAATACAACGTAGTAATTCCAATCTGAATCCTTCGAATGGAAAGCAAAAATTTGTATTAACTAGCTGTAAAAGCGATATCACAAAGAAAGAATTTTCAATATAACTGGCCCCGCCCATACGTTACTATTGGAGAAAACGCACACGGGGGAAAAGAGTTGGGAGTAAGTCGCATAGATCCTTATTGGCAATTCCTTAAGATAGGGAGGAATTCACGACGCATCCGAAAAGTTACGATAGTCTTATGTGTCGGATGTCGGATACGTTATCCGACGAAGATCTGAAACTTGGAATTCAATTATAGAATCTAACATTCAAATGTAAAGTTTTAAAAAATTATATGGATTTTAATTTCGAAGTTTCTTGCTTAGACATTTATTTAAATCGTCGTAAATATTCCTCGCCTTTTCATTATTTAAAGCAAAGTTCAAACTTATTTCTTTCAAATTCTAAGGGGTCCCATTATACGGTCCAGTTTACCTTCAGTTCGGTCTGAACGGATGCAAAATCATATCGTCTGTGTGCAATTTCGAGATCCCGTCAGTCGGCCGGATGGACTAAAGCGATTCGTTCCAGTGTTGCCAGCTCTGTTTTTGTGAACCTACTAAACTCGCGTCGATTTCTACTACAAACTACTAAAAGAATACTGGAAACTATAAAAAAACTAGTCAACTTAGGAATCCCTAAGGCCCCCAAAAAACTACTGCATTTTAGGCTTTATTATATAAAATGTTTATTATTTATTGAATTATACTTTAAATTTTACCGTTAAATTAAAATATACTAGGAAATATTACGTATATAGTAATTAAACGGGTAGTTTTAAGCAAATTACGGACGAATGCTAAGATGTATTATTATAATAAGGAGTAAATTTTTTTTGCTTGGTGCCTAACCTAGGCCATTTTGAATATTGATTACTGTCTGGCTCTTTCCTACTAAATCATTACTAACAAGTAAATTCCTACTAATGCGGAAATAAAATACTTAATTTAGTAGTAAAACTTTGTAAAATAACTAAGTTGGCAACATTAATTCTGGACTGAACGGGCCATGTGTGACAAATCGCTCCAGTTCTCGCCAGAGCCGCGGCATGCGGGCGTGTATCGTGTACAAGAGTAGTGAGTTTACAATTAATAAACACGACCGTAGCTCTCGGCAAACCAGAACGAACTGATGCAATTTTTCCGTGTGTGTGCTCGAATCCGTTCAGGCCGAAATGACGTCAGTTCTAACTGAAACGATCGGCCTCTCGTCTGTGGGAGCCTTTTAGGTAGTCTTCCGATCCATATGATCATGACCGGGTCGCGCGACCCACCTCTTACTATGAATTTATATGGAGCACTAAGCAAATGTCGCGACCGCGTCGCGCGACCGACGGGCGTGGCTAGAGCACCAGATTGGCTGGTTTACTGGTCGCGGTCGCTAAGATCGGAATGCTACGAGTCAAGACATTTAAGTAATATCAAAATTAGAAATTAAAACTCGAAATCTTGCTCAAATTGCTTACAGAACGTAAATAAAACGAACTTAAATAAGTCTGCAGTCAAAGAACAAAGTGCGCGTTAATAAAAAGTTGGGCAACTTTTTAGTTGGGCAACTTTAGCAATATGGGCGGCTTTCAGACTTTAGTAGATAATATTTGTTTAAGACAGTCTACTTGTTCCGCTCTTCGCGTTTCTAAGCATTTTATTGCGATTTGCGGCAAGTTTTGAGTTACATCCGCGTTTGGTAAGTTTGGTAAGTTGATGGAATAATCGCGAACATTTTTAAATTCAAAACATAGTTTTTAAATAGATAAGGGAGTTGCCTGCCTGTCTAACGTGCTATGGACGCTTAAACCCAACAATTTCCAACTATTGATTCATATTTCAATCAAAACTACGAAATTTTGGGAAAGTAAGACTAAGTGACGTGTGTCTATCTTCTTGTGTACTGAATTAAGTTCAATTTTTAATCGGTATCGTAAAAATGCAGGCGCCGCGTCACGTTTACCTAAGGGTCAGTTCACACCGCGACGATTTTTAAGATGGCTATTCAAAAGATACACGTTTCACATGACATCGGTCATACACTTAACACTGCACATGACATTCGAACTCTTACTATGAAACATAATATATCTCATTGTGTAATGAATAAAGTTCAAATAGCTATTTTAGAAATGTAACGCCATGTCGCGTATCGTTTCGGTGTAACTTGATCCTAACTCATGAGTGAGTCATGACAGTGTCATTTTTATGGACACTTGAGGAGACAGCGCGACATCGTCATGACATGGCTCACCGATGACGTTGACGCCTTATAAACACAAACGTTCAAATAATTTGATCAATGGCAGAATGGTGCAAAACCTTCGCAACCGCGATTACCAAAAAAAAAAACTTTAACTAAGTGGTAGATGGGTACACATAACTGTTTGTTTAATATAAGTGGGGTAGTTGAAAAAAATAGCTTATTCGAAAGCTTTGTCACTGCTTACTTCATATCGAGCGACAGAGAAAAAACATACAAACAATCTGACGCGTATCAGATTGTGAAACGGGCCCTTAGTATTTATAGATTTAAAAGTATATCATACAAAAAGAAGCAAAATATTACTCTCTCGAATATATTTCACTAAAAACTAAAACAGTTTTACAATTAAAATGTAATTGGCGAAGTAAAAAGATCCACCAAAGTCCGCCGCTAGCTCCACTTAGGCTATTTTCACTCACTTACGCTATTCTCATTCACTTGGGCTATTTTCATCCACTTAGGCTACTTCAGTAATCGGGCGCGCGACGCAAGACATTCACATCCGCTCATTCGTTTTTACAGAGCAACCATTTTAATCACAAATAAGTGTGGACCACACACATGAAAGTAAATAGATACTTCGCCGTTGTAAATTTATGTTTTAATTTTAGTTTACGTTTAAAGATTCTTTATTTCTCAAAAGATTACAATAATCACTTACGAGAAATACAATTCGTAACTTCCCTTAAGTTACGAATTGTATTTCTCGTAAGTGCGCTCTATAGAACTGTGAATTGGAGTTCTTTGAAACCATTTTTCTCAGTCATAGTCGTATTGAAAAATCCCAGAAAAATATATGTCAATCTGCATTATAATTAGCCGTGGACTGTATTTTTATAAATTGAACATTTTATTTGAATATTCATATAAAATATGCTTCCACCCTTTTTTCAAAACCTTTTGTCTCTTCTTCACACGAGTGTGAAAATTATTTCAGCATTTTAAGTAAGACAAGACTCCGGGGGAGTGAGTTTCAGTTTATGCAAATTTTTAATCAAATATTTATAGCGATTTTTTATCCGCTTTCAATACTCTCCGGTCGGCGCGATACGCCCTCGTCGCCTACAAAATTAGTATGGAACTTGACGCTCAAGGTCACTGGCGTTATACAGAGCCTTAGTATAAGAAGTACAAGAAACAACGAGCGGTTTTCTTTAGATTACAGTAGCAGGTATACACAGTTATTATCATCATAATCGTGTCACAGATCAATACATGAAGCAAAAACTTTGTGCCCAGTTTTACGAGAATAATGCAAACGGAGGAGTGTGAAATTTGTCACAGTTAAAGCTTACGTGAAGGAAGGTGTGCAGAAAGCTAATACTCCTTAAGTAATGCTTAGAAACACAGAAAACCAAAAACTAGCTTGTTAATGTTTTAGTTTAGCTCTTTCCCGTTTCCCTACATAGGTAGGTACAAATATTTGAAAACGCTGTTGTTGTTTAAGTAACCCACGATTTTTTATGTGAGGAAGCTGATAATTAAGAATCATTGCAAAGAACAATCTTGGTCATGTTAGCTTTGAAACAAGAAAACAGATCAAAATTTCATCCATTTGGGAGCTACGATGCCATGAACTGACACACAGACAAACAGACTCGTCAAACTTATAACACCCCTCTATTTGTTATTAAGTAAGTTTAATTATTAGTTTAATATTGCATATTACTATGTAAATACGAGTTTTGATATTATGGGCACGCAAATTTCTTTTGAAGTGTTTCATGTTTCAAAATATATTATAGGTACTTCATAATTTGAAGTATATTTTCTAGAAGAAACATGAAACACTTCAAAAGAAAACTCCACAACCGACACATCTACTACATTCCCACACCTACACTCCGTTCTATATTTGAGTTTTATTTAATGTTCAATTTATATACGCCGCGCTATGTACCCCCTCCCTCCCAGACCCCCCCCTCCCCCCCTAAGCTCTCTCTACCAGGATTCCAGCGCCAAATCCTCCTTATACCGTCTCTTGGCTCAGCTGAAATGGATTTTTTTCAAATGGTACCGCGCTTGACGTGTCTTGATACTTGTTAATTATTTTATTTGTTAATTTTTTGATTAAAAAAATAAGTACCCAACACTTGATGAAAAAAGCTCATTGAAAAAATATCCTTCCTCATCATGATTTCTGACATTATGGTGTAATTTAGGGTTGTTAACCGTCCTGTTGCCCAGGACATGTCCCTAGTTTTAAAGTATCCTGGTTTAGGGTGTCCTGTATAGTTTTAAAGCAGCGTCCTGGGTTTTAAAGCACCCATCAGGTTGCTTTAAAATCCATGTCCAAGGTCATATATTTTAAAATTCGGGCTTTATAAATTTGCGCCCTGTCTTTAAACTGTTTTGTCCTGGTTTTTCCAACTTCAAATCCTAGTTTTTTCAATTAGGGGTGGGCAACCCTAGCTAGTGTGATTACTACTTAAGTAATTTATTATTCAAATCCTACAGTTAACATAATTTGCAAAACAAATATGTCTTCTGCATTGTCAATTCATGTAAATTACATTCATCGCAATTTTGCAATTAGCCATATTGTAAATTCCATTGTAAATAATCTATTAAAATTCACAAATCAAAATTAAACAAAATCGCGAATTTGTGCTACATTACAATAATATACTGGATAGACGTTTGTTATATTCAAAAGTAGTTTTAACAACAAAGTCTAATTAATCGTGGGTGTCTAGAATTCTTCACATCAAGTTTTAAAATATCGTTTTGCAGCTGCACATATAATCAGTTTATTAAATTTTAGACGCGTTTCCTGCCGCTATTCGCAATAAAAATAAAAGAAAATCTCAAAAGATGTAAAACGCCTTACGCAGGGAATGCTTGTTTAAAATATTTTTAAATTAATAAAAACAATACAAGTATCAAAACACCTCAAGCACGCTACGCAAGACATTGAAGTGAACGCATTCGGAGAGATATTCTTTATACTCCGCGACACAACCACTCTGGGGAAATAAACGGGCTGAGGCTCGATATGCTATACGTAGCGTATATATAGCCTATGTACAGCCACTGATATAGATACGAATTTAATTTGCAGAGATGACTGTGCCTTGTACATTCATAAATATTAGAAAAAAACAGTGAACGGTCAACTGATGGCTGAAATAATGGAAAAAGAAATGGAGTAGTATAACATAGTTACGAAACATAGAAATGAATACGTTGGCGCGGCGACACATTGTTGTAGCTGTTGTAAATGTAAATGAAATCAAATATAATATTAAAAAAAAGGAGAAAAAAAGACAAGTACTTTTCACTCACACATAGACAATCCGCAGCTGTAAAAATGCATGTGTAAGGTGTAATATACATAGAAATTGTCAAGTATGAATTTTCGCACGCACTCATGCACCCGTCAGACGCACATGGTCACATAGTCACTACAACTAATATGCCAGGTTAGAAAATATATACGTACGTACAAAGAAACAGCTATCATAGAACAATCCAAATCGATCCAAATTTGAAAATTTAGACGTCGCCTTCAACGGCCCACAATTTTTCCGCACAATCGTGGACACACCGTATGCTTGTAGTAGTGCAATCAAATCGAAAGCTGTAGCTGTTTATCTGTTCGTCTTTCTTTAATCATACATCATCTATTAGGAAATCTTTGCTTCCATGTTTGCCATTAGTAATAATAATAACAGGCTCGTCACATTAGATGTTTTCAGAGTCCTAAGTGTGAGTTTTTCTTTTCGCATTCGATCGTGAGCGCGTTTGGCGTTTATATGTTATTTGACCTAGTGGTCACGCTTACAACTAGGTGGCGCTGTACAAATCACATATAAATTCCCAGTAAACGCCAAACGCGCTCACGATCGAATGCGAAAAGAAAAACTCACACTTAGCACTCTTGAACATAATTATGTTCACGCACATTTTACCAGTTTCTCGTATAACCATATACACAACTTGTCTTGATGGTAAATCTCATTTTTATGCCGATATGGTCAGTGGTCGGTGGGATCACCACTGGCGGTGGTTTCTCAGTGACTTTCACATTTCCTAAGCAGATTTTACGATTTAAATCAATGATTTATGATTTACGAGCATTCTACGATTGGAAATAGATAGACGACCTCTCAGGCTCAGTTGAAGCTGAACCTAATGGTCGCGGTTTCGAACCCCGTCAAAGAATGGAGCGTCCGTAGATATTATATTACTATCTAGCACATAAATATATTGATACATTTTATTTGCTTATAGTAAATTGATAAATCTAAGTTTACCGATTTTTTTGATTAGCGATGTTGAGAGCGAAATTTCAAGGTCGCGTCACGCCACGCGTCGCGACACGATTTTGGATATAACGCCTTCTATTGGAAGCTACTTACATAACAACTTTACTTTCTAAAATACGGCTCAATACACAGATGGCGCTAGATGTACAAATTGTAATTTTTCTACTATTTCTTTAAGTGATTGGCTTTAGGCACGATGAGAGTATTTTTGGATTTTAAATGATAAATAATGCTTCACTACTGCCACGTGTATTCTACACCCATACACGTTATGTTTCTTTTTATAGAATTAAATTTTCCAATTCCGATTAGGTATATCTTATACTTTATACTTTAAAAGAGACGATCTTGTATATATATAATCGGTATCTCGACAACGGCTACAAGTATTACCATGAAATTTAGTATGCAGGGAGTTTTGGGGGAGAAAAATCGATCTAGCTAGGTCTTATCCCTTAGAAACTGCGCATTTTAAGAAATATATGTTTTTTATTTCGTCGTGCAATAATATATCAATAATTTCGACTCCCTTACGTCAGTCTGATTAGAAGCTTGGTATGCGTACCTACGTATAATTTTCGCATTATTTGGAAATTCGTAATGTGGTGGGTTCGAATCCCGGTAAGTTTAATATTTTTGTGATTCTTATTATTTCTTCATCTTTAATTTATTTTTAATTATTTTATCGTTCTACTAAAACACCGAGCGAAGCTCGGTCTTCCAGGTATTTAACACACATAGATTAAACAAGGAAAATAGTTACAACTGGAGAAATAAATAAAAAACTGCATCTTCCAATAAATTCTCGAAACGTATTTAACTCGTCTATTGGCTTATCGGCAAAGGATTGGCCGCCATGTTATATTTTCTCAGTCGGGTTTTCGTTATTTAATTTGAATTTCATTTACAGACGAGACTTTTATCAATAAGTTTATTTCAGCTGTCTGGCTTATTTTATACCTATTCTACTTCTAAACATCGACATATTATAATATAGACGAGGCATGTCGAGGAAAAAACTTTTGGGGTTTTCGGGACCATTTTTTTGACCAGATTTCCATACAATTATCATTCGACAACGTTACGTTTATGCCGCTGTCAAATGTCTTTGCTAGGCCCACAAGTATACACTCCAAGGACTGTATCGCACTTTGACACCTTATTGACTCTCTCTCTCTCTCGCTTATCTTGACGAGCCAGAAACTCAATAAAACCCGTAAACAGAAACAAACATTAATAAAAAGTACTTCAATAATCCGGTCCGGCCGAGGGCTGAAGGGTCACATTCTTAGACCTTCGTTATCCCTTGTATCTATAGGGCGGAAAATTTCATTTCAATACCGATATCTACCGGATTAATATGCATTAAGCCCGAATTTCCTCCAGTAAAAATGTATGGGAGCAACCCGAGCGTGACGTATAAGTGGATTATATGACGTGTCCCGCTCGCACATAGAGCGCCCTCTCAGTCTAACACTCGTAGATTTTTTATTTTATGGAGATGGATTTTTGGAGTGAATCTTTTTTAAAAGTTGATGCCATGCGGTTTCACCACCAGAGGAACACGATTTCGGATATTTAAACGCCGTCTGTCGGAAGCTACTTATACTTCATGCATAACAAATCAACTTTCTAAAGTGCACAGATGGCGCTAGGTCCATAAATTTTAATTTTTCAATTCATTTTTAAGGTGATGAAACTCCTTTAGACCCAATGAGACTTAAATTCGAAGGTCGCATCTGGGTATCAGCGACAGAATTTAGAGTTTTTGAAACGTGTACTTTATACACACGGTCTTTTTGTGATGTCGAAGGATAAAATTACTATATTGTTATGAACTAACTAGTTTCTGTGCTCACATTACTCACGTATTCGTGACGTCATCGCAAGAGAATTGAATGAAAATTATGAGGGCACCCATACAATTTCAAATTCGATAAAGCTTCGAATACGTACTTGTCAATTATTCCTGCTTGGGCCACTGAAAAAACATATTTTAATGGAACATTACTTTGGAACATTACTTTGGTACATAGTTTTCGAAACTCTCATAAAACTTTAAGTTACAATTTAGTCGTTGGGCGTTGCTTGAAAGAAAAAAATCATAGAAAAGTCCGTCTCCACACTGCCGTGTATTTTTATCAAGAGACAAAGACTGTGTGATGTAAGCATATTTCTCGGGAGTTCATTCTGGAATCAATACGGACTAGACATACAAATTTCGGGAACGGTGCAAATTAAATTCTTGAATTTAAACGTAAATGACGCCTACAAAATATTTAATGAAATTCTGACGTATGAAAAATATTAATATTTTTTTTTTTTATAATCAGGTCAAAATAAATTTCTTTTTTTAAGATACAATAAAACTAAGAATTAGAATATTATTTTCAACTACAATTGGGGCTTTACGGTATTTATAAAGAAAACTGCTCTTTATAATCAACTAGTTGGCCCGACAGATGTTGTTCTGTCTGGAATGATGAACTGGAACAAATATACATATACATATACATATACATATACATATACATATACATATACATATACATATACATATACATATACATATACATATACATATACATATACATATACATATACATATACATATACATATACATATACATATACATATACATATACATATACATATACATATACATATACATATACATATACATATACATATACATATACATATACATATACATATACATATACATATACATATACATATACATATACATATACATATACATATACATATACATATACATATACATATACATATACATCTACACCTACGTCTACGTCTACGTCTACGTCTACGTCTACGTCTACGTCTACGTCTACGTCTACGTCTACGTCTACGTCTACGTCTACGTCTACGTCTACGTCTACGTCTACGTCTACGTCTACGTCTACGTCTACGTCTACGTCTACGTCTACGTCTACGTCTACGTCTACGTCTACGTCTACGTCTACGTCTACGTCTACGTCTACGTCTACGTCTACGTCTACGTCTACGTCTACGTCTACGTCTACGTCTACGTCTACGTCTACGTCTACGTCTACGTCTACGTCTACGTCTACGTCTACGTCTACGTCTACGTCTACGTCTACGTCTACGTCTACGTCTACGTCTACGTCTACGTCTACGTCTACGTCTACGTCTACGTCTACGTCTACATCTACATCTACAACTTAAATTAAACTATACGCACGCGGTATACCTACTCTGAACGCACCTTAAATATTTGACAGTCAAGTAACAAATTAAACACAGTGAACAATTAGTATGGGAAAATGTAATCGACGTTTTTAGTATTTTCCTCGCAATTTTTCCAATATTTCTCAATATTTCCGTTTAAACCTTCCCTGCGCTTCTAAATAATGGTTATTTCAAGAACAAAATTAGCCAAACGGTCCAGCCGTTCTCGAGTTTTAGCGAGAATTGGAATTCCAATCCATTTTTATAAATAAGACAAGAAGACTAGAATCTAGATAATATAACCGATTGAATGTACTGTTGGTTCTTGGCGGAAATTCATGTTCCTCCATCATTATCATCATCAGGTGTCCTGTCTGTCTCATCACCTGATGATGAGTTAATCGAAACCGGTCGTGTTTATATATAAATTATTGTAATAACATAAATAAAGTTGAAAAGTATATAAAAAAGTTGTGTGATATTATTATTATAGAATAGAGATGGTGCCTACAATCTCGTTCGCGTAGAAAGATCATTCGTTTTTCCCGCGAGAACCGTTTATTTTTTCAGGTATAAGAGTATATGTTAGTATGAAAGAGTAGAGTTCAGGTACGATAAACCAAACACATTTTATGTAAAATGTTTGCAAGACGAGATGCAATTATGAGAAGCAAGCTTGAAATGTACCTGGCTTAAAAGTGTTGACAAAAAATCGAAACATTTACTTTTTCTGCTATATAAACATTACTGAAGTAACATTTATATATTAATGACGCGATGCATCCATAAAGTGTCCCTGTGAAATTTCTGACTCCAAAACTTTTGACTATACAGAAACGATCCTGGAAAAGCAGCAGCAGTAGTGAAACTGAAAAAACTGAAAAAAAACACTGAAACTCCACATCGATATTTCGAGACTCCCATCACACAAACATAACACTGTCAAAATCACTTCACGTCACTTCCAATTACTTCACTTTAAAAATCACTTTAATAATTAATCTGCAGAACAGTCTGTCCCCAACAGCCACCCAGTGAGCACTGATGGACTAAATGAGAAAGATCTCTCCTATTTCTTCCCATTCGAGAGAGAATATAAAACTCTTTTTCGCCTTTTTTTACTTCCAACTTCGTCTTAATATGCCACCCGCTCGGACCTTGGGTGATAGAGATTGGGATGGTTAGAGGTGGCAGAAGTTAAAGAATAAATCTTGAATGCGTTGCTGTACTGTAGCAACAGTAAATTCAGTGGACGATGACAGTTTGGACATATTGAAATTGTTTCACGCCACGTACTATCGCAGCACTTTTGAACTTTATGCCATAGTAATAAGTTTATAGCGATAGGGATTGACCCCAATAAATCTACCATAAATCGATACAGTTTGGCAATGTCTGGACATAAAATGAGTAAATCAATAAATGATATTAGTAAATATGTAAAATTACGTTATTGTTCGCGCCAAATGGACAGAATGGTCATATAGAACATTCAGATCGGCCGGTCACGAGCGGTTTACGAAACGTCCCGAGCATGGCCGAACGCTAGATGACGCTAGAAGAAAGTGACGTAAGGACTTGCAAATGGAACCCTTTCCGTGCCGGATGCATTTTCAGCTAATCCCGAATTCTTAGTGAACGCGAACGCGTGTGCGCATATTTATTTGTTCTCGTTAATATAATACCAAATTCGCCGGTGAACCGCCATAAATCTGTCGATAATCCGCTCAACAGCTGTGTAGTGTAGTGAGAAGAAACCTCCGCCCAGATCCAGAACCACCAGCTCAGCAAAAAGGTCAGTCCCAGTTGTCTCCAGCCCTCACGTTAACCTATATACCTACGTCGCATGTGTTAGTCCTAGCTTACACAGTTATTGTCGACGAATAGTTATTAATTCCGAATTACAATTTTTTAATCCTGCTAGTAAAAACAAGTGACTCTGTAGTCACAGTTGGTAGTGGTTTACAATTTCTATGTTTAAATATAGATTTATAAACTATGTAATTAAACATAGAAAAATATTGAACAACACACTTCATGTTGTACTAAACACATTTTTTTTTGTAATGGTATACAAAATGTCAACAGAAAACATTAGAACTATTGCCTGTAAGTTGCAATAATGTGTTTTACCCACCCACCACCAAATTATATATTTCTCACTAGAATACCTTTTCTCCATTATCATTACTGACAGCTGACGTCTCTACTACTCCTAATCCATTTCCATCATATCTATTTATATGCCAGATGTAGTAGACTCCTATCTCTACAAATTGGGGTGGTTGTGTTAATCGCAGCCGCCCTCGGTCTTCGTTAGTCTAGAATTAATTCGTTGATAAGACGCCGCGCCTCCCGGCATCGCTGTCCCAGTGCTCCAGGGTTGTCATCTAGGATTTCCACAAAAATCTATATATATAAAGGAGATGTCCCCGCTGACTGACTCACTGACATACAGATGCTCGCACAGCTGTAACCGCTAACTTACAATGTAGTTTACCGATTTAGTTTAGTTAGTAGGTAGTTAGTAGGTACCATGAAATAGGGGTTGAAAGTTTGTAGGAAAATCTTTGTACCTCCACCGATTTCCATGAAAATTGATGTTCATGCTCTTAAATACATTTCAATAAATACGCGTTTCAGGGTTTATTAGTGAAATCACCCTCTAAGGGTGTAAAATAAGGGTTGAATGTTTGTATAAAAAATATTTAAAATCGAGACAGATTTCCATAAAATTTAATATCCGAAGTAATAAATACGTTATAATATTATTGAGTCGTATTGTATAGTTTTATTAAATTCGGGTTAATTTTTAAAAAGTGAAATGGGGTCCAAATTTGTATAGCGAAATATCTATCAACAACTGGACGGATTGCGTTGAATTTTGGCACGCAGATAGTTACTATGACGTAAAGTAAGTCCAACGAGACGAGATAAAAAACGTAAATAAACGGACCGCTACTGAGTTGCATTATGAAAGTGAGTTAATATTATATCTGTCCTTATCACTCGTATGCAATAATGACGTCAGTTGGTCGACGACAGCTGTCGTAGCGTGTTTCGTGGTACAGGAAAGCAGCCAGTGCCGCAGTTGTCAACATTTGGTCCGCCAAACAATTGTGAACAAGTTCATTCCTGTTTGGATTGCGTTCGAAGTGATACATATTTTATCCAACGTGTATCTGCTGATAAATGGCGAACTTGTGTGGATCATGTAATAAAAGTCGAGGACAAATTTTATAGCAATATTGACAACATGATTGATAATACAATAGATAGTTTTATCATAAACACAGCTGACTCGGACTCTTCCGACGAATCATCTTTGTCTAGTACAGACGACAGCGATTAAAATTCGAACTTTATAATAATTTATTCAAATAAAAATGTTTTGAACCCCTGAAAATTTATTTACATTCTTTATCTCGTCTGGTTGGCCTTACTTTAGAAAAGCGTATAAAAAGGATTTTTGCAATGGGGATCCACGCGGGCGAAGTCGCGCGCAAAAGCTCTATCTCTTACTATCGTGGCAAAGACTTTGCTATGCGATGAAGTGATTGTCACTCGTGTGTCTTACAGAACTAACGATTGTAACGCGTGTGTCGAAATTCGTGATGATGATAAAGCAGTACATGCTATGTAACTCACAAATTTCCTACATGCATCGGATTGTTTGACCACAGAACAATCCTACTACTAAGAAAGTTTGTGAGATTGGATGGATGGATATATTATGTTTGTTACTCTTTCACGCAAAACTGCTGAGCGGATGTTGATGAAAATAGGATTCTTAGAAAAAATACAATCCCACGGGAACACTGTGGTTTTTACGGACCAAAAGTAGCCTATGTGTTAATCCATTAACTACTATTCGGTATGGTAGTAGTTTAATGGATTAACACATAGGCTACTTTTTGTCCGTAAAAACCACAGTGTTCCCGTGGGATTGTATTTTTTCTAAGAATACTATAATTATTTTAAAAAAAATGAGTACTATAAAAAATCTCTTGGCATCCCTGAAACGTAAGAACAAATTAAAAAGACGACCACAGTATAGCCCGAGGAATGGGAGGAAATTACACCCCTGCTGACCTTTTTTAATGAACATTGCACTATATTGTTGTCTCCCTCGCCCCCGTTTGTTTCCTCAAATAATGATCTCCCCTCTCGCTCTATTGGCCGTTTGTTATGACACATTTTTGCAAGACTGCATCCCGCAAGATAAGTTCAATAAAATCGAATACACATACGAGTTTTTTGATGTGGATTCTTTGTATGTTTTTCGGTAATGAAGGCTCAGAAGAAGGAAGATTTTTTTTAATTTATCTTTGAACGATATTTATAAATGAACAAACGGATCGGCTAATGGGAACATCAGTTCATCAACCCAGAAACAAATCACTGAAGTTACCAGTGCATTTCCGGGCAATTAGTGAAACGTAAAAGTTTCCTTAATTAACTCACAACAGTCCCAAGGGTAGGTAAGGTGATATCTAGTGGCCATATTGGAATTGAGTAAATACTAATAAGAGTACTTTACTACTCAATTTTTCAATATTTACAACGCCGTTTTCCCGTGGTATGATCCCAGCGTAAGAAAAAACAGGCCACAAATATCTAATTACCGGATGAGATTTCTATGTTCTGTAAGATTGCGTATAAATAGGTATACGTAATATTATGTCATTCGGAGCTTCGATTAATGATTTTTATTTGTTTACAATGCAGTTTTTTTCCTAAAGTAACCCACTGTAGGGAAAAACTGAGTTGTTAGCAAAACAAATCATTAATAAGTGCGTAAGAAATAAAGAGTTCCAAACACTCGCTTTCCATCGGTTACCGGTTTTTAATAAAAACTGGAACGCTACATTATCACGTTATGGAAGCTGCGAGCTGCCATTTTTAAATAATGCCCGATCGATTTATTACGAGGCGAGTATTAAAGATGATGCGATATGGCCTGGCTCATCCGACCACCCTGAAGCATACAGAGACGAACTTTATTTACCCTATTGTGAAGAAATGTGTAAACTCAAAATATAAGAGACTTTATGGATGGATTATTCACAGGTAATTGGTATAAAAAATTAAAATCTATCCCGATTACCATGAAATTTTCTATCCGAAGTAATAAATACAAATGATTGAGTAAGTGTTTTATAGTTTTTTTTAATTCATGCCATAAAGGGGTGAAACATTTCAACAACTGAACGGACGGCGTTGAATTTTAGCAGGCAGATAGTTATTATGACGTAGAAATCCGTTAAAAAAAGGATTTTTCGAAATACATACCCCACAGGGGTGCAATGGAGATCCACGCGGACGAAGTCGCGCGCAAAAGCGGGACGATAGTAAAAGATAAGTCTATGTCATCAGTCATCACACCAAAGACATTTCTTTGGTATTAACCTAAGAGATGTCTTTGGTGTGATTGCAAGGAATTTTCATATTTATAGATTGCAAGGCCTTGCAATCTATAAATATGCAATGCCTGTATATTGAAAGGGGCTATAAAATATGGTGCTATAAGTGTTGCTTTTGAACAGATATTAAATCCAAATTACCACTTAACGTTCTGAATGAAGCTATGAACTCTAAAAACGCTATAAATCAAGCAATTTTTGATTTAGAGTCTTTGTAGATAGTTCTTTAGCCCTAAGACCTAATGCGTAACCTATGACCTTGCATGCAAATTGGTCTTTCCAAACGACAGCATTAGTATGGATAAACTTCTAAAGTTAAATTGAATGCTTTATTCTTCCTATCTAATTAAAAAAATATATCCTTGGTAATTATAGTAATCTAACCAATATTATTCATTGCGAAACCTGTTTTTACTCTATATAGAGCAGAGGGCTTAGCTAAAATGCCATCGAAAATTAAAATAACGATCTTCGAAATAGAAAAAAAAAGGATCGACATAACGTTCGCGTGACATAGCGCGCGATACGTCAATACCATTTTTTGATTTCTAACTTTAATTTTTGTGTTAGTATTAGCGAGTCAACAAATGTCACTGATATGTGGCGCAAGATGAGGTGGTTAAGATGAATTAAACAGGCAAGACACTACACTTCACATAGGGATAAACTAGATCTTCTGTCCTCTTTAACATCTGATTATGTTTGTGATCCCCCACTGTCATTTTCTTCAGATAATCCTAATCTAAACGCCGATTTTACTATTTATGAATAAGAAAGCTCTATTAAGAAGAAGGATTCGTTACCAGGATGCGACGGGATTTAGTATTCGATGATTTTTAATTTACCACATGTAGGCAAACTTAGACTACATACTACATAGGCCATAATATACAATTCTATTGTCAGTCCTGGCTGCATTGCTATTCAGTGGAGAAAGATTCAGATTTACCAATCCCTAAATATTAGGTCCTTACATATGAAATTGGCGTTTTGTCGTACTGGCCACTTTGATCTCAAATATATATTCTTTGGTTAGGAATTCCAATTTCTGATTATTGATTCCTGTCCTAATGGTTTTTTTAGTAAAGGAATCAATTAACTACCTATGAAATGGCAAAAGTGTATAAATAGCAATGGTATATACTTTGATTAAATAAATATGTTATGTTAAAAAAAACGACTTTATGTGCCTCCTTTACAAAACGCCAATTTCAAGTGTAATGGCCTAATAATAATGTTTCAAAACGTAAAGTAATATTGTTTTAAATGAGCTAATCATGTGTTCCACCGATGTCGATCCGAAGAGCGTACTTATGCTATAAATACTGCCTAAAGGCCAATTCGATATCTAATAATATAAGTGAACAGTTATTTGGTAAATTACATGCCTTGCTTAATAATCGATTTTGGTTACATAAGAAGAAACCCTTGGTGCCAAAATGTTTTAACGATATCAAACAAGATATTATGTCCACGTCTGACCCTTTTGAAATGTTTAAATCTAATACCTACTTGGTTAGCTAGTCTTAACGTAAAAAGTGTAATTTGTGAATCTCTGAAATCTGTGGTTGGTACAAAAGCGCAATATTTTGATAGTAGTAATCTAAAACATGAAGTATTGTATGAGATTCGGTCTAAATATTCTAGATTCCATAGGAATGATGGAAGATGCCTTGGATCGGCCTTAAATTATCTTTCTAGTATAGGTGCTCGCAAAATTTGTAATTTTTACAGCCAAATATCATGCATTTTCTCAAGTGCACCTCTGATTACGAGGCGCAACTTTGACATACAATATTTTAAGTCAATTAAATAGCATTTGTGGCAAAGGTTTACTTGTTATATTGCAATGGGTTCCGTCTCATATTGGACTTTCGGGAAACGAAGAGGCTGACAGATTGGCAAACTCAGCTTTAACAGAAGGTGAAGAATTTATTATATTACCAAGCTTTACGGAAGTTTTGATTAAATATAAATAGATCCAAGTGTCGATTAATGTTAAAGGAATATTTTGATGAACGATCGAAAACGAACGGTATCACTACATAGTAAAAAACACAGTCGCTTTTTCTGTCTGTCCCTATGTATGCTTAGATCTATAAAACTACGCAATGGATTTTGATGCGGGTTTTTTTAATAGATTGAGTGATTGAAGTGGAAGGTTTATATGTATATAACATGTATAATATACTAGAAAAACACTGATAATTTTAGAGGTTTCTAATGTGATGTAAATAAACACATTTACATTGAAAACGCTGACTGAACCTTACGAGATGGATTAAAATAATATACTACAGTATTGTACACCATAAAAATGTATACAAAAAAGTCCGCGATAGTATAGGTCTCTTAGGGATAACCCCCAATAACCATTTTTTATCTTTTACTATTTATGAGAAATAATGGGATATTTACGAATCGATTTTAAGCAATACCGCATTAATACTTATCCAATTAAGTATGGCCCTTTACAGCATGTAATTAAAATGAATATTTTCGAAGATATTACAGATTTAAAATACAGGGATTTAGCGGTTTAGTTAATAAACCTAGCTGCCCGTACCCAGTTCATACTTCTTATTATGTATGGTATTTTCAGAAGCTGTTTAGACGGATATAGTATGATCATTATCAAATTAAATACGTTACTCACTTTAAGCATTTTATTACACTTTACTTTTATCGTAGCCCTATAAATCATACAGTTTATATTAATATCTTATATTTAGAAGATATCGTAAAATTGATATTCAAGCTCAAGATGAGGCGGTTTCGTCGCATCGAGGTGATAGGGTCCCGTTTTACCCATTGAGTACGGAACCCTAAACACATTTTCAATATTGTATACAGAAGTATATTGCAGTCAGTAGAGTTATTTGCTGAAGAAGTTTTTTTCTCCAAGAACACTATTCCACTCGGGCGAAGCCGCGGGCAAAAGCTAGTTCGGTATAAATGTATCCAACGTCTCTCCAATCTCCAATCCAAGCCTCTTCGTACTCCGTGGTTTTACGTTTTTAGGTTTAACACGCAGCGAATTGTTTCTTTATCTAGATTAAGATCTGGCCACGTTCCTAGTAGAAGTTTTTTATTTTTGATGAGAATAGCTGATACTCCCATTTGTGAGCAACGTAATGAGAGAGATGACGTATATCATCGCTTGATGGAATGTACCAGGAACAGTGACAAAAGAGATCGTCTGGTTACAACATTTAATTTAAATTTATTTAACGTAGGTGCTCTACATAGTATTCTAGCCGAACCAGACGCTGATGTGGCTAGTATGCTGGTAGCATTCGATGTTAGTGGATAGCTTTTATACTAGTTTTAATATGTAATTAGTGTTATTATGTAAGTTCGTTTTTGTTAAAATATGTTTTGTGTTAACTGTTAAGAGTACAATAGGATTGGCAAAGTCATTTCATGTACTAAAATCCTTAAAATAAATAATTAAAAAAAAAAAATCTAACTTCGTCATTGTAATTAGCGAAGACAGCCAGCCCCTAGCCTATCTTGTGTCGTCTCTGATATAAATTACTCTACATTTCCAGCTGTCAATTTTAAAAAGCGGCTTAAGTTACTCTCATAATCCTACCCTGTACTTTAGTATCGAAAAACTATAGATAATTTGCTAAAGCTATTATAATTTATGGCTTTATCGAGAGCCGTTGACGCCGACGTTACAAAAAGTAACTGACCGAGTCACGTATTCCCCGAGAGGATTTACGAGAAAATAATTGAGCACACTATACACACTCATTTCAATAATACAAAACAGATGCTAATGTTATTTATACATTCGATATCAAAAACAGGATTGTTGAAATGCGGGCAAAAGCCAGTCAATCAATGTTTTTATTGATTGACTGGCTTTTGCCCACATCTCCGCTCGCGTAAGTACACTATCCCACGGGAAAACTGTACTTTTTGGAGTTAAAATTTAGCCTTTGCTTTAATCCAGAGTCTAAGCTACTAGCACACCAAATCTTCATCTAAATCCTTTCAGTAGTTTTTGCGTGAAGGAGTTACAAAAAACCATCCATTCAGCCTCAGCTATATACTGTAGCCTATATTAATACTACGCAGGAGTTATTTTATAGTGTCCAAGTGTGTGCCCAGTACACAAGAGCACTCTCTCTTACTTTACTCTCCAAACCCAGTGGGACGGATAACCGACACGACTGGCGAGAGATCAGGCGCAGGACCGACTTTTTACATGCCCATCCGACGCATGGATCATCTTTCTTGTCAGACAATCGGGTGATCAGCCTGCATTGTCCTAACCAAACTTGGAAGCATCATTTTATGTTGTTCCAACGCGGGACCGAACCCACGACTTCCGAGTCGAGAGCGAAGCTCTAAACCATTGGACTACGGAGGCTGTTTTGTCCCACGTTATAGGTAATATAACTCTTACATTTTCATTAAGAACACAATATGGGCAGAGGGGTGTACTTGTCAAGTAGTAAAGGTCAGAATTTGAAATAACGTCAACAAAAGTACTCAAACTGCTAGTGACACTACTTGTATTATTATGTATTCTGTGGTATCATTACAAAATAATTTACTAACACTCGCACAATAACAATCATTAAACGCATAAGATACAGGTAATATAATACGCCATTGTCCGATAGTAACTTTTATTGGTCATTCCTTCTTTAAAGCAGTATTTACAGTTCGTAAAGTTTGTCTATGTAGGGACAACAGAAAAGTTACCATTTGCTGCTATTTTAAATGGTACATTATTTTCAAATAGAAAAAATTACATAAGGACGCGTTTACGCAAAGGTTGGCAGGTTTCCGATTATGACGAGCATAGATATTAGGAATGTTTTGTCTAATGAACCCAGACAGTAAACAAATAAAATAAACCTTATTGCCACGCATTAGGATTCATGCATAATAGAAAACAAGTTAAAATTTTGAGGAGACTTTTTATGCTTTTTCCAAATATTTTTTTAATATTGCTGGATTATTTTTTAGTCAATTTTAAGGTGATTGTATCAGCTATCTTTAGATCCTTTTAAATAAACAAAATAAGCTACATGAGAACAGAAAATGATCGTAAACACGACCTCATTTTGTAAATTTTGAAGTGAAAAGATTCTACAAAAATGTTTTTATTTTACTAAAAATAATAATTTTTAGTAAAATATTTTTAACCAATTTTTAAATAAAGAAGTACTCTGTTTGCGACAATTGTTTCGCGCCCTTAATATACTGTTCTGTGATTATTTTCTATTGAAAATCTGTACAGACTCAGAAGCTGCCGTATAGCTTCTGATTTTTGACTGTAACATTTATATTTACAAATAATAAAATCACTATAAAATTTTTAGAAAAAAGTGAAAAAAAGTTAGTTTAAAAGTTTAAGAGGTTTCCTGTAAAGTAAATAATAGATATTAAAACTTAAAAGTATCTCTGTAATGAGATTTTTCTTCATCAGTTGTATTTGCTAAATGTTATGCCCTCTTATACATTTTAGTTCAATACGTTTTAATTACGAAAAAGTTATGAAAATAATATGTCGGCTGAAGATGGTTCACCGCTACCGTTGCTAGCTGTACTAGAATACAATGGCTGTTAAATATACGGTAATACCACAGTTAAGCCGTTAAAGATCATTATCGTTGTTAAAAAAATATTACCCCTTTCAAATGTTGCAAGTAACATACGATAGTCCTATGTTAGTTACGCGTATACTGTTTGCCATAAACTTGTGTATACTGTTTCGAAATCAAAAATGTATGGGATTTGACATAAGCATCGCTGTGTCTCTCAGCGATGCCATTGTCAAAATCACGTACATTTTGCTTTCGAACTTGGTCCTCGTATTTAGCGATGGCAACTTGTCTAAAGCTTATGTTCTGGTAAGTCAACAGACTGATTTATTTTATTCGCGGTAGTAAGATATTTTTGGACAGATTGACTGATAGTAATTGTCTTATCAGATAGTCGCAACACCAGAGATGTCTCTGCTGCGATGTATACTATTATCTGAAGCGAAATGTCTGTTCATAACTAAGTATATAAATAAACAATTATAGCTAAGAACACTCTCGATCATCTCAGCTTACAAAACAAAAAAAAACTAGATCAAATCGGTTCATCCGTTAGGAAGCTGAGTCTCATTGCATGGAGACTCAGCTTCCAAACACACAGACAGACACGTCAAACTTATAACACCCCCGTTTTCGTCGGGGGTTAAAAAACTATTGACCATGAAGAAATTCACACGAGGAGGATTCCAAAACACTGCGTAAATCACTTAAATGTTCAAAGAGGTTGTCGTAGGCAACAAATTGATTTCGTTATATAGATCATGATCTACGCCATGTCCATATAAGGCGAACGGCGTTATAAATCATTGTTCGCTTGGGGCACGTATGAGATTAGTAGGTGCGTCCGTATCCAAAACAATTTCCAATGTTATGTAATTTATGGCTTCATCGGCCGCGGGCGAGGGGGTGAAGGGGGACGTGAAGGTATGTAGGTACTCGTATAATAAGCCCTTAATCGTATCCGTCCATCATCATCATTGTGAGGATTAACATTAAACGTTATATGGATGATGGGGCTTTGAATCTTGAGATCATGACGATAGTCAAGTCTACGAGCGTTTTTATATTATCTGATCCGATATCTGATCGATAGTGAGAAAGACACGTATATGTATTAAATTCATAGAGTATGAAACAGCAAGTCTTTGTCTGGTCCGATATCGGATGTCGTATCTATAAAAGGTCTAAGGTTCAACATAAACAAACTGGATTTAACAAGTGTAAGTAGGGAATTTTATTTTCACAAACATAAAAATAATTAAACGATAAGATGATTAGTTACTTTAAAATATTTTACATACTAAAAAACTTAAAAGAAAAACTATAGCTACAAGAAACTTAAATGGCTTAAAAAAAGAAAACCCCAAGGTCGTCCCCATCAGGCAGAATGCCTACATATAGGCTCAAAGTGTTTCTAAAAAAATAATAGGTGCCGGCTCAGGGGTCTCGGGTTGCCTCCACGTGTTTTTTGCTCATTCCTCTGAATAGTTTGTGCGCACCCGGGCCCCATGTACCTAGGGTATCACTCCCAAGCGGTTCAAATATTATGAGGTCCCCACTAAGGTTCTCATATTTGCGCCGCTTGAGGTTCTGCCGGATTTGCGGCCACACATGCAGTACTTGGAGTGCCCTGGACATGGCACGGGGCAAGTGTATTAGCTCCCCGCACTGATTTCGGTGACGGTGGCCGATTTCATTGAAACTAATAGATTTCTCAACATCCACACAGGTCATTTTTTTAAATTTTGACGCTTTATAGTTACATAACGAAATCGTCATTACAGCTACATGTGTATAATGTCATGTTTTATCCGTAGACGTTTTAATAATAATAGGTAGACGAAGCCACTTAAACAGCCCCACTTTTGGGTTTGTTTGGGGCCATTTTGACATTTGAGGTATGGTGAAAATCAAGATGGCGTAACTTTTATCTGGTATGAAGATTTTTCAGTCAAATGTACGTCATATCGTTAGTTTTTAAATCATTTGTTTTATCAACTAAATTACTCTTATTTAAAACAATATGTACCACAAGATATTTATGCCAAATACCAATCAAATCATAGAGTAAATGACATACCAAACTATGTTTATCACGGAACTAACACTGATTTAAGTCGTAATGACGAGAGGAAATTCTTTTCCGACGACTTAATATGGCGTATCGAAGCCGAGCAGCTGATTGCCTAACAAATAACTGTTAATGGCACTATGTATATTAATATTTACGTGTCCGGGATTGCACGTGAGTATATGTTTGCTAACTTAATATACATACGGTATATTAGGTTAGCTAAGTACTAGTTAGTAGTTACTAAGTAGGTAAATTAGGTAGTAATCTTAGACTGTCAGTATGGTCAAAGTTAGAATACATATTTCGAAAAAAGCCAGTACTCCTTTAGTGTACATCCGAGTATTCAAATGGTCGGCGACTTCTGGAGTTGACTGTACTGGAAGGGAAGAAAAAAAGAAATTTCTTTTTCAATTCACAAAAAAGACAATATAACAATAAAATGGGAAAATATAAAAAAGAGAATAACACATCGAAACATGGACTATAATTACAAAAACAAATTGTGCCTTCATGTGACATAAAAACCGGCCAAGTGCGTTCCAGGCCACGCATAGTACGGAGTTCCATAGTTACCATTTTATGATTCTTTTAAAAATGTTACGTGTTTCGTTTCGTTGTTTTTGTACGAAGTTTTCCAAGTAAACGTATTTTACAAGTTAATTAAATTATTCAAATCTATTTGTTCTCTTAAAACTTAAAAACTATTATGCCCTGTACCGCAACCGGAGTTTAACTAATAATAACCAAGTAAATAAACTGCGTCTCCTGGTTTAATAAGATCCGGTATGTAACGACCAGTGTAGCCGCGCCCCGGTGCCGCGGTGTTGCGTTACATAATGGTGTTCTTGTGCATCCATCCCTCGATGGATTTATAGTGGAGTTAATATATCCTGAACCATAGGCGCAAATGACGTATTGAAAGAATAATAAAAGATAAACAAATGAACCTCTAATAAGATCCGGTTCGTAACGACTGGTGTTGCCCCTGGTGCCGTTGTGTTGCATTACATAATGGTGTTCTTGTGCCTCATTGGATTTATATTGGATTTCACATATGAACTGAACTGAACCTTGGGCTCAAATTGTGTAACTTATTATTATCAATGACAACTCAGAAGTTTGACTTTCTTTCGTTTGGATCTGAATTCACAAAGATGTCTTTAAGTTTATGATAAAAAATATATCGAGTTTTAGTTAAAATATTGTACACGATAAATAAGTTATAGGCGTATTTAATGCATGACAATATTATGAGAATTTTAATTGACTGAATTGTTTATTAATTAGTTATGTTTTGAGAATTAAAAACTAAAAAGAAGTATTTAGAAAGTTGCAATGAATTGAAATAATCAAAGTATATTTTCATCGTGCCAGATGTTTAGTACCCCTGACTACTCCTAGCGCAGGATGTTGGCAGATTGATTGCCATTTCAAATTAATTAGTTAAAGTTAAGCGCATAGACCAACGGAAAATATACTTTTAAGTGATTTTTTCTTATTAAGAGCCATAAATTTTATCTAATTTCGTGTATCGTAAAGAAAAATAAAGCAGAAACAGTATTACATCTCTTATACACAGTAAATTAGAAATATAAGTTAAAGACGATATATCTTTAAGATATTTTTGCCTCACTTAAACTATAAATCGTCCATTGTCACTTGAGTAAAATAATAAGCTAACCTTTTCCGAGGCGTTCGTAAATTACAGATAGAAATCATTTGCTGTCGAGATATTTCACGATCTGTGCGAGTTATGAGTTTTTACCGAACCGTTAGTAGGGGATAGGCTAGTTTCATTATCACCATCATTATTAGCATTACCATCATTATCATCATCACCATTAGGATTATCACCATTATTATTATCATCAACATCATCGTAGGCTAAAGTCCTTCATCGACTGTCTTGTCGGTTATACGTGAAAAAGATTCCTTTTTGTGTTACATACAAATCTCAATTGTATTTTTATTCTATTTTATTTTTACCTCTGGAGCCCAATTCTCGCAACTATTTGTGATCATAATCACGTTTCGGCCTGCGCGGTGTCGCATTCACACACGCGTCTAGCGTCGACCGAAAAACGATTATGATCACAAATAGTTACGAGAACTGAGATAGTGACCATCCTTCCTTCAGCCTTGTCTGTATCTGTACTATGTCCTCTTTGACTCAGTGGTCAGCGTGTCGACGCTCAAGCTGGAGGACGCGGGTTCCAATCCCGCCGAGGAAACAAAAGTTTTCAATGTTCCTGGGACATGAATTTGTAATAAATAAGATTATAGTAAAATTAAAATCATAAATATACTTCCCGTTGTCTGGTTCCCGTAACACGAGTTCTTCGTATACTCACCACGGGGCCAGAATGACGTGGTGTGAAGCGTCCTGGGATATTATTATTATTATTTATATGATATACTATAATAATTTCTAATAAATAAGTTTATAGTAAAATTAAAATCCTAAAAATACTTCTCGTTGTCTGGTTTCCGTAACACAAGTTCTTCGTATACTTACCACGGGGCCAGAATGACGTGGTGTGAAGTGTCCCTAGATATTATTATATATTTTATATACCTACTTTCTGTGCACCTGTATGTATAAACCATTGCTTCGGATACTTAGCAAGTATTTAGAAATTGTAATAGACCTAGATGGTAACCCACATAATGTCTGCGATCGTAATGCACAATCAAGGTGACATTACACTCGCCAATGTATATAAATGGTCAGATTATGCTAACTACGATTTAACAATTACAAGTGTTACAATCTCAAAGTGATATTACACTTTGAGATTGTAAACAGTCCCCCAGGTAAGTAATGGTTAATTCGGATGTATGTATGTAGCATTTTTCGTCGAAGCCCTAGCCAAGTGGCCCTAGTAATGAATTGATTGACCAACAGACCTGTAGGTCGATTCTGCTGATTAAATCTTATTATAATACAGTTTTGAAGCAGTCTCGATATGTTAAAATAGCAAACTGGTATTCTCACAAACGTCAAACCAACGACAAACCCGTTTTGATCGGTCCAAACTCCAAAAATCAGTTTATGATATCAAGACGATTAATTTATAACTCATTGGAAGTAAATTGAAAGGCTAAGTTACGAGTACGAAAATAGGGCTAAATAGAGTTCTGGCGTGTGCCCTGACTCAGGTGGACTCAAGCCACGTACCCATCCTACTTTTTCCTTATAAGCCATTGGGTGTTTTTTTTTTCACACTTCTAAAAAAGTCGGAACCATAAAGCAAAATACTATTAGATTGTACTTACAATACAATTTTCAGTCATATTTCATTTTCCGTAATTATTTATTTCAAATCCATAGAGAAGTAGAGATCAATATGCTTATTATACAATTAATGCTTACTAGTAATCAATAAATTTTTCTTCAGTTGTCCCGTACTTGATTTTATCGCTAATTTTTGCTCGATATTAATAATAATAGTTATATCCAATATAAAGGTACGGTCCCCTTCGTGCGCGAGTCCGACTTCACTTTTTTATCCTTGGTCGCCGTTGGTAATTGTGCCATAGTAATCCTTTCTTATCAGACTTGAGGGCTAACGTCCGAAATTAATAATCAATCTTAATATCATTTTAACTATCTGACATAAAGATTTCAATACATTTCAACGATCCTAGCATTACCTTCACGTCAATTTACGACAATTTTTATTTGACAACCTGAGATTGAAGTCAATCTAAGTTTTTAGATACGTTATTAATTTCGGGCGTTAGCCAACATGGCGTCATTAATTACAATGCCGATCTTCAAAATTGAAAATATATGGGATTGACGTAACATTCGCTTAGTGACAGCGCCGTACGTCAATTCCATACATTTTCGATTTCTAACTTTGTCATCGTAATAAGCTATAGTACGTTAACGTAAATGCCTGATTAGTATTAGTTTACATGCGCTGGCAAAACGGCGGACAAGAAAATTACTAATAACTTCTGTACCACACTTTGGGGATTTTTTATCCTTGTACCATTAAACTTAAACCCATAAAATTATAGCCCATCTGTATTCCATTATATCCCACACTTTACTGCATATCAGTATCGGCAGATAGCGAATCGCATTGCGAATCGCGCGGTAAATGATTTTTTAATGACCCCACCGTTTGTGTATTGTTTTATCCCGCCCACAAGACACTCATCCCGCAATTAACTATTGTATACCTTCACCTCATCATCATTAGCTATATCTAGGTAATAGATAAATACTTCTTAGAATTTAATGAAACTTGGGTGGTGTTTTTTCGTGCAAATTGCTGTGACTCTTGATTAGTTTATAATTTTGATAATGGTTCAATACGTCTAAGGCTGGGACTCTATGTTCCGGAATCCGGAACGCCGTTGAAAATTCAGACCACTGAAAATAGAACTCTGCGCTGCAGTACAATAGAGTTGAAAATGGAGGTTTCGAGAGTCGAGATGTCATATATGACATTGACATTTGACTCGACACTCATGTGTTCGATTTTCAACTCCATTGTATTAGCGCAGAGTTCTATATTCGATGCTCAGAATTTTCCACTCTAAGTAGCAAATGATCTAAAAAACAAGTGCAGTCGATAACATAAGTTGTTAGATAGAAACGTATTAAGAAGTTGTTTTTTAAGCGATTTGATAATTAGGCGTTTTGCCACATAGATGTTTCAATAAGGGTCAATTCACATCAAAACGATACACCGACATTTGCCAGAGATGCTGCTTGCCGCTCTGCTGCCGTTTCGGTGCTAATTAACCCTTAGATGATTTGCTAAAGTGAGGTCGAGGAGCACGTAGAATTTCGTACACTGACTTATCTCTTTCTTTCGCGCACGAATTATTGCTATCGCGTTTACACAGGTACGCGATAGTAGGGCGATAGGAGTATATTACCATAGCGAAATATATGAAATTCCGCGACCGTACTTTACAAAGTCGATTTGCTACTTGGACATATCGTAAGGATGGTAAAGTGTTTATGTTTAAGGAACATTAATGAAAAAAGTTGACCAGCCTCGGTCAGTTGATTGTTGATAAGGCATTTATCGAAAAGTAAACTTTAGGTGCTCTATGAAAAAAAACGGTTTTTTGTAGGAAATGGTATAACCGTAGGTCGATTCTGCTAATTAAATATTACTATATTTATAAACTGTGTTATTACAGTATTTTTTTTGTTATGTAACTGTTGATATTTATTTTCCAACAGCCTATTTTCTTTACATTTTACAATAGGAAAGTGATATGGTGCCTATTTTTTTCCCGCGCCCCTTCAATTTCTGTTGCTTTTGGCTCTTCTTACGATGATTCTCGCCATATCCAAGAATATTCCCCGTATTTTATCGTCTTGCATTATGTGTCTTAGGTTATCTCTTTCTATTTTTACGTTTATTTTCTGCTCAGTGTCCATTCTTATGATGTCGTATTTCGGGCAATCGCACAGGCAATGCAAAACTGCCTGATCCATTGTTCCGTCGCAGTCGCATTGTTTACATCCCTTTTTTAAGTTGAATCTATGGAGGTACTCGCCGGAGCCTCCGTGTCCTGTAAAAACATGTGCCGTGGTATTATCCATTTTTATGGTTTTAATAATTTTGTGGGCTCTGCGAATGTCTCCAAAGAGATTGTTTTATCATATTTATTGCACTCTTTTTGGAACTCGTCCAGTATGAAACATATTCTGAATTGGTATTTTATTGCGCTTATGGGTACAGCATCGTAAACTGGGGCGGTCTTCATTTTAGTTGCTTCCTCGGCGAGGGTATCCGCATGCACGTTCCCCTCCAGCCCTGTGTGGTCCTTAATCCAGAACCAATCTATGGTGGCCATTTCTTCCCTAATTTGGTTTTTTATGGCCTTGCGAGAGTCTGAAGGGCTGATCTGGAGTCAGATGCGATCTGTCTTCAGGCTTCCTTTTTGTGCTAACAAGAAATGCTAATTTGTATTGCTCGCCAGACTTCCACCAGCTCCGCTTAATAGACTGAGCAGTACCCATCTAGTTTTATTTTGCTTCTTTTGGTCTCACTGTTTCTTCCCCACCAGCTCACCGCTGCCCCCACTCTTCCCTCCAGTTTACTGCCGTCGGTATATATGGTTGGTATTATTTCAGGTAGTAGTTTTAGATCAGCTTCATTCGATATGAGTTCAAATCTAGTTGTTTTCTTTTTGCAGGATGGGGTAGGTCGAAGGGGTGCGCTCTTTTTACCATTTGTCTGTCCTGGTATTTTTATTGTGAATTTTCTATTTATTCTGTTTATTTTGTCCCTTATGTACTTCTTTTTTAATGCAGTAAAGTATCATTGGTTCCACTACCGCTGTGTACAGTGTTTAGAGGATTTCGGGGTTGAGGCCCCATGTGGCTCTTGCTGCATATGATAGTTTTTGTATATGTTTATTGTTTTCATATTTATGTTGTCCACGTGATCCTTAAATGTTAGTTTTCTATCAATTGTAAGGCCCAGAAGTTTCAAGTTTATTGAGAAACTGAGTTTGGTTCCACAGAACTCTAGTTCTGGCGGTGCATTTTTTATTTTCTTTGTTATATATGATTGCTTGTGTTTTTTTTGAGCCGTGAATTTAAGCTTGTTCTCTTGTCCCCAGATCTCAATTACCTTCAGAGCCTTGTTTGCTGTCTTTTCCACTTGCTTGCCGTCATTTCCTTCTGCAATCACTACTAGGACGTCGGCAAAAGCTTGAATGTGCGCTTCAAGATGTTCTGCTTTGTCCAGAAGAGGGTCCATTAGAAGGTTCCACATGAGTAGTCCTCCTACAGAGCCCTGGACACATCCCTTTTCCTAATTTCTAACTATGGTATGTCCTGCATACGTTAATTTGATCTTTCTATTAGTTAAGTAGTCATTTAAGGTTCTTGTCAGCTATTTATCTACTTTTGTTCTTTTTAGTTGCAGCATAATTTGCACCCACCAGGCATTATTAAAAGCCCCGTCGATGTCCAGCGACACCATTGCGACGATTTTCTTTTGTTGTATTGCTCTGTTTATCATCTCGGTGGCATCCTATAGGGCATCCTCCGTGCTGCACTATGGAATGAACCCATATTATCCAGGGTTTAGTTTTGTTTCGCTTCCCAGACTCCAGAGCAGCCCCTTGCATACGATATTCTCAAACATTTTTCCCAGGATCGGAAGTAGTCCTATGGGTCTGTACGCCTTTGGTGTTGTGTACGTAGGTATCTTTGCCTGGCTTTCTGAGGACGATTATTTTGGCTATCTTTCAGATCCTGGAGAAACAGCCTGTCCGTAGGCAGGCGTTGAATAGGGTCGTTATTATTTTTGGATTTCTCTAGTAGGCTTGGTGGCAGATGTCAGCAGTGAGTCCATCTTGCCCTGGCGCTTTTTTGGGATTTATGTCTTTTAGGGTCATTTCTATTTCTGTGGGTGTAATTTGGTATTGATTAGTCAGGTCAGTTTGCTCTAGTTCTGATTTAAATTCGTCAATTTCAAGTCTAATTAGTCTATGGAGGTGGGTGTATTTAGTCTTGTCAACGTTTGGCTAAAAAGTTGCTGCCAGAAGTTCCACCGACTCACGAGGATCTCAGTCATGGTCATTGTATTTAAGTAATAATATGTCGTCGTGTTTTTGGATGGTATCTTTAGGATGCGAGAAATTTTGTCCCACAAGCTCTCCCTCTCTTGGGTCGTGTAGAATTTCTTCCAGCTATCTGTCTTTGTTGTCAGATTCAGTTCTTTATATCTGTCAGAGCTTTCAGATAGTCTTCTGTCACTTGTTGTTTTCTTCTCTGATTGGCCTTTCTTCTTTTTCTTCTTAGCCTTTTTACGTCTTTTTTCTTGTACGCCAGTCCACCATTTAATTTGTTTGGTTGTTTTTGTCTTTTTTTGGTTGATATGGCCATTTCGCATGCGTTTGTTATGGTATTCGTATATTTTTCAATTATCTCGTTAGTCTCGTTTTCGGTTGTTATTGTTTTTATGTCCTTCTCTGTTATTTCGTTTACTTGCAGACCTTTTTCTACGGTGTTTCTAAATTATGTCCAGTTTTTTCTAGTATTTGTCGGTTATTCTTGTCAGGTTTTTCAGTGGTTGTAGCTGTTGTTATCGTGAACCCCTATAGCCCTGTGGTCTGATTTTGTGACCAGGTATTTGTCGGTTATTCTTGTCAGGTTTTTCAGTGGTTGTAGCTGTTGTTATCGTGAACCCCTATAGCCCTGTGGTCTGATGTTGTGACCAGGTCTGGGTCCACCTTCCAGTCTGAGATCTTGTTTAGAGTGGAGGTGGTGCAAACTGTGATATCAACAATACTCGTGCGCGGGGTATTCCTGCTAATTGTGTAAAAGGTTAGGGAGTTCCCGTTTTACGTTATATACCGAGTATTTCACCTCTTTTATCCTCAGTTACTTCGCCCCATCATGGGCTTTTTGAATTGACATCACCGCCCATTATCCATATTTTCTATGATACTGTCCAGCTATTTTATTTGTTCCTCTATATCTATGTAATGGTAAAAAAAGGTTTCTTCCCAGCGTCAGTATAGCCCCTGCTATGTTCTCCATTACCCATCTGTCTTTTATTAACATTTTCGTGGACCCGAATATTGGGGATATTCGGGTCCACGACTACGATGCCCGCTTTTACTGTTTCGTTCAATTTATTGTTTTTTGTACAGTCCTGTAACCATACGTCAGTTCCCCCTGGGCACCGACAAATAGTTCCTGCATTAGGATTACTGTGAAGTGTTTAGAGGTTGTTGTTTGCAGGGCCTCGATGGTTACGCTATGTCCTCTACCTAAATTTATCTGCGCTATTTTAGCATGTATTGGTTTCCTAATGGGGTCCTAATACGGGATCTAGCTATTTTGTCCTATTTCTGCCACTGGAGACATTCCGTGGAGTAAGCTGCATGGATTCCCTCTGGACAGTGTATGCATTTTGGCGCTTTGTTTTTGTTCGGGCATATTTTGGTATCGTGTTCGTGTGCACAGTATCTGCAGGTTTGGTCCCCCGTGCACGCTTTGACGGTGTGACTAAATCCCAGGCATTTGAAGCATTAAATGGTTGGGGATTTGTCCACTACTGGCACTATTTGGAAACCGATATGTATTTTCCTATCTACCAGTAGTTTCCAGACTATACAGTATACATTATTATTACAGTTACGATACAGTCTGGATAAGTTAAAACTACAAAATGGTATAATCATAAACATCAAACCAACGTTTAACGCGTTTTAATTAGTTCAAACTCCAAAATAAGTTTATAATATCAAGTCAATTAATTTATAATTCATTGAAAGTAAATAGAAAGTCTAAATTAAATACGATCCAAGCCAAATCTTTGCAAGAATCTGGAATCTAAATGTTGAACTATTTGCTTAATAAAAAAATACGTTTCGAAACAAATCTTAAACTCTTCGAAAAATCCAAGTCTCTCTTCTAAGATGTCTAATCATTTGCTAGATCACTTTTGCCAGACTCAAAAGTATTATTTCGCAATCGCTTGACTAACAAATATTAATGAAGTTAACCCCGTTACATTTGGCGTTGGTGAAAACTCATAACTCACAGTTAAATTATTGAATACATCTCAGATTGTACTTTCACCAAAATATTAATAGTGCTAACAGACACGCGAACTTGGTCCGCGGACCATATCCGCGTACCGAACCCGGAGTCGCTACACACGTACGGATTTGGTCCGGCAGACCGAATTCGACACTCGTGTGTTCGATTTTCAGCTCTATTGTATTAGCGCAGAGCTCTATTTACAGTGCTGTTTTTCGACGACGACGATGATTCCAGCAATCAATTGAAATCGAGCAGTGATACCAACTCTCGGAAATATTTCTCCCCAAACTTAACCCTTAATTCGACCCTGATTAGTTATGCTATTTACAAGATTTACGCTGATTTTATTGGAATATAATAAGGTTATCATAATCATAATTGTAATTGGGATAAGTAAATTATAATATAATAAATAATAATATAATTATAAAAAATAGCAGATAATAATCTAGATACTCTTAATGTGTTTATACACATAAATACTTACGCGTAAATGACATAAAACTAACGTTTCACTTAATTTGATTTCAATTCCTATAAATTTTCATACCCGAGCTAAATACACATATAAAATTTTTTTCTTAAGGAGTAAACTCTTAAAAATCCTGCCCCCTAGTAAGCCCCCGTAGATTTTTTTCCCTAATTTTGGAGGCAAAATCGCTAAGTTGGCAACACTGAGATCGTTGTCGGGCCAAACGCCCGACTGCTCTACACACATACGGATTTGGTACGGAGCGAACCAAATCCGTGATCCGCTCCGTACCGAATCCGTACGTGTGTTAGCACTTTAAAGTTATTATGTATCTGCCTACGCCGCGGGTTACACAATACTAACGCATTAGCAGCTCCCACTAACACAAACAACCTACAGAAACACATTCCGCATACACTCCTCATTGCTATTACAACATTTTGGACCTTTAGATATTGCGCGCAGTGCAGATGTAAAACACCGACCGCGAAATGGGAAACACCGACTCCTAAACCTATCTAGATCAAGAGAGGGTCAGTTCACACGGAAACTCGACGCGACGCGACGATGCTTGAAGATGCTGTGATAATATACAGCGCTGCGTAGTGCGACGCACGCGCAATTTCGATTTTGTATCGCTATTAAAATGTGCGCTGTCTCGCTGTGAACTGACCCTTAGGCTGGGACTATAATATGATCCGAAATCCGGAAGGCTGGAGAAAATTCAGAGCATTGAATATATAACTTTACGCTAATACAAATAAGCTGAAAATCGAAGTGTCGAGCTGTCAAGCTGACATATGACATTGACATTTGACTCATCCCTTGTGGGTTCGATTTTCGGATCTATCGTATTAGCGCAGAGTCCTATTTTCAGCGTTCTGAATTTTGCCCGGCCGTACGGATTCCGGACAATCTAGTTCCCGCATTAACTGTTAACTAACGGGCTTTCCGATTCCAGGGATGCTCACTGTCCAAGGGACTATCTAATCCGCAAGAAAATTTATTTGAAACAATCTAAACGAACATTGAAGGATTGCACTTCAAAATACCCCATACCCATAGAGCACTTTGCAGGTAGCTAGAACCACTGGAGCACTCATCCCACGCCCACGCGTGGTACACTGTTGACACCGCCCACACGCCAGTTACGCCATACGCGGACAAAGCTTCGGGAAAGTTGGCCAAAGGTATACAGGTCATGAACGACTAGTTCTGGCCAACCAAAATCCCTGTAGAACAGATCGATTTAAAATAAGAATAGTAATAAAGGACACTGGGAATTTTCTATGAAACAATTTGCTACAATGACCAAAGACAATATTGGGCTAGATGCAAGCGTAATTACACCTGGATTACAACGACACAGCTCGGATATTTCATAGGTTGTATTTTAACTCATTTCAACTAATAATCATAAAAGTTATAGTTAACATTATATTGATTATATCCACTTCTCCATGGATCTGAATTAAAATAATTTTTAACAGGAAATGAAATGTGAATGACAATTTGTAAACAGCGGGTCTTATACGCCCAATGTTTTTTATTTATTCCTCCTCATTGCCAACTAAACTCCTCATAATAGTTGAGCTAAGGTAATTCACATGTTTCACCAAACCCAATAAGGGCCAGTTTCACAATCATCTAATATAGGATAGCTTAATCGGAAGTTTTGTCGCTACTTACTTTATACCTATCTGACACTTATCAGTAGATTGAGACTTGTGAGGCAGGCCCTAAGTATCCCATGTGCTAGTTAAGGGCACGTTTTATAATCGTATCGATACTCGGATAGCTTATTCAGAAGTTATGTCGCTGCTTACTATATATCGAGCGACAGAGACAAAGCTATCTGACACTAGTTAAGTCTATGTCCGTTCTGATTCAATATAATGTAAATGTAAACAACGCTCAATATGGGCTATAATGCTTCCAATTTTAATGTCACTTACTCACCACGTAATAAACAAATATAATGACACATTCATTTAGTCGAATTTCGTTTCTTGATTACATATAGATTACATTGAATCGGAACGGAATATTGATTTTTAAAAGGTAATAAGCAACACGTCTGATAAGACTGTGAAACATCATTATGTCATTCCACACTAATTAATAGTTATTAGGATATTGGAATTTGAATTTGATCATGGCAGCGTTTTAGCATTCCCAAAGTTGTCGCATGTATGAGCAACATGCATCACTCAAACTTAACATTCAAATACTTATTGTAACAAAACAATAAGCACTACTTTAAACGGGCGTTGGTTAGAGTAATTATTTAGTCTGGTAATAAATTAGAAGCAAGGTGTGGCAACATTCGCTTATTTCCCGGGAGACCGCGTGTCATAGGATATTTTTGTCCAACTCCCTTCCTGCTGCGCTAGATTAAGTTACTGTAATTTGTATTCGATTAGCTTATTAATTTTTATGTTGTTGATGAAAATCTGTTTGATTATTATTATTGAAGCACCTCTAAGTGAAAAACCCGTCTACTGAATCTGTTTTTTCTAATGCAATGCATTTTGCATGTTTTCGCAGATCGTCGGAACAAAAAGTAATATTGTCCTTACTCCTTACCTTCAATATCTATATGTATACTAATGATATAAAGATAAAAGGTGTGTTGTTTCTTTGCATTGAATCCGAAACTACTGGACCGATTGTAATGATATTTGGCACATATATAGAGCAGACCACGGGGAAGGATACACTCGTAGGCTACTTTTTAACGCAAGAACACGAACGTTCCCGCGAGATTTTCTTTTGCGCGTACGAAGTCCTATCCAATCATCTGAATTGAATTCCCCTGTTCACAATAGGTCAGTGGAGCTCACGACCTGTGGACGGTCAGGGTAAGGCCATAAATAAACACATCACTTTAACAGCTCTACACTGACGACCTCTGTAGCTCTGTATAATAAAAATCTTAAATATGTGTATTAATACTCTATACTAATTAAATATGTGTCTTGTTTATAATATACCAGTGATACAAGTTCTTCGGATACTTAGTACAGGACCAGATTCACGTGCTGTGGAAGCTTCCATAGATATTTAGATAAATTATTATTAATGGATGGAATGGATTATTTACTACCCTTTTTGGTTATTGCACTTTCTAGCAGTTGCCCGTTTCCCGCGGGAACACCGAACTTTTTCGGGACACAATGTGGCTGTATGTAGATGTATGTTTTAAGGGGCTGTGCGCTAGATAGAACTGAAAATTGGACTTCTTTGAAACCATTTTTCTCAGTCGTGGTCGTATTGAAAAATCCCAAAAGAATATATGTTAATCTTCATTATATTTATCCGAGGATTGTCTTTTTATAAATTGAAATTTTTATTTAAATATTGTTTAAAAAAGATGCTAAATCCACCCTTTTTTTTAAGTTAAAACCTTTTATCTCTTCTTCTATAAGTCACACGAGTGTGAAAATTATTTCAGTTTTTTAAGTAAGACAAGACCCAGGGGAACGCTGTTTCAGGTTTTGCAAATTTTGTCTCAAACATTCATAGCGATTTTTTATCCGATTTCAATAATCTCCGGTCGGTCCAATAACCCCTGCGTAGCTGGTCTGGTTTCAATGAATCCTGACCACTGTCAACGTAATCGGTATGGGGAACTATTATTTATTATTACTATTATCTAGGAATCATATCACAGAACTTTGAAATGACACTAATTTCGTAAAAACAGAGTACCAAGATAAATTACACCGGAATGTGCGACATGCGGAGAACTATTATGGCTGCGTGACTGCCGAGTTGCTGACATGAATCATGACACAATGATTCATAACATTTCTATTGCAGTCAAGTAATTTACCAGCGTTTATTAAGTAAAACTGTAGTTTGTGTACTACTACACCATACTTCCTATCGCCCATATTGACATAAAAACTACAAACTGTAATTCCAATCCATGTCCATACACGGTCTAACTGATCCAATCGGGGGCGTCATGCCGATTGGACGATAGACAGTATGGTGTAATGCTACTGTAATACCAAACTTCTAAATGAATGATATTTAAGTATAATCGTCAGCTCACCGAGAAGCAGACATTCCATGTGTTATTGTAAGAGCGGCACCGCAATTAGAACTCTTGCAAAAAACGTGTATTTTGTCTAGTAAATAAAGCTAAATTTTAAATCCCTATCTTATAAAGTGCGCGCGGCGTCGCGTCTCGGTGTGAGCTGACCCTAAAGATATTCCCGTCAATATAATATAGACGTACGTGGAATAAATAGTAGCGAGCAGAATACAATCTTCGAGGCCATTTTGTTTTTACATAAGTACACTTCAGTCTACGATGAAGTACCCGTAGAAAAACGACGATTGTTGAAGGATAACAAGTACGCACAATATTTTTAATATGTCGGACAAAGTGTATGTTTTATTGTACAATGGTGGGGCAATGCTCTGCTAAGCTTCTAGCACTGTATACCTCAATTCGACTTCAGAAAATTTTGCGGCATTTTGTTTGTGTATGTCTCGGACATTCCACTGACCGCGGCTTCCTTTGATCTGTGATAACTACACACACCTGCTACGTAGAAACTGTTGAATTATAAATGTTTATGGGAGATTTTCACTTAAGCATATGAAGTGCAAAACAAAACAATGGAATACGTACGCCCTCTAGTAAGAAAACCATATAATCTAGGAGATAACTTCTTCGAAATCTGCAAATCTGCATGGATACTGGACCAATCCTTTACGCACTTTTGTCTTTTTATGTAAAACTTCTTTTGCCTCGTTGCGAGTCAAATTTCAAGGTCGCGTCACGTAACGACACGCATCACGACACGATTTTGGAAATGAAGCCATCTGTTGGTAGCTACTTATGACTCTTATATAACAAGTTATTTGTCTAAAGTACGGCTACACCAAGTAAAGTATATATATGGCGCTATATGGCGCTATATGGCAGTTATATGGCGCTAGATGTAAAATTTTTAATTTTTCTATTCTTTTTCGAAGTTTGGGCACGTTGAGAGTATTTTTGGATTTTAAATGATGAATAAAGATTCACTTCTGCCACGTGCACTTTGTAAATGTTTATTTAGAAACACCTTAACACAAAAAGAGCTAGTAATGAAACCTGCGTGTATGTGAAGAGTTATCCTAAATGTTTTAAAACTAAGTTTTGAGGATATTGGTGATCGACGAGTGAATATCGTCCTGTGAATATAACTCCTGGTCACAGAGTCAACAGCAGAGTCAGTTACTGGCCCAAACACGGCAATGACGTCACACAATAAGCTGATAGATTGAAGAAACAATTTGTCTGTGACAGGAATCTTCGATGCGATTTCACGATTGACAGTGATATTCACTGCAGCGATGACGGTGTTGTTTGTTGCATGGCATATGAGGGGTTATTACGTGTAGCTTTAGATTGGCTTGCTGGCTTTAAGATATAAGTTAGCTGACCTGGTCTAAGTGGGTGACCGAGCTTATTCGGAGTTCTCGTAGTATGGAAAAAATTAACGGACTGCAATACCTATTGCAGTCCGTTAATTTTTTCGGTTATATTTTTTGGGTACCTACCCAAAAAATATAATATAATAAAAAGAATGACATAAATATTCATCTGACCGCGATTTGAATCCGAGATACCAATTTGCAAACAACGCAGTAATTATAGATATGCCTACCAATCTGCTTTTGGAACTGACATATATAGAGTCGAAGTTATTGATATATTATTGTTGCACGAAGAAAGAAAAAATATACATAACTTAACTGATTCTGATTACACAAATACAGGAATTACTCGTAGTGTAAATTAAATCCTTCTTTGCTCGACATGGAATAACAAAAGCATTGGTGTCTGACAATGGTCCACCATTTAACTCCTGCAAATTCAAATATTTTCTTGTTGATTGGGATGTGGAACACATAACCACCAGTCCTTATTGGTCCAGGTCTAATGGCCAGGCTGAAAGTGGAGTTAAAATTGTCAAAAACATATTAAGAAAGTGCAAGGAAGACGGCTCGGACGTACACTTGGCACTGTTACATTACCTCAACGCTGCTAAGGGAGATTTTCCCAGTCCAGCCGCATTATTAATGACTAGAAACTTGCGAGTAAATTTACCAATTCTAAACAAAAAACTTAAACCTAAAATTGTAAAATTTTCGACGTTTGAAAAATGTCATAGACAAAGCAGAGACAAAATGTTTTTTTTTTGACAGGAATGTGAAGCAAACATCTTATGATTTTCAGCCTGGAGATGATATTTACTTCAAAAAAATCCCAAATCCTTTTGTACTCCGGGAATAATTAATGAGAAATTAGGATGTGGTAGATCTTATTATGTTGTGAATCTAAATGGTGTTGTGTATAGGAGGAATAGGAAACACATTAGACCTAGAAAAAGGAATTTAAAAGAAACAAATCAAAAAACAAATCCTCCACCTTCTTTTTATGGTAAGGGCAGCACTGACAATATGGCTCCCATGCAGGACTGTGTAGATCCCATGAGTTCGGCACCACTCGGAAACTTTCCTGTTCAAAATTGCATTATTGATGATAACTGTGTTCCTATGGAGAGTCTAGAAAATACCGGTTACGTAACCAGGTCTGGTAGAAGTGTAAGACGTCCTAAATTGAATCCATGAGAAATTTGATTAAATAATTAATGTATTGTTATTAGTTATGTACTCATAATATTAGTTTGCTTTTTCTCGAAAAGGGAGATGTTGCATAATGTCAACAGTAGTTATAAGAAATATAATTGTCAATGTCATATGATGTCAGATATCACAGGTACAGCCTATTTAGTTAAGTTTATTTCGGTTAGCTAAATGGCTATACTTAGTGTAGACTGTAGACGTATTTGTGTTAGACATATCTCATATGTAATACGTTACGTTATAAGAACTGTTGCTGTAGTATTATTATCACCACTCAAGCGTAAAAAGGATCTGTAAAACCAAGAGGTCGTAGCCCGCTACAATTTAAAGTATTATAATAATATATTATATAAATAATAATAATATATTATAAGTAATATTTGTCAAAAAAAAGTACTGTCAAAAATGCACTATGCAAAATGTAAATCAACTGATTTTTGTAGACTACACTTGTCTTGATTTCTCTTTTTAACTTTCACTAGGGTAGGTAAGGGCAGGTTAGGTAATAACTTCTTCTACGAAACTGATAAAATTTAAATACTATCCAACGTAGGAGATACTCACTCACAAATGAATACTCACCTAGAAACTACTAATAAACATACAAGAGTATATAATATACTCGTAACAGTTTACATAAGGTTGTGAAAAGCAATCAAAACAAGAATTTGATTTATCAAAAATCTAATGATGCAATTTTAGTTTTTATCAAAAATCGGGCTCGTATCTCCTTACAGCATTTTTAGCTATTACTTATATCTTTGCTTCGGATTTCGTCTACCATGACGACTTGATAAATCCACCTGTATAACATATTACATATGTTTCATTTTCCAACAATTTATTTACATATGTGACTAACATTGAAAAACAATGATTAGAGTTAAGTAATGCCGAAAATTTATCAATTGAAAAGAGAAAACAAATGAAACAGTATATTATAAAAAATAGTCCAACCAGTTGCTATCTCTATGTTATATGTGTACGTAATAGCCATCTGTATTGCCAATGAATGTGGATGAATCGTGGTCAATCGAAGTATTAACGAAGCGCAGTCGGCAGGATGACTCGCTACAAAATCACCTCGTGCAACTACTTCTTGGTGCTCGTCATAATGTCGGGAAAATAATTATTACTATAGCAATCTAGCAGATGAAAAGCAAATATAATGCTAGTAATACACGTAACGGTATACCTGAAAGGTTTGCCTGTACAGTTGAGCCGGAGCCGGCACCGTACCGACATTTTGCATAGTTGTGCAACATACACGCCGTATGTTGCACAACTATGCAGAATGTCGATTCTGCTAATTAAATCCGGCAATAATACAGTTACGATCCAGTCCCGATGTGTTAAAACTGCAAAATGGTATTCTCATGAACGTCAAACCAACGTCAACCGCATTTTGATTGGTCCGAACGCCAAAAATCAAATTATGATATCAAGACGATTCATTTACAATTCAGTTAAAGTAACATTAAAGTGTATATTAATTACGCGAATTGGGGCTCCGGTTTAACTGTGCAGGCAAACCTGTCAGTACACCCTTACGTATATGACGTAGATTCCTCCATGACTTCTATGACAAGGTCTTACTCTTAACTTAACCCTTGTCCTCTCCATTAAGATCGGAACCGATAAGACAATACTGTAATGTGCATTGTGCGCGACTAATATCGCAAAATCCTAAATCATTCGAATTAATAGTAAAATATTTTCGTTTTCCAACAATTAAATATAAAATATTGACTAGCATTGCAAACAAAGATTAGACAGTTAAGTCTGTGGTTCAGTTAAGAGAGTTAAATGATGCCGAAAATTTATCAATTGAAAACTAAACAGTCAAATAACTTTAAATAATTATCATCTTTACTTAAAGATATAATCTTCTGTGCGTGTGTTTATTATAATTCAACCCCTTCTCAACGGCGGGAGCGATTTTGATTAAATTTTTATGTGTTCAAGTGGATACGAGAATGGTTTAGATTTATAATTTGGTCCACTGGATGGTGTTTTATTAATTCATTTTATAAGTAAATATTCACGAGTAAATGTTTTCCGCCCAACGAAGTGAGTACGGGACAGCTAGTTTAATATAAAGCTGAAAGCTCCACATCCACATAAAAGCGTCAGTTTTCATCATTTATCTGTCAGGAGTTTGGTTGGATGCTCTAATGTCTAGAGGGCCGAGGGACTCATAGTTGTTATCCCTTTCATAAAAGCGACGACGACGACGACGACTCCAAGCGTCTGCAACTTTCTTTTTATCTTTATGATTAACGTCTTTGTTGGTGCAGAAGCGTTACAAATCAATGGTTCCCAGATAGACGATTCGGTCTGGTAATAGTCCAAAAATGATAAACTCTCTTCGTTCGACCCTCATTTTGGAGACAGAACTAGACGTGCGTTCGTCGCGAGATCACAGCGGCTACTAAGCGCGCGACAACGTGTGAACGCCTCGCAAGCGCTTGCCGCAAGTGTCCTTTGTCCAAAAACCGACACTAGACCGGGTCGGATACAAGCGTCCACAAGCTCACGCAAACCAAGCCAAACGCCCTCTTGTGCTTGTGGAGGTTTGCCGAACCTTGGCAAGCATTGAAACGCGGCTTATAAGTTTTTAATTTGACACTGAACAAACAGCTTCAAAACTGAAATTAATTTAAAATAAACAATATTTTACTCCTTTGGGGTTGTAGTTACGGATCCTCTAGAAAAAATAATAAATGTTTTCGTTCATCGACTAATGCAGGCGATAACTCCATAAGTTGTTTAAATATTTTGCTTTATATATCAAAATTAGGCCAAAAACCTCATAAAGGTGAACAAAATAGATTGATAAATCAAACGGATTAATATTAATTTGTTTTGGAGTGACGCATTGGCAAGTAGCCAACATCGAAATGAGTCAAGCGAGGACATTATTTAACAATACGGATTGACACATCTTCCTTGTTTACAAACTGTGACTCAGGCGGCCATGTTGGAACACGTGGATTGTATTAATAATCCTAGTTAATTTACAAGTTTTTGACATTGGAAATGTCTTTTCGTTCGCTCCAGTATGGGCGATTTCACGAAAACTCGAACGACGACGAAAAACGAAAAAAACTTAGTTTTGATTGAGTTCCTTGAAATTACTAAAAATTATTCTACTGTACCTAAAGTGCACACTTGCACTAAGGACGAATTCTGGTTTGAATAAGACGGAATGAGTAATTTTAGAAGTCTGAGTGAGACAACTAGTAATGCTTAAAAGTCATAGACTTAAATAAGATTCTAAGATAGAACATACGTGGAGGGGTCGTATCAGATATCCTAGACATTCTGTATGGAGCTAACCTCTGCGCCTTGAGGAAAAGAGATGGTGGCATTCGTCCGATTGCTGTCGGCTCCACATACCGGCGCCTTACAGCCAAACTAGCTCGCAAATCGGTAACTTCCCTCGCGTCATACTTCCAGCCAAAACAGCTCGGTTTTGCCTGCAAAGGAGGTTGTGAGGCCGCCGATCACTCTTTCAGGACAGCTATCCACAATCAAGGCGATGATGTGTTTCTGAAGGTCGATATCAAAAACGCTTTCAACTCAGTTGACCGAGGCGCCTTGTTGGCCCAAATGAAATCTAAAGCACCTGCCATTTTACCATTTATGCTCCAGTGTTACAACGACCCCACCAAACTCATTTACAAAGACCACCTCATCTCATCCGAAGTGGGCTGCCAACAGGGCGACCCTTTAGGTCCAGCAATCTTCAGCCTTGCTATACACCCGGTCATCGAGCTTCTAAATTCAAAATTTAATGTTTGGTATTTGGATTATGGGACCCTTGGAAGCGATGCACCCACTGTACTATCAGACTTCCGCACTCTGATCCGCGAGTTCCAAAAAATAGGTCTGCAGCTGAACCTAGGTAAGTGCGAACATTTTGTGCCAGACAGTTGTGGGGATAGAAACGCGATTATATCCAGCTTTAAAGAAATAGCTCCACAACTGTCTGTCATTGATAAGGATTCGCTCTTCCTTTTGGGCTCACCTATTTTAGACGAATCTCTCCCGAACTTCTTAGATAACAAATTATAAAATTTTAATGAAACTTTAGACCGCCTCCTCCAAATTAACTGTCACATGGCCTTTACCCTAATCCGTTTTTGCATTTTCGTACCTAAATTGACATATGTCTTACGGTGTTGTCAACTGTGGAAGTTCCCTCAACTTCTCAAACAGTTGGATGATACCACAAGACAAACGCTCTCCACTATTTTGAATACAAATTTTGATGACCGCGCATGGACTCAGGCAACGCTTCCAGTTAGGTTCGGTGGCCTGGGTGTTCGAAAGCCCTCTGACATATCGCTTCCGGCCTTCTTGTCCTCAGTCCACGCGAACCATAGTCTTATCTCCAAAATACTACATCACCTATCCTACTCCAATACAGTTACCTTTCTGGACGAGGCCAAGGACGCCTGGAGCGTAACTAGTGATTGTAGCGAATTGCCTGACAATACTTTTTCCCAAAGGCTCTGGGACGAGCCACTCTGCAGACTGGTACGGAATAATCTTCTTAATACGTCCTCCAGTCCTGTGGAGCAGGCTCGCCTCTTAGCTGCGGAGAAGTGGGAGTCGGGCCTTTGGCTACAAGCATTACCGTCACCCAATACGGGCACATTGCTGGATCGAACAGCTTTCCGGTTAGCCACTTCCCTGCGTCTTGGCACCCCCCACGTCGTCCCCCATCGCTGTGTTTGTGGTGCAAATGTGGACAGCCTCGGACACCACGGGTTGTCCTGTCAACGAAGCGCCGGCCGCATCTCCCGACATCACTGCCTGAACGATCTCATCCGTCGGGCTCTTGTCACCGCCGGAGTGCCAGCTGTGCTGGGACCCTCTGGTTTGGCGCGCGACGATGGCAATAGACCAGACGGTATGACCCTGGTCCCTTGGAGAGTGGGACGGGCTCTTGTATGGGACGCTACTTGCGTCGATACACTTGCTCCGTCCCATGTCCAGGGCACCTCGAGTTCTGCAGGTGCGGCCGCCAATCAGGCGGAAAACCTCAAGCGGCGGAAATATGAGAACCTTAGTGGGGATCTCATATTTGAACCGTTTGGGGTTGAAACCTTAGGTACATGGGGTCTGGGTGCGCACAAACTTTTCGGAGAAATCTCCAAAAAACTCATTGAGGCCACCCGAGACCCCAGAGCCGGCACCTACCTGGCCCAGAGAATAAGTATCGCAATCCAGCGAGGAAACTCTTTGAGCCTTCTACCTAGAAGGCTCAAAGAGTTTCCTCGCTGGATTGCGATACTTAGGTCGTCCCCACCAGGCAGAGTACCTACTCTGCCTGGTGGGGACGACCTGGGAGATTTCTTTGTTTTGTAGCATTTTATGTTTTGGAGTAGTTATTTTTTTTTTAGTACTTACCTACTTTTATGGTACAATTAATTTTGTTATCATAACTAGTTTTTAATTCTTCTTTTTAATATTGTAATGTGAACCTTATGTTTTTACCAATAAATAAATAAACATCACAGATAGAACATTATTTCTTAGCTTGGACAAAAAATAGTTTTTAAAAGAAAGTTAGTTCTGTTTTCAAGATTTAATACATTTTTTTACAAAATATGTTCAAACTGCTTTCCTTCAGCCGCGATACAAGCACGACATTTAAAGATCATAATCATAATCAAATCAAAAAAGTCCAAATAAAAGATCGGGATACGACGATAAGACGAGCGAATCTTCTGTTCTTCACAAATTCAACCTCATGAAAGCAGTCTACCCCATGAAATGTCGATTCATCCGACCACAAAGCTTTTTCGAAGAATCGTGATCTTCCCGGTATTTTTGTATCATGGTTTGGCAAAAGGCAATTCGAGGTTCATAATCCCGAGATAACAGAGTTTGTACTCTCTGTACATGATATGGGTGGAGCTCCATTTTTTTTAATATTCGGTGAGCTATACTCCTGTGTTTGACTGAATTGCACGTACCGAAGTACTTGTGTCTTCATCAAATGATCGCACAACATCCTCGTAAGGTATTAAAATTCTTCCGTCACCATGCACTTGTATCACTCAGACTTTTAAAATTACTCATTCCGTCTTATTCAAGCCAAAATCGGTCCTTAGACACACTTTGGGTACTCTATAATATTTTTTAGTAAGTTAAAAGAATTCAATCAAAACTAAGTTTTTTTGAAAAAATATTTTTTTTTGGCTATGGATAGCTTGGCTTCGGATAATATCGAATATAATATGATATGTTAATTTAATTAGCCGGCCATGCTGACTAAATAGCCGAGCCGAGATTAAGGCCGAATGAAAACTTATAAAACGCAATCCGCAAATTAGTATTTGCATTTTACCGTATCCGTATCTAGATCTGAATTATCATATCCTGAACATCTCTGCCGTATTTAACTTCTACTGGCTTTTTCCCGTGGCTCCTCCCGCGTAAATACAGTATCCCACGGGAACACTATACTTTTTCGGGATAAAATGTAGCCTATGTTTTGATCCAGAGCCTAAACTGCTACCATACCAAATTTCATCAAAATCTGTTCAGTAGTTTTTGCGTGCGAGAGTAACAAACATCCATCCATCCTCACAAACTTTCACATTTATAATATTATAGTTGGATTCGAGATGCCTCCCGATCCGTATAAACTCAATCGTACTCGTATATTGTAATAAAGTATAAAACTTAGCCTTAAAGTTGTCATTGCTAAAAAAAAATTATCAACCATTGTTTTAGTCGATTCTAAGCGTGTTCTAGAAAATCCAAAGTCACAATAAAATAAACGTGAATTCCTTGAAATAGTTCACGTGTGTTGCATATTTTACACCGTTTCCTAATGTTTAGGTGGTAATTCTTCAAGATTGCGTAAATGACGGCGGCACATGACAAGATTAATAAGCACCTGATTATTTCAATAATACGGAATATTTTTTTATTATCGGTTTTACTACGCCATTGGGAAATTTATGGTCAAAAAAACCTGTAAACAGAAGGCTGATTGTACTAATGAAATATATACTAATATAGAGTCTGTGGGTTTGTGAGCGGGTAACCTCTGGATCTATTGAACCGATAAAAAAAATATATTTCACCAATAGAAAGCAACATTATTTGTGAGTATTAAAGGATATATTATATTATTAACCTGAAATATTTAAAGAGTTTTCCGTGGTAGTCGGATGTGCAAAATAAGTCGGAGAAAAAAAACGACGGGTTGCACTCCGGGAGTGCCGGCAGAAGTGAAAACTTGAATATTATTGTCTCATTTTCTTTCGCTATTTCTTCGTCACTTTTTTCATTAATAGATGCACTTTGTTCAATTTCCATATTTTAAACACTTTATATACACGAATTTCACGAATACACAGCAGTGTGGCCACTACGCTGACGGTCGAGTCATCAGCTGTCACCATCCATGGATGCGCGTGGCACGCTGTAACATTAACACACACGAACATTCGCGCAAGCGCCCTGCGCCGCCTGTCCTCTCTCCATCCGTCTTACGAATTTTCGATCAGGTCACGTGTCCTGACGCGAGTTTAGAAATTTTTACCCATTCCAAAAAAAGTACACAGCGCCGCTAAAGAAGTTTTCACTTCAAAAACGGTCGTGCGAAAACGCTTCTTACGAACCATAACGACGAGAGATACGAGTATATAATAAATATGATTGAGTTTTATGGAAAGGTGATAAATATAATTTGATAATGCCTACATAAAGTCTTACTTTTATATTTCATAATATGAAAGTAATACATATGCTGTATAATAAGTCACGAAGGTATATTTTTATATATAAATATAATTGAAATCGTTAGGTGATGTTTATGTATCATTTTATCTCTTCTTATCTTAATCTTATTTCGCATTAAAAATAAGAAAATTTATCGTGTCCAGTGTTTGAAACATAAAACTATTACATTTCACTGCACATAATTTGGACGAATGGTTAAAGAGATAAATTTTAACATTTGAGAGAAAAAATCTTCATACGAGAAAAAGCTACAACCCTTTCTCGATTTCAGAAGATTACTTCAATTAGGTGATAGACTGATTAAACTGCGGAAGGCAAATGTCAAAATGACACGATGACAAATGTCATACCTCGACTGCCCCAAACAACCCCAAAAGTAGGGCAGTTAAAGTGTGGACACTTGTTGCCTCGACATGCTCCGTCTATAACATATAGACCAATGATATTATATGAATCGTACTATGAAACATCAACTATTGAATTTCAATAGTCGATATTATCTAGCGCAATGTATACTATTTATTCAAATAGTATTTCAATTAATTAAACGGAACAAAACATGACGGCGTTGGCAAAACCTTTCGCTGTCGTAGTCATCCAGATCTTTATCACTAATCCACTTGGCCACGGCTAGGCTTCACAAATAATAGTCTAGCAAAGGGCAGGTCTGTAACACTTGTATCACGACCTATCTTAGGGCCAGCACACAAAACTGCGAAACGGTGCGATGCGAGTTTTCTACGTAGGAAACTGCGACGCGATTCGTGAATAGCTGCGACGCGATTTCATGCGGCAAGGCATTTTTTCCACTTTCGCCGAGTACCCGATAGGTCAGTAATGGTAACGCATACATTCCCCATATTCTTGTAGTAGTACAATCAAATGGCGAGCTTACTATATAGCTGTTTACCAGGGTGCCTAGCAGGAACAATTGACAGAGACGTTATCGAAAGATATTTGTATGAAAATTATGACAGCGACCATACAATTGACATTCGATAACGTTACGTTTACGCAGCTGTCAATTGTTCCTGCTTGTGCTACTGTGGGCCTAGCAGGAAGATTTGATAGCGGCGTAAACGCATCGTTAACGAATGAGAATTGTATGAAAATCTGTCAAAATCATGACAGCGCCCACACAAATTTCATTCGATAATGTTACGTTTACGCCACTGTCAAATGGTCCTACTAGGCCAGCAGGGCCTTTAGTCAAGACGCATTCGATAATTTCGACGGCGAAGTACGGAATCAAAAATGAATGGGATTTGACATAAGCCATCGCTAAGTGACATGTCGCTTGCGATGACTTATGTCAAATCCCATACATTGCCCTATGTCAAATACAATTTTGATTTCGAACTTCGCCGTCGAAATTATCGAACGCATCTTGATTCTTGACAAAAGGCCCTGGTCTTTTTCAATCTTGTAGTAAGTACGTAGATTTTTGCAACGCGATTCCGCAGCGCAGTTGTGTGTTTTAGCCCTAAAGGCATGCAATCACGGATCTAAGTGATAGTTGGCGGGAAACTAAATGTCAAACCAGATGTCAGTATTCATAGAGACATCTATTGAATGCGAGTATGATTTGTGTAATTATAATCAGCCGTAATAGGCAGTTGCATTCCACAAGTAGGAAATGCTAGTCATAACATTATGGACGGACCACGACTTTGTTTTACCGTAACTATCCCCCGAGGACCGTACATTTTGACAGGGATAGCCCATATTGTAATTCAAGCAGTATAGTAATTTTAGTGCGAAAGGGTAACTATTACCAGAAGGTAGAGTCTCATAATTATGAAATAATCTAAATGTAGTCTCTCGCTTCAGTCTCATTTATGTCATAATATAGTCAATAGTCATGCCATGCCACTCACACGCGTATGATTTGATGCGCGTGCGAGTGTGTCAGTATTATATTGACACTAAAGCGAGACTAAATTTAGAACAAAAGAACACTAGAATTGGTAGTAGATACCAATTCTAACTTTTTTTAGCCCCAGACGCAAATAGGGGTGTTATAAGTTTGACGTGTCTGTCTGTGTATCTATCCGTGGCATCGTAGCTAAACGGATGAACCATTTTTTTTTGTTTGAAAGCTGACATGATAGAGTGTTTTCAGCTATAATTCATGATCATCAACTCGCTCACTGCTTGACCTTACCTATTTAGTTTAAAAGCTACTTTAAAAGCTAGCTTAAAAGCTAGTTTAAAAGTTTAGAAAGCTAGTTTAAAAAGCTAGTTTATAAGTTACCTATTCATTTTAAAAGTTAAATTTAAGTTGTTGCATTTTGAACCTTTAACTAGAGTAATATTTGTAGTAGGTATAATTATTACAATTTGTTAACTTTAAGTGGTTCTGAATATGAGTCACGGCAACTGAAAATAACTGTTATTCTCTTATCAACATGCCCACAAGTGATACGATTGAACGTTTTGCCCACGATCCGGATTTGCATTACAAATATTTGCCAATCACATTTCCGTTGATAAACAATTGGACATGATTCGATTAACTTATTTATGCCTTCTTATGTTTGCGGTGACAATGTTAGCGGCACGAATAGGACTAAAGCCCAAAAACAAGGTAAGGCATGATAACTGTAGTAGTTGATAATTATTATACCTATGTTATTTTACTAAAATTTTGTGTTTTTTTCAAAAATCATTATTTTTGTTCTTATAACTCTATTCCTATCGGCTTCACTTACCACTTACCTTTTGAAGGCCCTCATCCAAAGCCCTACCTATTATACAGGCTAGGGCTTCCTTATGAAGGAGAACCAGCCTTCGCCACTGCTACGCAGCTCGGTGCAGCAAGAAATTCGAACTCTTGCAATTAAACGTATTTCCTTTTGTGTAGTGAATAAAGTTCAATTTTGAATCTCTATCTTAAAAATGCAGCGCTTCGTCGCGTCTCGATATAAAACTGACACTTAGCTGGCTGTATTTTGCTACACAATGTGCTAGAAATGGCTGTTTATTTAAGTTTTATTGTTTTTATTTTGAATGTGACATTCAAAATGACATTGGCACGTTTCCACACCGAAGGGAAAGAACTCATTGTCAATGAAAAGTTAAAAATGTGAGTGATAATTGGCAAGAGTTCTGGAAGGGTAAGCGATATCATGCGGGGGCTCAGGTTTTCATTGCCCACAGCAGTAGAAGTGATAGCCATGATATGTTTCTTTACTTCCTCCTCAGTGACAGGCTTAAACAAAAATGGACTACAGGAGGGGAGAGGAAGAGAACAAAGATGGAAGATCGTATGAACTTTTGTAACCTGGTCAACTATAATTGGTGGAACACAGAAATGAGCGTTCAGTTCATTTAAATTAACTAAATTGTCGAAACAGGTGGAGGACTTGCCAATGCCGAGGGTTGAAAGGAATTTCCATAGTTGCAAGGGGTTATTTTGATCAATTGGAGAATGTTTGTGGCGTCTTTTAGCATCCCTACACAAACGACTACAACGATTCCGCAGAAACTTATACTTTGCCAAATTTTCGTCTGTTGGTCGTTTCTTGTATCGACACATTGCACGGTTTCGTTTAACCATTATAGTGATTATGTCTTGCGAGAGCCAAGGTGCCGGTACATGCTTGATTTTAATTCTTTTGACAGGGGCATGTTTATCAAATATTTGGGTTATTGCATCGGTTAGAAGGGCTACGTCAATATTAGAGGCCGAGTAAACAAGAGACCACTCAGCATCAGATATATCACGTTTGAGAGCCTCCAATTCTATGGCCTTAAAACAACGAAGGAAAACAAATTCGGCTTTTCGACGGGGAGGTCTGATTTTATAGGATAGGAAAAGGAGGTCGTGATATGAAAGGTGAGATGAAAATTGGCCATGAGAATCTATGAGTTCGGGTGACGAGGTAATGAGAATATCTAAAAGGGAAGAGGAACAGTTTGGAGCATGGTGGGTTGCTGAAAGTGGGGCTAAAGGAGGAAAGTAAGGCACGGAGTTTAAAAGCACGCCAGTCAGATTTCAAGAGACATGTGTTGAAGTCACCTGCGAGTAAAGTATAGTCATAATTGGGGCAGTGTGTCGCTAGCAGAGATTCTAAAGTGCTAAATAGTCTACACGCAGAGATGGGCTATAGGGCAGGGTGACTTCAACACATAAGTATTCAGCTGAGCCGGAGTAGTGGTTTGGTAAAGCTGTTATAACCTTGCATTCTATGTCACCACGCAGATCAATAGCTACTCCACCGCCGCTTTAATCGACGCGATCATTACGAATAAGCTTATATCCCGGCAGAGCGTAAGCGGTAGATGAAAGTGAGGGCTTAAGCCAGGATTCCGATACTAAAATGGTATCTACAGGGGAATGGCTAAACATGTCGAGGAGATCTGGATGATGGCGCGGTATGCTCTGAGCATTGATATGGACGATGTTGAAGTTGTTGGGAAAAGAGGAATAGGCGCTATTTAGCTGTTAATGAGTACAAAGGGAAGCCGAACTGACATCACCACTGTCCATACTGAGAAAACTCTCAGACGAGGAAGAGCATGAGAAAAAGTCATAAATAACAGTATCTTCATAAATTAAATCCATATAATTATTATTAAATATATTAAAATATTATACAAATAATACTAATAAATAATAATAATAATAAAAAAACTTGAGAGGTGTCAAGGGACACTCGGATGGAACGAAGTTATAAGATATATATATTATAATATAAATATATAGTTGATAATGAAGAATTGAAGCCTATTTTGGAAGTAATATATATATACACAGAGATTAGCCGGAACAAACACACAGACTAACAGACGGGCAGAAAAATGCTAACAATTTATATTTTATTGTAAGTACCGATCATACTTTTAAATGCATTAAGTGAAAATAAAAGCTGTTAATTTGAAATTACAAACAGACACTTCAATTTTGTTTATCTGTATAGATATAATATATTATATTATACAAAACAAATACTTGAACTAAGTATATATATATAGTGCGCGCGGAACTAGTTGGCCGCGCCTTAGGAAGGGACCGGGGTGAGGGGGCGGGTTGCTTGCCCCTTTCGTCCCACCGCTCGCATACCTAAGGCCCGGCTAGCTAGTCACAATATGTAACAGTCATAACAGTCACAATGTATAATTACAAAATTCTACATTATTGTCAAGGTGATAAGGTCGTTTTTTGTATCATTCTTAATAGTCGTTATTACATTGTGATTTCGAGTGGCAAAAAGTGTCGTGCCTATTTAATCCGTCTAGCCTCAATACAATTCGCAACGCGCCATAAGGAACTTCGTTCCAATTATAATCAATGATATTATTAATGCAAGTTATGTATACAACCCATCTTAGCTCACCGTAGTGTAAACAAAAGAAAATTACACACTTATAATAACATAATATAGAATTTAACATAATTTCACCAAAACCCTATACGTACAAGTCTAGTAACCTGCAATATACATTACGGTATAATATTAATAGAAAACAAAGTAAGTATTTTTGTCTTGGTAACTGTACAAATTGATTAAGTAAACCAAAGACTACAATTATTTATAAAAAAAATCATATCATGTGACATTGACAGTTGACATTGACATAGTTCAGGGAAGGTAATTTACAAAGTTTTACTTTATTTTTGCGAGTGTACCGAGAAAAATAACTATACTACCTTAATTAACAACAGAGACAAAAATAAATAATAATCAAAAGAATAATATGAGACATCTAAGATGAGACACAATAAGTAGATTACCTATAGTTATAAGTTTATATTTCACAGCGCTTCGAACTAAGTTCTTTTAGCACGGCGAGATGAGGATGCAGCTCTGCTAGAGGGCTTATTTGTATTATGTGTTACTAAGCTTTGCCACCTATCTGTGGGCACTCTTATCCAACGGAGGAGGGGCTGCTTTGGATTCCTTGACAGCAGGGAACGAAGCTATTAGCGATTTAAGCTTCTGCATCGATTCAATCTTTCACCGCGATTTGTCAGGCAATATGATCGCAATCTTTCCCTCGGTGGACAAAAAGCTTCGTATTCCAAAGTGCTGGCGTCCAGTCACAAACAATATACTACTGCAGTTATCACGCTTTACACTGTTTTGGGCTCTAGTCCATTAAATCGCTGTCTTGAAAATACAATCCACCGCATCGGGTTGCGTTGCGGCTCGGTGTGAGCTGACCCTAATAGTTAAAATAACTTTAAAAAAATATATTTTCAACTACATAAAATCTTTTGGAGCGATAATTTTGCTTATTAGAGTTTTGCAGCTCATGTCATAATGATATAGCAAAGGCCATTAAATAAGGAAAATAATATAATATGTTTACATAAAGGCAAGAGTATCTGTCCGAGGAATGATAAGTTATGACTAGAAGCAATTTAATTGTAGAATGATGCAGACTATGACAGTATGCCTAGTGATCATTTTCGTTTCATTTCATTCATAGTGTATTTGACATTTAAATTATCTAAGCCTACCCAAAGGTACGGTAGGCACAAGAGACTAGTATATGTAAGTATATAGTTAAGAATAGTTTAGAATAGTTAAATAATAACTAATAAACATTATTGATCTAGAAATATTGTTAATACGTAAGCTGTTGGGTAAAATTTTAAAACTCTTTAAAGCCGTTTTACGATTTAGCTTTTGTAGACTTTAAATATAAAAATAAATACGTAACTTTAATTTGACTTTAACACATCCATAAAATTAAAATGTTATGGTCACCCCAGTATGAGTCATATTAAATTCACATTTAAGATTTTCGTGGGTGGCTAAAATGCCTTGTTGTTATTATCTTAAAACGTTACATGAATACAATTTACACGGTGTCCAAACATAACATAAAACACGGGATTATATAAAACTATTTTGGATTTTTTAAACAAGTTTTGTACGCGTTATTATATAGGTACTTTTATGAATGATGTTCATACGAAAGATGTCTATTAATATTATTACTGTTGTATTGGATATTAAAAGAAACACTTTACACTTTTCATAGCCAATACTTCTTCAAAACCATACTTACATACTTCAAAAGAAAAATATATATTTTTGTTGGTCGAAAGGACCTTCTTATATAGCACTGACTATCGTTTTTCATAGCTTAGACCATCCGTCAATATCCTATTACATGCTAAATACTATACTTGAAAAAATCATACAACATTCTTGCGTCACACAATTAAATAAATTAAATTGAAATTGAAATTAAATACCGTTTATTTCAGGCTGCATAGGCCCATATTATAAATACCTTATAGACAAACATACATATATAATAAACTAACACTAACATTAAACACGTATTGTCTGCGACGTGGGGCGCGAAGTTTTCGGGAGTCGTCCTCGACGACTCCAATCGGCCAGAGCTCCTCCTTCTCGAAGGTCGGTAAGTGATGGGTCGGAACTCTCACCACAAAAGAAGTAAAGTTCACTTTATGACGTGATTCCAAACGCTCGACCCTCAAGGCGAAGTTGGTTCTGCTCCTGATGTAGTCCACGACCTGCTCGACGGCCGTAGACCGATGCAGCCTGGACACGTACAGCGGTGTCGCGGGAGTCTCACACCGCAGCAGCTGCTCGGATCCTCCGGGTGCGGTGCCGCGATGGTTGCGGACGACGGGTTTCTTCTTCTCCCTCTCGACTTTGATGAACCCGTCATCATCGCACGTTCGGTCCTTTTTAGAAAGAGGACGCTCTTTTGAAGGGGCCTCCTTCTTCCCTTTGTTTTACGGACGCGAGGGAGGTGGCGGGGGAACACAAGCTGCAATACACTGCACGACCACGACTTCAATGTCTTTCGGCAACCGTCTGTCTTTTCCATAGAAAATCCGGCCCGTTGCGAGTCGGACTCGCGCGTGAAGGGATCCGTACAAAACGGCCAAAAAACATTGTTGTTGTTTGGGAGACCCCTGGAATAATTTATTTTATTCTGTTTTTAGTATTACTTGTTTAATAGCGGCCATAGAAATACATCATCTGTGAAAATTTCAACTGTCTAGCTATCACGGTTAAGGAGATACAGCCTGGTGACATAGACAGACGGACGGACAGCGAAGTCTCAGTAGGCTAGGATCCCGGTTTTATCATTTGGATACGGAACCCTAAAAACGAAGATTGCCAGGAGCCATTAGCAACATGGTTTTACTGTACATAATTTTCGAACACTCTCCAATATAGAAAAAAACGCATCTGTCAAATTAGTTGATAATAAGAAAATGGCGCATCGAAATGAGGTGATATAAATGCATTATAAAAACAGCTGCAATATTACATCGAGGAGGCGACACTAAAATTAATAACCTAAGAGGCCACTTATATTTTATTGCCTATAGACGTTACCCGCGACTACGTGCGCGCAAAAGAAAACCTTAGGGACCCGTTGGTACATTTTATCACGATTAAAGCAGCCTATGTCCTTCCCCGTGGTTTATATCTGTGCCAAATATCATCAAAATCGGTCCAGTAGTTTCAGAACAAACATACAAACAAACAAATCTTACCTCTTTATTATATTGGTGGAGGATTACCCGCGACTTTGCTTACTTGATTTTTTTTATTTAATTTTCGATTTCCTAAAAAAAAACATGTGATTAGGCATTGTCGTTATTTTCATAATCATAATGTCGAGGTTAAACCTCTAGTGAATCGTAGATTAATGTAATTAACTTTTAAACACGCCGGTTTCATCTGAGCCCGTGATCTCTCTCCGACCTGTTAAAGGCGAACCATGGCTTTCCCACGCTAAGTTATCCTTACGTCTAAAGTAAGTTCAAAATAAACAGATCAGGGATGTTATGGAGATTCGTAACCGTAACCGAAACTATCGGATATCCGCACTCAAAAACTATCCGTATTCGAACCAAATCCAACATAGTAGCTTCGGATAATTTGGGATATAGGTGGAGTTATAAGACTTGCAGTTATGGCATGTTTATTTAATTTCCAGACTCACTAGCTTAATGACCTAAACTTGTTTAATGCACAATAGAATATTTTGCATTTTGCTTACATTTCTCAGAAGCCTAATATCCGTAACTGAAGTTATCCGAAACTAGCGGAAAATCCGACGTTATTTAATATCTGTAACCGAAACCGATAAATTTATTCCTATAACCGTATCCGTATCTAGATCCGAAATGTCACATTATCCTTAACATCTCTGAAACAGATCCTATTATTTTTATGCCCATAGTTTAACTTTAGAAATAACCCCAGACATTATAGGTGGCCTAAATATAACACCTTAAATGGAATCGAAATGTTTAAAGTAAATAGCCATATTGTTAAGCTAAATTGCTATCGTACAGCACGAACTTTGTGTGGCAGTAACTTTACTGCAATATTTACGGGAATTTGGATCTAACTTAACTTACCTTAACTTTGGAAACTGTAGCAATAAGGAACTCGTCAATAACTAATAATCTTGATGCTGGTTGATGGATGGCGGAAAAGTTAAATGTCTAACTGATGTCAGCGACATTCTAGCTATTATGAGTTTGTTGAGAAAATTACGGAAGTGGATTGAAATGTTCACGTCGCGTCGTGGGCGTCTTGGCCTTTATTAGCCAATTGGGCAATTTTTATTTACTACTTTGCTGTAATTTCGTATATGTCACCGTAAAATTATGAAAACCGTTGGGTTGTAATAAACGAAAAATAATACGTTAATTTGTAAACAGTATGTTCGGGTTTACAATCTTTCGACATTTTACAATCTCCCTAGTTATATTACAATCCAACGGTGTTTACAATTTTACGGTGACCATATTGCATACATTATTACTAATTTTATGAGCCTCCCAACTCCTTTAAACGTGGTTTGCAGCGTGGCTCTCGACTCCGGAAGTCGTAGGTTCGATCCCCGCTTTGGAAACAACAAAAATCTTGTTCAAGTCAAGTCAATCAAGTCTGTTTAGGACAACGCAGGCTGATCACCAGCTGTTTGTCTGACAAGAAAGATGATTCATGCGTCGTGCGTGAGCATGAAAAAAGTCGGTCCTGCGCCTGATCATTCGCCAGTCGTGTCGGTCATCCATCCGTCCATCCACTGGTTTACGAGAGTGAAGGAGGAGAGAGTGCTCTTGTGTATGCATAGCGACGTAAAAGAAGTGGTGATGATGATGATTACTGTAAATGACACAGTGACATATGCTTGCAGTTCTTCAAAACAATGCCGAATCCCAAACGTGTATTTTTACAGATTGAGGAGTTCTGTTAATTTTTTGGATCCAGGGTGTACCTAACACAAAATCTTACTTTTTGTTAGCATGTACTCGAGTTACTTTTAAACAAGCCGCCGTGTAAATTTGCGTTTCACTACAAGGTTCTCTATACCTAGTTTCGACCTCTGTGGCTCAGTGGTTAGCATCGGCACTCGAGCCGGAGGTCGCGGGTTCGAATCCCGCAATCTTAAATATTTATGTCTATACTATTAATAATAGATCGATTTTAATGAAATTTGACTCAGATATAGGTTAGAACACGAGGAAGGTAATAAATAGGCTACTTTTTATCGCAGCAAAATTCACGGTTCCTGCGTGTTTTCTTGTAGCACGCACGAAGTCGCGTGACATCATCTAGTATGGTATATAAGTAGTAAAAATCATTTACTTTGTTTGGTCCCCGTAACACAAGTTCCACCGATACCAACCACGGTGCTAGATTTACGTGGTGTGAAGCGTATATATATATATATATATATATATATATATATATATATATATAGACCATAACAGCTATTCTAAAACCGACAATACAGACTGAATAAGCACTCAATTCTACGTTAAAACTTACCAACACTCCAATTAAAAGCTAGTTTGTTAAAATCAACCAAATTCATTACTAATGTAGGTAAATACCGTTATCTTAATTTTAAAGAATTTGTTACACTCGTTTGGGGTTCCTCTGGCAAATAAAAAAAGTTTTACTGTAGCCATAAAATATGGCAGTTGTGGCGCGCGTTGATGTCTCTTTTATGCATTCCTTTTTTTAATTTATTTTGTATGTAATCCTAATATTATAAATGTGATCGTTTGTGAGGATGGATGGATGGATCGATGTTTCTTACTCTTTCACGCACAAACTACTGAACGGATTTTGATGAAATTTGGTATGGTAGTAGTTTAGACTGTGAATTAAAACATAGGCTACCTTGTCCCGAAATAGTACAGTGTTCCCGAGGGATACTGTGTTCACGCGGGCGGAGCCGCGGGCAACAGCTAGTCATATAATATATTATATTAAATACGTGAAGCAAAAACTTTAAGTACAGTTTTACGAGAATTGTGCAAGCGGAGGAGTTTGAAACATGACACAGTTAAATATTATGTGGTGGTAAGTGTGTAGAAAGCTAATATTTCTTTTAATTAATAAAAATAAAATTACACACACTACCTCACTCACACTACGATGTGTGTGTCATAACAGTAGGTTTGACACAGTGTCAATATTTCTTTCACATTCCATAGACAACACTTAACATATTTTTACTGCGTACTAGCTGTTGCCCGCGGCTCCGCCCGCGTAAATATAGTATCCCACGGGAATACTGTACTTTTTAGGTATAAAAGGTAGCGTATGTTTTAATCCAGAGTCTAAACTACTACCATACCAAATTTCATCGAAATCCGTTCAGTAGTTTTTGGGTGAAAGATCCATCATCCAAACATCCATCCATCCAAACATCCATCTATCCATACAGTTTATCTTTATAAGATTATAGTATAGATATAGATTTGTACCGAACCCTACCTTACACATACTGTATCACTCTTGGCGACATTTTAAATTGTTTATCACATAACTGCCCTTCACCATGTCTAATTCACAAATTGCACCTCGAATACTGTAATATGATGAATGATTGATCCGACATCCAAAACCTGATAACTGTAGAATTTCTAAAAATACAAAAAATACAAAATACAATTCAAATATATTCATATACGTAATTTCATTAATAAATTATTTATTATATTATTAAAGTATTTTATTAATTTCATACGATATTTTGCCATTAATTATAACAGTATTTCAATATGTATATTTATCAGTTAGGTCTTGGCTATCTTGGAAGGTCTTCCAATGTAAAATGATAAATGTTTTGAAATGTAGAAACACTAGATGTTACCCGCGACTTCGTGCGCGCAAAAGTAAATCTTACGGAAACCGTACATTTTCCGCGATGAAAAGTGGTTTATGTCCATCCCCGTGGCCTACTCTATATCAGTGCCAAATTTCATCAAAATCAGTCCATTAGTTCGGATTCTATTCAATGCAAAAAAAAACACACTTTTCCTCATTATAATATTAGTATAGATAAATAGGTAATAATATCTATGTTTAGTACAAAATCATATTGGTTATAACTTCATTATGCACTTTTCATCTCGGTTTAAAATTCAAGTGGAGAACTACACAAAATTATAACATAACGTAAAACTGAATTTTAGAGCATTAAACCAACATGTCGTCTTTTTTATCTCTCATTCATAAATGTGGAAATCATAAGTTACGTAGTTTTGCTACGAGGATGTCGTCGAATTTTTGTGTGATAAAATCTTTGGTGAATTACAGTTAAGTATCTTTTGCTCAATTTCGTTCCCAATCCGACGAACTTTAGGCTAATAAAGGTAATCGTTTCAAGCTTAATCATAAACCCATCACGGTTAATCATCATCAGCGTTTGCCTATGAGGTAAGTATCTGGTAAGTTTTGTGTTTTGTTTCGGGTAAATGCAAAAAACGGATATAGATTACATGTCATAAAGGAATAGATATATATAATACATACAATTATAATATCAATCAAGGAGTATTTAATCTTACTACTATTATAAATGTGAAAGTTTGTGGGTATGGGTGTATGGATGGATGTTTGTTACTCTTTCACGCAAAAACTACTGAACAGATTTTGATGATATTTGGTATGGTAACAGTTTAGGCTTTGGATTAGAACATAAAGCAATTTAGTTATTTACTTTTTACCAAGATTTCAAAACTCTAAATAGGCTATGACGTACATTTGACGGAACAAATCTTGATACAATAAAAAGTTACGCCATCTTGGTTTTCACCATACTTCAAATGTCAGCCATCTTGTTTCTCACCATACTTCAAATGTCAAAAGGGCCCAAAAATCTCAACATTGGGGCCATTTAACCGAAGACACTTTTTGCCTCAACATGCCTCGTCTATAATATATACGTCTATGACTTTTTATGCCGAAAAAGTGCAGTGTTCCCGTGGGCACTTTATTCACGCGAGCGCGGGGCTATTTACGCGGGCGAAAGCTAGTGAAATATGAAATTATGGGCCACTTACCGGAAATGTGCTGATATCTTGCGATACACTTTAGATAAACGTTTGTGTTGACAGCAACTTCGTAACTGAAACAACATTTCAATACAAACGGCACAGATGGGCGTGGTATCTGCAATAAATTAAATAAATGTATTAATTTTCATGCCATTTAATTAAACATTTAGCGAAATACCAGCTTTTACACTACTTTTACATTCAATTTATTGGTTACATACAATTTTTATCAGTCCCGTCATTTGTTGAGATAAAAACTTAAAGTCAAGGTGCAGGGTAGTTGCGTCCGCCATGTTTATCAATTTGACATGTGTCAAGAGCCATGCCACCGCGTAGCCATGTCTCGGACTACATTATCCGGACGAAACGGAATCTCTCCGGCTGGAAAAAAAACCGGCGCTATAAATAGAACTCTGCCTTATTATAATAGAGCCGAAAATCGAATAAACAATCGTCGTAAGGTTTCAAATTGCTACCGTGTGTTGCCGTGTATTCGATGTTCAATTCTATTGTATTAATACAGAGTTCTAGTAGTAGTTTTAGCGTTTTTTTCCGGCTGGAGAAGTTCCGGATGATGTATTCCGAGGCTTATGTTATAAGCAACATTTTGAAAATATATATTTTTTTTTTATTTTAGGCATGGGTGAAGGCTAATGTGAAGAGAATTAGATTGTAGCCTGATAGATAATTTGAAAGAGTCGCAGCAATAGACTACATTACTCATATTTAATTTCATACATTGAAGGAGTATTTCCTTTAGTACTTGGCTTAGGAAAAACGTATTCTAGCAATATCATAAATTAAAAAATTAAGATTGATAAATAAAGTTGATTTAAAAATATGTATTTTTGTTTTTTTTATTTCTACTTATGAAAACACCTCTGTGACAATTAACTTCCGGGAAGGATGTGACGACACAAGCACACTAAACACATATGTAGTAGTGAAACGGAACGTGTTTCTGTAAATAAATAGTTCATGACATCATTAAAAGTTATTTATGTCAAAACGTCAAACGGAACGTCACACCGCCATTTTACTACTACGGACTATACACACAGATTACAAATAGCACTAGTATGACGTCACTGTACAGATAATCTATCAATCAACATGGCGAATAGTGTTTTCGGCGGTTTTAAAAAAGTGTTTTTTTTTTTTTTTTTTTTTTGTAGGTTTTTAAGTTTCAAAATAATGTAATATTTTTTTTTGTGTAATGAAACAATTATGAAGAGTTTAGGACATAAATAAAAACAAAGTCTAGTAGCCTATTGTACAAGACCTAACAAGACTTAAAATAAATAATTTATGAATGTTACAGCTTAATACACCTGTAGTTAAGAAGCTTTTTTTTTAACAATTTTTGCTATACACAAGCAAAAGCAATTCTGTTAAAATATTAAAATAATGTTTTGTCATCACCTGTTGGCACTTTCTTATTTCGTTAGGGTCAGCTCACACCGAAATGAGTATCGGTACTCATACGGTAATCGACGTGGCGCTGCATTTTTAAAATAGAGATTCAATATTGAACTTTATTCAGAATGCCAATTATCGTAATTAACTTTTATTGAATAATTATAAATGAATCGTCGTGATATCGTAAATTGATTTTTGGAGTTTGGACCGATCAAAACGGGTTTGACGTTGGTTTGACGTTTATTAGAATACCATTTTGTAGTTTTAACTTACCGGGACTGGACTGTATTATTGCAGGATTTAATTAGCAGAATCGACCTTCTGTACACAAAAAGGTGCAGTTTGATATTTGAATTATACGTGTATCCTGTTGTGTTGTGAATAAAGTTCAAGTATCGTCTCGTTACTGTGTGAACTGACCCTTAGACAACATGTAAACGTTTTTGCATCGTGTAAAAGTTAGTTAAGGGTATAATAAACATAATTATACCGTTGTTCAAATATGGCGGACGTGTAATTACAGATTCAGATAAAGACTTAATCGTAGTTTAATATTGTTATCGACAAGCAGATGGCTAGCTCGGTGGCCCTATAATGATGAACAAGGTTTTGATAAGGAAAATAGACGTCAAGCACTAAATTAGCATATCGATCCTATTATACTGACAAGGAAGTATTGTGGCGAGGCATTCATTAAAGTAATTTATTGTGAATTATATGTAAATAATGGATAAAAAATACCTTATACCGACGTGTAATAAAATTACGTGTCTAAATTATCTTCATTATACACAACTAAGGCTACAATAGTCGACATCTGTGGCTCAGTGGTTGAGTGTGTTGGTGCTCAAGCCGGCGGTCGCGGGTTCTAATCCCGCCGAAGGTACAAAAAAGATTTTATTTGTTTTTCTGTGATCCTGTGTATTAAATATGTGTATAATAATATAGTAAAAATCTTAAATATATCTATAGTATATATAGTATTAAATATAATATTTCCGTTGTCTGGTACCCGTAACACAAGTTCTTCGAGAGCTTACCACGGGACCAGATTGACGTGGTGTGAAGCGTCCACTATATATTATTATTTTTAACTAGATTTATAATTGCCTGTTCCGTTTTAAATTCATTCTTATTAAGAAATTCATTTTCATGGATCATAATTTAATGAATACCATTTTGCTTTGCGTGACGAATTGTGTTCAGCTGCTATTATAGAGCTCAATAAGTTTTTTAACATGGATTAATAACCGCCTCCTTTTTTTGGAAGTCAGTTAAAAATTAACTGACTACGACTAAATGACAGTAGCACTTTTACGGCCAGTTATTGAAAACTATAATAGATACAATTATCTGGTACTTAATTATTTTTGTCTTGTTCATCCTTATTTTAAGGTAAAAGGTTAAAAAACGGATGTCTAAATGAATAAAAAATATAAATGCAAAAAACGTAAATTTAGAGAAATGGTTACAAAAGTAGACAAATCCAAAAAAGATTTTTTTTTTAATTTAGAACAGACGGCCATCTGGGCTTTGGTCTTTGCAAAAAGGAAATAATGAAACGCGTGGTAGCCGTATCCATGCGTAATCGCAGGCCACTAAAGTGGTATTTAAAAAAAGAAAAAAATAATTTAGAATAGTATGCATCGATTTGTGGCGCATGCGCACGCGCATCTGCGATTACGCGTGCGCTCCCGAAACATATTATTCGATGTGAAAAGGAACAATTTGCCGCGGGCAAGATTTATGGGCGCAGATAATGACGAGGCAAATAGTTTTACAGCAGAGCGTCGATTATCCGAACTCATGCCCCACGCGAGACTATATTTTAGGTTTGATATAAACTTCTTTTTTACTTTAGACTGTCTACACTTTATTGTTTATTACCAAACTTTTTTTTAATCGTAAAATGTATGGAATTTTGGTTTTAATTTGTCTATACATGACTAATTTGTATGTGCAAAGTTAATGCAATTCGATTATCCGAAAAATACGGATAATTCCAATTAGTTCAGATAATCGAAGTACTACTGGATGAGAATTATTGAGTTATAATCGCGTGGGGTCGAAACGAGTTTGTAGTAATTTCTGATATTTTGACTATATCGCGTCTATGGATATTTTGGTCCATTGTCGGATAAATTATTCTGGTTCGTTTTTGTGTAATATTTGGACTGAAGAAAAATGTTTTAGCCTATGGAGCGGAATCTATGTACAGTTAGGAGGCTACGTTTTATTATGTAAAACCAAGTTAGCTGGTTATGTCAAAGGACTGAAATTGAAAGCTTATAGCCCTAAATCATTTAGTCTCTACTAGATATTGCCCGCGACTTCGTGCGCGCAAAAGGAAATTCTCTTTGCCGCAATAAAAAGTAGCCTATGTCCTTTCCCGTGGCCTACTCTATGTCTGTGCCAAATTTCATCAAAATCAGTCCAGTAGTTTCAGAGCCTATTCAATGCAAACAAACAAACAAATATTTCCTCTTTATTCAATAATAAAGAGGAAAGATTTGTTTGTTTGCATACCAATGCATATTATACAGGCTGACCTGAAATTCGATACATTCCTTTGAAAGACAGAAAGTAGACCTCATTTACAGTAATATTTTTCATGGCATCCCCTATCCGAAAGTTGATATTTACAAATTTATAGAAAATTCAAAAATTTTTTCTTTATTTTCGACTTTTTGAATTTGACATGACGTATTTTTAAAAATGTTTGTCTTTTTAGTGATTTTTTTATGTATTTTAACCGTCAATGAGTCAAATATTATTTTTAAGGAATAAATAGGGGCAAACTAAGCGAGAATTTTTCATTATGAGACATGAAACAGAATTTTCTTTTAAGAAAAATGCACATTTTTCTTAAAAACAGGTGATTTTCTTAAAAAAATGTATGATACAATGCGTACAAATACCTTAAATAACTTTCTTACCTCATAAGCTTCCAAAAAAGGTAAAAATATGTACATAAAAATATGAACATGTAATAAACAAAGACAAAACAATCATCAGGTAACGTTATCTCAAGAATTACTCTACCTGAGGCGACCTTTTTTTTTCAATTGTTTCCTTTGTTCAAACTTTGGGATGTTTCGGCTACTGTCGTCGCGGCCCTTTGTCAATGAGTTACCGACTGGCTTAGAGAGCAAATTTAGTAGCTAATATTAGTTTTAAGTCAACTATTGCCGTGTACTGACGTATTGTTGCTTTAAACTACACCCTTACTTCTACTTGTGATTTTTTTGTATCGCGATGCCTGCTTTTGAGTACGATGAATACGCTGACATCTTGTTTTGTTACGGACTTTGTAATAGTAATGCTGCTGCTGCACGAAGAACATACGTTGAACGTTTTCCGAATCGACGAGTGCCAAACGTTGAGAATGTTTTCAACAACATTTCGACGAATTCGGGAAAGCGGCCGTGTTGATAGAAGACGTGGCGATTCAGGCAGACCTCGTTTGTATGCTCCAGAAGAAGAAGAAGAAATTTTAACACTTTTTCAAAATGATCCTTCTATTTCTACAAGAGCGGCAGCTAGAAGACTTGGATTGAGTCAATGGAAGGTGTGGTTTACAGTACACACAGCGCGTCTACATCCATTTCACTACACACCTGTCCAAGCGTTGGAAGAGGGAGACCCGGTTAGAAGAATGGAATTCTGCCGTTTTATGATAAATGCAGACATGGAGGATCGCAATTTCTTCTCAAGAATATTGTGGACGGATGAATCGAAATTTGACCGTGACAGTATAAACAATTTCCACAACACACATTTTCTGGGCACCAAAAGGAGAAAACCCCAGGATGAAAAAAGAAAGGGCCCATCAAACCAGATTCAGTCTAAATGTCTGGATGGGTATAATTAATAATAATTTAGTTGGACCTCATTTTTTGCCTCAAAATTTAAATGGTGAAATGTACGAACATTTCCTAAGAGAGGAGATTACTGGCTTAATGGAAGATGTGCCAATAGCAACTCGTCGTAATATGATTTTCCAGCATGATGGTTGCCCGGCCCACTTCCGCCTCGGCGTACGCCAGTGGCTAGACCAAACTTACCCACATCGCTGGATAGGTCGAAGCGGGCCAATTCCTTGGCCAGCACGGTGTCCCGATTTTTATCTTTGGGGTCATTTGGTGTATTCTACAGCCATAACTACTGTAGAGGAGCTCAGAAGCCGCATGAGAAATGCAGCAGAAGAAATCAAAACTAGTCCTACTACCAGAATATCATACCATATAATCAAAACAGAGGTACGGAGAAGACTACGGGCCTGTATCAGAAACAGAGGTTCACATTTTGAACAAGACCTAAAGTAGAATATTTAGTATTAAATGTAATTAAACATTGATGTTTTTTAAACACAATAAACGTAATTAAATTCAAGTATTTCCTTTTATTTTAACCTTATCGCAAATAAATCGATTTAGACATTATTTCATTTTATTCTGTTTCATGTCTCATAATGAAAAATTCTCGCTTAGTTTGTCCCTATTTATTGCTTAAAAATAATATTTGACTCATTGACGGTTAAAATACATAAAAAAATCACTAAAAAGACAAACATTTTTAAAAATACGTCATGTCAAAGTAAAAAAGTCGAAAATAAAGAAAAAAATTTTGAAATTTCAATAACTTTGTCAACTTCAACTATCTTCAAATATCAACTTTCGGATAGGGGATGCCATGAAAAATATTACTGTAAATGAGGTCTACTTTCTGTCTTTCAAAGGAATGTATCGAATTTCAGGTCACCCTGTATAGATGATGAAATCTTTGCTAAGTTTTGCCTCTTAAACTTTATCATGTTACATATATTTTCTATATATTTTCAAATAGGAAACTATCACGAGATATCTAATAATTATAGTATTATGTATCCTGTAATGATTTTAATTATACTCAGCCGATATGCCGTCAACGTGTGATCGGTCCTGCCTGCAGCAACCTGTGGTAATTACTGGAGGAGTGCTTCAGTGTCATAGAGTCGTGACTATACCTTGGCCCCTGGGTCCTATTACCTTACCGTTAACAGTGTTGGTGTCGGTCGAAAAAAATTGCCATCGGTGCTGCTGCGAACTGTGAATTAGACGTGTGTAGTTCGCGAATGAGTCCTTAAATTATACTAGTTCACTTGTGTCAGACAGTTCATTCATTCATTCAGTTTCAATACAGACATATCTTTAGTTCACGAACACCGCACGCTCGACAATGCACAAAACTGAAGTCAAAACAAAACTCATTCGAAGCAAGTAACATCAAAAATTTTGTTAAATGAACGAGAAAACCAACAAAAACTATTTTGAGGAAGGGAATAGTGAGATATGACTTGAGCTGTTGCCCATTGAAAATAGTGCCCAGTGAATAGGAACTGAACTAAAAGAGTGATATAGTCGCCGTGATCAAAAAATATACAGATATGTGTAATCTTTTTAGTGGCATATTTTGCCCACCTCTACTGTAAAATATGCTGCCATGTTAGTTATAATGTCTGAATTATACAGCTCGGTGGTGGAGCGGGTTAGAGCTTGGCCGGGGAATCGATCCCCGCGTTCTAACAACAAAAACATGTTGTTTTCAAGTCTAGTTAGAACAATGCAGGCTGATCACCTGATTATCTGACAAGAGAGATGATCCATGCGTCGGATGGGCATGTGAAATCCTCCTCCTGCGCCTGATCTCTCGAAAGTCGTGTCGGTCATCCGTCCCACTGGGTTACGAGAGTAAGGGAAGAAATAATGATCTTGTGTATTACGCACACACTTGGCACTATAAACTAACTCCTGCGTAGCTGGTCCGGTTTCAATGGAACCGGCCACCGTCACCGAAATCGGTGTGGGGAGCTTTTGCACTTTATAATGTCTCTAACTTCCTAGTTTAAATGCATTTTAATTATGTAGTATTCCTATTTAATACCTATTATAAGAAGGGACACCCTAAGGCCTGACATACAAAAGAATGTTGTTCAAATAGCTAACAAAATCTATGAAAAATGAACCAAACCAATGAGATTTTTACAACAAGCAAGCGCGTATGACAACTGACAGCAAACGCAGACATTGCAGCCAAAACATGAATTGTATCTATGATTTACGTGCATTAGTCCCAGATAAAGCGCCATACTCACCGTCCAGCCTGCAAATCCAGCACCGGTACTTATAGCCATCATCAGTGTCAATCATTTATAATTTTTGCCTAAAAGCCCTCGGCCTTGGGCTTGCAGGCTGGATAGTCAGAATGGCCCTTTAGTATTTTATGTTTACTATTAATGATCATGGAAAATAAAGCTTATAAAAGAAACATTTCAACACAATTACAAACTTAAACTCTTCAAATGACGTAGATAATTCGCGTGCTTTTATTCGCAGTTTATTGATTGACGTGCTCTTGACGCTATCAGCATTAGCATTATAAGCTTGTTCACGGGGCAGGGAGACCTTTTAATGTTCGATTTTTTGCATTTCTATGGTAATGCGTTTATTATTATCAGCATGATATGTTATTGAAGTGGAACATCTTTAGCGGCGTTGAGAGTTTAATTTCAAGTCCGCGTCACGTCACGACACGATTTTGGATATTAGGCCTTTTTTTTTAGTGATATTCTTTAAACACGATGGAGTATATTTTTTAATTTAAAATAATAGATGAAGTTTCACTTCTGCCACGTGTTTACTCTGTACATGTCATGTTTTTACAGACGGCTACAAAAAAGGTATTTTATGTTTATGTGCTTATGAAAATTTAAAATTTATTTTTTGTTAAACTTGTGTTGAAACTGGATGGCAAACGATAAAACCTGTCCATTTTATGGGTCACTGGGGTTTGATGTTCCAGTGAGCCCTTTAGATTTTTCATTAGTATGTACTATTTAAAACAAAAAATGATAATTCACGTTTTTTTTTCTGTTTAATTTGCAGTATGACTCCAGTATTAGATGCTCTCAAAAATAATAACTTACGCAATAGCCAATACCTACTGATGACAGTCTTTCGGCAATACGCGCCTTCATGTTACAGTGGAGACATTTATATAGGTAACATTTGATATCTGTCAGTTTTATCTTCATAGTGAGGTGACCTGCTTAAAAACACCGATTAAAGTGAATGAATCGATACGGACTGCACTGTCAGCACTCAGAGATATTATTAATTCATTTTCAATAATATTGTATATTCTCACATCTCGCTCAAAATCTTGTAAAACATTTTCTTTGTTTTCTTTACGACTTTTCTCTATTCTTCTGTAGTGATTTCTGCACACGCAGTTTGTAGCAGAGTCATCATTTTAGCAGTACTGAAGGGTGGTTCAGTATTGTTCCGCGCTGCATGACCCTTTATTAGTGCCCAAATAAGCTCGATGGCGTTATACTGGCAATGGTATGGAGGCAATCGAATAACCCACCTGAATTGTACCTAACATCAATGATTTTTCTATTTAGTTTTTTTTTGTATTTTTATAGTTAGTTAAAAGAATAATAAATATAATTATGTTTTATTATAATAACAACGTGGTCATTAATTTATGGTGATATTACTTCACAAGTTATCATTGCATTCGATTCTACTTATCAGCTTTCGATTTTTAGAATAACATCCCTAGTGTTTAAAAAGAAAAAGGGTTAACTTACGCAACATTGTAACGACGTTCAGTTCTTTAGATCAGAAATTGTTTAATAAGTTTAGAATGGTTTATTAGTGAAAGCAAATTGTAAAATTACTCGTATCGGTCATTATTACAATAAATATGTAATCGTAATTGAAAAAAGTTAAGCAATTGTGCAGTTCTAACAAAACGAAAAAATAAATATTACTTACATTACTTATTATAGTTACAAGGTTACGTTGTTGAATTTTGATGAATTGTCAAATGTCACCTATTAAAATGACTCCACTTTACAGTACTATCGTCCAATCGGCCCGCCGCGGCTGCAGGATTGATCCAATCTGCAATCATCGTATACACCACAAACGTATTACTGTCATGCCAATCCACGCCCATACACGGTCAGTTCTATCTGATCCAATCACCAGCGACATGACGATTGGACGATAGTATGGTGTATGGATTCCCTTAGCGGTAGCTATTTTCATAGCCCAGTTCCTCATTGATTTACGATAATTATCAGCTATCATACATACTTCCTAGCAAGACACCTGCACCATAAATCGTATGGGCCTTCATTAATATCCCATTAATGCCCCACGCTGACCCGTAGCCTATTGTAGCCCATGGTGCTGGAGGTCAGAGGCCCACCGATAGCTTTCCACCAGATAAAAGTAATTGCCGCGTACTAAATACGTGGAATTTTCAATTATTTAGAAACCTTAAGTCACGGGTTATCGTTTTAGGGTCAATGCCTTTAAATCCTATGCGATTGTCTTTCGTTTCGTGAATTATCGATCGTATAGAAGCGGCGTTGTGTTTGTGAGAATATTGTACTACGGTACTATAAAGTGTAAACTAACTTAAAAGAAACTTTTTAATTTTAATTTTGTTAATAGTCATGATTTGTAGGGTTCCTTAATACTTAAGGAACCCTTATACCTGTACTTATACTGCCTTAACGCTCTCACAGACGAGAGGCCGATCGATTCAGTTAGAACTGACGTCAGTTCGGCCTGAACGGATTCGAGCACATACACGGAAAAAAAATCGCATCCGACCGAACTGACGTCAGCCCGGCCCTTAGATTAATAACGCCTAGATAGTCTTCAAACAAACGCATCGTACAAAGTGAAGCAAGCAACAGATAGATTAGGCGTAAGCATTACATACCGACACGCACACAAGCAAAAGTAAAGTTGTGGAGTGTGTACAGTTTTAAGGGACAATTGTTACTCTTAAAATTGGAATTATTGTATTTGTTTTTTTTAATATCATGAGATGTAAAAATATTTATTTCATTTTAAAGCATCTAAAAACGATTTGTGAACATTAATTATATTAAACTAGTGTTAAGGAATATATTAAGGATTATCTTAATACTGGCAATAATTCAAATTGATAGTAAAAAAATAACAGACAATATTAAAAAACTTTGTCTTAGTTGCAACTATTAGTTTTTAGTCAGCCATAAAAATTTTGAAATAAGTTTATTATTACTAGTAACACTTTCACAATTCACAATAGGGCAGCAAGGTGGCGACAAAATATTTTTAAATGTTTTGAATATTTGGCTTAATACAGGTCAAATTGTTGGAACATAACATTTCATATGTAAGTACGCTTTTTTAATTATTTTCAGATGCATTCCACATTCCGATGATGCATTTAATTGTTTCCCAATATCGACACAAACCGTCATAATGTTTTTAATAGTCGGAGATGTATGCATTGGCGCTTGACCTTGACAACTGACGGGTCGTTCGTACAAACTGAGCCGATATGGCTAAGTATGATTTGCTTCACTTTTCATGCGCGTACCCGGTTTCTAGGCGTTTTAATCTAAGGTTCAGGCTGAACGGATTCGAGCACATACACGGAAAATTGCCGCGAGTTTCGGTCGTGTTTTTAGGGTTCCTCAATACTTAAGGAACTCTTATAATTTCGCTCTGCCCGTCTGTCTGTCTGTCTGCCGCTCTCCAAGCTTTTGTAATAACTTTAAGTCAATAACTTTTAATTTTTTTTTAATTATAATTCAAAGAAAACCTATTGCGCGTTGATAGTTACGGAAACCTCCTTAGACATGTGATGACATGCTCTTGGTTAGTTTAGGCTATTTTGTTTATTAATTGTATTTTGCTGCAACTGTAGTCACGCTATCGACGAAACCGAATTATTGTGTCATACATTTTTCCAGTAATATGTTATAGAAATCATTCTCTTTGTTTTATAGTAATACCCCCTTACTAATAAAAAGATTTACACAACGGATAACTTAAACAACGTTGCTGTCTTTATCTGTCAAGTGACTTTTCCAACGCATCAGACAAAGACAGCAACGTTAAGTCATCCGTTGTGTAAATCTTTTTATTAGTAAGGGGGATAGTCTTTAGATTGTATCAACCATAGTTGCTCTAAAGTTTTAAATACTTCAATGAACTCTAATAAATATACTTTAGAGCTTAGACCACGTGCCATTTTTAGGGTTCCGTACCCAAAGGGTAAAAACGGGACCCTATTACTGAGACTTTGCTGTTCGTCCGTCCGTCGCCGTAACATCCTATACCGTGATAGCTCGACAGTTAAAATTTTCACAAATGATGTAGGTATTTCTATTGCCATTATAACAACAAATACCAGTGGCGTGCACAGGATTATGACACTGGGTATGCGGCGAAGTACTCGGTCACAAAAACTTTTTCGTTTATAGATTTTTAGCATAGCTACAGCCAAGCCACGGATCTCTAAGTCGAAACCATGCCAACAGAGCAAGTCTTAGATGTACTACTATTCATGTACATCTTCTACGGCAACGCAGACAAAACAGCGATCGATCGTCGCAGCGGAAGAAATTCTAATAAGTAAAATAATAAGCATATTTTAAAATATTATAACTACTCACCAGTCAGTCAGCTTCAATTTTCACATATTCAAGGTTCCGGTTACTTGAGATTACTATATCCCGATGTAAATTACTAAATAATATGCAAGGAAAACAATATAATTTAATCGTGTGTACACAACCACACAGCCAGTTATACGTTTCATAACTTTTAACATGAAATTTTCGAGTTACATTATATTTTTGCTGGTTTAATTGTTGTAACTCGGGTACACACCTACCTTTAGACAGAATTTGAACCTTTTCACTGAATGACAATTGTGAGAACTTGTTATTTTTAATTTTTAATAAACACACATTTTCAACACAAACCTCACAATCAAATAACATTTAAAAAAAATCAACAAACGCACTAGTAAAATCAAATCACTACAATTATTATAGAAACTCAGTAATAAACTGTTAAATGTACACACTTTCAAATGTAAAAATGAAAATCTTTTAAGAAAACTATAAATAAACTGGAGCGATTAAATTGTAAACAATGCTTATCACATGAAATATGCAATATGGCCCCCGCGAAACACAAAACGTTTGTTCTATTTAAACAAATAAAACCTTACTAAACAAAAATGCATAATGTGCATACGTGATTTATTAGATTTCCGTCTATTATTTTTACTCGGATTATAGGCAACGAATAATTTCCGACAAGCCAGTTCGGCGGTTTTCGGAAGCGTTCGGATAGCCGAGAGCCATCTCCTGCCGCGGAAGTAACGCTATATAATCTTGTCGATATTCATGGGTGTTTGCGTTTGCGAAGTATGAAAATTACACATACATGAAATGGTATGTCCTGCAGAACGCAACGGCATGAAATGAGTTGCTATTTATAAAATATTAGGCGTTTTTAAGTTATTATATTTTTAAAATTAATTTATTTACTATTAATTAAAGTCATCTAAAACGTACGAACGTTTTATTAAAATATCTGTGAATGACAAGTAAAGCACTGCATTTCTGCCTATATGGAGCGCACGCCCCTGACAAATACTAAAAACAGAATAAAATAAAATTTGAGACTCACATACAACAAACGCGATTTTTCCGATTTATACGGAATTTTATTATAATTTTATACGGAATTTATACTCTTGCCGACTCGCACTTGACCGGTTTTATTTTACACTCGAATTTTATTACTGTTCACTCAAATTTTATTACCGTTCAGTCCATCCGTTCAGGTCAGAATTAATGTTACCAACTTAGATGTTTTACAAAGTTTTACAACTAAATTTAGTATTTTATTCCCTTTTTAGTAGGAATTTAGTTGTTAGTAGTGGTTTTGTAGAAAATAGCCAGACAGTAATCATAATAAGCAAAATGGCCTGCTTCTATGTGCTATTATGACACCTTATCATAATAGCACATAGTAGCACGCGTCCGTAAGTCGCTTAAAACTACCGATTTAATTTCTATATACGTAATATTTCCTACTATCTTCTTTTAATTTAATAGTAAAATTATCATATTTTCAATTTAATATTAAAACTGAAGATGCAGTGGTTTTTTGTAAACACAAAAATCCACTACATTGCTGCGCAAAAACAGAGTTGGCAACACTGGAACGAATCTCTTCAGTCCATACGGCCAACTGATGCGATCTCGAAATTGCACACAGGCGATACGATTTTGCATCCGTTCCGGCCGAACTAAAGGAAAACCCTTTGATGAGGCCCTTTATAGTTTCGCTCTGTCCGTCCGTCTGTCTGGCTGTCTGTCCGTCAGCCGTCTGTCTGTCTGTCTCTCAGTCTTTCTGTCTGTCCGCCCTTCTAGCTTCTTTCTAACCTAACCAAAAGTAACCTAACCAAAAGCAAGAAAGAATACAAATCTCCATTTGTATTCTCAATGAACTCTTCTGCGTCTAGACATTTGACTTCTCTTATTCGTGCACAACTATGTACTTGAAATTGTTATTATTTCAAAACAATCAATTTATACACGGCCATAACTTTCTGCGTGTAGTTTTGCCCCACTTATTGCCGTATATAGTGTTGGCCAATAGCCATTTAGACCGCACTCAGTTATTATAACAGGTACCACCCAGCCTTTACTGCTGCCCTAAAGACCTAAACCCACACAGCACTAACAAAATATTTATCTTTAACAGTGTGAATTAAAAGATATCAAGACTGGATCGTAACTGTATTATTGCAGGATTTAATCAACAGAATCGACCTTCTGCTTTTGCGTTTTGATAATACCACATAATATTTGACACAATGTAATGTGGTATAAAATCTTTTATTTAGTATATTATTGTGTATATTAATATGTAATAAAGTAAAGTGTAAAAATAATTTACACTTTTTAGTTAAATTTCATAGATATTTGAAGCGTTTTACGTACAAGATCATTTTGTAATTATGTAAGTAGATTGTAGAGGAAATTGATTAGTCTATAGTCTATACTAACTCCCTTATTAATAAAAAGATTTACACAATGGATAACTTAAACAACGTTGCTGTCTTTGTCTGTCAAGTGACTTTAGCAACGCATCAGACAAAGACAGCAACGTTGTTTAAGTGTGTAAATATTTTTATTAGTAAGGGGGTAATATTATAAAGAGAAAAGATTTGTTTGTTTGTTTGCATTGTGTAGGCTCCGAAATAACTGGACCGATTTTAATTAAATTTGTTACAGATATAGAGTAGACCACGGGGAAGAACATGGGCTACTTTTTACCACGGCAAAATATACTGTTCCCGCCAGATTGTCTTTTGCGCGCACTAAGTCGCGGGTAACATCTAGTAAATTATAAAGAACTACATATAACGTCAGTTCATGCCAAGATGCGACGCGGTTCGGTGTGAGCTGAACCTTAATCCTTCTCTCTATCTATCTATTTCAGATAGGGTAAGATAGTTTATGGAGAAGGAAATTAATCTAGAATGAGAAATAAAGTTATAACTAAAAGGTTAACAGCAGATTGTCTGACAAGAAAGATGTTCCGTTCCATGCGTCGGATGGGCATGTAAAAAGTACTCATGTGTATTGCGCACACACTTGGGCATTATAAAAATAACTCCTGCGTAGCTGGTCTGGTTTCAAACCGGCGCAGCCACCGTCACCGAAATCAGTTTGGGGTAAAAGCTATTTACCTTAAGTTATTCTGGGATCAAGAAACCAATGACATGGGTATTGGGTATATCCAATTCGCCTTGAGTCCTGAGTCCTGACCCAGCACTACGATATTTCACAATCATGGAAAGCTTTACAAGCTGTTTATGAGCCATCAAACGGCATACACTTGTAACTACATCGATGTTCAATTTATAGATATTTTGTTACGCTATTAAATAGTCGTATGTATAAATGTGAGGTATTTTGAGCGTTTAATTTTGGGGTCTAGTATGAAAATAATTCACCAAAATGTTCACTAAATTGTATTAATGTATGTTTAGTGAAAACTATGGTGTTACACCTTCGGCCAATTATCATAGTATTTTTCTTGAATTCCTTTTAGTAAGTTTAAGTTTGTCCACTTAAATATGCGCCCAAATTGAAAAATCATTGAGCACAAGTACTGTATTAAGTAAAAACTTTTTTAAGCCCCGACGAACACATAGGACTGCTATAACTATTTGACGTGTCTGTCTGTGTATCAGTGTGTGTCTGTCTGTGTATCAGTGTGTGTCTGTCTGTAATATCGTAGGCACAAACGGAGGCACCGATTTTGATATAAATTTTTCTTTATTTGTCATGATCAAGAGTGTTCTTAGCTATAATTCATCATCATGAGCTCTCTCGGGGGGTCTCACTCTCTTGACGATTCGGGGGTTAAGTAGTTACAATTTTTAATTTGGTAGTTATAAACAAATAGATACAAAATTATATCTTTACAAGTAACTTTTACTATCTATTCTTCAAGATCAAGGTACTCATAAATTTATTGTTTTACAACACACATCTACTGAGATCTGTAAATGATACAGGTTAAATTGTCTGTGGACGCGACGCGGCACGCATTTTTTTAAGTAGCGATTTAAAATTGAACTTTATTCGCTACACAAAAAGTTTCACTTTTCACTGCAAGAGTTCGCATTGGGAGCTGCGCCGTTCTTGCAATGAAACGTGAATATTTTTTTGTAGTGAATAAAGTAAAATTTTGTATCACTAAAATAAATAAAAAATAAAAAAGCGCGCCGCGTTGAAGCGCGATATGAGCGACCCTTATGTGGCATAAAACTGTTGTCTGTTTATCACATTATGCCACGACACGACTGTGAACATTCAATTTTCCGTCCATAAGCCAACAGTCAATTTAACCTGTATTATTTACAGATCTGTATTGTAAGTACACGTTTCATCGGCATCGCGCTGCGCAGCGATCTGTGCGCAAGTTGCAACTCGCCATTTAAAAGTAACAAATTTTTCCTTAACAACTCTTGCAATGAAACGGGAAACCTTTTCTGTAGTATATAAAGTTCAATTTTGAAACGCTATCTTAAAAAATTCGCCCCGCATCACGTCTCGGTATGAAATGAATCAAAATTCTAAGCATAGCACACGTGTATACTAGATCTTACCGCGAATCCACTTGCCATTCAATACAATTTTGGAATACAGTACCTCCTTAGGGTTCAATAAAATAATAACAATATATATGCATTTTGAAACTATTTAGGTACAATAAAAATAAGCTACATTAATGTTGAGCTATTTATGAAATGAAGCAACTGTGTTACAAAGACTTAAGCACTAATTTAATAAAAGACAAATAAACAAAATTATAACATGTCAGCAACCCCCGAATAGTCAAGCAGTGATGATGATGATGATGAATTATAGCTAAGAACACTCTCGACCATGTCAGCTTTCAAACAAATAAAAGTAGATCAAAATCGGTTCATCGTATCTTCCGTTTGGGAGCTACGATGCCAGGGATGTCCCTGTGTCTGTTTGTGTGTCTGATGTAGACACACAAACAGACACGTCAACTTTATAACACTTCTCTGTTCTCGTCGGGAGTAAAAAGGAACTAAGAAACATGCATAATTCTTGTGTTTCTATAATTTATACTCTATCAATAAAGAACCTTCCGTTATGACGGCAATTGAAAACGGTCATAGGTCCATCGTGAATCATCGCCCATACAAGAGTTATGTTGAATTCCGTGTAGGGCTGCCACTTGCCAGCCAGATAAAGCCTTCTTAGCACAAGCTCGAGAGTATACTGTGTTCGGCTTAATTAATGTGTCACTGTATTTCTTTATGGCACGGTAAGTATTTAATTTTAATTTTAATTTAATTTAATTAATGTTGCGTGAATTTTATCAGTACGGTATTACAGGAAAAAAATGTGCAAAACAACCATTGCAACAGTAAAAGAAACATTTTATAGTTATCCCTACGAGCTACGTACTGCACTGTTGTGTTTTTGTTTACAAAAATAATTAAATTGTTCTGAGCAGAGTGTAGTGTTGCGCTAATAGTAGAGCGAGGTTCGTGCTGAGATTTGAAACTTATTCAGCGAATGTATCGGCCAGTAACGTGTGTCGCGCTTTAAGATGATTGTGCTATCCATATAAGAAATTATTTTTGCTACATTGTATATCTTGCCGCTCGGCCTTGTATCTCTTGGTTTTGTAACCAAATGGCTGACTTTACTACCTGACCTATCCGGTTTTCCAATTTTATGATCTATAAAGAGGTAACCCTATATTTTACCATCGATCTCTAACGCTAGACACGCAACGCAGAAATACTATTTACATATGTATTTATTTACATATTTACCTGTAGATTTAATGTCGATTTCTTGTTGGCATTACCATTTTAACATATTAATGGTTGTGCCTTAATGTAAATATCGATATTATTATTTAAATTGTTTTGAACACGTGGAATAAAAACATTTAACTTTTAAATTCATTACAACGACTTTATCTACTTGTATGAATTGTTGTTTTGTAAGTTAATAAGTTATTTATAACTGTGCTACTTAAAGTCCGCTTTACCTGGTTAGTATTAACCATTAACGTTGCGCACTGCCTGTAACTATATAAAATATTATAAGCTACCTAATCAATTTCCTCTACAATCTACATAATTACAAGATGATCTTATACATGGTAAAAAACTTTAAAATTTCTATGAAATTAAAAAAATATATATAATTATTTTTGACTCGCTGTTGTCCGCTGCTCCGCCCGAGTAAATACAGTACCCCACGGGAATACTGTTCTTAAACTGGATAAAATCCTATCCTATGTTTTAATCCAGAGCTTAAACTGCAACCATATCAAATTTCATCAAAAACCGTTCAATAAGTTGTGCGTGAAAGAGTAACAAACATCCATCCATCCATCCATCCTCATAAACTTTCACATTTATAATATTATAGTAGGATTAGAGTAAATAAAAGTTTTATGCCACATTACATTGTAATTTGTGACATAATATTATGTGGTATTATCAAAAGCAGAAGGTCGAATCTGCTAATTAAATCCTGCAATAATACAGTTACGATCCAGTCCCGATATATTTACTGCAAAGTAGTATTCTCATAAATGTCAAACGTCTGCAAACTCATTTAGGTTGGTCCGAACTCCAAAAATCAGTTTAAAATATCAAGACGATTCATTACAATTCAATAAAAGTAAAATGTAAGTTAATGACGAGAATTGAGGTCCCGTTGTAATATCTATTTCATTTGACATCCGTTGCCAATAATTTAATCGCTAATAGAAAGGTTTTCTTAATATTATTTATAAATCAGATAAAAGATAAGAAATAGAAAGGAGAGTATACCATAAAGTGCCAAAGCGTTATCAGAGCTTTTTAGATACAGAGACGGACAGCTAAGTGTTTTCTAATCTGCTCTGTGAAGTTTCGAATTAATTTAGGCTATATTTTGTCTTATAGGAAATAGATACAGATGAGCGATAATCGAATACGTATTTTATGTTTTTTTATCTGTGAAAGTCTAAAATGGGGTCCAAAGTTTGTGTAGTAAAATATCAACAACTGGACGTATAGCTTCGAGTTATGGTGCGTAGATAGTTGTTATGACGTAGATAATAGCTCCCCACACCGGTTTCGGTGACGGTAGCTGGTTTCATTGAAACCAGGCCAGGCTACGCAGGAGTTATTGATATAGTGCCCAACTGCGTGCGCAGTACACAAGATAGAGTGCTCTTGTGTCGCTGTGTAGAGTGCGCTTGTGTGAGATAGAGTGCGCATCCGTCCCACTATGTTTCGAGAGTAGAGGAAGAGAGAGTTCCGGATAACCGACACGACTGGCGAGATATCCGGCGCAGGTTCGACTTTTTACATGCCCATCCGATGGATGGATCATCTCTCTTGTCAGACAATCAGGTGATCAGCCTGCACTGTCCTAACTTGGAAACAACATTTTTTTTTTGTTGTTCCAACGCGTGAATCGAACCCACGACCTCCGAATCGAGAGCCAAGCTCTAAGCCACTAGAGCACGGAGGTTGTTTCGTTATGACTTATGACTTAAATATCCGTCAATTAAAATCATTGTTCAAAATTTATCCGCGGTCGTAAAGTTGCGCGCAAAAGCTACTATTATCATAGACGTATATATTATAGACGAGGCATGTTGAGGCAAAAACTGTCTCCACTTAAATAGCGCCCTACTTTTGGAGTTTTTGGGGCCATTTTGACATTTATAGTTGGTGAAATCAAGATGGCTGACGTTTGAGATATGGTGAAAACCAAGATGGCGTAACTTTTCCTTGTGTGAATATTTGTTCTGTCACATGTACGTCATAGCCTATATTTAGTTTTGAAATCATTGACTATTGACAATGGGGAGTGCGGGCAGAGGCAGTACATTAAACTGTTGTTTAAATAATTAAGTCGAACGCTCTAAATAAACTCTTTTATATTTTATTTTTTCCTATTGTTACTAATATTATTATACATACAATGGGTACCGTGAACTTCTACATCACATTGAGAAACCCATTACCCAATCAAAAGCTAAAAACTATAACCCGTCATCAAAAACTACATATCCTATGTTACCCGGGCCATTATTACGAATCTATTGACGCCGCATTCATTAAAATCGGATCAGTACCTTAGACGCAACGGCCTACGATGGGATAAACATACATACGTACATACAAACATACATAGACTGCCAAAATCATTACCCTTCCTTTTGGCTTCGCCGTAGTCGGCTAAAAAGTGGCAATATGTACATTTCAATGTCTTGGACAATACAATCGCTACAAGTCGAGGTTGCCACTGCTGATGAAATGCAGCCCATGACTCCGCCGCGTCTGGACTGACATCCGGAGTCGCCTTCAGGAAGTCACGCCTGGGAGCTGACATCATGATATTCCTAGGTATTATTAATAATTACTGGCATTTTCCTGCGACATCGTCCGATATTAAGCGTCATATAGGCATACTTTTTCTTGTGAAACATCTCTCAGTGCAGAGACACAAAAGAGAAGAGTTCGAATTTCGAGCACCGAGGCACCGAGCAGCGTAGCTCTTGCAATGAAACGTGAATCTTCTTGTGTAGTGAATAAAGTTCAATTTTGCAAAGTTCAATTTTCAATGCAGCGCCGCGTCGCGTCTCGGTGTGAATTGACGCTAAAATTAACTGAAATGCCCTAACGTCTACACAAATATCGGTATCAGACAGATTTTTGAAGTTTGCACCAATCTTAACGCGTTTGTCGTTGGTTTGACGTTTATGGGAATACCATTTTACTATTTTAACTTATGTCGAGGCAAAAAGTATCCACACATAAACTTTTAGTTGTTTGGGTCAGTCGAGTTTTGACATTTGTCATCTTGACATTTTGACATTAGAATTTTGATTTCCGCAGTATAATCAGTAAGCTTCAGTGGCGTGGGGTTCGTATAACTCCATTCCTATCGGCTTAACTTACCACTTACCTTTTGAAGACCATCCAAATCCCTACCTATTATACGGGCTGGGGCTTCCCTATGAAGGAGAACCAGCCTTCGCCACTGGTAAGCTTATTGACAAAATCTTCTGAATGATGGCGACTATTTCTTGTATGAAGAATTTTTCTGGCAAATGTACTACGTCATATGCCATATCCCATCCTTAGTTTTGAAATCATCGGTTTTGCTTTTAACATTGGAACTGTATTATTGTAACATTTAATTGGCAGAATCAACTTACTGATGTATCACATCTTCCAGGTGCCTTGCGAAGGATAATTGTTTTTGTGCATAAATTCAAAGCCCAAAATAAACTAAAACTAGTGAGCTAATAAAATACCACCACTTACACTTACTCAGCTCCGATACGCGTTACGGGCTACTTACATATGACTCATCTCAACTTAAGTACCTGCGCGCAAACCAACCTGTTTGCACACTATTAATGATGTTAAACGCAATCTAACCTTTTAATATTCTTATCGCATGCACTTATAAATAATCGAGTTTATTTTTTATATTTTGTGCAAGATACGATTTGAAAAGAGTTTTGCCGAAAGAAATGCAATAACTTAAATCAACTTTTGAGATGATATTATGACGACGTTTTACAACTCCCGTCATTGTCGAGCAGTAAGCGAGCTGATGATGATGAATCATAGCTAAGAACACTCTCTATCAAGTAAGCTTTCAAACAAAAATAAATAGATAAAAATCGGATAGACACACACACAACACACAAACAGGCACGTCAAAACTTATAACACTCTCTGTTTTAGTCAGGGGTTAAAAAGGAACAACCAAATATTCGTAATTATTGTATTAATTAAGTAATTCAGTAATAATTATGATGGTGTTTGATTTTTGATGGATATGCGCCTCTATCTTGAGTCATTTCGTCGCTTACAAGAAATTAGCCACGTCTATGTCTATTGTCTATGTTCATGACTAGACGCCTTCATGGTCCAGTGGTGCAGAGCTTGGCTCTAGGCTCCGGAGGTCGTGGGTTTTATTCCCGCGTTGGAACAACAAAAAAATGTTGTTTTGAAGACTGGTTGGGACAATGCATAGGCTGATCACCTGTTTGTCTGGCAAGTGGAATGATCCATGCGTCGGATGGGCATGTAAAAATTCGGTCCTGCGACTGATCTCTCGCCAGTTGTGTCGGTTATCCGTCCCACTGAGTTACGAGAGTTAAGGAAGAGAGAGTGTACCTACTGTACTCATGTGTACTGCGCACACACATGAGCACTATAAAATAACTCCTGCGTATCTTGTCTGGTTTCAACCAAACCGGCCACCGCCACCGAAATCGGTGTGGGGAGCTCGTATTATTATTTAATTACGTCCATGACACAGCTACGCCATATTTTAATAAAAACTGACATTATCTTAATCTCCTTTTTACTTCAATTACGGATTATTACCAACCACATTTGTAAGGTGACGGTTCAGAGTGGCCACTGGCCAGCTAGAAACATTACTTACTCCGATAACAGAAAGTATTTATTCCAACCATTATGTTACATTAATTTCGATAACTATGAAGAAACAGAGATAATATTATGGAAATTTATTGTAGAATTCTCGAATGCATAAAACGTGCTGTAAATTGAATAGAAATCAATTATATTATCTAGGTATTTTATATGGCACAATAAATTTGATGCGACCAGAAGATATAAGGTTATTTGTAATTTAGACAAATTGCAGATTATCGCATATTCTAAATGGTTTATGAAGGTGCGACCGTTTGCGTGTATACAATTCGATTTCAAGGATTGCAATCGCTGTTTGGTGACGGATAAATCGAATTATCAGAAAACAGTTTATAGTCCAGAAGCCGTGGGTGTAATATTTACTTCTAGATGTCGCCCTGTGGCAAATGGCAATCGAAATTCGCCAATAATAATTTATACAATTTTAAGTTTCAACTTTATGAGAGTTATTTTGTCTCTTAGACAAACATTAACATGTAACAAAATTGTATCTCACGGTAGTGTGAGCTAATAACCTGAGGTGTGTGTGTGTGTGTGCTGTTGTTGTTTTTATTTATTTTTATGTATTTCTAAGCATAACTAAAAAAAAATTAGCTTTCTGCATACCTTCCTCTACATAAACTTTAACTGTGCCGAATATCATGCTCCTCCGTTCGTACAACTCTCGTAATTTCTTGAAAACAAAACTGTGCAGAAAGTTATTGCTTCACGTATTAATCATATGATTTCCATACAATAATCTATATTCTATACTAATTTTATAAAAGAAAGATTTGTTTGTTTGTATTGAACAAATAGGCTCCGAAACTAGTGGACCGATTTTGATAAAATTTGGCACAGATATCGCGGCAGAGACCACCACGCTGAAGGACACTACTACTATAGGCTACTTTTTATCGCGGGAAAATGTACGGTTCCTATAGATTTCTTTTGCGGGAAATAATAGGTCTTTACCTATGAAATTGCCGTTCTGCAGTACTGGCCATTTCAAATCAAAATAATTTTTGTTTGGCTAAGAATTCTAATTTCAAATTTATTTTATTTTAAAAACATGGTTTTTTTTTTCCAAAAGTAGTCATTTGTTTATTGATTAGTGTTACATTTTCATCGCATTTCAATATTTTTCGTCATCATGGATACGTTAAAAATTCGAGTAATTATGGAATATGAGTACCGTCGTGGCAGGAACGCGGCACAAGCGGCACGCAACATCAACGACGTTTACGGAGCTAACACTACAAACCAACGCACCACCTGTTATTGGTTTCCTCGCTTCCGTTCTTGAAATTTCGACCTGAAAAATGAACCTCGCGGTCGTCCGAAGACTTTGGTCGACAATGACGAATTAAAGGCGATTGTGGAAGCTGATGATACATATTCTATGGCTGAATTAGCAGCAGCTTTCGACGTTAGCGTCAAAACAATATTGGTCCAGTTGCGTCAAATTGGCAAGGTAAAAAAGCTTGACAAATGGGTGCCCCACGAACTCAATGATCGCCAGCGCGAAGTACGCGTCGAGACGTGCCTTGCACTGCTCAACAGACACACAAATGAAGGCATTTTGAACAGCATTGTTACCAGCGATAAAAAATGGATTCTGTTTGATAACCGCAAGCGCTCAGCAAGTTGGTTGGATCCTGGTTCAGCACCTAAACAATGCCCTAAATAAAAACTTACCCCTAGAAAAGTGATGGTCACTGTTTGGTGGTCTAGCGCCGGTGTGATTCATCACAGCTTCTTACCAAACGGGGTGAGCATTACTGCAGATGTGTACTGTGAAGAACTGAACACAATGATGGAGAAGCTGGCACATCTCCAACCAGCATTGGTCAATCGCTCGTCTCCGCTGCTCCTGCACGACAACGCGCGACCTCATACTGCACAGCAGACGGTCTTCAAGTTGCAAGAACTGGGGTTGGAAGCTCTCCGTCATCCGCCCTACTCACGAGACCTTGCGCCTACAGACTACTACTTTTTCCAGAATTTGGATAACTTCTTGGCGGAAAACAAATTCAATACCCGAGAGGCAGTACAAAATGCCTTTGAAGAATTTGTTGCCTCGTCCGTCCAGCTGATTTCTTTAAGAAGGGCATCAATAAACCGCCACTGCATTGGCAAAGATGCATTGATTGCATGGGTGATTACTTCGATTAATACAAATAAAAAATACATTAAAAAAATCGTTTATTTTTTTTTTCATACAAAACGGCAATTTCATAGGTAAAGACCTAATATCTAATCTAGGTATATAAATATAAATGAATTTGTACGCGCATAACTTCCCAACGACTGCACCAAATTGGATAAATCATAAATCTTTATTTTATGAGAAGGTTTGTATAAAAAAAATATAAATATCTCCTTAATAGCTATATCTCTAGTAACAGTACTATTATTTGCTATCTAAAACTCGTAAATAACTAATAGTTATGTATGAATGTATGAACGTTAAAACACTGCTTTCATCAAGGCAAAATGTATAATGCTGATCAAATGCTGATCAAAATTAAAAATGTAGTGCTGATCAGCTTCTAAAGCTAGGCCTATGCTAAACATGCGGTCGATTTTGAGATGTTTTTTTTAATTATCCGAAATGTAAGTATAAATACATATTACAAAACTGCTATGATATTTTCTTTACGTGTACTCGTAAATGAAGCTTTTTACTAAAATCAATTACACTTGAAATTATACATTAAATATGTGTATTATACCGGATATTTCCATACAGTATCCGAACTTTCAGGAGTGAATATATTCTTGAATACAAGCAACTTTTACTATGAGATCAACTTTCCTACTTGAAAAAATCTTAAATATATGTATAGTATAAAAGTATCAGAGCACTGAAAGAACTCCGCGCTAATACAATAGAGTTGATAATGGAAATTTCGAGTGTCGAGCTGTCATATATGACATTGACATTCGATTTTCAACTCTATTATATTAGTGCAAAGTTCAATTTTCAATGCGCATAATTTTCTACGGCCTTCCGGATTCCTGGACCTGTAGTCAAGATGAATTCGGTCATATCGACAGAGAAGTTCGAAATCAAAAATATATGGGATTTGACGTAAGTCATCGCTAAGTGACATGTCGCTTGCGATGCCTTATGTCAAATCCCATACATTTTGTTTTCGGACTTCGCCGTCGACATTATCGAATGCATCTTGACTAAAGGCACTGATAATAATATAGTCCTAGCTTAACATTCACGCTACTTTGTTGCGTATTGGTAAATTGTATATTATGCTAAAAGCTATCATTAAATGGCTAATGATAGTAGGTAGGAGGTAGTAATGATAGTAGGTAGGAGGTAGTAATGATAGTCGGTAGGAGGTAGTAAGTAGGTAACAGTGGACACTGGGCTTATTAACGTCTAAGTGCTAATTACATCTGAATGGGCTTTGAATGTTCCGGTATGTCCTGTTGAGATGTTTAAGCGGCAATCACGCTTAGCCGATTTGTAGAAAGACACGATTTTACAGAACGCTTTTTATGTAAAGTATCTCCAGTCGGGAGCTTAATGCAGGTGTCAAGTCTTGCCGATTTGAAGAATGGTTTTGTATGACGCGTATTTTTATTAATACTTTATTAAAGCTTCTCTACTGGAAATCAAATAACTATCGCGACGAGTTTTGCCGGGGAGTTCAATGGGTGACGTTGTGGAATTCGTATTTCTGCATAAATTTATGTTATTTCGGTTCTAAATGTGTAATATTGGTAGAATATTAACCATTAAATATTCGTTAACGTGCATAAGTGTGGGCAAGTGGTACAACTTCTAAAAACTTGCTATTTTGTGTTCCCTCGAAAACTCCCTAGGAACTTTCAGTAAAGCTTCTACCACTTTACTGAATCGACTGACATGACTCATAGACTGTACTGACTATTTATTTGGACTTTGACTAGACTTTAGACTTGACGACATAGGAATACGGTGTTGAAAATTGAAACGAAAGTTCTATTTCCCGCCTTTTTAACTTGACACTGGCAAATGGTTATAAGCCGATGCCATATATAAATTAAAAAAAAAACTATCGCGACGCAACATTGTAGTGTTGACTATATATTGTTTTAAAAAATCAAAATTCGTTTAATTTCATATTAATAAAATTCACTTTCACAATTCAATATTTACAAGAGGTCGCACTTTGGTGAAATTCGTCCATAATAATTCTTATATTTTTCAAGTTTTTGCTTCATGTATTAATATAATAATTTGGGGATTTATAATTAATTTAAATCGTTTTTTTTAATACCACCCATAATCCTGCAATGGTACCTATACGTAGTTGATGACAAACAAATAGCAAACTTAGCGCTAATGATAATGACGACGTTAATTTTTATGAAAGCAATGTTCCCACGGAGCTCTCTATTAATGAATCAAATCCTTTCTCCGCGTCGCAACATGCAGTATGGCGATTATGAACCGCGCTTTTTGCGGAAATTCTCACCGCATTCCCTACATACACCCAGTACACGCTACACACATCCTTCTCAATGTTGACTCGTTAAGGGTCGTTTATATTAATACGTCCTGCAAGTCCTGCAGAGTCAGTATAAAACTGATATGATACTCCTTTAATTTGGATGGAAACCACATAAAGAAACTCCTTATTCGATCAATGTAATGGTGCCTTAAAAGGATTATTCGCTGCTAGGTCTATCCAGCAATTAGCACAAGCCTAGGCTGTCTCTGATATATTACCTACTACCTAGGTCCACAGGTTCCACTCGTACATTCCTAATAACACTAGGTACTAATTGCAGTGAGAATAAGTATTATTGTGATAACTACAACTTGAATATAAACTATAGCCCGGCTACGTAAATTACATCACCTATGTTACCCGGGCCTTTATTACGAATCTATTGACACCTCATTCATTAAATCGGACCAGTAGTTTAGGTGCTACAGTGAAACAAACATTCACACATAAATATATACACTGCCAAAATCATTAGTCATAACCCTTCCAGGGCTATGACTAATGATTTTGGCAGTGTATCCCTTCTAGGGCTTCGCCCTAGTCGGGTAATTTTCTGAGAAAACTGACAATTTTCATAGTCACCTGAATCCTGTCATCCCGCGATGGTCTGTCAATCCTACTACTATTATAAATGTGAAAGTTTGCGAGGATGGATGGATGGATGTTTGTTACTCTTTTACGCAAAAACTACTGAATGGATTTCGATGAAATTGGGTAAGGTAGAAGTTTAGGCTCTGGATTGAAACATAGGCTACTTTTTATCCCGAAAAAAGTACAGTATTCCGTGGTGGTACACTACAGTATAAGAGGGATACCAGATACTTTAGCATTTACGCGGGCGGAGCCGCGACAAAAAGCTAGTATGAATATAAAGGAGAACTTTGAGAAGGGACATGGACGGTCGATGATGATGATGAACACGATAACAATCATGTAGCCACTTGTACAAAGGGTGTCCAGTATCCACTTTCAAGTATTACATGCTACCGTCCAGCTTACGTCCGTCGCCGCTGGGCCCGCTGGCCATCCGGCGTGCACCTGAGCTTGAAATGATAATTGATTCACTCCCTTTGTTCAGTAGGCTTATAAATGAAGTTTACATCCTTTTCGCTAATTTGTTTTTGTTGCCTTTACTTTTGTTTAAATAAATAATATATGTTGACCAAGACTTCGTCCACCACCGTACAAATGGTTCCTTTCCAACGAGAGGATAGACAAATTGACAAATTGACAAAGGAAAACTGTAATTTTGTGCATAGTTTATGTATATTCTTGTGTAGACAAAATGCATTTATGTGGTGGTCAATTCAGTGACTTTTGCGATTTTTCGATTTTTTAGTATTAGAAACAGCGATTTCAAAATTAAAGGCAGATTGTTGAATATAACTCAGTGTATCCTGTTCTGAGGAAATTATTATTATTATTTTATTTTTTATTTTTTATTAATTAACACAAAAAATAACATATTTTACATTCATTACATAATCGCCAAACTGTGGTTTCAATTATAATAATTGTTATATTTTATAACACAGAAACAAGAACAGTAGGAATCCTAAAGAAAATATTAACTAAGAGATTATTAACTCCCATAACTCTATTCCTATCGGCTTCACTTGACACTTACCACTCACCTTTTGAAGACCCTCATCCAAATCCCTACCTGTTATACAGGCTAGGGCTTCCCTGCTATAAGCAAATGTCAAAATTTCAAGATGACAAATGTCAAACCTCGACTGCCCCAAACAACCTCAAAAGTGGGGCAGTTTAAGTGCAGACACTTTTTGCCTCGACACGCCTGAATAGCCTGAAACATTTAATATATAGGTTTCAGAGTATTTAAGTTTACATAGTCAAATGTAGCAATTAAAAGGAATTTCTGAGTTATCAGAACTCAACTCAACACCAGGGCAAACCTAATATTCAGTAAATTAATATTGCTTTCTAATATTTCGCTTATTATGGAGTATGAAATGAATTGAACTGAGTCCACTTCAAAGGCACCGCCTGTGTTATGATTTTGTAAAGGTTTATGTGTACTGAATGAAACAAACGCAGCGGATGTATAATATACAATTATCCATTAATTTTCTTACACCATTACGACATACAAAATAACTAAGTACGCTATTAACAATATCTTATAAATAAATATTTAAAAATATATAAACCGACTTCCAAACTAAAAGTCGAAAGAGTTCCCCTTTTAAATTCTGCTAATCACTATTTCTCTACTCAATCTTCTTATTTTTTGAAGTCAATTCGTCGATTGGCAGTTTGGTATGCGTTTTTTGCTTTGTTCGGAAATTCGGAATGTGGTGGGTTCGAATCTCCTTAGATAAATATTTCAGTGATTATTATTTTTTTTAATTTAACAAAACTCCGAGCTAAGCTCGGTTACCCAGGTACTTGGAGTTTATCAGAATTGTATACTCCAATAACTCTGCAACCGCAACGCAACGTCGCCTTCGTGTTATAACACCCTATAAATTCCAATGTACGTAATTGAAATAAATTTCGCCTCGTACAAATGACCGAGCTGCGGCACAAACGTAGCAGATTTATTGTGAACAGGCGTTTTTGTATCTACCCTTATACGGGAGAATTGAACTTTGTAGATAATATCTAGCTGTTATGGTGTTAAGATGTTGATAAATAATATTATTAATTTATGTGAAACAGATAATCAGCGAAGCAGTTGCGTTATGATGTTGAATAGTGTATAATGTAATTATACACTAATATAGGTAATATTATTACCTATATAAAAATATAGGTAATATTAAAATTAGAAAAAAAATGTTAATATTAATTTACATTTTTGACATAAATTGGTTCTTTTTGGGTCGATATTGCGACCAAATGAAACCAAATCCTACAAAACTAACAAACAAACAACTTTCCAGAACCTCTTCACCAGAACTCTTTACAAAAAGAGGACGTGTTTAGGTACAATTTTCTGCTCATAGTAGCTTACTTTGTTTGTTTAAAATTTAAATAATACTCAAAGGCATCATAAAGTTAAGAGTCTCTCCAGACTGTGGTTTAAGTAGCCCTTAACTTAACTGATATTAGTCTTGATGAAGCGTATTCGAGCTAATTCGAACTGGCAATTAAATAGCGCTTGTATCAATAGCGAACAAAAATGAAAAAAATAATATCCCGATTTTTTAAATAAAAAGATCAGTTCGCTATAATTTGTAAACGAAGGGCCTAATTGGGCGTTTGACAAAGGTTTGACGTGCCCTGCGTCAGGGCACCAGACAGGACTCGCAGGGCACAATTAACCCTGTGTCTAATTTAACAATTCAATCTTTTTGTTTTAGTGATTGGATGGAATATGGGTTGAAAAAACATTGGAAAATCAAACTTCAACTTCAGACTTTTATACACTATAGTGCAACGTTTCTCAAGCGGGGGTCGCGACTCGCGACCCTCGGGTGGGTTGAGTTTGTTTTTAGAAATAAGTCTGTTGAAAAATAATAAATACATACTACCTACAGGTACAAAATATTCGTTTTTTCAAGCTAATCTTTTGTATCGAACGTCGAATATATCGTTCGAACGTTCGAACCAGTGAAGGCTAATATAACACGTATAGCTGATAAAAATAGCATAATATTATGTACATTTTGTTATAATTTTAGTTAAGAATTGTTACATAACTTTTTGGCTTCTTCGTGGGTCGCGACATAAAAATGGCTGAGAAACGATGCACTAGTGACTAGGTCCACTATATTAATAATAATAATATCTATAGACGCCTTCACACCACGTCAATCTGGTCCCGTGATAAGTTCTCGAACAACTTGTGTTACGGGTACCAGACAACAGAAATATATTTTATACTTTTATAATATACTTATATTTAAGATTTTTGTTTTAGAATACACATATTTAATACACATCCATGACCCAGGAACACAGAAAACTTTTTTGTTCCCTGGCGGGATTCGAACCCGCGACCTCCGGCTTGGCGCCATTGCAACATTGCGCTAACCACTGAGCCACAGAGGTCGTCAAACGTCGTACCTATAGTCTATTCGCGTTATGTTTGCAGTGAGGCATAAGTGCAAATGTCAAAATTGACCAATAACGCTTAAGCCGTGTTAGTCCAGTCATTATAGGGGGTTCACTTACCCCCAGTACATACTTACATACGTACTTACATACCCAGTAGGGTACGTCGATTTTCCGATTAATCTCTTTTTCCAAATTCCAAATATATCGTTTTCTATGGGTTTTACGCTATTTGTATTTATTATCAATATTGTAAAAATTAAATTCTCTACAACTTTTGTATTTAACATATTTTCATACCTTGAACTGTTTTCGAGATAGAGGGCGGAGAGCGCGCGCTCAGAGCATCATGTGAGGTCGCTTTTTGATCGGGACTACCGCACTGGTAGTCCCGATCAAAAACTCCTAATATTAAGGTTATAAATTATTGCTAAATATATAATTATCCTTTATTATTAAATAACCGTAGCGTAAATAAAAATAAATATAGCGTAAAACCCATAGAAAACTAGATATTTGCAAAAAAATTAAAAATATCGATTTTTGTGACCCCTGACTTTAAACTTGCGACCATCCAATTATATGTGAATTTTGAGAACAGTTTTAGGATGCCAAAATACAAGTTTTTACGTGGTAATATACTGGGTATGTCGATTTTCCAAGATATTCACCTAATTAGGCCTGAGATGACTGGACTATGTTCACATTCACCAATTGAAGTAAGCCGTTTCAACGTTGGCACTGACGACTCACTGCAAACTTATACGAATAGTACTACTTTACTATACGGTACAGACTACAATTATTGCTTGCATTGCTCTGTCTACTTCATAAGCTGTGAAGGTGTGATTTAGGCTCTAATTTCTTGGTATTCATTCAAATTATTACTGTCTAGATTTTAAATATATTAGAGGTCTCCCTGTAGTGTATTGACACTTATAGTAATAAATATACACACGCACACTTGGGACGAGGTACGGTGGAGTGTAAACTAGTTGTGTACTAGGTGGGAGCGCAACCTCTCACTGCCATTCCAACACCGACCACCGACCGAGTGGGTCTGTTATACAGCAGTCTAGAAGTGTTTCTGTTACCCATCCCAATCCTACACTCCCTGTGGTCGAGATTCGCCTATAATAATTCAAATTATAATTTTTACGCTTAAACTTTTTAAGGGTAAAATGTAAATGTGACTTTACTTTTTTTTTTCTATCTAACAAAATTGTATATATATCGAACGCACGTTAGTATGCTTTAATAATCTAGGGTAATGTGTGTTGTTGTTATTTTTGTTAATTTTACGTATTTCTAAGCATTTTTTTTAAATATTAGCTTTCTGCACATCTTCCTCCACATACACTTTAGTTTACCGGCTAAAACTGTACTGAAAGTTTCGGAGTAACCAACCGAGCTTTTCTCGGAGCTCTAGTAGATAAAAAAATAAAAGAATCACAAAAATATTTTACCGCGGTTCGAGCCCACCACATGCCCAATTTCCGAACAATGAAAAATTAACCAAACTGCCAATCGGACTGACATGCACGACTAAAGAAAAAACATATATAAAGTTATAAATAAAAATAAAAATGCGCAGTAAAATCCTCTTTTTTTAAGATTCCTCTAAATCGAATACAGGTACAGGAATCAGTTTAGTAACATGAAAGAGATTTGATTCAGTTTTTCTATGACCTGTATCTATCCTATATATAGAATTAGATACTTTTTCGATTATTCGATATGGTCCAATATTTAATTCATCTAATTTTGATCTATTTAATCTATTCCCATTTTCAACATAAACTAAATCTCCTTTATTAAAATTCCATTGTTTCCGATTTCTATCAAATAGGTGTTTGTTATAATTATGAGATTTTATTGGATTATCAAAAGCAATTTTCTTATCTTTTATCCAATCATCCTTTGATGTGCTGCTCCTCAATTCCTTTGGTAAAATTGTTACGTCATTTGTTCCATATAAAAGATATTTTGGTGAAAATCCTGTAACTGTGTGAATGATCTCATTATATTTACTAACACACTCTTTAGCTACGTTTGTCCATGCTTTTTTCTTGCCTTTTTCATTAATTTTACACCTGATTTTATCCACCAATGTTTGATTAAGACGTTCATTTAAGCCATTAGAGAACAGACAGCTAACTGCTGTAAATACCACGGATATGTTTTTGTCATTTAAAAATGTTTTGAATGTACTTGAATTAATTTCCGGATATTGATCAGTCAAAATCATACCAATTTTATCCGTTTCCGTTATATTCGATAATAGTTTAATGAAATCATTAGCGGTTTGAGTTTTTGATGTAAGAATGAATGCAAATCTAGTAAAATGGTCTACTAATAAATGTAGATATTTCTTTGATGATCTCGAACCTCCAAATCCTCCTACTGTGTCAATAGACATTATATCAAAAGGTTCAGTGGCTGGTCCTAGATGAGACATGTATCCAAATTTATCATATCCTCTTGACTTATTTTTTAAACAAATTTCACAATTTCTGCAAATCTTCTTTATATTATTGGATAAATTTATAATTGAATAAAATTTACCAACAGTCTTCTGCATTTGGTTGATTCCAATATGACACATATTTTCATGGATATTTTTCAAAAATGTTTAACTTAGTTCCTCTGATAAAATTATTTTATCTCGTTTTCCAACCTTTTTGAAGTATACGTTTTGTTCGTTCATAAATTTATCTTTTTTTCTTGTATTTCTTTATTTATTTCTTGATCTTTTAAAATGTCTTCAATCTTTATCAAATTAACTACTCTTAGTTGTTCATCTGTGTTTTCATCAGAATTTAGTACTGGGTTCCTACTTAAACAGTCTGCCTCTAAATTATTCTTCCCAGGAGAGTATATTATTTTAAATTCATATTGTGAAAGATAATAAGATAGGACACCTAGTTCTTCGCCGGTTCTCGATTTAAATTCATGTTTACCAAAGGTTTTTGATCTTAAAAAACTGTAAATGGTTTTCCTATTAACCAATATTGCCAATACGTTACCGCTTCTTTTATTGCCAACAGTTCTAAATAAATAGCTTTCTTTTTCTTTTGAGTTTCGGTTAATTTCTTCGAAAAATAAGCCACAGGTTTTTCTTTACCATCTGGCTATAACTGTTTTAAAACAGCGCCAACTTCTTCTATATGCGTCTGTATAAATATTAATAGGTAAAATTTGATTGAAAATCTCCAATATCAGTTCTGAGCAAAGTAAGTTTTTTATCATCTCAAAAAATTTTTGGCATTCATTAGACCAAAAAAAATTCTGCCCTTTTCTTAGTAACTGTTGTAAAGGATCTAAAATTATTGCTTTTCTTGGGATGTATTCATGATAAAAATTTATCTTTCCTAAAAATTGTCTAACATTCTTCTGATTTTTAGGAATTGGAATTTGCACTGAAATTATATTATCCTTTAATGTTTGTACGGAGTTGTTCTGAATTATGTGTCCTAAATATTTTACAGAACCTGATGCAAAAATGCACTTTGTAAATTTTAGACGGAATCCTTCTTTTATTATGGCCTCTAGCAACTGCTTTAAGTGCAATATTTATATGTTCATCAAAATCCTTTGAAAAAATTAAAATGTCATCAATGTAATTAACCGTAAAGTCAGTGAGTTTATATTTTCTTAATATGTTGCTCAGTACCCTTTGAAAAATTGCTGATGACGTTTTCAAGCCAAAGGGAAAGCATGTCCACTGGTAATGTCCTTCTTGTGTTACAAACCCAGTTTTTTTTTCTATCTTCGACTCGTAACGGTATAGACCAAAAAGCTGAATTTAGAGTTGTAAAATAATTTATCTAGAGTTGTAAAATACTTGCAGTTCCTAGTCTTTATCACTAAATCTTCAATTAACGGGAAAGGTTGAGCTTGTGATACTACAATTTTATTCAGGTCTCTAAAGTCTATACATAATCTTGTTTCTTTATTATCTTCTTTTTTAAATGCTAATGCGGTAACATTAGTATTTAAAAAAGAGGATGGTGCTGCAAATGGACTATAAGATTCTTCTATTAGCTTATTATCTTCTATAGTGCATCTATAAGGCCTCTTGCTGCAGTATCTATCTGCTAATAAGTCTATTCTAGCTTCATACCCACTTACAGTGGCAATATCATATTTATCTTTTGGAAAAACAGATTTATATGTAACAATTACTTTATTTATTTTATATTTCTCATCTTCTTTTAAATGAATCATTTTCATTTCAATATCATCTACGTGTTCATTGAAATTTATTTTAATATCTTTAATATCATTTCTATCGTTTTCTATACTTATATCTTCGTTTTGTAATTATATTTACATATATATGCAAGATTGTCTCGTTTAAAGTATAAGATTTCGCTGACGGGAAACCTCTCTAATCAGTACACTTTGAACTTTATGCGATTTGTACTGGCAACACCAAATAAATATGATAACCTGAGATACTACGTCCACAAATCCTTGCCAGCAGGTGGCAATATGGCTATCTGTTGTGTATCTGTGGAGAAGTAATATTCAAGATTCGCGCCAAATTTGTTTTTATACAATTAATCCTTCTGAACGTTTATTTTACTTTAAATTTATGCCATCCATATATGATATGCCATATTTATGACATTCATGGTCGAAGATATTGGGAGATTTTTACCCGTTGTTTAAAAAGGTGTCGACCATAAAACCAAAATACTATTAGATCGTACAACTTCCATTCACATTTCATTTCCTGTAATATTTTTAATTCAATTCAATGAAATGGTGATAATCAATAAATTACTAATCATATTCTATATGAATATTCGTTGAAATGAGTTAAAATCAAAGTATTTAGCCCACACTCTAATCTAATCACAATCTAACGTAATTTTATCTTTGGCCGCTGTGGTTCCATAGTAACATTCTCTTTGTCCATTTTTTCTAAAATACTATTTTTATAAGCCAATTAAATACTTCCGTCTTCCCGTTTTCAAATCAAGTTTTGATGCTTTGTTTATTACACATTAACTTAAGCAACGCTAAGTTTGTTCGAAGTTTATCGCATGTTTTTACACCCCTTAATATACACATCAGTATAAATAAGGCATTAAATTAAGCAAACAAAAACGACTTTGATGGATCACACATCAACAGTTTTTATCCAACAGTTCATCACGCGATTGTGGTGTTGCAACTCGCAACTTAGTTATTTATGACTGTAATTATTGTAATTCTTACACTGTAGTTGTAAATGAAATTATTATAATTCACCTGTGCCGCGGTAATAGCGTAAAAGTGTCAATTTGCCTAATTTAGGGTCGATTTTTCGATCGTCAAATAAGACTATTAAACAACTAAGTGCCTTAAAAATTAAGCAAAATTATAAATAAAGAAGGATGGGCTTAAATGTATGGATGCTGATCTACCTACCCGATATAAAGCCACAATATACAATTGGAAAGGCGTCTTTTATACTTTATTTCTTTCCTGGAACACATATATTATGTAAATAATAGGGGTTTTGTGTATATATGTTAAAAATAAAAATAACAGATTTTCTTCCCGTTACTATGAGCATTATATTATTATCTGCTGCATTTTTGGGCCGGAATTCATAGAAGAGAGGGCAAGGAATGAGAATAAAATGCGGGGTGCCTCATTCCTGTGTGCATAATAAAGTATTAAGCATTTCGAATACCTAAAATGGGCCCTATGTGTTACCACCATGAGCAAAGTTACCACAAGCAACACTAATATATATAATGAAAGATTGCGATAAAGTTACATAAGTATTAAGTGATAAGATAGGATAATAGGTAGGTATTATTGAGCTAATTAAAAGTTACTATGACGCCAAAATCTTTGTCAGTTAAGAGAAAATCTACGTAATCCTTAAGTTTGCCGCCTTTCCAGAATTTGTTTCTTATTAGCAACACTATCGAATGGTATAATAAAATAGGGTGTGATTTGTTTTCAAAGTCAGTCAGCTTTATCACGCTGGTATTCTATGAGGCCATGTAATTTTTCCAGTCGGGCCGGCCCATTTGTGTAGAAACTTGGCTCTACCATAATGATAAACAACTTTTCGAAGCACCTAAGCTCAGATTGTTTAAAGTTTAAACAAAGGGAAATAATAACTGTTTTTATTTTTTGTTTTGACGTCTTAACAGAAACAACCAATAGAGCCACACTTTTATGGCTATACAAAGAAACAAAGTACGTAAAAGGCCTTTCTAGTGTCTAATGACATATAACTTTTATGTATTGAGTAGGTAGACTGCAATGCCCATCCTCCTTTATAATGTTATAGTTCTATTTTTAAAATTACAGTCGAAGAACTAGTAGAGTATCAGTACAAGATCTCTCGGAGCGAAATCCAAATCGCCATTTTGTCGCGTAATATTTCTTGACGTTTCACGTTAGTAAGCTTCATTAGGCCCAGAATGTTAAATGACCTTTAAGCGTGTTGGGCCAACAATCGCCCTACAAGGATTCGAGCCCTAATGTGCAAAAACTCCGTTAGACTTCCTTTGAAGTCAACCTGTGCATTCCGGCGTCTTACACTTTACGCGCTTGTGCGCTGAAGACAAAGTTATAAAGGTAATTTACTCCAACGTGTAAAAATAGAAGATATAAAGGAAAGTCGTGGGATGTAAAAGATAGTAAAAATAACACACTTGAGAGAAAGGAGCATGGTAGTATTGTTCCGGGAAAAAAAGGCTATAAAGACTAACCGCCTTACTAATAAAAATATTTAAACAACGGATAACTTATTCCAACGTTGCTGTCTTTGTCTGATACGTTGGAAAAGTCACTTGGTAGACAGAGACGACGTTGTTTAAGTTAACCTTCGTGTAAACATTTTTTTAGTAAGGGGACTAGAAAAGAATATGTATAAGGCTTCTAGAACTATATGATCCGGAATCCAGTGGAATCCCGGGAAAATTCAGAGCACTGAAAATAGAACTCTGCGCTAGTACAATAGAGATGAAAATCGAAGTGTCATCAACATCTAAAAGCTAAATGGCTGGCTCAGAAAATCTGAAAAAAATCATGATGGTAGTACATGTGCTGAACTTTGAAGGAAAACAGATTATGTAACTTTGTTAGTTAATTTTTATTTCACTTGAAAAATGTGTGCTTACTTGGTGTTATTTTTGTACTTCGTACAAAAATAACTAAATAATAAACAAACATCTAAAACGTTGGTATAATGGTACGGAACCCTACGTGCGCGACTCGCACTTGGTCGGGATTTTAACTTACATTAAACGTTGTGTTCTAACGTCAATACAGGAATCTGTACTTGAATCGTCAGAGTTACATGTAATGCCTGTCGAATGTTACAAAACTATCGTCCATGTAAAACAATAACATCACTAATAATAAAATGATGGGTCACCGTAGACGCCGAAGAGCTTAGAGTCACAGAGTGCAAAGAACAGTACGTAATATGACTTGTGCGTGGATTTGTTGCTTCACCTTAGGCTACGACTATGTTGCCCGGAATCCGGCAGGCCGGGGAAAATTCGGAGCACTGAAAATGGAAGTCTGCGCTAATACAATGGAGCCGAAAATCGAACCCAAGAGTTTCAAGTCTAATGTCAATGTCAAATCTGACAGACTCTATTGTATTAGTCCATGGTTCTTTTTCCAATGCTCTGAATTTTCTCCGGTCTTCCGGATTCCGGACGATATAGTCCCGGGCTTTTAAGCTAAGCTTGGTTTTCAAAAAAGACTCTTAGGTAGATTAGAAGTACTTAGTAAGAATTTCATTATTATTATTATATTAATACGTGAAGCAAAAACTTCAGTACAGTTTTACGAGAATTGTGCGAACGTTTATGTGGAGGAAGGTGTTCAGAAAATAACAACAACACACGCTTACCTCAGACTATTAACACACACTACCGTATGTTTAATAGATACATTTTTTTTTTATTATTTAAATATATATAATATGGCGTCGGCTTAAAACCACTTGCCAGTGTCAAGTTAAAAAGGCGGGAAATAGAATTTTCGTTTCAATTTTCAACACCGTATTCCTAAATCGTCAAGTCTAAAGTCTAGTCAAAGTCCAAATAAATAAAGTGCAGTCAATGAGTCTAGTCAGTCGATTCAGTAAAGTGGTAGAAGCTTTACTGAAAGTTCCCAGTGAGTTTTGGAGGATTAACACAAATTAACACGTTTTTTGAAGTTGTACCACTTGCCCACAGTTGTGTGGTTAATATTCTACCAATATTATACATTAAGAACCGAAACAACACAAATTTTGAAGGAAATACAAAAACCACAACGTCACCCATTGAATTCCCCGGCATAACTCCAAATACAATTTCTTTCACAACATTTACATTTTTTTTCTGTCTACGAGGCAAAAGAAAAAGTTAACCTTAAAAAGTTCAAACAAAAAAATTATGTGTTGTTATGGGCGAATTTGGACCACCGTGCGGTCTTACTAGTAATTAATTATATTATTTTATGACTATCCGTCTGTCTGTTTGTAGGCTGTATCCTTAACCGTGTTAGCTTGACAGTTGAAATTTCTACAGATGATGTATTTCTGCACGCGTAGCATAACCACCGTATAAATGGTTTCTTTCTACGGAACAATTGACAGATTGATGAAGGAAAGCTGTCATTTTGTCCATATTATCTGTCAGTATGTCTATTCTTGTGTAGAGTGTAGACAAAACGCATTTCTATGATGGTCATGCTAAGCGTGCTGCTGACGGTATAAGAACAAATACTAAAAAACAGAATAAAATTAATATGTAAGGGAGCTCCCATGCAACAAACTTGATATATTTGCCGATTTGTACGGAACCGTTAAAAATTTGTCAACCGTTTTATTAATGTTTAAAATGTTTCATTTTTAAGAAGTTATTAGTTCACTAGCTGTTGCCCGCGGCTCCGTCCGCGTAAATAAAGCATACCAAGGGAACCTGTGTACCCTTGGGTCTTGGGATGCTTTATTTACATTAAAACATGGGCTACTTTATAAAGTAACAGCACTTTTCCGGGATATAAAGTAGCCCATGTTTTAAATCCAGAGCCTAAACTACTACCGTGCCAAATTTCATCGAAATCCACTACCGTGCCAAATTTCATCGAAATCCGTTCAGTAGTTTTTGCATCAAAGAGTAACAAACATCCATCCATCCATCCATCCTCACAAACTTTCACTTTTATAATATTTGTAGGATTTTTCGTGATTTGTTACCACCACCTGCATCACATATTGGGCACATGTTTTCATCTATATATTTTAAAATTTTATTGTTTGTAATACTGTTTCACCTTGTCTACTACATGGTACAATTTGCCGGCTAATGCCTCAGGGCTCCACAGTCACACGAGCATCGCGGTATTACGCAGGAATGGCCCTAAAGATGTTATTATACCCACGTTACCCTATCATTACTATTTACTACCCAAAAGTAAGTTAAGACGATGCAGATGCGTGTTTTGTCAATGAGCGTTATTAAATTCGTGACATCTGTCAGCTTTTTGACACGACAAGGACCGTCGGGCTACCAAGCGCCGCCTGGTGACAGAAAAAGAATCGAAAATTCTTATTGACCGTTTTTATACCGCTTACGCCACCAGATGACGCTCTGTGTGAGTTGGGTCTGCCCCCTAACGGCAGAGAAATATCCAAAACCCTCATTGAATTGATACTTATAAAACAAACTCTTAAATAGCTACTTTGCTTAATGCCTGGATTAATATATTGTAGAGTAAAACCTCGCGTAGACTAAATTTTCTCCCTGCATTATATCCCATAATTGGACTGGGTAAAACTATATGATCCGGAATCCGGCGGGCCCGGAGAAATTCAGAGCACTGAAAATAGAACTCTGCACTAATACAATCGAGCTGATAATCGAACACACAAGTGTTGCGGACAATTTATGGCTCACAAAACCTGTTAACCAAAATTGCATGGCTGGTAGTATCTTACATCTATATAGGTTTATATTTCAACACTCACCACATTATGAGGGGCAATTCTCACTTATTGAAACTCGTAATTATGCCATCAATTTTATGCAACTAAGTTTACTTTGGCACCTGTATGTAATTGCTTTTTAAGTGTTAAAATGTGCCACCACAGCCATTGAGCTGAGAAAAAGTTATGTTACCGGCCAGTATCATAATTTCAAAATTGCTCAACGCCAAGTACGTAGGTACTGGAGGCAGGTGCCCAAGGGTTTATTGCCTACTTTGATGTCGTAATAGAATTTTAAACTATTCATAATGATATTAATGATAATAGATAGCTCAAGTGGCATGATGTCTTTAAAAAAAATGCCTATTAAATTATAATGGCGTCACTTGAGCTTAACGCCTCACCTAATAGGTCTATTGAGTTGACGTATGATATATAAAACAGATTGATTGATTAATTGATTGATTGATTATATCGTTTTCACTTTTCAGGCCTCTTTGCTGAACAAAAACTATATGTATGTAATTCTCAACCTGTCCATTTAAATGCTGCAACGGCCAGAATTATGTAAAATTATCATCTCCCCACAGTTCTACCAAATTTAGGGTTTTCCCCCTAAATTTAGGGGAGAAAAATCTCTACATGGGATTTTTTATGGGTAAAGGATTTCATAGAAAATAAACTTTTAGAGTAGTAAGTATATTTACCCCCTTACTAATAAAAAATATTTACACAACGGATAAGCTATACAATTTTTCGTCATTATCTTATACGTTGGATAAGTCGCTTGACAGACAAGGACCAAAATATTTTATAGCTTATCCATTGTGTAAATATTTTTATTAGTAGTATTAACCCCTAATGTATAAAGTACAGAACATTATTTTTTATTCTTTGGTTCATCATTATCAATTGATTTTTGTAGTATTTAAAGTATTCTTAATCAAACGAAATATTTAGGGGGATTTTCAATTAATTGTTGCAAATTTGGGGTTTTTCGACTCAGGTTTGGGGAGAAATATTTTTGAGAGTTTGTAACGCTGTCTACCCAGCCATAAATAATACACCTCGACCTTCTCCGTTATGGGTTGAAATTGAGGTTCTTCTGATTAATTTTCTTAATGTTGCTTACACACGTACCGATTTGGTCTGGGGCGGACCATTATGACATATCGACACTCGTGTGTTTGATTTTCAGCTCTATTGTATTATAACAGACTATGTACTATTTACAGTGCATTCCGATTATTGTGCAGTGTTCCAAATCGCAAAAATATTTCTCCCCAAAGTTAAATAAACTGATAAATAAATAAAATAAAAATATGTTATTATTTTATTTATTTATATTATTCTGTCCTTTATACATTAAAATATACTTCCAAAAGTTTATTTTCTACAGGTTGACAATGCAAATCGCTTGTCGATGTTGAATTGATGAATCAGAAACAAGAAAATACAAACTTCTAAAAATCACCTTAAAAAATCCTCCCCCTAGAGGATTTTTTCCCCTAATTTTAGGGAGAACCCCCTAAGTTGGCAACCAAATCCGTGCTTGTGTTACCAATACTTTTCATTACGACAATTTTCCTCGTTATAACTATCTAGAATTCTAGATTATCATAACAAACTGTCCTGTCAGCCAATCTGATTAATAAAGTTGTATTAATATTTTCTAACTGTAATATATTTACGTCGCAGCGGCAATAAACAGAGCTGATACTATCAAAGGGCCGTGTAAGGAAATCGCAGTAATCATTAACTTAATCATGGCCAGCGGTTATTAAATATTTATTTATCTGTTTACTAATATCTGATATCACCCGCGCCGCCATTTGCACACATTTAATTGAATTGATTGCGCTTGTCCATTATAAATGATGTATGGAAGAACTGTTTCTCTATAAAGGACTGAAGTGTCTGCCTACTCTGTAAATCTGTAAATATATTGCTTACGTAATATATTTACAGATTTTATATAGTGTAGGTACACAATTATTAATAACTAGCTTTTGCCCGCGCCTCCGCCTGCGTAAATACAGTATCCCACGGGAACACTGTACTTTTCCGGGATAAAATGTAGCCTTTGTTTTAAATCAGAGCCTAAACTACTACCATACCAAATTTCAACAAAATCCGTTCAGTAGTTTTTGATACAGAAATTTTAATCTCTAAATATGGACATTCAAAATAATTCGTAGGATTTTATTAACTAAGACGAAAATATTGGGTCTATATCTGGGATATAGACCATATTCTCTTTTCATTTTTACCGTGTAGGTATAATACCTACAACCGACTGACAAAGTTAAACCACTTTGAATTTTTGAATAAAATGTACTAAAAAATTTACGTTACGTAAGATTCGTAGAATTATTTTATTATTTCTAGCACGACAAACGGCTTTGTTAATGTTCTGCCAAATCTGGAGATTTTATAAGATTCTACTAAAACCGCTTTATTTTCAAATCAGCGACACATCCGGCTAAACTCTAAAATTCGGTTCTAAGTCTGCTAAAATCGCAGAAAATTAGGTTCTAATTCTGCTGGCCACACTGCTCGTAAGTCGTACATAATATTTCGAGAGTTACGAACGCGCTCTAATTGGCAATAAACTACAGTAGTTGTAAACGAATGTGAGTAAAGAAAAAGTTAGGAAGCTACGGGGGGTCCTTTCGTACAGTAAAAGCAAACTTTATAGTAGCTATTAGCTAATCCTACTAAACTTGTAAGAAAGTTTGTGCGGATTGATAAATAGATATGTTTGTAACACTTTTACGCGTAAATTAATAAATGTAAAAGAAATTTTGCACACATGTAGATTATAACAGGATGTATTTTTACTTAAATTAAATAATATTATACCATACATTCGGCTACAATATAAATTATAAAGTAATGACAATACGCATAAGGTAAAGGCACCTAATACCGAGGGGTTTTAAAATTGGCACCTAATTCCGATGTATTTAGAAAAACAGCGATTTTAATCAAAATCTTAATTATTTTTCATTGCAAAGTAATTCAATCAGTAGAAAAATTTACTTTATATGCATATATTTTCAAAAAAATCAATAGTTTTGCGGCAACAGCGAGTCCGAACGGACCCGCCATACATTTCGGACGCTGTGCGCATGAGTAGCACGATTTTTAAATAGTGTTTTACAAGCTGAATTTGTATTCTGAGGGTGTACTTTCGGTTTTAATCTCATGAAGACTATATTTTTTATCGAAATAACTTGCCTATCATCTATTTTCTGATTAAATCAAAGAGAAACAAAGGTTTAAAAATACCGCGGTATTAGGTGCCTTAAAACTGCAAGGTGCAAAAACTATAACTAACATACCCAAAGATTTCAAAACTAAAGATAGGCTATGACGTACATTTGACAGGACAAATCTTCACACAAGAATAAGTTACGCCATCTTGGTTTTCACCATACCTCAAATGTCAGCCATCTTGATATCACCATAATTCGACAATACACATGACGACCTCTGTGGGTCAGTGGTTCAGCGCGTTGGTACTCAAGCCGAGGGTCCCGGGTTTGAATCCCGCCGAAGGAACAAAAGTAGTTTTCTGCGTTCCTGGGTCATGGATGTGTATTAAATATTCGTATAATATAATAAAAATCCCAAATATATGTATAGTATAAAAGTATTAAATATACTTCCCGTTTTCTGGTACCTGTAACACAAGTTCTTCGGATACTTAGCACGAGGCCAGATTGACGTAGTGTGAAGCGTCCATAGATATTATTATTATACTTCAAATGTCATAATGGCCCCAAAAACTCCCAAAGTGGGGTCATTTAAGTGGAGACAGTTTTCGCCTCAATGTACCTGGTCTATAATATATGCGTCTATGAACATACCTAAAATCACATCATTCAGTTAGACATACATACTCGCTAAAGCTATGCTAGATCATCGAGCATACTAAATACACAGACATACTACATATTCCTCGCAAAACGAAGTTGCAAGCGAGATTTGGTACAACATATAACTACATCAAATTCAAAAAGATTTATTTCCATATAAATTAATAACAACACTGGTGGAATTGTCTCTAAGTTCCCGAACCGGTGGTAGGCATCACGTGATGCCTACCACCGGTTCGGGAACTAACCCGGTTATCCATCTATTATTATGATACAAAGTATCCTTGCAACTTTGCAATATTCCCACCGTAACCCCATTAAATTGGAGCTGTTTTTTCACTACTCTAACATCATTAGCATACAACTCGTTCATATCAATATTCAATAGGTACACCAGAAAGGTTAATCTAACGGGAAATATAGATGATATGATAATAAAGGGCATTTTCATTAGGAGGACATTTCCTAGGCAAATATATAACGTTTTGCTAAATCAATTACAGAAACTTTGGGGGAATGATTTAGGTACTGCCTGTGTAAGGAAGCTTAGGCGGTAAAAAAGTATAAACACTCAATCCACGCTGACTACTACTAACTACGCTGACTATACACAGCTGATGAATTTTTTTATTATTTTGAAATCAGCGGTGAGGTGAGGATATAATATATATCACAGCTGATTAGTGTCGTAAAAAGTGGAATGCAATTTTATTTTGCATAAGCTTTTTTTCTCGTTTTATAATAAGTACCTGGGTAACCGGAGCTTTGCTCGGAGTTCTGATAAATAAAAAAAAATAAAAAGAATCCCAAAAATATTATTCTGACGGGGATTCGAACACACCACAAAAAATTATACATACGCATACTTCCAATCGAACTGACTTAGTAGAGTCGAAATAATTGATGTCTGTTGTCCGACGCAAGAAAAAACGTATATAGCTTAAAAACGGCAGTTTCCCAAAGATAACACCTAGCTAGATCGATTTTTCTCTTCCAAAACTCACTGTATACTAAATTTCATTTTAATACTTGCAGCCACAGATTATCATATTATGTTATATCATCGCATAATGTAGAGATAGCGTGGTATTAGATAACCCAGAGACATTTAGGAAGAAGTCTGGGCCACAGCTAGAGTACTATTGTTTAAGGGGCTGTGAGCTCGATAGAACTGAAAATTGGAGTTCTTTTTTCTCAGTCATAGTCGTATTGAAAAATCCCAAAATAATATATATGTCAATCTGCATTATATTTGGCCGAGGTTTGTCTTTTTATAAATTGAAATTTTTATTTAAATATTGATTAAAAAATATGCTAAGTCCACCCTTTTTTTGAAGTTAAAACCTTTTTTCTCTTCTTCTATAAGTCACACGAGTGTGAAAATTATTTCAGTATTTTAAGTAAGACAAGACTCAGGGGAACGCCGTTTCACTTTTTGCAAATTTTGTCTCAAATATTTCTAGCGATTTTTATCCGATTTCAATACTCTCCGGTCAGCGCGATACGCCCTTGTCGCCTACAAAATCAGTATGTGACTTGACGCTCAAGGTCACTGCCATTATACACAGGCTTAAGTTGTCCCTTGCATAACCCATAGTTTTTCTAATAGGTACCGTTGTTTTTGCTACAATCGTAAAGGCTTGACCTTTTCTGTCGCCTCGGGCCCGCGACCTTACATCAGTGCCCACGGGGTAATAACGACTGTTCTGTGACGAAAATCACGATTCTGTATGTCCTTTGTAATTATGTCGATTCTCACGAATACGTACGTTTTCTGAAAGTCGTGTGAAATCAGAAATGGAATTTTTGATATCTAACACTAGGTAAGAATCAATGTACAGTACGACCACAGACAAACGAAAGACGAACAGATAAACAGCTACATAGTTAGCTTTCGATTTGATTGCACTATTACAAGCATACGGTGTGTCCACGACTGTGTGGAAAAAATGTGGGCCGTTGAAGGGGACGCCATAATTTTCAAATTTGGATCGTTCCATGAAAAGTAGGTTCTCTGAGCGTAAGTATATAATTATATTTTCTACTCTGTGATACGACCACGACTTCTATGTGTTTCGGCGATCATCGTTTATCAATTGTCATACGTCGTCTGCCATTTACATAGAAAAATAAAGATTGCCGAAGTTTTTAAGGACTAACAAAATTTTGGCCATACATACTTCTGAAATTGGTCACGTTACTAATTCCCGATGGCAAGCTACTGCTGACATCGCCACGTCATTATAATACGAACAAATTGAAAGGACGATACTGAACCTTTAGCCAAAATGTATGGGATTTTACATAAGCATCGCTATGTCACTTTGCGATGCTTTTGTCAATTTTGTTTTTGAACTTCCTCGTCGTAATTAGCGATGGCAACGTGGCTAAGGGCTCAGCTTCTTTTTCATTCACTGTATTTACTTTGTAGCTTTATATAAACTAGTGTTTAACTTTTAAGCCATAGAGCTGCACGAATTGGTATTTATACGAATGCGTGTCTCATTATATCATAACAATAACAATATAGATTATAAAACGGCGATAAATCGTGTAAATATTGATATAAATTGTAAATTCGTCATTACGACGACGCCGCAGAAAGGTCAATTGATTCAATAAATAACGGTATTTATGTAATAAATGTTAATATATGATAATATAGAGTCAACTCTCGTAGTAGCATTAATTATAACTGTCTTTACAATGTAGCTAGTCTCTTCCCGGGATACATTCGCTATAGATTAATAAATAGGCACTAACTACTGATGTTAATAATGTGAGAATCATATTCGAAGTGGTTGAACAATTTAGGGAATGTCTGCAAAGGGGACACGCATTTGCGTTAAGAAAATTATATTAATCCTTATTCCTTACTAATATTATAAATGTGAATGTGAGTTTGTTTGTTTGGTTGTTACACTTTCACGAAAAAAACTACTTAATCGATATAAAAATCGATCGAACTACGATGTAAGCGATCGAACCAAGACCTATAATGGCTTGGCCGTAATCTGGCTTTAATTTTGAAATTATTATGAAATTCCATAGGTACTTTAATGACATTAATTAATATTAAGCTAGTTTTGCCTATGACATTATTTCTCGTTTATCTTTTTTTTTATTCGTTTTTCGTAATTTTGCAGCCTTTTACAACGGAATACTGACCATCTTTATTATCAAATGCAAACTCGAGTGCCCCAATGGAGCACTCAAAATAAGGATATGTAGCTTCGATATGCCCCACCTCTACTATATAAGGTTCGATAAAATCAATTACGGATATTTGATGAAACGTCCACGTTTAGGCAGAAAAATAATTGTTATACTCGGAAAAAAATATCTTCCTTTATATGGGCGAGTTTGATTGAGCGGAGATTCACCCATTATTAATAGTGTTTTTTAACTTTGAGTATGACAGTAATTTTTTCGCCTAAACGTCTTTATACGAACAGTAGATCATATACCCAAAATATCCGCAGTTGATTTTACCAAACCTTATATGATATCTCCAGTCTATGTTCACCTATGTCACTTTAATAACTAGATTCCATCGGAAGCTGTCCCCCAGCCCCCAGGTGGTCCCAACTCCCAGTGCTTGTGAGCGATGACTGATGATTCTTAATATTTCCCCCACCGGCGACAGTAATGTTACGCCTTAACTAAATCACAGCGGGATTTCCAATTGTCTTCAAATGGGATCAAGTAACTACCGCATCTGTAAATCAAAGATTACTTTGTAATGAAGTAACGAGTTCTATGGGTCAGTTCACACCGCGACGATACACGGTGCTGCATTTATGATAGCTATTTAAAATTGACCTTTATTCACTAGTTCACTACACACATACACGTTTCATATAACATCGGTCATACACTACACATGCGCAGCGCGGTGCAACCTGGCATTGGAGCTCTTATAATGAAACGTGTATCTTCTTTGTAATAAATAAAATTCAATTTTGAATAACTGTCTTAAAAATGCAGCGCCGTGTCGCGTAACGTTTCGTTTCGGTGTGAATTAAGATTAACCCTAAGTTCCAACATATAAGTATGTGACTAATGCCTGGGTACAATTTGTGAAATTCAAAATGCTTCATCTTTTGAAATGTTCTCGTGACAGTACCTACCACAAAAGAGAATCGTATAAATTATCTAAGTATTACGGTTTTAATGAAAATAAAAGGCAATCTAAGTACCAAATGATTTAAACTAACTGAGTTTTAACTTTAAATCGTTTGGCACACAGTGCAAGCGTAGAGGCGTTCCATCTTGAAAGTATTTTGATCAAGCCTCAATGAAACGTCGCCGAACGCATTATAATAATTACACTGCATATATGTAAATAATTAAAAATGGCGACTTTTATGTTCATGAAGAGAGCCGCTGGATTTGTGGCGCAAGTACAATCGCTGACAGATACGGTGTTCCACATTTCGATCTTATTACTATGGCAATAAGGTCCAAAAGTGGTATTCCGGGTTTGTCCGGTACAAGGCTACAAATGCATTGCTGCTACTTTTTACCACACCTTTAAACATACCTCATCCGCAAACGAATCATTAGGAACAAATAACTAAATAAGGTACGGTTCAAACGGGAGGACCTGTTGCACCGGTGCACTGATAGCTGCGGACATAGACACAGATCATGGGAAGATATGGCTAAAAAATCAAGGAAGAGAGGATACTCCGCCAAAAGTTTGTTTTGGTGTGAAACTGTAATGGCGCAGACCCCGGTGCGAGGAGCGTGGTGAGATTTATTATTGGTCATCATTATCAATGCGTCAGTACGCAGTTCACGCCGAGACGCGACGCGATGCACACTTTTTTATGGTAGCGATTCAAAATTTAACTTTATTAACTACAGAAAAAAATACACGTTTCATCGCAAGAGCGGCGCCGTACTGCACAGCGCGGTGCAGTTCGAACTCTTGCAATAAATCTTTATGTGTAGTATGAAGTAATTGTCTAAATAAAGTTCAATTTTGGAGTTTTGCCGGGGAATTCAATGTGTGACGTTGTTGTTTTTGTATTTGTTCCATAAATTTGTATTTACAAATTACAAATTAAGAACCGAAGTTCTTAATTTGTAATATTGGTAGAATATTAACCATTAAATATTCGTTAACGTGTACAAGTGTGGGCAAGTGGTACAACTTAAAAAAACGTGTTATATTGTGTTCCCTCCAAAACTTCCTAGGAACATTCAGTAAAGCTCAACTGAATTGACTGACTTAACTCATTGACTGCACTGACTATTTATTTGGACTTTGATTAGACTTTTGACTTGACATTTTAGAAATACGGTGTTGAAAACATAAACTAGAATTCTATTTCCCGCCTTTTTTACTTGACAATGGCAAATGGTTTTAAGCCGTAACGCCATCAAAATTAAAAAAAATAACATTTTTGAATCGCTATCTTAAAAAAGTGTGCGTCGTGTCGCGTGTCAGTCTGAACTGACGCATTGATATTGATATCTATCTACTTATTGTTAAGTCTACGCTGACAGCGATTAGCCGGGGTAAAAACATGACTCTATTTACTTTGGCGCGTACTCAGCAAACGGCTATAATGTCGACGCTCGTTCACGCAATTTACTACTAGCTCTGCATGGCTACCTTCCACACTTGTGCCTTTTTTCCGACATGAATTAGATACTTGATTATTCCGTTTTTGACTGAAGAGACTCGAGCATAAATATTTTGCAAAACTTAACACGATCTCATGGGATAATCGCAGCCTCATGAAAAACGCTGAGAAATAAGGGTTGTGATTCGCCAAGTGAATTAAGACTTTGAGGCTTAAGTAGAGGCTTAAAAGACTCTACAGGTTGTCGGTAATTACCATCAGGCGATCCGTCAGCTCATGTTCCGGGCTTATTAGGTCCATATAAAATATCGGTATCGTAGGGCTTCGCCCGGACTGAGCATACCATCCGCTCGGTCGGAGATCTCCCTTTGTGATTTCCACTCTTGGGTTTCCCCCGCGTTCTGCCGCAGGCAGCCTTCCCCTAAAACTTGTATTTAGAGTGGCATCTCAAACTGACCTTCCCGTGTATGTGACCAAAGTCCCTGACCATGGCCCATTCATGGGCCCGGCCTGAGAAGACATACCTACGAGTCGGATTCTTCATCCAAATCGCCCAGTCTGTGCCCGAGCCCTGCGCTGTGCAGTGCGTGGACAATTTGCCAAGCCACCTGTACTAAATCTGTAAAACTTATTATTAATCCAATAGAATAAAATATACGATCGTTATTATATGCATTAACGCTATCGAGTGTTACGCAGAGTTATCGAGTGCATTGGCTATGTGTACCTGAGTTATAAGTGCAATGAGACCTGCCAACAACAATATAATTTAAATAAATAAGGCCATAAACAACCGACGCATTACAGCATAATTAAGAGAACGACCACTCCCTTTATTTATAATGTTAATTAAATAATAAATATTTACTATAGAATGACTTCATAATGTGTCTGTAATAGGCAATAATTGATCCCATAAGATACGATCTAGTCGTACATATTTATGGGGATACCAGCTCCAGAAATGGGTATGATTGACCATGGGCTGGAGTTATCTGGACGGTAAATCTTCAGTAACGACTCCTAAAGTCCCAAGGTCATAAAGTATACACCTATCGAGACCAAATATGGTTTGTACTAATGTTGCACACCTAGTGGAAAGCTTTTGTACATGTCACTGTAAAAGGTACTAATTCTGTGTTGTTGCAATTACGTAGGTACTTGCATTTACACGATTGTGTAGCAGTAGCGAGGCCTGCTAATGAATATTACCTATCTATAATGTATTATATAATTAATGTTTAAAATGCAATACTAAAAACAACACAATAATTTGCGCCCAATGCGCTCAAAAATCTGTTTTAGTTCTATAGCACCCGACATATGGCGCTAAGAATAAAGTATCCTTGTTATGTATTATATAGATACTTGTACTATTATGTATTCTGTGATTATAGTAGATAGTATTAGCTTGCGCGGCTTACTAACCTCAAGTTCTCAAGCTTCGCCACTATTGTAGTTATACCCCCTTACTAATATAATTATTTATACAGTGGATAACTTAAACAACATTGCTGTCTTTGTCTGTTATGTGACTTTTGCCACGCATCAGACAAAGACAGCAACGTTGTTTAAGTTATCCGTTGTGTAAATCTTTTTATTAGTAAGGGGGATAGTAAATAATTTATAGTTGGTTCGGTAGGTAATCATTTATCAAACACTGGCAAGAGATTGCAAGTAGCATTCCTTTATTTACTAAGTATTTTGTTCAGTCTCAAATTGAGGACGCTATACCAGCTACCTTACTCTGTTCAGAAGCTCAATTCTCGTATTTAAAGTAGACTTTCATTTTACTTTGATTGTATTACAAGTGAAGCGACTTGTTACCATAAACTGATTGTGACGTTTGGACCAATCAGGAGACGTTAGACGCTGCTTTAACGTTGACGAGAATACCGGTTTGACAGTTTAAGCATGTCGGGACTTGATTGTAATTGTAATTATTGCAGGTTTTATTTAGCAGAATTGACCCTCTGATCTAATGCAATCTTTGTGTAAATAAAAAGATTAAATTCAACCGAAGAATTCAACCAAATTATCGTTTTTCTCTATTGGTTTCCTAATTCCTCAGTGTCAGTTAAATTGGTAGAATTATAGTGTACTATCGTCTTTTGGTTCAGAAAAAGAAGAAATTTGATTTGAGTAGATTATATACCCGTCACTTTATAACACGGGAGATAAGTGACATTGAAATTGCGGGCTCATTCGTGCCAAAGCATGGCTTTCCCACGTGTAATTTTATACTTAGTCCTACACGAAGAGTGTAGTTGCGTCACCTTCATAAAACCACCTTCGCAAGACACCAGACCCAGCCTACTAACAGGTCAAATGTCAGTCGTTAATAGCTCTCATAATACCTGCCTAAAGTGGCTATTTATAAAAAAAACCGCGGCTTATAACGCTGTTTATAATACGTATTTAAGTTTATGTTCATATTTAAGTTCCCCGCGTAATTTAAGTTCATATTTAAGTTCCCCGCGTGGCAGGCTTTGCCTAGTCCCTAAATAATGTAACACCATTGTATCCCTTTTAGCAAATAAACATTTTGTTATTGTATGTCTCTTTTCATACAATTCCTGAAAATTTAGGCAATTAATGCTTATAGCAATAATAGCTTTTGCCCGCAGCTCCACCCGCGTAAATAGGGTATCCCACGGGAACACTACCTTTTTGGGATAAACAGTAGCCTATGTTTTAATCAAGAGCCTAATATATACCAAATTTCATCAAAATTAGCTCAGCTATTTTTTTTGTGAAAGAGTAACAAACATCCATCCGTCCTCACAAACTTTCGCATTTATTATTAAAGTAGTGGAAGAGATTATATTTATAACCTTGACATTATGCGAGACACCCGCTCAAGTTTCCACCAGTCAGTCAGCCTTGTAACCTAGTTCAACAGGATATCCATAAACATTAGATTAAGCGGAAGTACTAAGTACCACCATGGACTAATAAAACTATCCTCCATGGTGCCACTTAAGATCGTGATCGTTTCGTCCTTCACAAACCTAACTCCCAAGTCCTAAGCGTCAAGAATCCCGTTAATATACGTAAATCAAACCCGCGATATATGGGCGCTATGTTGATTTTCCATTAAACTATAAATAATTGATCAATCGTGCGAGGCTCGTATAATGAGAGGGCAAAAAGCGCCTACGCGGTCGGAATCGCTTAGGCCATGTTTTTGCACTGCGGTAGGTAGGTTTTTACAATCCCGGGAACTTTAGAGGTAGATTACACGAAACGTAAGCGACTAGCTTTTTTACCCGACTACAGCGAAGCCAAAAGGAAGGGTAATGATTTTGGCAGTCTATGTACGTATGTTTGTTCCACCGTAACTCCTTAACTACTGGTCCGATTTTAATAAATAAGGTATCAATAGACTCGTAATAATAGCCCGGGTAACACAGGTTATATAATTTACGTAGTCGGGTTATAGTTTCTTATTTTTATTTTAGCTATGTGAATATGAAGGAATCGTCATATTAAACACACAGCAGTCAGCACAACTAAAATACGAGGGCGGCACTGAAAATTTCGGGAATCAAGGAAGTGACACAACATTACTATTTAAAAATGTATTTATTGCTTTTCGAAGTATTCTCCACGAAATTTGACACATTTTTCCATACGATGGAACCAATCATTGAAGCAACCACTCCATTCGGAAGTTGGGGTCTCCAAAATGGCCGTTTTGTAGGCGTCCACAGCTTCTTCAGGTGATGAAAATCTCTGACCACGCAATTTATTCTTTATTTTAGGGAAAGTATAGAAATCATTAGGGCTTAGGTCGGGGCTGTACGGCGGAAGGTCTAATAATTCTATGATTACTTGCTCTAAAAACTCTTTTGTTCTGTGCGCGGTGTGAGAACTCGCATTGTCGTGATGGAGGATGATGCGGCGGTTGCAGTTCTCTTTACGGAGTTCAGAAACGACCTGTGGCAAACAAATGTTAGCATACCATTCTACATTAACCGTTCTTTGTCCCTCAAGAGGAATAGTCGCAACATGGCCGGTTTTGGAGACAAACGTGGCCACCATTTTTTTTGCAACACTCCGTGAACGAACAATTTTTGTTGGCTTTAACTCATTTTCGAACACCCAAACTCGTGACTGGTTTTTTGTTTCGGGTTCGTACGCGTATATCCAGGATTCGTCACCTGATACGATGTTGTATACAGCATTTGAGGATCCTGCGTGGAATCTTTCGAGAGTTCTGACGCACCAAGTAACGCGAGCCGCTTTTTGCTCTTCACAGAGCAAATGCGGTATCCATCGGGAAAACAACTTTTTTACACCTAATTGTTCATGCAAGATTATTTGTATTTGACTCATGCCAATGTCTAAAGTTGCCTGAATTTCGCGGTATGTCACATGTCGATCTTCCTCAATCAGCTTACGCACAGCATCAACGTTTTCTTGGGTGACTACAGTTTTTGGACGACCTTGACGGGGATCATCACTGAGCTTGACACGTCCACGTTGAAATTCAGCAAACCAGCGATAAATTGTGGGTTTGGATGGGGCTTCATCACCAAATGCAGAAATCATCCGGTCAACACACTGTTTTTGTGTTAAACCACTTCGAAAGTCATAATAAATCATCGCTCTAGAATTTTCTCGAGTCAATTCCATTTTCTCAACGACTAAACAAGTTTGACAAGACCTTGTGACAAGACCGAGAATCTTTTTTTAAATAAATAAAGAGTATTCGAGTTTTAAAACCAAGGAGTTTTAAATTAAAAAGATTTTAATATGACAGGAACAGTGGAAATATTCCATTCCCGATACTTTTAGTGCAGCCCTCGTAATGTCTCTTGCCACTTATAAGGCTTGACGATATTTTCAGTGTTTTATGGATATAGCTGAATTAATACTTTTTACTATTTCAATGTCCACTCAATAGATTTAATGAAATGTGACACTTGAAAGAGGAATATACCTACATGGGAGGAACATTAAAGTCGTCAAAATTATTGAATTTTTTACTTTGATTGTTATTTTAGTTGTAATTATACGTTGTACGAATTACTTTATTCATTTGTTTGCATTGAATAGGCTCCGAAACTACTGGACCGATTTTAATGAAATTTTGCACAAATATAAAGTAGACCACGGGGAAGGACAAAGGCTACTTTTTATCGCGGGAAAATGTACGGTTCCTGCGGTACTTTCCTTTGCGCGTACGAAGTCGTGGGAAAAATCTAGTACCATATGTGTTGTGTCTAATGTCTACTGTCTACGCTTACGTATTCTTTTTTTTAATTATTTAAAATATTATGTAAGCCCTTAAATAATAAAAAAACGATTTGTGTTAATAATATTTATTCTACGCATTCAATAGCAATATCGAACTGTCCCTTCTGCAGGTCGCAAGCGATCTGGTACCGCCACCGCACTTGGCCGCTAACCTCGCGCGAACATTGCTGGGGAATAAAAAACAATTTAATGTAAGCACTGATCCCAAACAACAATCATGGCTTCGCTTGAATTAAATCCCTAAAGTCAGTCATACTAATTCATTTCAATATTTTTTAATAATATGTGGGCAAAAGCCCCCGCAGCCTTGTTAGGCTGGGACTATATGATCTGGGATCCGGTAGGGCGGGGAAAATTCAGAGCATTGAAAATAGATCTCCGCGCTAATACAATAGAGCTGAAAATCGAACACACAAGTGTCGAGTCAAATGTCAATATAACATATCGACACTATATTTTCTACTCTATTGTATTAGCGCAGAGTTATATTTTCAGTGCTCTGAAGTTTCCCGGGCCCGCCGGATTCCGGTACATACAGTCCATACAGCCTTAATCTGGAATTCTGTTTTACCATTAAAAAAAATCGACGGCGGTGAATTTTTGAAAATTCTTTTTAGCTTTAGACATCTACGCCATGATAACTAACTGCACACACGTTTCATCTCGATCCTTTCGAAGCTTTGTGCTAGTTGTTTATACTTTATAGGCTCAATAGGCAACGATAGCAGTTCACAATTTACATTTAGTTAAAGATTTAAATATGCAACTTTTTTTTTTCTTCTATTAATCATTAAAAATCTCACCATTATCTTCACGGCCTGCCGGGTGTGCATGTCCCAGGCCACTCGTTGCCCAACAGTGGGCGTGTGCGGTGGGCCGCACGAGATATTGCCCACGCCCACACGCCACACCGCCCAAACGGCGAAACCGTTTATTGTTTGACCGGATGTGGTGTCCTCGTCACTGAAAAATAAAATTGAATAATTAAAGTTATACAGGTGTTTGGTAGAAGGAAGTCAATCCGTGAAATATAGATCCGGGGGTTGAAAACAAATCATTTGAAAACAGATGCATCTTGCCCATTTTGAATTGTTGCATTTTAATTACAGTGTAATCCTGTACATAACAACACTTGTTGTACCGAGCATTTGTCGGCGCTATAGTGGTCGTTAAATAGAATGTAAGAAATGGCTTGCCGTGTAGTGATAAAAAAATCTACCGTAATTATCCTAAACAAAATAAATTTTCATAGAGACTGACTCATAAAGAGTAAGTATAAACTATATTCAACCGTACTATCCTACTACTATTATAAATGTGAAAGTTTGTGAGGTCGGATGGATGGATGGAGGGATTTTTTGCGTGGAAGAGTAACAAACATCAACATCCTGATGTTTGTTACTCTTCCACGCAAAAACTACTGAACGGATTTCGATAAAATTTGTTATGGTAGTAGTTTAAACTCTGAATTAAAACAAATGCTGCTTTTCATCCCGAAAAAGTACAGTGTTCCCGTGGGATATTGTATTTACAAGGGCGGAGCCCGAGGCAAAAGCTAATTTAAAAAAAACCCACACAACACTGAACACTCCGTTCGCCGCGACAGTCGGATGTAGCCCCCTGAAGTCAAAATGTAGAAGTTTCCGCGGCGCGCCTCTAGACCGACAGGGGTACTCCCACAGCGGCTGAGCTTCGAGCTCACAGTCACTGATGGTGCGAGATCGCTGGAAATATACGTACAAACTTTTCAAATTTCCCATTATAAAAAATTAAAAATATATATTCGCGAAGCCTGTTAAAAGCACAAGACAGCTAATTGGACATGAAAACTAGTAAGAACTGTATTTTTACTAGTTTTTATGTCCAAACGCTAATAAATTCAAAAACGAAATCTTTTTAAAAAGTTACCAAAGGCCTAGATTATTTTTATCAAGCCAGGAATTGCCAGTTTAATAACTTTTCCTTTCAAAGAGAATCATTTTAAACTGGCAATTTGGTCTTAGTGTTTTCCTTACTACTCATTAACTGTAAATATTGTATTAAATTTATTTATATACTTTTAATAAAACGAAAATAAGTGATAACTGTAGGTTATCACTTATTTTCGTATACACATACATACCTCAACAAGGAAATCAAATGACGTCATTTTTATCCCTTCACAGACATTCAAAGGTATCCTTATTTTGTGCAAGTCTTGGAACTCGACAGGCATTGCCCAGAATTCGCATCCATCAGGAACAATACTAACATTTGCATTCAACTTTTCCTTGTATTTATAAAGCAAAGAGGCCACTTTTAAATTCTCCCAAGGCAATATCGCTGAACTGAAATTGGGATTGCAGAAAACACTTGTCACTTCACCCAAAATATTCTCTGTCGCCTCTGGTATTATTTCTACATTTTCTAGACCATTCTCTTTGATATAATCTGTTAGGATACCTATATTAATCGACATGGTTTCTATTATGTATACTTTCTTAACAGACTTAGCTACGGCTAATGTGAGAATGTCACTACCATTAAGACTCAATAATATTGTATCACTGCATGTATCGTTTTTAAGTTGTGTCAATAGGATGGAATTTCTACTTGTATCATTTAGATATGAAACATGTGTTCTTGACCATGTCATATGAACTCCGCATTCACAGATCGGTCTTTTATAATGTTTATATTTCGTCTTATTGTCTTCTAAATAAAACCAGAGGGAGTATTCGTCTTGACATGATATTAAGGACACTTCGGCATCTTTTTCGACTTGTATGTCTTTCGGTAGATAGTAAACCGCTTGCATCCAGTGGTCTCGCCAAGGTATGGTTTCTTGTGGTCTGTCAGACGAGAAATCTGTGTCAGGATGACACCACCATGGTGCACAACTTAACACTATTTTACCTGAAACGAAAATTAAAATATGTAATCTTTATATATTAGGTATTTAGCTATGAAATTGCAGTTTTGTATGGAAAAATTTAAACGATTTTTTTTCATGTATTTTTTATTTGTATTAATCGATGTAATCACCAATGCAATAAATGCATCTTTGCCAACGCAGTGGCAGTTTATTGATGCCCTTCTTAAAGAAATCAGCTGGACGGGAGGCAACAAATTCTTCAAAGGCATTTTGTACTGCCTCTCGGGTATTTAATTTTTATCCCGCCAAGAAGTTATCCAAATTCTGGAAAAAGTAGTAGTTTGTAGGCGCAAGGTCTGGTGAGTAGGGCGGATGACGGAGAGCTTCCAACCCCAGTTCTTGCAACTTGGAGACCGTCTGCTGTGCGGTATGAGGTCGCGCGTTGTCGTGCAGGAGCAGCGGAGACGAGCGATTGACCAATGCTGGTTGGAGATGTGCCAGCTTCTCCATCATTGTGTTCAGTTCTTCACAGTACACATCTGTGGTAATGCTCACCCCGTTTGGTAAGAAGCTGTGATGAATCACACCGGCGCTAGACCACCAAACAGTGTCCATCACTTTTCTAGGGGTAAGTTTTCGTTTAGGGCATTGTTTAGGTGCTGAACCAGGATCCAACCAACTTGCTGAGCGCTTGCGGTTATCAAACAGAATTCATTTTTCATCGCATGTAACAATGCGGTTCAAAATTCCTTCATTTGTGTGTCTGTTGAGCAGTGCAAGACACGTCTCGAAGCGTACTTCGCGCTGGCGATCATTGAGTTCGTGGGGCACCCATTTGTCAAGCTTTTTTACCTTGCCAATTTGACGCAAATGGACCAATATTGTTTTGACGCTAACGTCGAAAGCTGGTGCTAATTCAGCCGTAGATTGTGTATGTTCGCGCCAACAATATAATACCAAATTCGCCGGCGAACCGCGATAAATCTATCGATAATCCGCTCAACAGCTGCGTAGTGTAGTGAAAAGAAACCTCCGCCCAGATCCAGAACCACCATCTCAGCAATAAGGTTAGTCCCAGTTGACTCCAGTCCTCACGTCAACCTATATACCTATTTTCCTCAGCTCAAAGTCGCATGTGTAAGTCCTAGCTTACACATTTTTTGGTCCATCGAGCCTTCGTGAAGCCCTTCCCCCTATTAACGTCGTTGGGCCTCATTAGAACCAGCATCTACAGTTCCACTCCCCCCAATTCTGCACATAAAATCAGCTCGATTATCTATATTTTGTCCAATTAATTCTGCCCAGGGGGGCCGCCCCGCCATTGTAAAACCAAGTTACAGTCCATTTCCATTATCAATTCGGCACATTTAACATTGAACCCCTATTCTGTACATTGATATTAACCTACATGATAATTAATTAAATTGTTTTGTGCATATTTCGGCCCATAAATTCATAGGAAAAAACCCAAGAGAAAAAAAATAGTGGGTAGGTTGTCGGCTCATAGTCGAACAAAGAACTCGAACATTCCAGAACTTCTCTAGGTACCTAATACATAATTTGTGCCAATTATATCTCATATAATTTTCTCAGCTCTTAATTACTTACTAAATATTTTAATGTTGGATTTGCATATAAAATAACTAGTGAGTATTGTGAATTACGTTCGGCTCATAACAGAATTGGAAATCGTCGTTGCATTACTAAGTAATCTCCGCTCATCAGACATACGCTAATACGGCCTACAAAATCGCAAGCGGCCATATTTAGGCAAACTATAAAATCTATTAGTCGGCTCAGAGAGATCGCATTGACATTACACAAAGCTGACTCAAAATCTAACAAAACGGAGTTTAATGCGCGTTTTAAAGACCTACAAAACTTGAAACAAAAATTAGAAAATTTATACTGGGAAATTTTAGACGACGGCAGTGTTACAGATGAAATTGAAAAATGTTATACAGCCGGTTACGAAAACGCGCTAACCGAATATTATGATATTTTAACTGCAGCGGAAAATATAAGTTCTCACTACTGCCGTTCTGCCCAAAATTGAACTACCAAAATTCAGCTCACGCGTTGAGGACTGGCCATCGTTTATTACGATTTTTAGGAGTCTTACAGACGACATGACGTCACTTACAGATGCAGTTAAGCTGCACTGTCTTTTGTCTTGCCTATCGGGGGAGGCGCTTAGCATGATTGCGCATTTAAAAATCACAAATGATAATTACAGCGTCGCGCTCGATATTTTCACACGTAGGTATGAGAACCGCCGTGTTCTTATTGATGGGTTTGTTGATATAATACTCGGCCTACCTAATATTCATATTCGATCAAGCATATGCGCGACGTTTTTAACTCCGCTCATCTCCGCACAAAGCGCTTTAAATAATCTGAGTTTACCTATGGATAGTAATTACGTATTTGCATCCATTGTAGTTAGAAAATTACGAGGCGAGCTCCGCACACTGTTCGAAAGAAGATACGGCACCTCGGACACTCTGCCCACCTTAGGTGAGCTCTTTTTAGAGGAGCACGCGCGCTGTATCGAAACCGAATATTCTAATGCAGCGCGCGGTGTTACCTACTCACCACACCCGGAGCCCTCTCGTCAACACACACCCCCGCACAGTATCCGCGCAGTCCACGCTTTAGACCAATTAGTCCCGCGTATCCTCGTAATACTCAGCGCTCGCCATCGGCTCACACTTTAAGTAGCTATCACGTCAGCCCAGTTCCTCATTACCCTCAACGCTACTGGCCCCCCTCCCCCCGAACAGAGCGGCGCGAGTACTCAGCCCGGAATACAGATAAACACAATCGATTCTACCGCCCCTATTGTAGGAATACAGAACACAAACTTATCGCGTGTCCGAAATATAATCATCAGCCCACTCAAGGTCGTTGGGATTTCATAGAAGCCAACGACAGATGTCGTAAATGTCTAGGTCCGCATTTTGAAACTGAATGTCGTTCGACAAACACATGCAAAGAGTGTGGAAGTGCAAATTACCACACCCCGCTTCATCGTCACGGAACTCCAAATTCTCCGGTGTCGTCAGCGCATTTACTTCCTCCTCATTTACGTGCACAGCCCCGCCGGCGTGCTCAAGACAAGCCACATACCTACACGGCTTACACACAACATACGCGTGCCCATCAATCATCATCATCAGACCCCAACCAATCGTCTGATCACGCACCTTCTACAACTCATCAATCTCAAAACAAAAAACAATGACTACCTACAATCATGGAGCACATAGAATTAGAAGATCAGCCCAATAATTTAAAATGTCATTCAGCTCATAGTATTCTTGCATCTCATTCAGCTCATAAAATATCTAAATCTAGTTCAGCACATCACTCTGTAGTATCAGCCCAAGTAAATTCAACTCAGCACATAGAAAACCCATTAAAAACTCCAGTGTTACTTCCCACAGTCGTTTTAAATATATCTGATAAATGCGGAGAATATCACAAAGCTCGGGCTTTATTGGACTGTGGTAGCATGATAACGCTCATAACTCACCGCATGACTAGAAAAATAATTTGCAATTAAAACAATGTTCATTAAAAATTACAGGTGTAGGTGATCAGCACATACAAAATTGTAAAGGTTGGGTCACAATAACATTTCGGCCCACACACAGTGACACGCCATCTATTACTACTACCGCTCATATTCTCAAAGACGTTACAGGTTACAGACGTTTTTACCTTTGCAAAAAATACCAGATGTTATACAAGACTCAGCTCATCAGCTCATTCCATTGGCGGATCAAGCTTATCATACTCCTGCGCCCATTGATCTCATTTTAGACTCAGACGTTTTGGGTCACGTTTTGGATGGTACTAAGATTGCTTTGGGCCCGGGGAAGCCCATAGCCTTCGGCACGATTTTTGATTTTGCACTCATAGGACTCGTTGAACACTCATGCGATTCACCTGTAGCTCAAGTTAACTCTGCTCATATTACTGATACTCATTATACTCAGTCGGCTCACTCTACACATTCTGCTCATTCTACTCATGATATTTGCAAAAGCCTGGAAAGATTCTGGGAGTCGGAAGAACCCCAGCCTCGTTCTGCTCATTCAAACCCGCTACACGAGCAATGTGAACACATATTCAGCTCAACCACCATTCGTGACGATTCAGGCAGTTACATGGTGACTCTTCCCTTCTTATCAGATGCACCCGTGTTAGGTAGTACTCATGCTATTGCTCTACGTAGATTTCTCAATTTAGAAAAACGGTTGCAATCCGATCACACACTGCGACAAAAATATATAGAATTCATGAACGAATACATAAACTTAGGACACATGACACCGTGTCATCCGTCTACATTTACTCATAAACCTCATTATTATATTCCTCATCATAGCGTGTTCAAATCAGGTACTAACAAACTCCGCACAGTATTTGATGGCAGTTGTAAGTCATCCAATGGAGTCAGTTTAAACGATTGCCTGCACACAGGTCCAGCACTTCAACGAGACATTGTAGATATTATTATATCATTCCGCGCACATCTTATAGTATTCAGCACTGACATAAAAATGATGTTTAGAAATATTCTCTTAAGACCAGACCAAAGACACTATCAGCTTATACTCTGGCGATCGTCTCCAGATCGACCTCTGCTCACATTTGCACTCAACACTGTTACATACGGATTGCGCTCAAGTCCATATCATGCTATCCGCACGTTATTACAATTAGCTGAAGATGAAGGTCATCGCTATCCTCAGGCTGCCCATATTTTGCGCAAATTTGTTTTCGTGGATGATATACTTTGCGGCCATGACGCCATAGAAGAAGCATCGGCATTCCAAACTCAGCTCATTGATCTGTTATCACTCGGTGGATTTAAACTTAGTAAATGGACATCAAACACACCTCAGCTCTTGCAAAGATTTCCAGACGATCAATGTAAAATGCCTAAAGACTTTGATATCAGCGCAGAGTCTCCATCAGTTAAGGTTTTATGTATTAGATGGATTCCCCAGTCTGATAAATTTACATATCACATCTCATTACCACCAGTTACCCACATTACAAATTCAATTCAACATACTCACTTCACGGCTTCGCAGATGCTTCGGAAAGCGGTTTTGCTGCAGTCATATATTTACAAGAATCAGCTCACAACGGATCTGTTAACGTTCACCTCATAATTGCTAAATCTAAAGTCGCACCGATTAAAATAAACTCACAATCCCCAAATTAGAGTTGTCTGCTGCAACTCTATTATCTCAGCTCATGTTGCGAGTCTCCCAACAATTATCTGCTCATCTCACAATTACACATTACGTTTGTTGGTCAGATACTACCATAGTGCTTGCATGGATAAAAACTCCGCCCCATCGTTTAGAAACATTTGAATCAAATAGAGTAACAAAAATTAACTCAAATTCACTCACATTTAAGTGGCGTCATGTACCTTCCCAATTAAATCCTGCTGACTGTGCAAGCAGAGGATTATCAGCTCAAGCTCTCTCCGCTCATGATTTATGGTGGTCTCCTCCATGGCTCAAATTGCCAGAGGATACCTGGCCCAAGATGCCTTCAGCTCATACTCGACAAGACTTGCCAGGGCTCAAACCTAAATACATACCATGCAATTTCTCGATACCCGGTGTCGATAGTGATCTGCTCACTCGCTTCAACTCTTAGAAAAACTAACCGGTGTCACTGCCTACATGAGGCGATTCATTCGTAACTGTAAACTAAATTCAAACTCGCGACAACTAGGCCCTCTAACTGTAAGTGAACGTAGAGAAGCATTGCTCTTCTGGATCCGCTCTATACAGCAGAATGCATTCGCAGAGGATATTCACCGCCTGCAAACCGATAGAATCTGCACAGTACGACTACAACGTTTGTCGCCTTTCACGCAAGACGGTCTCCTCAGAGTATGGAGGTAGACTCACTCGTTCGGAACTCACATACGATGCTCAACACCCATTCATTTTGCCTAGTTCTAGTCCGCTCGTAGACCTCATAATAGATCACTATCATCGCATACACGGCCACCCTGGCACGGACACGCTACATGCTATATTACGTCAGCAATTGTGGATATTATTTGCCCGCCGCATTATAAGGCACAGAACGTTTAAATGCATAAGATGTTTCCGTTGCCGCGCTCAGCCCGAAGTACCTGTCATGGCTGACCTGCCAGCTGATAGAGTCATACCTCAGCCCGTATTTAGTCACGTATCAACGGATTTCACCGGACCGTTTCTGCTCAAATCAAGTCAATTACATAATGCTAAGTTAATTAAGGGATATTTTTGCATATTTGTTTGCCTTACTACAAAGGCGGTTCACTTAGAAACAGTCTCATCGCTCACTGCCGAAGCGTTTATTGCAACATTACAAAGGTTCTGCTCACGTCGCGGACTTCCGGTATTGATACGTTCAGATTGTGGCACAAATTATGTAGGAGCTAGGAATCATTTACTAGAGGTACAACAATTTCTCAAAGACAATAACGACGCCATTTCTCATAAACTCTCAACTCAAAATATAACTTGGTTACTCAATCCGCCTAAAGCCCCATGGATGGGAGGTATCTATGAGATTAATGTTAAATCCACAAAGCAACTTCTATACCGTGTTATCGGTGAACAACACCTCACTTTCGAGGAATTCTTAACTCTGCTCACTAGAATCGAAGCTGTGTTAAACTCTCGGCCCATCAGCCCACTTTCGTCCGATCCCACGGACTATCAGCCCCTTACTGCCGGCCACTTTCTCGTTGGCCGTCTGCTCACATCTCTCCCCGAGCTGACTCTAGATGAAAGATTAATATCTCCGCTCAAACGCTTTCAGCTCAATCAATCACTCTCTCAGCGCTTTTGGAACCTTCGGACCAAGTCCTACCTCCATACCCTTCAAATCTGCTCCAAATGGCTTTCCTCTTCCTCTCCGCCCAAAATTGGAGAACTGGTTCTGCTCAAGGAAGACAATTTGCCTCCTCTACAATGGAAGATGGGATGGAATCTCACTTCTGCTACCTGGGAAGGATGGAGTCATCAGAGTTGTGGACTTGGACACCACTCAAGGCTAGCTGCGGAGGCCTGTCGGGAAGATTGCCCGGCTCCCACTGGATTCTGCTCAAGATGAGGCTCAGCTCTCCGCCTTTGCGGCCCCCCCAGGATGTTCGCGCCAACACTAGCGCGACGCATAGAATGGTTACACAGGACATTAAAATCGGCCAATCACGACCCGAGTATGGCCGACCGACTCAAGGGCGCTGTCAGAGAGTGACGTAGAATTTGCGATTGGAACCCCTTCCGTGCCGGATGCATTTTCAGCTCATCCCGAATCCTAGTGAACGCGAACGCGTGTGCGCATATTTATTTGTGCTCGTTAATATAATACCATATTCGCCGGCGAACAGCGATAAATCTATCGATAATCCGCTCAACAGCTGTGTAGTGTAGTGAGAAGAAACCTCCGCCCAGATCCAGAAACACCATCTCAGCAATAAGGTTAGTCCCAGTTGTCTCCAGTCCTCACGTCATCTATATACCTATTTCCCTCAGCTCAAAGTCGCATGTGTAAGTCCTAGCTTACACAGTGTATCATCAGCTTCCACAATCGCCTTTAATTCGTCATTGTTGACCAAAGTCTTCGGACGACCGCGAGGTCCATTTTTCAGGTCGAAATTTCCAGAACGGAAGCGAGCAAACCAATAACAGGTGGTTGGTTTGTAGTGTTAGCTCCGTAAACGTCGTTGCTGTTGCGTGCCGCTTGTGCCGCGTTGCTGCCACGACGGTACTCATATTCCATAATTACTCGAATTTTTAACGTATCCATGGTGACGAAAAAGATTGAAATGCGATGAAAATGTAACACTAATCAATAAACAAATGACTACTTTTGGAAAAAGAATTCCATGTTTTTAAAATAAAATTAATTTGAAATTAGAATTCTAAGCCAAACAAAAATTATTTTGATTTGAAATGGCCAGTACTGCAGAACGGCAATTTCATAGGTACAGACCTATTATATAAATCATCTGTGCGTGAACTCTTTCTAAACGATTGGACCGATTTTGATGAAAATTTAATTTTAAGGTGGTATGATGATTCCCGGGACAGCTAGTGAGCTATTTTATTATTGTAAAACATCCTCTGTAATCCACGTAGTAATTTTCGCAACAACAACATATACAGACCATGCTATTATTATCTTTCGGGAATCGTCGTTTTCCATAATTAGTATAGTAATAGGATAATGAAGATTACCAAGAGACTATAGCGCCCTCCATATGGTAAAGTTCGGATCGCGCATCTGATTCGTTCCAAGCCACGGATGTGGCTATTTATTATGGACCTGTTTTGGACTGCAGATAGAATTGTTGTGCTAATAGAAATTTAAAATGCTGTGTTTTGAGTGTGGACAGATCTGACATAATAAGGCAAGCTTTCCCAACTGTTAATGTGATTTCAAGAGTTTAGACTGCAGTTTGGCATGGAGTGTGAAACGTTATATTTTTCTGTCAATAGTTAGTCAACACTCCAAACCAACATGTTTTATTTTGCGTTCACACGTGTTGTGCTGATAAAACTGAGGAAAATGCGAACGCATCGAAATGCCAGCTTGGACTGTCAGCCCCGCGTAGCTACATGGCACATGCTCGTTTAGGAGCCGGTTGATCCGGCGTGTGCTGTTTCCTGCGGTCGGAACTTTCCGTGTGTAGCTTTTAAAAAGGTGGTCATACTGCACATCCATTCTGATGATCCGTATTATTATAATTATTGATACAGTAGATTTTATGTACAAGTTTCCTGTTTACAAATACTAGTTGTATTGTATGTTCCTTATTTTAATTAAATACATATATTTATCACCTTCCGTATCCATATTCAGTTCCCACCACATGAACACCATTTGAGCATTCCCAGTATTGGTCACAGGGAAATCCTGTTTAACAGTTCTCTGCATATCAATGGGCGTTTTGCCGGACCAGTCGTAGTAGAAGACTGGTATTGGATCTGATACCTCCTTGAAGTCCATTCTAGGCAGTTGTGATAGTTGAATGTCATGCACTGCTGCAGACCCTGCACAATCTTTGACCTGAAATGAGTAAATTATTCATTAGTTTAATCACAAAGTATTTACCTAGTTCATGGGATGGTACTGTTGACGAAATGAGATGTTTATTAGATTATTTAAGGCGTAAATACCCTACTAAATTGTTATATAAACACTATATTGTTATCCATTGTGTAACATTTTTTATTAGTAAGGGCGTAAATGTACTGTACAAAGTAGTGTGATCAAATTAGTCAATGGGAAGGATTTAGGAAGGTAAGAGAATAAATCTCCCATATTGGATTACCAATAAATAAAATAGACTAAAACTACAAACGTAAGCACTTACTTTTAGTGGTGTTCTCAGTATAATCTGTGAATCTTTATCAGATATATCATAGAGTTTGTTCCATTTCTGTAGAGTAGAGCATTCCACCACCTGTGCATATACGACCGCCGAGTCTGGGACAACTATACAGTCCTGCTCCAATAGATGTTTGTGTGCATGGGAGAATGTGGATAGAGCACCTGGAATTTTTTTGAGATATTTGTTTTAGTACACATGACATTTGTCATAACAGTTAAAACTATTTATGCCTAAATTTAGTAATTTACCACTTATATCTAACATAATACAGTGAAATACAGCAATTAGCATCTGTAAAAGTAATATAAATTAATTTGAACATGTATGACACGCTTAGTTGTTTAATAAACTAAATATTTATTTGTAGCTATAAAATTTATAAGAAAGTGCGGTCGAGAAGCACATAAAATTTCGTACATGGACTCATTGCTACTTGACTCTTTTACTTGCACACAAATTTACACAAATACGCAATAGGAGCACAATAGCAATATATTAGTGCATGAATGATAGAGACAAGTAGAGATGAGTCAATCTACAAAATTCTATGTGCTCCGTGACTACACTTTAATAAAAACAACAACCTTCTCCTATTAGTTCTGTGTCAAAAACTTCAGTCACCAATATGTTTGCCTTCTGTTTCATATCACCGTCTTCACCCACTGTGAGGTCTGTGGATCTTTTGGGAATTACACATATCTTGTCCGCCACATCATTTTGTTCTAGAATTTTCAGACAGCACTCCGCCATGGGCTTGAAAGCTTCACAAGCAATAATACTGTCTGCCCCACATTTGGCAGCCATGATGGAAAGTAGACCTGTGCCTGTGCCTGAAAAAAGGGAAAAAAATTGAACATGTATTTTTTTGATAATCTAAAAAATGTATGACCACACTTATGTAGTCTTATGTAGTCCATTTTTATTATTTGTAAATATTTTTTTATTGTTAAAAGTTATAAGGAAACAGTCACCTATATCTAAAACATTTGCTTTCTTTCCCTCACTATGTTGCTTCTCAATTGCAAGTTTTAAAGCTCTATAGTATTTCTGATTCCTTTCGGTGTCGTGAAGCATGTCAGCGAATGCAGACCTCGCTATTTCCTGGTGATAATCGTAGTCTTCATGTTGGACATCCCATTCTGTACTGCCAGTTATGGGATTTCTTTTCTGGGTGAAAACTTGCATTTTTGGATGTGATTTGAAAGACGAAAGTCTAAAAATATAAGAAATAGACATTTAATCATACGTAAATGAAGTAAACTTTTACTTATTAATTGAGTTATTAGTTTAATACAATTTTTAAAATATCTTAACCTTACCTACTAAACAAACTAACAGAATTACCGTAGGAAAAAATCCTAAAGCACTTAACTAACATATAGATTGTATAAGACGCATTAAATATCAATAATATATTACTTTAATGACCGACTTTAATAATTCATTAGGTACATAATATTAATTTTAGTAAAAAAAACAACCGGCTACATGCATGTTTAATCATAATAGGCATTGAAATTGGAAATCATAGATGATAAGTACTACTATGCATAGATGCGATAATGTGTATTACTACTTGAGACAGAAATATCAATGTTAAGGCGCGTCTCCTGGGCGTGTTTTTTCGAAACATTACACAAAACATTGGGGCGCGGCGTGGCTATACACATTTGTGTACCCCTTGTTGTAACACCTCTCTACCCGCGCGGGGAATGTTGTCCGTCCGTCTCGGAAGACAAAAACATTGTGTATTCCTACGCAAATGTGTATAGCCACGCCCCAATGTTTCGATGTGTTATATAATGTTTAGAAAAAAACACGCGCAGGAGACGCGCCTTTAAACATACAGTCAATGAAGACAGAGTAAAAATAATAGGGTCGCTGTCATCGTTCGAATGGCCACTCCCATGGAGAATAGAGGTAAGGAGTACCATCTCTCTCAGGCAGAAAAGCTAAAAAGTGTCGGACAAAAGTAATTAAATAATAGTTCCGAAACTGGCCATAATGGCGCTAGAGTGGCAAAGGTGTGTGATATGAAGTTAGCAATAAGAGATGAAGTAAAGTAAGTTGAGTTAGTTAGTTATTTAAAATTTTTGACGACTTTAGTAGATTAAAAGTAGTTAATTCAGTAAATCATGAAAATTCTAATTACTCGTATAGTCGAAAATATTTTTAAATATAAAACCGAAGAAGATGGATTTAATTATATGTTTAAATTTTGCCGCTTTACTCCCGTCTGCGTCTGTAGCGCCCCCTAATTAACGCTATTTTACGGATACTTTTCATGTATGGAGATGAGATGGTACTCCTTAATTCTATTCTCCATGGCCACTCCATTTCCTGTTACTTTAAAAGATTTTGATAATATAAATAAATACAGTTTTGGAAAATACATTGTCCAATAATTTAAAAATATTAAGTATATAATTTGCATCTACAATTTTTCTTGTTACTCTGTCAGAGCTTAAGGCTCCAAATTTAATCAAAATCCGTAGTTATTGAGTGAAAGAGTAACAAACATCCATACAGCCCTCACAAACTTTCACATTATAAATAATTACTTCTCGCTGCGGAAAGCAGATATTATTATTAAGATTTTGCAGGCTATTTTGCTTTTGTATGGAAGTGATGTATCTGTTAAGTAGTAACTATTTACTTACGAGTATATGTGGTTTTAGTATATTGAATAGTCAATAGAGTTTTAATTACGGTATCACTACAATTTAGAAAACCTAATAGGAACCATATTCCTGAGTACCATAATCCTACTACTATTATAAATGTAAAAGTTTGTGAGAATGGATGGTTGGATGTTTGTTACTCATTCACGCAAAAACTAGTGAACAGATTTTGATGAAATTAGGTATGGTAGTAGTTTAGGCTCTAGATTAAAACATACATTTTATCCCGAGAGTTGTGTTCCCGTGGGATACTGTATTTACGCGGGTGGAGCCGTGGGCAAAAGCTATTATTATTATAAGCATTAATTGCCTAAATTTTCAGGAATTGTATGAAAAGAGATATACAAAAACAAAATGTTTATTTGCTAAAAGGAATACAATGGTGTTATATTATTTAAGGACTAGGCAAAGCCTGCCATGCGGGGAACTTAAATATGAAATACATATTATAAACAAAAAATCTGATATTTAATATTATATCAAATATATTCTGTTCTTTTTGCAGCTAAATGTGGTTTTTCTATCAACTTCGACTGGCATTTCATATACTTGAATCCTAACACTCTAAGCACTTGCCGCAATTGTTCGTGGCTTCAATCATAACCAAAATTTTCTCTTAATATAGGAAGTGATTAACTATCTTATATTTAAAAGCTAAAATTAACTAAAATCTATTTAAAATATTTACAAACTATAAAAGTAGGTAAGTACTAAAAAAAATTATAACTACTCCAAAACTTAAAATGCTACAAAACAAAGAAATCTCTCAGGTCGTCCCCACCAGGCAGCGTACCTATAAGGCTCAAAGAGTTTCCTCGCTGGATTGCGATATAAGTATCGCAATATTCTCTGGGCCAGGTAGATGCCGGCTCTGGGGTCTTGGGTGGCCTCAATGAGTTTTTTAGAGATTTCTCTGAAAAGTTTGTGGTTTCAACCCCAAACGGTTCAAATATGAGATCCCCACTAAGGTTCTCATATTTGCGCCGCTTGAGGTTTTCCGCCTGATTGGCGGCCGCACCTGCAGAACTCGAGGTGCCCTGGACATGGGACGGAGCAAGTGTATCGACGCAAGTAGCGTCCCATACAAGAGCCCGTCCCACTCTCCAAGGGACCAGGGTCATACCGTCTGGTCTCTTTCCATCGTCGCGCGCCAAACCAGAGGGTTCCAGCACAGCTGGCATTCCGGCGGTGACAAGAGCCCGACGGATGAGATCGTTCAGGCAGTGATGTCGGGAGATGCGGCCGGCGCTTCGTTGACAGGATAGCCCGTGGTGTCCGAGGCTGTCCGCGTTTGCGCCAAAAACACAGCGATGGGGGACGACGTGGGGGGTACCAAGACGCAGGGAAGTGGCTAACCGGAAAGCTGTTCGATCCAGCAATGTGCCCGTATTGGGTGACGGTAATGCTTGTAGCCAAAGTCTTGACTCCCACTTTTACGCAGCTAATAGGCGAGCCTAATCCACAGGACTGGAGGACGTATTAAGAAGATTATTCCGTACCAGTCTGCAGAGTGGCTCGTCCCAGAGCCTTTGGGAAAAAGTATTGTCAGGCAATTCGCTACAAGCACTAGCTGCGATACAAGCGTCCTTGGCCTCGTCCAGAAAGGTAACTGTATTGGAGTAGGATGGGTGATGTAGTATTTTGGAGATAAGACAATGGTTCGCGTGGACTGAGGACAAGAAGGCCGGAAGCAATATGTCAGAGGGCTTTCGAACACCCAGGCCACCGAACCTAACTGGAAGCGTTGCCTGAGTCCATGCGCGGTCATCAAAATTTGTGTTCAAAATAGTGGAGAGCGTTTGTCTTGTGGTATCATCCAACTGTTTGAGAAGTTGAGGGAACTTCCACAGTTGACAACACCGTAAGACATATGTCAATTTAGGTACGAAAATGCAAAAACGGATTAGGGTAAGGGCCATGTGACAGTTAATTTGGAGGAGGCGGTCTAAAGTTTCATTAAAATTTTGTAATTTGTTATCTAAGAAGTCCGGGAGAGATTCGTCTAAAATAGGTGAGCCCAAAAGGAAGAGCGAATCCTTGTCAATGACAGACAGTTGTGGAGCTATTTCTTTAAAGCTGGATATAATCGCGTTTCTATCCCCACAACTGTCTGGCACAAAAAGTTCGCACTTACCTAGGTTCAGCTGCAGACCTATTTTTTGGAACTCGCGGATCAGAGTGCGGAAGTCTGATAGTACAGTGGGTGCATCGCTTCCAAGGGTCCCATCATCCAAATACCAAACATTAAATTTTGAATCTAGAAGCTCGATGACCGGGTGTATAGCAAGGCTGAAGATTGCTGGACCTAGAGGGTCGCCCTGTTGGCAGCCCAATTCGGATGAGATGAGGTGGTCTTTGTAAATGAGTTTGGTGCGGTCGTTATAACACTGAAGCATAAATGGTAAAATGGCAGGTGCTTTAGATTTAATTTGGGCCAAGATGGCGCCTCGGTCAACTGAGTTGAAAGCGTTTTTGACATCGACCTTCAGAAACACATCATCGCCTTGATTGTGGATAGCTGTCCTGAAAGAGTGAACGGCGGCCTCACAATCCCCTTTGCAGGCAAAACCGAGCTATTTTGGCTGGAAGTATGACGCGAGGGAAGTGACCGATTTGCAAGCTAGTTTGTCTGTAAGGCGCCGGTATGTGGAGCCGACAGCAATAGGACGAATGCCACCATCTCTCTTCCCCAAGGCGCAGAGGTTATGCAGCTCCATACAGAATGTCTACGATATCTGATGCGACCCCTCCACGTAGCATCAGGTTGCACAGATTCGTAAGTTCATGCAGGAGCTTCTCGCCGGCCTCCCCGCAGCAACTGCTGGTGAGGTCCTTCAGATGCTGAGAGGTGAGACCGTCGAAGCCGGCAGCTGAACCCGGAAGAAAGGACATGCGGCGCCGCGTACTTTGTCTGTCGACGTTTGTAGTGGTGGTAATGCGTCATCGGAAACTGTGAAAGGATCGGATTGTGATGGATGTTTGTTTTGCAGGGCGATGAGGGTTTCTGGGCAGTCGGGGCCGACCGTGTCATTGGAAAACAGGAGCCGCGCTGCACAGATAAAACCAAAAGAGGAAAAAACAAATGAATTAAAGTTTTCGAAACACAAATGCATGAGTAAATAGCGGTATAAATTTCAAATTGGAATTCCTAACCAAAGAAGATATATTTGAGATAGTACAAAGTAGCCAGTACGACAAAACACCAATTTCATATTATGTAACGACCTAATATTATTATAACTTTCGTTAATTAAAAATTAACACTAAAAAATATGTGTTACCTGTTTCCTTACTATATAAAAAAAATATCGGATATCCCACAAGTTGAAATCATAATATATGTTTTTTGGGTCGACTTTTTCTGTTTTCCAATAGTAGAAAATATGCCATTATTTCTTTGTCCTTCTGTGAGAAGAAGTCCTCACAGTAGTTTCAGATTTTCCTGAATTAAAAAGATAGTTTTTTATTAATAGTGATGATTTGAAGCAAAAGTAAAAATTATAATTCCTTCGAAATAGGACTTAAATAATATGTTATGACTTCTACTAGGTCCTACACCTAGTACCTACACTCTACACCTACAGGCTACAGCACAAATATGCAGTATGTCAAAGTATCAATTATTTTAAGCGCTCTATACCACAGGCTTTACGCGCTGTCATTCATGTTTGTAAACATAACCTAAGTGCAAAATTATTTTTTCTCATTATATCAATTATTACGCGTGGCAGTAACTTATATTTTGGGTGTAATAACTAGCATTCGATTTAACTAAATAAAATCACAAATACCTTCATTTCAGTTCTTCTCAATTTCAGCAGTTCTTTTATATACATCGTTAAGATCCGAAAGTGTAGTTTTGACATCATATTGCATAAAAAATCTTCTGTACACTCTATATTATATTACTTCCCAGGCAGAACTTCGAGTCGTTCGATTCATTTTTATTAACTTTTTACCTAATTTTCCACAGTTTTATATTAAATTATTAATTTATTATTAACTTTTAAGTTTGGTTTACATAAATCTGCAGGAACGTCACTTTTGTGAAAATGTCTATTTAAAAAAATTTGATCCTACACTTTTTTGACAGGATATATAATTGTTTTTTTTTTAAGATTTTCCGACTGTAGAGCATTGGTTTTTTGAGCTAAAATCTGTGTAAAATTAATTTTATCAGGTTAAGCTGGCAACAAAAATCTGTTCGTTGTCATACGTCAGTTCATAACGTCAGTTGATTCTTTCAGAACGACGTTTTGCTGGTTTTACTATCATGGCGGCCGCCGTAGGCAGGATTTGTGGGGCACGACTTTTGAAAAATTATGGAGTAGTTGCACCCCAGGTACTGATAATAGTTAAATAAAAAAAGTCCAGTACCAAGATACAATTACAAAAACATAGAAGTGTTTCGAAAGTGTTTATATGGGGTCATCCGAATCTAGGCCCCATGGAACAATTCGTCAATTTTTCGAAATTACTTTATTCTTCAACTCGTATGGTGGTATTAGATAACCCTGCTGCGCTAAGTGAATATATATTTATCTAGTCAGCTATACTTTAGCTAGAAAATAACAAGGGCGAAGGATAACCTTTTTCAACATTATGTAACAATTGCAGTACAACAATTAACAGTGGTTATCCCTTGCAGGTATGTCAACTATCCACTAGTGCTAAAGGATGGACGAAGAACAGGAAACTGGTGAGTACAGTTTTATCATTTTTGAACCTAACATTATGTCGACACTGCTGATTCTGACAGCTATGATGATATAAAAAGTCTCCCAAGTTGGGATAATTCTAATTGCACAAGTAGATTGAAACAAACAATCATAAATTTAAAAAATGTGTAAAACATATATTTTAAATTTGTAATTAAAAATTATTAATATAGATTTAGGGAGAATTTATTTCTGTGTAAAAACCAATTTGTTTCTTGTTCATAAGCAAACATGATTTCACCATGTTATGTATTATTTATGCATCGAAAACATTAGACCAAAAGGTTAGAATTTATTTTTACCATTTTCTTTTGAGGTAAAATGTTTAAAATTATTCTCATAATATATTATCTCAAATAAAATAATTTTCGAATAGTTTTATCTCCATACAAGCTATTTGTGTTTGAAAAACTCATGAAACCCGATTGTGCCAGAAGGAGGGTTATGTTTTTTGAGTGTCTGTATGTACGCGTGTATATTTCTTTGGCACACTCGAGAGCCTAAATGGCTTGTCATAATAGAGCTTGAGAGGTATCATTAGATCATCATAGTCATGCGAGTGACACTGAGTACACCAATATTATTTGACAAACAGGGTTTTTTTTTGTTTTAATTAATGGTAATTAAAAGAAACAAAAAAAACCCTGACTGTCAATAATTGATTTACCTAATATTTTTATCTAACTTTGCTATATTTCCAGTGGTTGTCCACATTAGGAGTGGTAGGTGGTGGCGTCGGCGCCCTCCTGTTTGCGCTGGAACAGTCGGTGCAGGCATCTGGCACTGAGGCTCACCCCTTCCACCAGCCCTGGAGCCATGATGGATGGTTCAAATCCCTTGACCATGCCAGGTAAAATCAAATTATGTAAGTTGTTTTTAAGGATAACTGTACTGAATGTAGTCTGAACTGAATGCTTGGTAATTAAATAATTGATTAAATGTACGTGAAAATTGTGATAGCCCATTGAATTTATAGTAATGCATAACTATAAATTAAAAAAAAATATTTATTAATCACAGAAATCAAGTATTCTGTAGCACTTAAACTCCATTATGTATGTCAGTTTTAGTCCCAATGAGGGTGTTTCATATTTTTTCTGCCGCTAGGGGCAGACCCAACGCACACAAAGTGTCATCTGGTGGCGTAAGTGATTTCAAAATTTTTCTGTCACCAGGCAGTGCTTGATAGCCCGACGGCTCTTGTCATGTCAAAAAGCTGTCGGATGTCACGAATCTAAAAACCCTTCACTGGTGAAGTGACTGTTACTGTTGTTTGCCTAATAACATGCCTTCTCGATGCTCTTTGATTAACACGACATACGAGAGAGATAACATGATATTTAATCACCTATTAAGCCTAAGGGTCAGTTCACACCGCGACGAGACGCGATGCGGCGCTGCATTTTTAAGATAGCTATTTAAAATTGAACTTTACTCACTATTCAAGAAGATCCATGTTTTAATGCAAAATCTCTATTTTGCTTACATATAATTAGGAATAATCTGTATTTATTCACTTGCAGTGTTCGCCGTGGTTATGAAGTATACAAACAGGTGTGTAAGGCGTGTCACTCTTTGCAGTATATCGCCTTCCGTAACCTGGTGAATGTCACGCACACCGAGGACGAGGCTAAGGCTGAAGCTGCTGAGGTATATTTATGTTGAATATCTAGATATTCTTAAAAGCCAAGAAAAAAGGCACTCTACAAATGACAGCTCGAGCACCGGCGAATGTCAGCCATGTTGACGTAAGCCTAAGGTTGAGAACGAAAAAATTTTAAACGTCGCGTCAGACTAATTTATCACAAATATTATGAAATTATATTGTCAATTATGTCAAAGCCCAAAACGACCAACGGCCAGCCCCGTGAACGAAAGTCCTGGCTGGAAAAACTAAAACACACCCCGTTCGCCGCGCGCATACTCCGGGCCGCATAGGTCTAGCCATGCACACAGCTGCGAGTTGTCAATAGGCTAGTTTCATCTATCAAAATTAAATGATATTATACATTTGTTATTTATTTGGTTTCTATCATAAGAAATAGGAATACAACACTATTTAGTAATACTAGGTCCTTGCATATGAAATTGGCGTTTTGTCGTACTGGTCACTTCGATCTCAAATATATCTTCTTTGGTTAGGAATTCCCATTTCAAATTTATACCGCTATTTACTCATGCATTTGTGTTTCGAAAACTGTAATTCATTTGTTTTTTCCTCTTTTGGTTTTTTCTTTGCGTTCACTGTTTACAAAATAGAAAACTTGAAATATCGTATTATTTTCGAGTACGAGTTCCACGGTGCTGCAGAAACGGCTCGAAGGATTAATGATGTGTATGGCGGCGGTGTCGCAATAGAAAACACAGCGCGTTTTAGGTTCCAACGTTTTCGTTCTGGAAATTTCGAGCTGCAGAACAAGCCCCGTGGACAGTTGGAGACCAAAGTTGATAATGAAGAATTGAAGGCTATTGTGGAAGCGGATCCATCGCAAACCACGTCCGAGTTAGCTGCTAGCTGCAGTGTTAGTGATAAAACTGTTTTATCCACTTGAAGCAAAGGGAAGGTGAAAGGTAGGTACCTCATGAATTGTGTGCAGCAAACCGACAAACGCGCGTCGACTGCTGCGTTACATTACTCAACCGGCACATTAATGACTGGATTTTAAATCGAATAATTACCTGTGATGAAAAGTGGACCCTGTACAATAATCGGAAACGCTCATCGCAATGGCTGAACCCTGGCGAACCAGCCAAAGCCTGCCACAAGCGAAAATTGACTCAAAAAAAGTTACTTGTGAGCGCTTGGCGGCCTAGTGCCGGTGTCGTTCACTCGAGATTTCTTTAATCTAGCCAGATGACTTAAATCATGATGGAAAAGCTAGCTGCTAAACAACCGAGGTTGGTCATTCGCTCTAGGCCACTGCTGCTTCAGGACAATGCTAGACCACACACTGCACAACAGACGGTTATCAAATTAGAGGAGATTCAATTGGAATGTCTAAGACATCCACCGTACTCCCCAGACCTTGCTCCAACAGATTACCATTTTTTTCGAAATTTGGATAACTTCTTGCAAGGGAAAAAATTCAACTCCGATGGGGCAGTCCAAAGCGCCATCAAAGATTTTATTGATTCCTGTCCGAATGGTTTTTTTAGTAAAGGAATCAATCAACTACCTATGAGATGGCAAAAGTGCAATGGTATATACTATGATTAAATAAATATGTTATGTTTAAAAAAAAATCTACTTTATGTTCCTCCTTTACAAAACGCCAATTTCATATGACTGTAATGACCTAATATAAATATGCGATTTATTTATAATTTCGAAAATAAAACTAGTTTTATTAACTGGATGTCACGTGACCGAAAACACCAAACGCCATATTTTTCTTGTAACGGCCTGGCCACGGGGATCGGCGGTGCGAACGGCGAAGCGGGGGGCGAGGCGAGCATTCGTGCGGCACCGTTTGCAGGCCACGGGCAAGTCGCGTTCGCCGCCGTGACCAGTAAGGAAGGCCGGCAGCGCAATGTCTGTATCGAAATTATCTCGATATTGCTTAGAAAGTAATAGTTTTTTGGTTCAAGACCTAATATTTGGAAGAGATTGTGGAGTACATGATTTGAATAAGAATCGCGGTATAGATGGAGAATTCCACGAGAAATACAGAATATATCCAGAAAAAGTCTCGGTGTTCATTTTTCGAGGCGAAAACAACTAAACTCGTTTGATCACTGCAATTTTCGCCGCGACTGCCGCTCAACTCCGTGGCTCGCGCCCTACTGATTCATGCTTTTGTTTTGCTCGCCCACCGCGCCGAAAACCGCCCGCGCGATTCGCTCGGAACATTTCGCCGGTCGCCGTTGCTCGTGGCTTGATAAGTAGAGATTGTCTAAACTGAAATGACGCGCCCCACTACTTAATTAGTCTATTAAAATGTGTGAGTGCAAATATTAACAACAACGCTTCATCTGTGTGGGAGCATCGATTTATCAGTAACTACGATCTCTGAGTGTACAAGACGGTTGACTAGTCGGGTAATAAATCCGATATTGCTCGCTCTATAGAGCAGCGCCGTCTCATTGTATGAAACAATACGTCCTCTCCTCTCGCGCGTTTAGTATTAACTAAACTAGTTGGACAAAAAATCCGAGAATAACGTTTCTTAGCAAGTAGCGACCAATTATAATAGCATGTTAATGTGTATTGCGTCCATATTTGAGTTGGGCTTGTGTGTGTAAATGCAGAGGTGGGGCGCGTCATTTCGGCTTAGACGAACTCTACATTGCTATGCGTTTATTTCAGTCGCTAGACGCTCCGCCGTTCGCGCCGCGTGAATATTCGCATCGGCGAATGTCCCGTGGCCAAGCTGTTAGTGACGTCAATAAACAACGGCGAAAGTTAAATCTTAAAGTTCATGCACTACACACGCACATATGACATTTTTTTGTTTCTGTTCTTATGACGTCACGATAATGGTGGCTGTCGTTTTGGCGCAAACATTTATCGTTTAAATTTTAAACAATTTTCTTTGCCTAGAGTCAACTAGTATTATTATTTCTTGGAAATACTATCTGTATTTCCAAGAAATAAAAATACTAGTTGACTAACGAATCGATACGAACATTTAAATTTGAAAAAAATGTATAGCCTATTGTGCAAGTCTATCGAATGACAGTCATTTACGTTAGTAATATATACATTCTTTGGCAACGCTACGAAAATCTATTTGATTTGACATTCAAATTTAATTTCTTGAATTTCGCCAACATGGCTAGGTTTTCTATATTCCTGGTTAGGTTATATACTTAGGATGTAAAATAAAATTCATTCTCCAAACTCTGAACTCTAATGTATAATGAAAAATTTCAGTCTGAATGCGATTTTTTACAGCAACATAAAACTGCTAGACTACATTGCTTTGGTATTGCTACAGGATAACATAACGTTTAATTTGGCTGTCGGCAGTTTGCGACTGTACCAATCTTGCAATACGCAAAATATTTATGGCTGCAAAAAGTTGCAACAAATAGTGTTCCTCACATTACAACCTAGTGTTGACTAAAATAAAGTTGATGAACAATTTCATTGCAGGTCATGATCAGAGATGGTCCCGATGAGGAGGGCAACTACTTTGACCGGCCCGGCAAGCTGTCGGACCATTTCCCGTCCCCCTACCCCAACGAGAACGCTGCCAGAGCTGCCAATAACGGTGAGAGCCTACTTGTTGTTTTTCATAATGCCTACTAATTGTTGATACAACAAAATACACAACAAGACAAGAAGACCATGTTGTCACTGGGACCTCAAATATTTAAGTCATAATGCGCCCCTAACAAAGAAAGCTTTTCAATGAAATTAATTAATAAACATTATGTTACATAATTATTAATGAGTAAATTACAGAATAATTTTTATTCATAACTTAAAAATTGTCATATATTTTTTATTGAACAATTTATTCTGACTTAGTAGTTAAATAAAATGAGTGTTCAATTTAAATTGGAAATCTGATTCTTATTCTCATGCTTTCAGGCGCCTACCCACCGGACCTATCTCTCATAGTGTCCGGACGTAAGGGCGGCGAGGACTACATATTCGCCCTGCTCACGGGCTATACTGACCCGCCCGCGGGTATCGTACTGCGCGAGGGACAGAACTACAACCCCTACTTCCCCGGTGGGGCCATATCCATGGCGCAGGTGTTGTTCAACGATGTAAGTGTTATTTTTTTAAGTAAAATGTATGGCGGCAATTTTTTATTAACTACAAGGATCTCGTCATAAGTATTTTAAAAACTAACAACCATTTCGAAGGCCACTCTGTCACCCCTAAGGTGACTCGTCTTGCACTCAACGCAGGGGTTTTTGACGCCAGATTTCTGCAAGGGTGTGATATCAGTTCAGTCAAGCTGGCTGGTCCCAAAACATGGCTCTCCTTCGTTGTCATCTATAGTTTTGTCATACCAAATACCACAAATAAATGTAAATTAATAGTAGAAAGAATTTATAGATGTAAACTCTTTCTAATATTAATTCTGTTTCCTTCATATTCTTTTCTCTATTAAAAATGTACTTATTCAACATGCCTTGTGCCATTTGCATTTATTTAAAAAAATGTAATTTGGCTTGTAAGACTAAGAAACTATTTGTGACTTATTGTAAAGTAAGGCCAACCAGAGGAGATAAAGAATGTAAACAAATTTTCAGGGGTTCAAAACATTTTTATTTGAATAAATTATTATAAAGTTCTAATTTTAATCGCTGTCGTCTGTACTAGACAAAGATGATTCGTCGTAAGAGTCCGAGTCAGCTGTGTTTATGATAAAACTATCTATTGTATTATCATCATGTTGTCAATATTGCTATAAAAATTGTCCTCGACATCTACCTCAACAACTAAGCACTCAGAATAACAGCAAAAATCAAAAATAAAACTAACCGAAACGGAATAATAACAACAAAAAACCAAGTAAATACGGAGACGAAAAAATATGTATCACTTCGAACGCAATCCAAACAGGAATGAACTTGTTCACAATTGTTTGGCGGACCAAATGTTGACAATTGCGGCACTGGCCGCTTTCCTGTACCACGAAACACGCCACGACAGCTGTCGTCGACCAACTGACGTCATTATTACATACGAGTGATAAGGACAGATATAATATTAACTCACTTTCATAATGCAACTCAGTAGCGGTCCGTTTATTTACGTTTTTTATCTCGTCTCGTTGGCCTTTCTTTAGTATTAAGTATCAAAAAATCTTATTATTTTGTAATAGATAATGCCCACAACTTTGTGTTATTTTATAATATCGTGCGGGAACCATACAATTTACTGGGATAAAGTGTAGTCTATTTGCTTCCGTGTGGTCTTGTGTCAAATTTCATTAAAAACGCTTCAGTGGTTTAGGGGTGATTGCGAAACAGAGAGTTACTTTCGCAAATATATTATTATATAAGTATGAATACTCAGTAGTAACATGTTATTGCTGTAATATTACAGGCTGCCGAGTACAGTGACGGTACTCCCGCGTCCGCAGTGCAATTGGCCAAGGACGTTGCCACCTTCCTGCGGTGGTGCTCCGAGCCCGAACTGGACGACCGAAGGCTAATGACGATTAAAGCCCTGGGCATGTGCTCACTATTAGCAGCTGTCGTGTACTACTACAAACGACACAAGTGGTCCTCACTCAAGTCGAGGAAATTAGCGTACAAGCCAGTCTCTAAGAAGTAAAACACAGTAAAACAAACATTTTAGACAATTTTTTTTCAATAGGCACAGTTATGTTGATTATAATTAAAATAATTTATTTCTAACCAGAGACATGTTTTCTTTTGTGGATGTGTTGGCTTGACGTTACCATGAGCGCAGTGTTGGGGTAATTTTTATTATCAATAATTGTATTATTAAATAATCTGCAAAGTATGTGCATTGATTTGGGCACAGATATTGCTGCGTACTGTGCTAATATTCCATATGAATCTAGCTGTTAATCAGTGTACAGATCAATAAATGAGTTATTGAAAACCATCATACTTTTCTTTCAATTTAACAATAATTATACTTGAATTTGTCATATTGTTCCTAGCCGTGTGTAAATTTTACATGGGGCAGACAGAAATTACTATAAACGGTTCATTAGTTACTATTTTAAGTTTGGTACCAGGGCTATCTATAACTGTACAACAGTAAAAGTCTCATTGTTATATATAACTTAATGATGATAATTAGTACAAATCAAATTATATTATTTCATAACGTAAATATCTCCGACTGTAGAACTGGTGTTCATGGGCTCTAGCTTTTTATGGAAAGACTACAAAAATTAGGCTCGCGGTAGTGTAGACTATACACGTAACACGATAGGTTTTGCCGATAGTTATCCTACAGATACACAGCAGACCACTAAAAAAAGGTTGTTGGGACGAAGCTAAGCTAAGTGTAATTTTGGCTCAGATTAATTACTTTTGTGGGAATAGTGGAAGCCCCAAAGGAAGATCTCTGACCGAGCGAGGTGGTATACCCGGTCAGGCCGAAGCCCACTGAAGTAGTTTTTCGGATGTTGTTTATTGTATAGCGCCGAACGGTGAAAACTTCGATAGCGCTTTCAGGGTTTTTTTTTTATATATGGCGTCGGCTTAATTTTAAAACCATTTGCCAGTGTCAAGTAAATAAGGTGGGAAATAGAACTTTCGTTTCAATTTTTCAACACTGTATTCCTATATCGTCAAGTCGAAAGTCTCGACAAAGTTCAAATAAATAGTACAGTCCATGAGTCATGTCAGTCGAATCAGTCAAGTGGTAGAAGCTTTACTGAAAGTTCCTAGGGAGTTTTGGCGGCAAACACAAAATAGCACGTTTTTAGAAGTTGTACCACTTGCCCACACTTGTGCACGTTAACGAATATTTAATGGTTAATATTCTACCAATATTACACATTAAGAACTGAGATAACACTTTATGAAATCTTACAAATTCCACAACGTAACCCATATTGAACTGCCCGGCAAAACTTCGCTTTCAGGGTTGTGGCGCTAGTTGGTCCGCCACTTCTTCTTCTTTTGGCATAGCCTCCTCCTGTAATAGTACTTGCCAACGTCAGAGTGATGGAGTAGATGTTCAGTGAAAAGCTGATGGCGTACAGTGCAGGGAATGACTCATGCAATGACTTCATGGTTACCTCGTGCAGATACAAGTTATAATTACGAGTATAGAATATATAAACAGAATAATATACAAGCCAATGTTTCTTAGCCTTAGAACACACATAATATATATATATATATATATACAGGGTCTCTCGTAAATAATGGATAACCCGTAAACTGGAGTTGGTCCGTGTGAAACTGTAAGAAAATCGTATTTTCTTGCCAGGGTTTCTAACCATATGAAAATGGCGTAGCATTTTATACTTTTTTATAAATTTCCTTACTTTTTTCGTTAATTCCGTTGCCATTTCATCAAATTTAGGTATTTCTGTGTGATTTTTTTAGTATTATACTCCTGAAGACGTGTATTATTTAATTTTAATACAATTTTAGGTGTTTTTAACGTAAACAATTTTGAAAATCATCTTTTTATGCTTTTTTTTAAACTATTTTTTTCTTTATGTCAACTTTGATCATTTACTGTGAAAAAAAAAGTATGGCGCTATAGCTGCCCATTATCTTAATATAAATGATCAAAGTTGACATTAAGAAAAAAATAGTTAAAAAAAAGCATAAAAAGATGATTTTCAAAATTGTTTACGTTAAAAACACCTAAAATTGTATTAAAATTAAATAAAACACGTCTTCAGGAGAATAATACTAAAAAAATCACACAGAAATACCTTAATTTGATGAAATGGCAACGGAATGAACGAAAAAAGTAGCGAAATTTATAAAAAAGTATAAAATGATACGCCATTTTCATATGGTTAAAAGCCCTGGCAAGAAAATACGATTTTCTTACAGTTTCACATCCGGACCAACTCCAGTTTACGGGTTATCCATTATTTACGACAGACCCTGTATATAATATATAATAAAAAATATTATATATATATATATATATATATATATATATATATATATATATATATATATATATATATATATATAATAAAAAAAATGAAAATTAGTTAAACTAATTAAATATACATAATCAAAGTTTTATGTGATTTGAAGCTATAAATGAACATAGAGTGTCTACAAATGGAGTAAAGACTATAAAGTAGTATAAAATAGTCTTAAGATTAATGGGTCGAGGACTGTGTCCTGTGTGTGAGGAAGTCGTATAAAGAAAGATTTATAGGACAGTTAAAGAAGATATGATAAGGGGAGCCCTCATCTAAACCACACTTTTAGTTCTGATAATGTCATTCACTATGCGCTTGTAGTTTGAAGGTACACATCAGTATCATGATCGATGTAATTTAGCAATAGCCATGTATGGTGCGCTTTACTCTTACACATGGCGATTATGAGAATGTTTTTGTAAGCTTAAAAGGAAAATAATAAGTCTCACGTGTGAAAGTCTGCTCCTGGCTCGCTGTCAAAATCATATGAAAAATTGAAGAGAAGTATTTTGGCTAACCCTTTCCGGTCTAAATTTAAATACCCCTATATAATAAATATAAGGCATCTTCTTCTAAAATGCAGGTCACAAAATGTTTTTGTTTTTTGGATACCCGGCCATAGTCGTATATCAGGAAACGAGAGTGCTGACCTTTACGCAAAACAAGCCACTTACTCAGGTGGCCCTGGCCAATTCAAACTTTACTGCAGCGACCTTATTCCTTTGGCTAAGGAACATTTGATTACCGGCTGGAATGAGAGTTGGACTTCATCAGGAAATGTTAAGGGCAAATTCTTCTTTTCCCTGCTAAACCAGGTGTTGGTTAAGCCTTGGTTTTTTAAATACAGGAAGGCTAAAAAATTTACCACCTCTACAGTATGCCGCTTACGTTTAGGCCACTCCTGTACCCCAGTGTTCCTTAATAAAATTAGGGTTAGGGATTCCTCTTTATGTGAGTGTGGACTTGACAAAGGCACTCTTGAACATATTTTTTCAGCTGCTCAAATCGTCTCCCTTCATTATATGATTCACTTCCCCCTTATATCCCTCATCCTTCTGATTTCCAATCCCTTTTATCTTTAGTCCATACCCCCTTTGTTGATGTTCTGTGTGATTTTATTAACCATAATAACATTCGTTTGTAGATGTATTTGTCTCTTCTAACTAACACTTTGTTTTTGTCTTATTGTTCCAGGTATTAAGGAGATATGATATGTTGTAAACTTATTTAATTACGAGATTTTAACTATTTTTCTCTTGTACTTTCACTAAGCCCTACTTTTGCGCAAAGTTATCGTCCCCGGCAACAAAGTTTTTTTTTTTATCTCGCCTGACACTGACACTGGCTATTCCTCAAGGGAGGCCATTAATCATTATAAAGAAGAAGAAGAAAAGAAGTATTTCCTAGCTTTATGTTTTTACAGTAAAATGAGTGATTTTATAATCATAAATAAAACAATATCATGAATGCCATAGTTGCTTTGTGTCACTTCTGTGAAGCGCATGGGCCTAAACCTTTATTTTGTACGTTTACGAGTGACAATGAAGATCAAGCCACGGATCCATCTATTTCTGCAGTTCAGTGCAACGGATGCACTTCAATCGGCACAGAAACAGTGTTTGTATCTCGCGAGGATAACGGCACAGTATTCTGTAGCAGACAATCTCTTCCAAGTGCAGAGATAGCTACATTTTTACGACAAGCAGCGTTGCGAAGCATTACTTGTGAAGTTAGTAGGATCGGCCAATTTTTTGTTCATTTAGAACTTAACGATAGTAGTTTATATAAATTCATATTTTAAGGTAAGCTGGAACAAAGAAAGTGGTGTCGTCTATTTCAGTGATACGCAGGGGCATGTCTTGAGTCATATGTTCCAAATCAAAGACACTAGAGCGCGGGGCCTAATAAGAATGTTCTCTATTGTGGTCCTGATGAAGGACAAGCTTATGCTACTCAACATAACTCCAGTTCTGTCTGAACATATGCAGGTATATTCAATCAATTAATATGTTTATTGCAAGATATTATATATTCTGCTGTTCATATCTTTTTCAATCTAAATGTAAATAAAGAAACATTAGCAGCCTATAATACAACCAATAATTAAAATGTCACATATTTACTGTGCATTGAAGAAATACAATGACACATTAATTTGGTCGAATTCAATCTTTTTGTTTACATTCAGTATAAATTGGATCCAAATAGTATAATAATTTTTTACTTGGTTAAAAATATTAATACAAATAATATTATAACTAGAGGATTTCCAGAGAGCTCCAACAGTTAGCTGAGGTGGTGTTTGAGAATGAACAGAGTGTGTGTTCTCAAAGGGCTTTGAGGCTGAAAACCGGGGTGTACGAGTTTGGACAATCTAGATCACTTGTCCAACTAACAGGTTAATTTCAAATAATAGTACACTTGCTTTGTCCCACGGCTCCGCTGGAACATTCATTCACCCTACACTGAACTTTTTTGAGATTAAATGTAGTAAAAAACTACTACTATACAGCATTTTATCAAAATCAATTTAGCAGTTTTTGCATTGAGTCCCAAACATCCATCCATCCTCACAAACATTCACATTTATAATAGTAGTGGGATGGGGGTTAAAAAGTCATTGCTTAAAAATAATCTTAACAATATAAAAAATTGATTTGGAAAAAGCATAAAGTCTCCTCAAGACATGTTTTGCTATTTTGCATGAATCTTAAGGCAATTTTACTTGGTCACTGTCTGGATTTTTTGCAAAAATGTCTATTTCTAAAGAAATGTCAGCCTGTACTAGGCCACTGTAAACGACACATATTGTAAACGCACCCTTAAAAACTATAATTTGTATTGCTTTAAAAGTGCAGTTGTCTTGTACTAACGTAAATTAAAATTTGAATGATTGTCAGTACAGTACTTTATATGATGTGATTTTAACTGTGCAACGCTGATTTTAAACTTGTAGCTTTTAATTTTAGGTGATCCAGACATTTTCAAAAAGTTACATTCTCACTTCACTTATATACTGAGAACTGGCGCCGTGACACACACAGAGACATTATACTCAAGTGCTGATGTTTTGAATAAAATCAACAATAATATTACCAAAGGAACTATATTTCAAGATAATGTGTGTGAAGTAAAACATAGTAGAATGTCTATAAGAGATTTAGAAAAACTGTTAACAAGACCAGTTTTCAGAAATATCTTGTTCTGTACATTAGTTGGTACAGATGTGAGTTCCACTATTGCTTATAATAAATTTTTTTTAATGTATTTTGTAATTGTTCTAAATGTGTTTTATATCTTTCAGATTGTGATACATACAATGAGTAGACAATCAGAAACTATGATAGCAACTTTACTAAATTTGTTGCCCACAACTGCAAGTCGAGAAACATCTCATATTAAATCTGGTAGTACAAATGATAAAATAGTTGCACAAAGTAATGTATGCTACCTACAAGAATCTGAAAGTAATCATTTTGAATTTAAATGGAATGGAAAATTACCTACAAAATGTAAATGCTTTAGAAAATTATTATCTGTATTAATACTATGATAATGATTTAGCCAGCAATATTAAAGTGCTTTTTATTCCATTTACTAGGTCCTACAGTAATGACTAAAATAGAAAAAGGAATGGAGAACGATAAATTTAATGATGATGTATTGAATCAGTATATAAAATCCATACAGCTGGAATGGCTAGGGTATGTAGTAGGTACCTACAGCCTACTAAGTGTCAGTTCACACCATGACTTTTTTTAAGATACCTAGCTATTGAATATTGAACTTTATTCAATATGCAATTATGTTTACAAAAAGATACATGTTTCAAATGACATCAGTCATATATTATGATATACTGCACTATTTATTGCTGTGCAAACTGACATTCGAGCTCTGACATTGGAACATGTATCTGCATATGTAATAAATAAAGTTAAATTTTGAATGGCTATCTTAAAATTGCAGCTCCATGTCGAGTTTCGTTTCGGTGTGAATTGACCGTAACTGTACATAATAATGATTGGTCTATGATATTTTCTTTTTTAACTTACTTTAGTGTGATGCAGTAATATTTCTTTCTTTGACCTTTCAAACTATGCATATATTTTAATAGGTATTACCAATAGAAAGTTATCCCTGAGATTTCTAATTATTTTTAAGAAATAATAATTCTTGTTTATTTTACAGAATTGCTAATACATTGAAAACAGCAATACAGTCTTCCAATCAGAAATCTGAAGCTGTATATAATTTGAAACAGGTATTAGGTATAAAACCTGAAGATGAATCTCTTGTGACATTCTGGTCAAAAACATTTTGTGATTAGCTAGTAAACTGTGATAGCAAAAGTATTTTTTATAAATAAATTGTATTTATTGTTATTAGGACATCCTTTCATTTAATGTTCTTTATAATTCTATTAATTTATTTTTAATCAAGAAACAGAAACGGAAGTTTGTCTAACTTATATAGGGAACCTTGTTCTGACAGCATAAAAAAATCATTTAAGAACTTATAACCAACATTTGTTCAGTAGATTAGTCTGTAGTTATATATCTTAAATAATAAGTATGTACTGGGATATAAATAAAACAAGAAAAGTTATTTTAGAGTCCTTATATTAAGTCTAGACATTGGAACGACGGCTAGGTTTGGCCTTCTCGTGTCCCTTTGTACGGACGTACGGCTTCGTGTGCGAGCGTGGGGCACCAGGGGCAGGGCCGAAGTGGCGAACAGCCTCACGGGCGTTCCTGCGTCCCTGCACTAACACGGTCTTGCGGCCAGTGGGTGCACGGAGCGCCAGCTGGTCAAAAGTTAAGATTTCACCTGGAAACAAAATTGTAGTTATTAAAAATTAAAATACTTATAACAATAATTGAACTATGTCGAGATTTTAAAACACTAGCTGGTAATGGTCTACAAATGTGCTAGAGGTAGGAAGGAGGGTAAAAACTACAACCCCTACGAAATAAATGTAAGAGATCATTACAATATTATTGATTAAACCCTTTATCGTGCCCAATTTTTAAAATTGTCCAACAATTCATACTAACCAATGAAAAAGCGGAGGAGGTTGATAAGTCAAGGAATATAATTTTTTTTATGTATGACCCACTCATGATCTTTATTTATTGTTAACCAAAAAGATGCAATTTACATGGATGGAATGCAGGGGACAAAAAACCATGTTAGGATTATCTTGTTGCTGGTTCACACTCATTAAAAAGTACATAGTTATTCAATCTTATTTGAATGAAAAAAAGAAATTATTGTGATAATAATTATTTGCTGTATTAACATTCCCCTTTTATCAATGCTCGGTTATGAATTTTACATGAGAAAAATTCCAAATGATGAAAAATGGATTTTAACAAAAGGATCATTTATAAAGAAATTGATCGAGCAAACATTTTTCTATATGTATGTAATACTAGACTAGATGTTGCCTGCAACTTTGTTCACGCAGAAACAGTTAAATTGCTGGAATTTGCCACAACAAAAGTAACCTTATATTTGTTATACATATAAATAAACCTTCCCTTTAAAGTGATTCAAGTCTATTGCTGAAAACTGCATTGAAATCCATTGAGTATTTCAAAAGTTCTAAGTGACCTGACAGAGGAATGCTTCCTCTGTCAGTTCTCTTCATTTCAAACTTCATACAGTAAAATCCATTGATTATTTTAAAAGTTCTAAGCGAACTAACAGAGGAAGCATCTTCATTTTAAACTTTATACAGAATGCTAATGGTTCTTTTTCTTTTCTCTAATAGAAATTGACAGACAATGTATGAAAAATGACAACTGTTGAAAACCATTAGAAATATGGTTGCACTGTAAGGATTTAGGACACAAGAGTGCATCTAAACAATTAAATATTTATCACTGACGAAATCCCATTAAAAACTCATTATAATATAAATAATACATGAATTTGTTAGGTTTACATTTGACACACTTTTAAAACCTTACAGGTTAATAGAATTATCACCTCGATCAGTTAATCTTATACCTAGCTATTTAGCAGCAATTTTATATCCAACAATATCCCACAAAAAGAATATTCAGACAAATATTGTTCGCATAGTCACAATTATACTTAACAAACTTTGTTGGCTGAGTCCACTTTCTGAGGATGCTCAGACCACCAATTCTCGTAATTAACTTCCACTTTCGATTTACTTTTATTGAATTCTAACGAATTGTCTTGTTATCATAAACTGATTTTTTGGATTTGGACCAATCAAAACAGGTTTAACGTTTATGAGAATACCATTTTACAGTTTTAATATATCGGGACTGGATTGTAGGATTTAAATTTCAAAATGTAAACATTAGCTAAAGTTCACTAATAATAGAGCTTTTAAAATGGCTAAAGATCACATACATACTGGATAAACTTTTGTATTTAATCTATAGACAAAATATGAACAATATAACTCGAGTTGTGTAAATTGTTCATAACCTATAAGTATACTTTTGTTATGACATGTTTCAAAATTAATTATTCCCTCACCTCCGGCTGCCAAGATGCGGGCTCGTGCCTTCTCCGTGACATGAAGGGCGGCGACGGTGAGCTTGGGCACTTTGTACAGCCTCACGTCGTTTGTGACAGTGCCAACAACTACGGCGATCAGTCCCTCACGCGTGGGCTTCTTCATGTGACGGGCCAGACGGGACAGGGAGATGGGAGCCCTGTTGATGCGGCTCATGAATAGACGCCTTAGGATAATAGTGTTGAACTTGGCATTTGTACGTCTAGCCAAGTATCTGTAAAGCTGTAAACAATAGGTTATGTCAACTGTTGTCGCTAAATGACTTGTTTATGTAACTAGTGAGGACACTAGAGGTAAATATGAATGAAAAAAACTATACTCACTTTTACGAGCAACCTAAGGTATACATCCTTAGATTTAACCTCGGTACGCCTAACTTTCCTGTCGTGTTTATGGTTGATGTCGACACCCTGAAATACATAGAAGAACACATCCTGAAATCACTGATATTACTGAAAATCACTTAAAACTTTCACAGTATCACTAGATCACCAAGATTTTTATTGATAATTTTATTTTAGCACCGAACGAAACTCACCATATTGACAACCGGACGAAAAAGAGACCTATAGACAAAAACGAGAATTGACAGCTGATATTTGTCACAATGACGTATTCAATGTTGCCATTGTCAGATTCGCCATAGATATTTAAAAAGATGTACTGACCTCTACTTAACTTGAATATTTTTTTATAACAAATGACATTCTGATAGGCGCAACAAACTTGTCAGAAATCAAAATTACACCGCCGTTTTCAAAAGGGATGGAATTTAATCCAAAACATCGTAAAATTCTTAAAACTAAAAATTCTGTGCGTCTTCAAGCGTCGACCTCGACTCGACACAAAACTCGATTGTCGAAAAGAAAAGTAGTAACTAGAAAACGCAAATGTGTCTGTCTACCAGAACATTATTCGTTGGTAGAATTTCCAGCGATATGGAACGAGTTAAGACTGAACGATCAACTATGTGACGGTGTTATTAAATGTAATGATAAGAAATCGATACACATTCATCGGGTAATTTTGTCAGCAGTTAGTCCATACTTTAGAGCAATATTCATAAACTCTCTCAGAAAGGGTCAACCAGAAGAAACAGAAATATTCGTAGATGTACCTAGCAGCTACATGAACCTAATACTCGATTATGCCTACACAGGAACTTGTAAGGTAACGGAAGAGAACGTTGAAAACTTGTTACCTTATGCTGATCGTTTCGATGTAGTCGGAGTAATACAGTTATGCTGCAAATTTTTGCTACAGCAAATACGACCTCATAATTGTCTGGGTATATTCAAATTCGCCAGATGCTACTTTTGTAATGACCTAGAAAAAAAGGGAAAATTGTACATAAGACAACATTTTGGTCGAATACTTAAGGAGTGCAATGAATTTAAAACACTGTCAGTTGAAGAGTTAGAGGATATTCTCAGAGATGATGAATTGAACGTACGAAACGAAGAAATTGTTTTTCAAGCTCTGAAGACATGGGTAGAACATGACCTCGAGAATCGAAGAAAATATATTCCATCGCTTTTGACTTGTGTGCGTTACGGCCATATTAGTTTAAAATATTTGAAAACCAAAATTCTACAGTGGCAGCCAGTTGTTGATGATGAGGTTGTACACTACTAAAATTTTTTTATTTAATATTCATAAAAAAATAAAATGTTATTATTTCATATCGATTTTCAGAAGTGTCAGGAAGCTATATACCCGGCAGTTGTCTTTCTCACAATTCTTGATTCAAAACCAGACGTGGAAGCTGATCTCAATGACCCACTAGCCAGACCTAGAATACCTTACGAAATTCTCTTCGCAGTAGGTGGATGGAGTGCCGGCAGTCCTACCAGTTTTGTAGAAACTTACGATACAAGGTGATAAAATATGGTCGTTAAAAAACTCGGGAACATGATTTAGCTTACGACTTGTTTAACAAAAGGATATTGACCATTTCTACCCTTAATTATTCACAGAGCTGACCGATGGTTTCTGTCCATTCACATGGATCTTGCACCCCGCGCCTATCACGGTTTGTGTGCTCTGTACAACCTGATTTACATGATCGGTGGTTTCGACGGTAGTGACCACTTTAACACAGTTCGGTGCTACGATCCAGTAACAAATATATGGCAGGAGCGAGCTTGCATGTATCAAGCTAGATGTTACGTCAGTGTTGTTGTACACGGTTAGTATCATAAATGAAATACGAAAAAATATAGATAGCAGCATAGTCCTTAGTCCTTACAAATGTCCAGGACACAGTGATCAGTAGTATTTTCACTGTGTCTAAAGCAGTCGGTACTTGTTCAAAAATCGTCGTCAATAAACAGTTGAAGTGTATTTTTTGTATATGTAATAAAAATTTGTAGATGGGCTTATATACGCGTTAGGAGGGTACAACGGACGAACCCGCATGGCATCTGTAGAGAGGTACCACCCAGACAAGAATCAATGGGAAATGACGGCGCCTATGAATAAACAGCGGTCCGATGCCAGCGCTGCATCGCTTGGAGGAAAAGTAAAAAAAAATTAACAGATACTTACCTACTTAGCAATCTATAATAATAATATAAAGAGATAAAATTTGTGCGGTTCTATTGAACCGATTTTGAATATTCTTTTACTAATAGAAGGCTACGTTATTTGTGAATCACATAGGCTATATCAGGGTTTCTCAAACTTTTGGCTCCACGAACCACTTGACTAACCAATTAAATCGGGGGGGGGGGGGGGGGGGGGGGGGGGTACAGTGACAAACGAAATATTTTTCGTGGTAACCGGATTTGCAAAGTAAGTCGGAGAAAAAATGGTAAAACGAAAACGTTTCTTACGAACGCTGCCTTACCGATGGGGGGTATAATAATAATGTCAGCGACAGCATACCTATGTCTAACTTTTATTTATGCAAGTATGTCTATTAAAAATAATTTAAATCGTTCTAAGGTTATAATCATTGGTCAAATTATCAAAAATTATGAATTCTTATCAAAATAAGTAATTTTTTTTGTCTCAAGTGTTTAAAACAAAATACTTTTTCCTTTTACTGCATATAATTTGCACGAATGGTTAAAGAGATAATACGATATAGATCGGACGATACGAACCACGACCGTGCCGCAATCTATTGAGCTATATTTCTATTTGACGTTTTTTTTCATTACAATTTATATGATCAATAAACTGATTTTAGAAAAAGTTCCAGTTCAAGTCAAACACTATAAGTCCATTAACACAGGGCCGTCTTTACCACTGGGTACAATGGGCACGTGCCCAGGGCCCCGCGATCGTTGGGGCCCCCTAGCCCCAAGTCTTTGCTACTCCACGATCGTTTGAAAATCAGGCTTACCGATTGCACAATGTTTTATAATTTTAATAAAGAAAAATTGCATATAAATGTTATTTTAAAGAAAATCATTTGTGAATAATTTTTATTTTGTGATCAATGTGTAACCTTCAGAGGCATTTACTAGAAGATAGCGGCCATCCACACGGTCCAATCTAGCAAATACAGCACCCATACAACTGGCCGTCATTAGTGTCAACTGTCAATAGAGACAATCAGAGGCCCAGTTGGCTATTCTCGTATATAACTAGACTTTCCACTTACTTTCAATTCATTTTATATTCATTATCCTGTTATCATAATTTGACTATACTACTTTAGCACAATTATGATCCCAATACAGACATTTTGAAATTACATTGACTACAATTCTTCTTCTTCTTTTATGTATGGTGGCCTCAGTGAGTTGCCAAACTCTGCTTTATTGTAGGTCTAGTGAGGAAACATGACTACAAATCATAATTATGCGAGTACAAAGACAGCTGTTGCTTGATGTTTGTAAGATCCATTGTTGCCAATTGTCAGTTTTATTGATGGCATGCACCATTGTGCATGTCTTGAAACATTATTCTTTATTTTAATTTTTAATAAAATGGCAATTAAATTGTGTATTCGGTTTTATATGATTTTTTAGTAATTATTGCTTCTAACGTACCGTACGATACTTTTAAAAATTTTATTTTGACTTTCAAAAAAAGTAATTTGTGCGTAGAGTATATTTTATGTTATGACATCCCTACATGTAACGCTATTGTCCACCACCAACGTCAACGAGATGTGAACGAGAACGACATTACTTCTGGTCGAGATTAGATTGACGGGATGGGCGTACGGTGGACAGACGGCTATAGTTAATGTATGTATTGGTACTGTTTATAACACGGATCCCTACAACAATTTACAGACCTGTAGAGTAAAAGTTTTGCGTAGGTTCGTCTCTTATAAATTTTCATACCCTAGTTTAAGGGGTTAGAGGACAAAAGTTCCAAGGTTGTCAATTTTTATGTTATGTATGTGCTAATACTAGCATACATGATAGCGTCTTATTAAATAAAGTTAAAAATTAGCATAGGATAGGTTTATAAATTTGAATATTTGATTAAATAATTTGTTTCAACAAAGTAAAATGTGTAATTTATTTAAATCAATTTTATAAATACTTAATCATAATTATTTAGCTAGATTAGTTTATTCGATTGTAATATAAGTCGATCAAAATACTACGCGCCCCTACCTCCCTACCTATCTACCATACCGTGCCCTATCCCTTCCGGTAACTTGTTTTGATCGCCTTATAAAAATTATGGCTGCCTGCAGTTTGAATTCATTCGTGTTCGAACTCTAGTGGAATAAACATCTCTTGTAAAGTGTTCCGTCGTATTTATTCATGGATCGTCACCACGCTCCAACATCAGAAGAAGCGGATGGACACGCCCCTAATCCGGATCCAGGCAGCAGCTCTACGATTTTACCTCGTGATGGTGCCCAAATACCATCATACTCCTCGAGTAATATCCGCAACGTCAACAATGAAGAATCTAACGAGCTTTCACTTCTGCGACTTCAAGTTCAATTATTACAACAACTTCTTGGCCAAAATAGGACAATGCCGTCATTCACCCCAAGCCAGAAATTGAGCGAAATCTACTTACCTGATTTCGACCCCGATAATTGTCAGCTGACAGTAGAGGAATGGTGCAAGCAAGTTGATTCCTTGATCAATCTTAGAGGATTTTCAACTACAACTGCAATGATGAAAGGATTGTCATGCCTTCGAGGGCGAGCGAAGCTTTGGGCTGATGCTAACGCTCACAAATACGCTACGTGGGCTGAAATAAAGAACGAATTACATACCCAGTTTATGGCGGAATCTCGTTATATCCATTTCGTCAGTAAATTTCGTGAATATACATCTAGTGACGCAAAAAATTATGCCGAGTACGTGAGCGAAGCTTGGCGTCTCTTTTCAAGAATTTCCCCAAATGCTTCAGAAGATTTAATGGTTGAAGCCGTCATATCAGGAATCCGTCCGAAATTTATTCAATCAGAACTGCTGCGATCATCTCCAAAGTCACAAGCCGAACTGATTGCTAATCTACGCAACTATAGAAAACGGCCTGCCGAGTTTTCATCAATTAATGAACCTTATGCGAAACATCCAAGAATCGACTTTACGTGTATGAAGTGTGGAAAACCAGGTCATCGAGCACGAGACTGCAAATCAATCTTTTGTGAGTTCTGCAAGCGAGCGGGTCATCTAACGAAGGACTGTCGCTCCAAACCAGCAGGCCCGAAGGTGGGAAGTAAAGGAGAATCCCAAGCTAACCTGGTTCAGCGCAAGACACCTGGCAGTACGGAGATCAACATTGGTAATGTAACTCTTTCTTGTTTAATTGACACTGGTGCTGAATGTTCTCTTATTTCACAAAAGAAATCTAATTAGAAATAAGCAGTCCTTTGTGTCATTTTTCTTTGTTTGTGTGTACAATAAATTGTTAAATAAAAAATAAATAAATAAAAGGCAGCTGGATCTGTCCCTGGTAAACGTACTACTGAAGTTCTTAAGTTGCGTAGTATCACAAATCAACCATTGTTATCTAACGAGGTTATTTATACTGTAGCTAGTTTAAGCGGAGTATCATTTGACGTCAGCTTACACGTTGTAGAAAAATTACCGTATTCTGTGATCCTCGGTATAGACACCTTAAAAACACCCGGTCTTAAAATTACAATTACGACAAAAGGAATAGCCGTTGACAGGGAACTAAACATATGTTATTTTTCCTCTCACGATTCTTTTGATTCTATTGACTCTGACCTAACTGACAATTACCGGACTCAACTCAATGAGATAATTTTTAAGCACAAAGATAGTTTTGGCATGAATACCTCTATTCGCAAAATAACAACTGGAATTTTGTCAATCCGATTGAAAAACCCTAATCGCATAGTTCAAAGACGACCTTATAGATTAGCTCCCGTCGAACGAAAAAAGGTCAAAGAAATTATTGAAGACCTAAAAAATAAAGGTATCGTTAGAGATAGCTGTTCTCCATATTCTAGCCCCATTCTTCTAGTAAAAAAGAAAAATGGTACAGATCGTCTTTGTGTTGATTATAGAGAGTTGAACATGAACATCGTAAGAGTCAATTACCCTCTACCTTTGATCCAAGATCAAATTGATAAGTTAGGCGAGCTTCAACTCTTGATTAATTGCACAAAATCTAAGGCAACTGGACATTCCCCTTTAGAATTATTAATAGATAAAATTTGCGCTCCACCTTCTATCGCACAATTTACACAATTTCTTGAAACAAATACTAACCGTGATGAAATCCGCAAAGAAGCTGAAATCAGAATGACCGAACAGTCCCACAAAAATAGAAATCGTTTAACAAAAAATGTGCGACAGTTATATCTTTCAAATTAATCGACTATGTTCTGTGCAAAGATACCCAATGGTCAAAAAATAAACTAAGTCCCAAATATTTAGGGCCCTACCAAATTATTAAATTACTAGAAAATGATCGGTATGAAGTGAAAAATTTAAGAAATAATAATGTAACTGTTGTATCACACGAACATGTCAGACCAGTTCCATCCCCTAATTTAGATAACCGTGATAGCGTTACAGAATCAGACGATGAAAATTAATAAGCCACTTGTCTGTACGGATCACGATTGTGGTTTAGTCTGACAACTGGGCAGTATAATGAGTGCCACTTGTCTGTACGGATCACGATTGTGGTTTAGTCTGACAACTGGGCAGTATAATGAGTGCCACTTGTCTGAACGGATCACGTCAATAAGTGATTTAGTCTGACAACTGGGCCAAATAATATTAAATTTGTCACTTGCCTGTACGGATCACGTGAGTGATTTAGTCTGGCAACTGGACAGAATAATTGTATATTTTGTGCGCCACTTATCCGTACGGATCACTAAGGTGATTTAGTCTGATAACTGGGCGATCGAAAAATTTCATTGATTGAGTGACGATATATTATGAATTTACTTATAATTTGGTTTTAAAACAATAAGAATTATTCTGCACTCTTGTTCACAGATTGAATATGGCTCCGCTCAGAGCACGAGCTTTTAATCAGAACGGCCGTGATAGCGTCTTATTAAATAAAGTTAAAAATTAGCATAGGATAGGTTTATAAATTTGAATATTTGATTAAATAATTTGTTTCAACAAATAATTATTGTAATTAAAGTAAAATGTGTAATTTATTTAAATCAATTTTATAAATACTTAATCATAATTATTTAGCTAGATTAGTTTATTCGATTGTAATATAAGTCGATCAAAATACTACGCGCCCCTACCTCCCTACCTATCTACCATACCGTGCCCTATCCCTTCCGGTAACTTGTTTTGATCGCCTTATAAAAATTATGGCTGCCTGCAGTTTGAATTCATTCGTGTTCGAACTCTAGTGGAATAAACATTTCTTGTAAAGTGTTCCGTCGTATTTATTCATGGATCGTCACCACGCTCCAACATACATACTAAATTTCAGCTTTCTAGGACATGCGGAAGTACCCTATGATTTTGTTAATCGTCAGTGAGTCAGTGACGAAATCATGGGTTTTTAGATATCAATAAAATCAAAAGTATAAGAACTATGCAATCAAAACTTTACATGTTTAATTAGTCTGCTACTGGAAACATATCCTGAAAATTTCGTATATCTGGTGTAATCCAGAGTCCAGACCCAAGTTATGAGGGCTTAAAAAATCGATGAAAAGCTTCGAGAAAAGGTGGTCTGGTACCCTTGCGCTTCGCTGGGCTCGTTTTGGCGGATTAGATGATGTAGAGTTTGGCAGATGTCATGGAGATCGAGATATATTTTAATTTTGTTTCATACAACTTTCAAACCTTATTTTTCACCCTCAGGGAGTAAATTGTAATAAATCCTGAAACATGTATCTTATTAATAGATTATATAATGTAACATTGTAAATTAAAACTACTTTCACGTTCTACTATTAGCGGTTACGTCTGTGCGAGCGTCTATACGTCAGTCAGTGGCATCTCCTTTTTATTTAGAATATATAGGATAAGAGGTTATATGGGGCAATGGAGCCCCCATTATTCAAATGTCCCCAGGGCCTCTTACAGGTTTTAGACGGCCCTGCATTGACACGGTGTGTAATATTGAGGACACAGGGCACTATCCTCAAGAATTTTTAAATTCTTTGAGCCCATCTGGCTTACCTCATCACGACCTCATGTTAAAAGTTGCCATTCCTATCATGCTGTTAAGAACCTTGAGCCCCCCCCCTACATGTGTAATGGCACAAGGCTTCTTATATAAAAGAGTTGCCGGAGAATATAATCATGGCGACCATTCTCACAGGGCCAGCAGTGGGTCAACTGGTTTATATGGTCATTACATATGAAATTGGCGTTTTGTAAAGGAGGAACATAAAATCGATATATTTTAAACATAATATATATTTATTTAATCAAAAACCATTGCTATCTATGAACTTTTGCCATCTCATAGGTAGTTGATTGATTCCTTTACTAAAAAAAACCATTCGGGCAGGAATCAATAAAATCTTTGAACGCGCTTTGGACTGCCCCATCGGAGTTGAATTTTTTCCGTTGCAAGAAGTTATCCAAATTTAAAAAAAAATGGTAATCTGTTGGAGCAAGTTCCGGGGAGTACGGTGGATGTCTTAGACATTCCAACTGAAGCTCCTCTAATTTGGTAGCCGTCTGTTGTGCAGTATGTGGTCTAGCGTTGTCCTGAAGCAGCAGTGGCCTAGAGCGAATGACCAACCTCGGTTGTTTAGCAACTAGCTTTTCCATCATGATTTGCAGTTGCTTGCAGTTGTTTGCTGGCAATAGACATTTGCCGTAATCGTCTAGCCAGATTTAAGAAAGCTGTAGTGAACGACACCGGCACTAGTCCACCAAACGCTCACAAGAAACTTTTTTTCTGTCATTTTCACTTGGGGCAGGCTTTGGCTGGTTCGCCAGGGTTCAGCAATTTCGATGAGCGTTTCCGATTATCGTACAGGATCTACTTTTCATCACAGGTAATGATTCGATTTAAAATACCTTCATTATTGTGCCGGTTGAGTAATGTAACGCAGCAGTCATTGCGCGTTTGTCGGTTTGCTGCACTCAATTCATTAGGTACCCAACTACCCACCTTTCAAGCTTTTTCTACAATTCTTCATTATCAACTTTGGTCTCCGGCCGTCCCCGGGGCTTGTTCTGCAGGTCGAAATTTCCAGAACGAAAACGTCGAAACCAAAAACGCACTGTGTTTTCTTTTGCGACACCGCCGCCATACACATCATTAATCCTTCGAGCCTTTTCTGCAGCACTGGTGCCACGGTGGAATTCGTACTCGAAAATAATACGATATTTCAAGTTTTCCATTTTGTAAACAGAGTGAGGCAAAGAGAAAAACCAAGAGGAAAAAACAAATGAATTACGGTTTTCCAAACACAAATGCATGAGTAAATAGCGGTTTAAATTTGAAATTGAAATTCCTAACCAAAGAAGATATATTTGAGATCAAAGTGGCCAGTACGACAAAACGCCAATTTCATATGTAAGGACCTAATATTTCGCGGATACCCATGATTCCGACGGATTTACCTATACCGTTTATAAGACAAAGTATCCCGTTAAGATCTCTTTTGCCCTCACCATTAATAACTCCCAGGGTCAAACATTTTCTCTGGTTGGCATTGACCTTAGAAAGCAATGTTTTTCCCATGTTGCCTTGTCTCGGGTCGGAACTCCTAAAAGACAATATATTATTACATCTCACTAATAAAGTATACAGAGAAGTTTTGAACAATTCAAATAAACATAATTTATTCAATTTTAATGATTTCATTTGGCACGCAAATTTACACGCAGTTAAAATATAATAAAAAGGAAATAAACCATAGCACTCAGTATTAACCGAATCACAATCATAATTTCATCACAAATAAAAATGTTTAACGCCCAACGAAGTTCGCACGGTCAGCTAGATACATAATAATTTGTTTCACATTACAAACACTTTATGGCTAATCATCGATCTAAAGCTAGTCAGTTGGCAGATGTAGTGGCCAACTAGCGCCACAATCCTTAATCGCGCTATCGAAGTTTTCTAAGATCGGCGGTATATATACAACATCCGAAACGTTTACATGTAGGCTTCGGCCTGACCGAGCATACCACCTCGCTCGGTCGGAGAACTCCCTTTGGGGCTTTCCACTTATTCCCACAACAGATGATTTATTTCTGTTTAAATTAAACAACAAAACTCCTAGAAACTGAATAAAATAAATATTTAAATGGAGCTCCCCCGGTACGGTCGGAGCACAAAAAAATTACGTTTGTTGTATACAGCGTCACTTTTTTTTACTCTTTTGTACGAAACGTTTCGAGTCTGACTCGTACTTGGCCGGTATTTTCAATCATGTCTTCATCATCTTATTAATATATTTATGTCACCGTAAAATTGTAAATACCGTTATATTGTAATATAACTAATATAACTATCGTACAATCTAACAGTATTTACAATTTTACGGTGACATTTACAGACTAATAATCCCTGAATATTTGTGATACTTAATAGATATACATTGTCGGTGGCTTTAACGGGCAAGAAGTGCTATCATCTGCCGAGGTATTCGATCCAGAGTTGAAGCAGTGGAGTTTCATCAGATCTATGATCAGCCCTCGTTCAGGAGTCAGCCTCATCGCATATCGGGATTCTTTGTACGCACTCGGCGGATTCAACGGATATAATCGTTTGAACACAGGTCAGATTCTCTACACATTCCTTTATATTTGAGAAGGCTTTACTATTGTGGCGGCCAATCCGCGCACAGTTCTGGATGGCGTTATCGAAGTTATTTCAGTATTCCTTTATATTTGAGAAGGCTTTACTATTGTGGCGGCCAATCCGCGCACAGTTCTGAATGGCGTTATCGAAGTTATTTCAGTACGGGCTGTGCTACATATACAACCCAGCTCCGGATCTGAGGGGAAACCGGGGCGATGCCCCGGGCGGCAGTTTCATGGGGGCGCCAAATCCTTGAGACAAGAATTCAAAATATCGAATTCGAAAATATATAATAGTTAGTGCTATATACGCTAAGTGATTTATGAGCACATCTTAACAGATCAAGTTAATTTTTTTGAACGCATGCGTACTGTTTGAAAGCTGCCTATGCGACGGACTTGAAGGAACTAATAGATTCTTTCGCAGAAAAGATAGCACGCACGAGTAGTAGTTGTAGTATTTTCTGGTCATATATTTTTGTGTTTCTGTTTTATGTCACAAATAAAGTTATTAGCTAATAAGTAGATAATAAAAAGCTTAAAATTAAAGGATCAATATTTTCACAAATGGTGTGACCAAAATGCTACTCATTTGTCAATTTTAACAGTTTTTCGCAAACACTGAAGAGAGCCACTATCAAATTTTTGCTCGGCTCGAAAGTAGATTCGGGGCTGATACAACCAATGAAATACATACAAGTGGGCTTCGGCGTTAATGAGCTTTCTACCGTTTCCACACTTTTATTCCAAGAAGTACAATGATGGGGTAATATTTTTTTGTTATATTATGATATTATATTTACTGATTCTTCACAGGAGAAAGATTCTGCCCGCAGCAAGGTGGGGAATGGCAGGCAGTGACAGAGATGTTCAGCGCCAGAAGTAACTTCGCCACAGTGCTGCTAGATGACATGATCTTCGTCATCGGCGGATTCAATGGTAAGTCAAATTCTTGTGTTCCCATCTATCATGGCTTGTAAAAGTGTCAATTGTTCTAGAACTTCATAAGGCTGCCCTGAACCAAGCTAGTTTTATACAGAAATTTACTGATTAGGTACATGTTTTATATATACTTAGACGATAATTTCATAGGTTCGACCACGATACCCCATGTGGAATGCTACGACGGCGACACACATGAATGGTACGACGCGTCTCCAATGAACCTCACTCGCTCCGCGCTCAGCGCTTGTGTTTTGGCGGGACTTCCAAACGCTTGTTCTTTTTCTTACCTCGCGAAAGCGGTGCCCGCTGCCGGCGCGGACCAAGCACAATCGTAATTCGTATTTCGAATACGTTATTTTTAAAAGTTTCCACTTCTTTATTTTCATTAATCTTTCTTTTTTTCTATAAATTAACAGTTTATTTACGCCACTCGCTATATATAATACCTCGTATTACAATAGACTATATTAACGATTTTATAATAGGTATTTTATTCATAATATTTTCTACTTATTAATATTCACTATATTCATTATATTACCAAAGTACATAATACTCATTTGTGCTCTAACCGGCATTCCTATTCTAGGTATATCAAATGGAAAACAGCTGCAGCTGTTGTGATTCTGTGATATTTGATCAGTATTTGATCTGTAAATAGCACTTTTTATGGACTGAAATCATGGTTATAAAAATAATTTAAATCATTGTAGGTATTTGTATGTCTTTAGAAACACATTGTAAAATATTTTTGTAACTTTTTGTAACCTGTTTAGAACTGAGTTTGTATGTACGATATTATAAAAGTCAGACGATGTTTACTTTATTTTGAGAAGCCCGAAAAGTAGGGCTAAACTGACTTGTTCTTTTATTTATTAAATAGTTTACCATTATAATTATTATTTCGAACAACCTCGGAATAAACTACGAATAACTGAAAATATTAAATAAATAAATCCATAGACAACAAAGTATTTTAAATATCGCGTTAAAAGTACGGTACAATCAGAAAATTCAGAACTAAAATATTTTATAAAATTTTATTGTTATTTTATTATTACAGTGCAATTAAAAGTATGAATTATTTTTATTGATTCTATAAAATAATATTTACACTTCAACATTGACAGTCAAATTGGGATAAGGCAATTTATAAATTAAAATGCAAATTTTATTATATTCTTTGTGAAACATTTATTTTATTATATACAATGTATTTCATGCTTTTTATTACATTCAGATCACATTAAAATCATTTATTATCTAAAAATTCATATACCTTCTTCTGCTTATATACCTTCTGTGATACATATTTAGGGTGTAAAAAAGTAAAAAATGTAAAACTTTATATTTTTATTCAGAAAAATTTATTGTCCAAGTAACTGAAGGATAAATTAACAAATAAATTAATCAATTAAACGATTTGAAATACTTCGTTCCTTTTCATTACTTTACTACATTATATTATAAAGTTATAGTTTCAAATGCAACTCAGTTACATTCATTCCAAAACACCAACTGTCGTACTACGAGAGCTTTTAAAACATAAAGTGTCCTATGACCCGTCCACATGAGTTTGAATCGACGTGGATAGCGAGAGTAGCGTGCAATCGTGCGTATATTTACTACGGAAGGGGAATCGGGGAGAGACCGGGAGCCACCCACTCGCCCTCCCTCGCCAGTCTGGATCGAAACACACCCAGATCGAGCGTAGTAGTTGCTGCATTCGGCCGCAGTGCTCCCTAAATAGAAAATTACGAATATGGAATTAAAAGGGAAGGTCGCTTTAATCACAGGAGCCGCTGCCGGTATTGGTCTAGCATACAGCGAAGAATTACTCAAACAAGGGGCAAAGGTAAATTTTATTTTACTACGTCACATTAGCGAGTATTATTAAAAAAAAATTTACTAAAATACAATACACATGAGCTTTTTCTACAAAACGCCTAACACCTGGGGAATCATGGTAAAAACGAAACTTTTTCAGTTTCCACCTATATTTGTATTGATTTTTGCCGGCGCCTATGTCAATGAATGTAATTCAGTCTTTCATCGATTGTGAATTAATGTACCTATCTCAATTCACAAAGGAATTATGAACTCAAAACTTAATTATTGTGGATGGATATAAAAACACATAACATTGAAGTAGTTAGTAATATTTTTACAGTGTATTTTTTTCTTATAAGTGTAATTGATAAGACATGCTTTTTTTATTACTTTTTTTATTTATGAATTATGTTTAATTTCAATTATTTATTTTCTTTGTTTTATTTTCAGGTTTCATTATGTGACATAGATTCTGAAATAGGTGAGCAAGTAGCCGACGAGCTGGGTGTGAAGTATGGACGAAAAAACGTGTTATTCTGCCAGTGCGATGTTACTGACTATCCTCAGTATGAAGGTATGAAAATAATGTTATGATAGTCCTAAGTTAATAAAAGTAAATAATATCCAGCCATATGGAGTCTAATTTTGAGAGTTTTGAGCACAGTACCTACCTACCAGGATTTCTTTTAATTTTTTGTTTAACACGAAGTAAGTATGATGCGTTTAATGTGATTGCAGTCAGCGACGTATTTCCTTAATATGTTAATTTTTAAAACTCCTTAATGTGTTCATTTTTAAGCTTTGTAAAACTGCCGATAGAATCTGATTACGTTAATTAAATTTTGAATCTGTGTAAATCTACTTATAAACCTATTATGTGCGTATAATTCCGCTTTGTTTGTACATTTACTTAATTTGCTTTTTTCAAGAAAATTGAAAATATCTTTTTCGCAGAGGCCTTCGAGATGACAATAAAAGTGTTCAACCGATTAGACATAGTGATCAATAATGCTGGTGTCATGAACGATAGGTTTTGGGAGCTGGAAGTCGATGTTAACTTGGTTAGTACGTATAGCACTTTAACCTACCAACATAATATTGCTTATTTTTAAATATTAACAAGATAAAAGTTAAACACCGCAAGTTATAAAAGTTCGCGTCCCTATTTCTCATTATCGTAAAAGGTTACAAGATATTAATAACATTTTGCTTAACCATGGTCCTTCAAACATTAATTTTTTCGTATTGATTCTGATTTTACTACTATAACAACCATATCCTAAATTTCAGAATGGTGTGATCCGCGGCACCTTACTCGCTTACCGTTTTATGGGTAAGGATCGCGGTGGTCAAGGGGGTACCATAATCAACACTGCATCTACGGCATTTGCCAGGCCTCAAGTGTCTACGCCCATTTATACAGCAACTAACTACGCAGTAGTTGGTTTAACACGGGCTTACGGAGTAAGTTATTTTTGTGGTATATTGATCAAATTGGGGTAAATCTCTTAGGGTCAATTCACACCGCAACGATGCTGGACGCGACGCGGCGCTGCATTTTTATGATAGAACCTATTTAAAATTGAACTTTGTTCACTACAAGAAAAGGTACACAAGTAAACAGGCAAGAGAGGCGCTTTCGAAATTAATTTTAATTAACTTGACATTCAAACTCTTGCAATGAGAAGTGTATCTTGTTGAGTAGTGAGTAACGTTAAATTTTGAAAAGGTATCTTAAAAATGCCACACCGCGTCGTGTCTCGCCGCAGTGTGATGTGACCCTAATAGATGGAATCTACTGTTGGTAAGCGATTACCACCATCCACTGACATATATACTTACCCCCTTACTAATAAAAATATTTACACAATGGATAAGCAATACAATGTTTTGTCCTTGTCTGTCAAGCGACTTTCCCACGTACCTATCAGATAAGGACAAAACATTGTATTGCTTATCCACTGTTTAAATAATTTTATTAGTAAGGCGGTTATTGTATAAGGGCATTGCTCTTGATTTATGTGAAAACAAAATTGCGTACCTACTCAGTTGACTTGAACTCACGCGAGTCTATAAATACTACTGAGCGGTTACTCATCTGACATCATCAATACATGCCGAAGATAAATCGAACTCAATATATTATTTGATATCAATATAATACATGATTGACAGCCAGTCCTGAGTCCTGACCTTTTTAGTTTTCTACTATTTTTCTTAGTTATTAAATCATTTATAATTTTACATGTACAAGGAAACATACGGTGCAGTTAAAACAAAGTTGTGGTCAACAAATATCAATTTGCCAATTACTATATTTTTACAGGATCAGTACCACGTTAATTTGACTGGGGTGAGGAGTATTGTGCTTTGTCCTGGCCTCACGGATACGGGTCTCGTAAAGGAGATTCGTAAACAACTCATGTCATCTGAATACGAAGCTGCTTGGCAGCGAGATAACGCTAACTGCAAGACACAATGGTAAGTAGGTATATTTTTCTATTAATTTAGTCCCAACAATACAATAATTTTAATAAGAATAAGTTCGCTTTTTATGTATTCTTCAATAGAATTTAAATGATCTTTTCAATAATAATTTACGGTAAATATTTTTATCGTCTACTATCAAGGAATCTAATCCATAGGCAGGTTGACCGTTGTCATAATTTGTTCGTATCTGATAGTACATAAAATTGACTGGACAAAATAATTATGCCGTTTCAGATTTTATGGATATATTATTTATTTTAGCCCTGAACACGTTGGAAGGACCCTGATTGAGGTTTTGACGAAAGCGCAAAGCGGCACTGTGTGGATCGTGGAGAATGGCCAACCAGCTCGGGAATGGCGTGGTTAAATACGGTCTGTTATTACGAGCTAATGTCTTATCGGCCAAAGTTTATCTTTGATATTACATAAAATAAACACGAACTTGCAATAATTGCTAATTGTGAAGAAAATGTATTGCTTTTTATAAGCATCATGGGGTGCCAACAGCAGAAAAAAATATAGGCACATACAATTCTTTTAAACTTAGGTACTGCTGTAATTTATAATACCTTTGTACCAATCAAATGCCCGTTGTATTTTGTATTTGAAATTGCATTTATTTACATAATAATTAAATATAAACAATAATATTATGCACGCCTTTGCGTGGTAGCCCCCAAGTTAAATTTAACTTGCGGGTTGCCATTTCCCATAATCAGCATTATGAATGATAATACTAAATGATGTTCTCTATTTATTATTAGATGCAGTCAAAAGCGTGCATAAAAATCTCAGAATCTAAACTTTAGATCAACTTTGAAAACTTTTTGCTTCTGACTGTACTTCATGATTGGTTTTATAGTCTATGTACACAGTAACTGCATGCAGATTTAAATATTATGCCTACTTCCCTGAGAAATGAGTATTTTAGAACTTACTTTCATTTTGAAGTGAGATTATTGATATTAAAATTTACTTTTATATAAGTACATTTTATATTGTTGCGCATCATGGTTAACTGCAGTGTACACAGCCATTTATAGGTAATCAAAATATTGATAACAAATGAATAATTACTGTAGTTTTTAAATTACACCTTTTAAATTCTTTACACTTCTATCTAAAAATATTTCGAAATAACTACTTATGTATGACCACTCAAAAATATATACTCGGCTACTCAAAAATATGTAGAACGTAAAATTTAAATTTTGTAGTGAATAAAGGTAACTCGAAAACAAAAACCGCGCCCATAGTGTTTTATACTACTACTACTACATAGTAGTAGTAGGTAGTAATATAGTTTGGCCGTGGTTATATCAGTTCAGACTTCAGTTATTTTACCTCGAAGTTTTTACGAGTGATCCATAAATCGTTGGCTACCAGATATTTGAACGGACTGTACTTTGAGGCATAGCATGGAACATTTCAGAAGCAGGTAGGTACCTACTCGCTTCTTGCCCTAGAAAAATAATAAATGGATTTAAAATAAGTATACTTTTTGGCTGTGGTCAAAACCTTTGTCGGTGAGTGTATGATGATATTTTCTTCGAGCTTCACGAACGTTCTACGGTCTACCGCCTACGAATAATCTTGATACTATTCTCCTTGCTCAACTCTGAAGCAATGTCGTGTACGTATCCTTTTAGAATTCATACTTTACACTTTTTAATAACGGTTGTGTAAATATTCGTTTACTAGGTGTAGGACGTAAGGCATTCTATTTTTAAGAAGTATTTTATACCACGAATTACATATTGTATTAAAGAGTAGCTTATGAGTTATGAAAAATATGCATTTAGGGTGGTAATATAATCAAAATTCTGGTACGTAATTTAAACTGTTCAATTATTTGTAGTGCACCAGTGTCAGCGAGTGAACTTACACTGGAGCCGCACAGTGGTCCCAAATCGCAAAATAGTGGACATTCGCCAAAAAATTGGATTTTGGTCTGAAAAAAAAAACATTCGACAGGTTTTTTAAATAGTAATAATAAATGTTATAAAAAATTTGTACAGAAATGTGTTCTTTAGGGCGAAAAATAGGTAATTATTCCAAAACCTAACAATAACATAACCCCAACAGGTGTTATTTTATAATTTGTATCAATAATAAAAAACAACAGCTAACAATAGCAGTCACGAACAAAACAAAATAATGTCACCCATATGGCTTAGTGGTGATTAGACGATAATTAGGAGACTTATCCATTATGCAGGTAAATAAAATATCAAAAAAATCGCAAGAACAATAGCGATTACTGGTGTTAATGTAACAATAGCCCAAACAAAAAAAAAGCTATGTCATCCATTTTTTTTTTCATCCCCTCTACCGAAAACGAAATAAGGGGTTGTTTACAAAAAATACCTCATTTGCATTTATTTTCTTATACGAGAGACAATAATAATATAATCGAATCCTTTACGTGTAATTGTGTAGACTGCAGTGTTGCGTTGACTTGTGTCTAACTGTTTTTGAGAGTGTGGTGTGTTACGTATTTTTTTGCTCCTAAACGCGAAACCAAATTGCTATCCGCCAAAGCAAGACATTATTATTACGGAACAAAGTAAAAAATTTCAGGGCACTCTCAACCATAGATAATACAGTATATATTATATATAGACTCTCAACACTCTCAAAAACAGTTAAATACACAAGTCAATGCAACTCGCAACACAAATTTCACGTAAAGGATTCTAATAAATTATTGTCTTTCGTTTATGAAAATAATTACAATTGAGGTATTTTTTTAAGCACTGCCTATTATATTTCTTTTTCGGTAGAGGCCAGAGGGGATGATGAAAAACATGGATGACACAGGTTTTTTTTGTTTGGGCAATTGTTACTTGTTTTTGCTATTGTTACAATAACGACAGTAATCGCTACTGTTCTTTCGATTTTTTTGAGGCTTTGTTTACCTGCATAATGGATAAGTCTCCTAATTATCGTCTAATCACCACTAAGCCATATGGGTGACATTTTGTTTTTTTGACTGCTATTGTTAGTTATTATATATTATTGATACAAATTATGTTGGGGTAAGTGTTAGGTTTGGGAATAATTACCTAGTGCAAACTACTTTAACTCGTTTCAATGATACCTCTTTGAACAAACTATACACAGTATTGAGCAAATTATACTTTATTTTATTGAAATTAGTCAAATAAGGCGAATCAAAGCATTAGAAATAACAAAATTCGTAAAGAAATAAACCATAAGCCAGTGCAAAAAATTCTAAGTTTTAAACCCTACCGCAAAAGGCTGCAAGAATTTGCACAATAGTTTTTTCTGAATTTTATATTGCCCTAGGACTTGACACATTTGAAAATTCAGTGTTATTTTTCATAGTTTTTGTCAAAAAGAAATTCAGTTTTTTTCCTATTTTTTTTTTTTAATATTTTATTCGCCTTAAAAACACATTTGTGTAAAAATGTATAGAACATTTATTATTACTATTAAAAAAACCTGTCGAATGATATTTTTTTCCCGACCAAAATCCAATTTTTTGCCATTCTGACCAGTTTTTCAGTTTCAAATTTTCTCCTTTAGAGCCATCTTTACTCCTTTCCTCTATCTCCATATTATTAATAATAATTTGATGTTGTTATTTATAATATTATTATGCATGTTACTTATCTATAATATTGTGTAGTGTTATTCTTAAAAAAGTTATTCAATTTTTTAACTCCGCCCTACCAAAAAGAAGTAACTTTGATAGTGATTTTATTCTTTTGGCGTCGTGCATTTTTGTATAACTTTTATTGCTATCAAATGTTTTGTAGAACTTTTATTAGATTTATGAATGTACCTTCTATTGAAATGAATATTAATCATAGCTTCTATGAATGTAGGAAAAGGAGAAATGTTTTGATATGTTTTATAAATTCTTATGGGCTTGTTAAAGGCGTATCTTGAATGTACCGATTATATTAGCTTAAGTTTTGATTTGCAATAAAAATATATTATGAATAAAAATAAAACAAGTTTTAATGAAATATCAATCTGGAAGATTTGTAGTAAATGTATATTTTTCATCATTACAATCACCAGGTACAGCTGTCGAGTTACAGATTTACAAATATATTATTGTATTTAGTCAAAAATTTCATTTTAAACTATCCAGTGACGCATGCGGCTCGACTTTTAAAATAATTACACATTGATCCAAGAAACAAACTGTCCTTTTTAAGTATACTACAATTTGTGTGAACACTGAGAAATAAATGTAGCCTGTTGTGGCTCGGATCCCAAACGCAGCAATTCTATACAATATAAACAAGTCTTTTAACTACACACTTATTACATTCCAAAACTGCCATAGGGTGCTGCAGTCCCACTTGCGTGCCTTTTATCTAAATACCAACAAACAATTTGCTCACTTTCAACTTTATGAGACTTTTCGAGCCAATTATATAATCAACACATTTATACATGCAGACTCGCTGCTCTATGCTAGAATTACACTAGTATAGGACTGCACTAACATCTTTCAACCTTAAATTTAAATAAGAAACAAAGTGCAATGACACTTTAAAAATAAAACACTAACTCACATTTGTTACAACTCCGATAGGCACAATTAATGCGCATAGCATGTGTGAAGCTAGGAAAATATATTCAATTTGGGCATTAATAAATTTAAATTATTCTAGAGGAGTCTATTTCCCCACAATTTGTTTAAAATTATCGTTGACACCTCTATCACAGAATTTAGCCTAATATCGCAACAGTCGACATGTGACATATATCTAATTATAGGTAGTCAACGTAGCCCAATATTTGAACACATAGCCCACGCATGTGTTACAATAAAGAGTGGCCGGACGAAGATTAATTCTTCTATGCTGACGGGAGCTTCCATCTTCTCCTTCCATATATTGGATACAACACTATCACACCAAAGCAATGTCCACCATATTGAATCCGTACCGTATAATAACATCCCGTTACATCTGCTTCTTTACACAATTGATTATATAATGAAACACTTCATCTCCACTTTACACTTTTCCGTTACTTATCCATTTGTAAGTCCTCGCGATAATAAATTAAGATTCTTCATACACTTGGCATCACACATCTACTTGGCTGAAAAGAAGAAAAAAAAACATTAAAACAAAGTTAGCATCAATAAAAACTGCATAAGCATAAGTCATGTTTTTTTTTAAATAGAAAATTAGGGGGCTAACGAGCAAACGGATCCCCTGATAAAAAGCGATTACCGTCGCCCATGGTCACCCGCAACATCAGAGGAGTTGCAAGTGCGTTTGTTCTTTGTTGAAGCTTTCCGCAAACAAATGACATTTGTATTGTTATGAATTTACATTGATGTCACATAATTACATTGCAAATAAAGTTGTATCAACGTTAAAACCCAAATAACAACCAAAGTACAAAAACCTATTAAATTTTGACGACTTTAGTGTTCCTTCCATGTATATTCTACTTCCAAGCGATCACCTGGATTCCTCGTGACACGACGAAGGGCGACGCCTGACGTTGACGACGTAATTTTATGTTTCAGCCCGGCTAACGGGCGCTTGCGTATTTATTATAGGCAATAATATATTGCTATGCCTAGCATAATAATAGCCGCCAGCCGCCGGCTATTATTATGCTAGGCAGCGCCCGTTAGCATGTGTTAAAATTGCCTTTTTTAAAAAAGTTATTACTGGCATATATAGTCGAAATATAATATTATCACCATACATAACGCTGTTCAAAATTAATTACGGATATTTTGGGCATATGGTCAACTTAGGTCCAACCGAGAATGCTTTTTCTCGAATTGTCTGTTCCAATGTCTCTCTTCCAAAGTGTCGGCCGAGACCGAAAATTTATAAAATAGTTAAAGTAGGTAGGTAAGAAAAATACAAAAACATGCAATTACTTGCACCGCGCATATCCGATTCTATAGTAAATAACCTAACCAAGAGCATGTCAGGACATGTCTAAGGAGGGTTCCATAATAGTTATGCGTAATAGGTTTATGCAAATTACTTCTAAACCACTTTGGAGGCGGATTACTCGAAAATTGTTGACGTTTAAAGAAAAAAAAAATTACATTACGCTCTTTACGGCGCTGTTATGGTCTTTGAACTCACACAACTAATTGTGTTGAGGAGGCTCTCAGGAGCCTTAGAGAGCGCTATATAATTTTATTTAGTACTAGCTTTTGCCCGCGGCTCCCGCCCGCGTAAATATAGTATCCCACGGGAACACTTCTTTTTCGGAATACAAACACTACTACAATACCAAATTTCATCAAAATAAGCAGTAAATATGTCTGCCCAAAATATCCGTAGTTGATTAGCAACGTTATTATATAAGAAATTACCTGGCATATACATGAGGTCTACTGAGCGGCGGCGGCGGCGGGGGGTACGGGCACGTTCTGCGGGCGCTGCGGCCGGCCCGTGTTGTGCGCGCCCCGCCCGCGTCCGCCGCGCATTGGCCTCCACCATCTGAAAATATACAATTTCATTAGGTGGCTGTTAACTTTGATAGATAGCTAAACTATGAAAATGTTAAAATGGTGCAGAACCAATGGTTTTTTATTGCAGACACTAAAATAAAGATCGACAAACTTAAATTGCTTATACATTGTGAATATTGCTGAATTCAATTAACTTTGGGTTATTTAAATTTGGCAATATTTACATTTTGACATATTTCTTGTTTAGGAACTTAGAGCATCCAACCAAACGGAGACGAAATGACAGGTAATTTCTATGCGAAGTCTGCCATTTTCTGGGGGGGGGGGGGGGGGGTCCGATATCGATGAGTTCAGCGAATAATAATGGTGTACTTTCTATGGTGAAGAAAATAGATAATATAAAAATACGAACAAGATTTTTCCCGCGTAATCATTGTATCGGTTATCCCACGGGAATACTTTACTTTTACGGTACTTTTTTTATTCTGTAGTTTTGCGTGAAAGAGTAATAAACATCCATCCAACCTCACAAACTTTTACATTTATAATAGTAGTAGGATTCCCCTTTTAAATTCGGTTAAAATTTTAACCATTTCCTAGTAGCTCTCCATCTCCTTTAAAAACTGTGTTTTTTATAATGAGTGTGTAACAAAGCTTTTAAGCTATTATATTATTTCTAAGGGGCATTACAACGGCGAGGATAACATTTTATGTTAAGATGAAATATCGCTTGCTATACAGTTTGTTTGAACTATCACAGACGGCTAAGATACTACACACTTTCATATTACGTACTATAATATGAAATAAATATCCAGGCATCTTAAGATAAAAAAATTTACTACTTTGACGTCTGTGACGTCCTTTAGTCTGCAGAAAAATTGAAATAAGTTAAACTGAAAAACTTCTTAAAATCTTTATTTAAAAAATTATGTACAAAAATAATGATTTTGGAAACACGAGTGACTTTTGAGACAAATAATTTAAACTGGTTTTTGTTTTACTACAATATTTAATTTACAATTTCCCTTAGTATGCTATAGTAAATACGTATTAAATATTTCCTCTTGTTTATCATACGCTTGTACTGTAAAACATGAAGCTTCAAACTGCTGTGAGAAAATTGTTCTCGTACGTTTAGTCGAAACATAATTTGCATAACCTCTAGGTTATCCAGACGACATCCCGAATCATTGTATCCTTAGGAAATGTGAAAAATTAATAGTCAGAATAATATACTGATAAAGTCGATATCGACATTTTTTGTGCAGTGTGGCTGGTTTATAAATTAAAAATTCATAATTTCAGGATAAGTTTATCCGCACATATTGTAATAAATAATAACGAATTTAATCAAGTTTGATAATATAATTGACTTTTTTGATTTTGAAAGAAAAACAAAATTGCAAATAGTATACTAATTAATGAGTTATGTTTCTTCATTTTGATACAGTAATAACAAGAACGAATATGAAATAGAAGTCATTATAAATGACTACTTTTAAATATTACCCTAAGTTAGGATCTTGTACAATTCAGTGGCAACACTTATTGACCGAGAATTTGTTTTGGATTTTTGTTTATTTATTGCATTATTTGTTAATATTTAGAGAAAATAATACTTACAGATGGAAAGTAACGTTGTCCTTTTGTTTATCAGATGTTTCCGTTCTCTTTTTACAGTAAAAAAACACAGCAATTCGGCATTTTTAGCTCCGGTTCGTCCCGGCCTCACTGTGATATGCCGAATACGTCTATAACGCGCGGCAACTAGTTTTATATAATCGGTATAACCGGCGGTCTCGTACCTTTCACAGCAGGGAACGCCTGACAATATCTACTCCGGTTGGATTAATGCTCAAGTTTATGAAAATTATTTCTTCTCGTAGCTGCAACTGGTCCCGCTGTCACTCCATTGTTGTCACTTATTGTCTTGATCTGAACTATCCAATATAGTTCAGATCAAGACAATAAGTGTTGTGGGTTTATCAGCTACTCACGGATGGTGGGGTCCATTATGCTGGTTGTGCGGGTTATGTGGATTGTGGGGATTGTGTCGCCACGTGGCGCGCGGACGCCACGCGCCGCGGCGGGCGGACGCAACACCGAATGTTTCCGAGTTGAGCTTGCGCTCCGTCCGCCAGTCCGTCCGCTGGCTGCGGCCCTTCGACCTGTAACATAGATTAGGTTCCATCAGATGTTGTGATCAGCTTCTTAGTAGAGAAAAAAACTTGATATGTATGTCTGTCCATTGCATTGTATCTCCTAAATAAGGAACCGATTTTGATCTAGTTTATTTGGTTTGAAAGGTGTAAGTGTAAAACTCTCGATTAAGTAATTGATAGTGTTCTTAGCTGTAATTCATAATCATCTACTCGCTTACTGGTTGACAATATCAGGGACTACTTAAATTTTTTATTTAAGTAGTATAAATTACAACAACTAGAACATGCTACAACAACACTCTGTTGTAAAATTTGATCTAATGTATAATTAAAGGAGACCGGCAAGTCGCCGGTCTCCTTTAATAAATATGTAGCCACAGAAAGTATTTATTGTAAGTTGCACTGTATGAACATAGGAACAAAAAAAACAATAATATTATGCATCAAACGCGGGGGGTATAAAAGATAATTGATTAAATATAACCTAACCTATTATTCAATAAATTGCCCTGTTTTGCGGAAAAGCAACATCTATTAGTGGTGATGTCAATTACGTATCAAACAACCTTTTGAATCTCTAAGAGAAAAGTTTAAAGAAATAGGTATTCTGACCGTCGCTTCTCAATATATTTTGCATAATGTATTATATGTAAGAAAGAATATTAGTAATTTTAAAACTATAAGCGACAATCACTGTAGAAACACTAGAAATAAGCACAAGCTAGATATTGATCAGACTAAGTAAAGTAAGCAAATCCTTTAAAGGTCAATGTATACGCCTATACAATAGAATCCTAGAACACGTTCAAAATATTTCCATTAATAAATTTAAAAAAGTAGTTAAAGAATGTTTGTGTGCTAAAGCTTATTATAGGGTCAATGATTTTATTAACGATCGCACACTATAGGAATAGGATGGCCACCTGCACAGCTGCCTCTATGTAATATATAATATAATGAAACTGACTTTTGGTAATATTATATTAAGTTTACTTATAGTAAAAATATATTTTTTTAAAAGAACAATTTTCCATCTTTTTGCTAAAAGATGGCCCCGTGCGAGTTTCTTACGCCGGTTCTTCTCGCCGGGTTAGTTCCTAAACCGGTGGTAGGCATCACGTAGGGGCAATTCCATAAGCGTTGTTTTGTAACCTATATGGAAATAAAACATTTTTGATTTTGATTTTTGTAATGAAATTAATAACTAGTTTGTTTGGAAACACAATATGCTAACAGATGAATGATAGATGTCGCTTTCACGTTACGAAAACCAATAATATAATAATTATTTTTCTTAGTATAAATATAAATAGTATAGAGGGATCTATTTCACACCCCAAGTAATATTTTTTTGTTTCATAAAACTAGTACTAAACTGCTAAACTACAGAAAAATACCACGAGATGGAGCTTTTACGCCTCAAATTGACAATTTACAGCATGATAACCATAGACTATATAGATATGATGACAACGATTACCACAGACAAGTACGTATTTTGCACATGAATTCTCTAATATTTGGAGATTCATAACTTTTTATTCCCAAGTCCCAAAAATATATTAGGTCCTTACATATGAAATTGGCGTTTTGTCGTACTGGCCACTTTGACCTCAAATATTTATATCTTTGGTTAGGAATTCCAATTTAAAATGTATACCGCTATTTACTCATGTATTTGTGTTTCGAAAACTGCAATTCATTTGTTTTTTCCTCTTTTGGTTTTTCTTTGCGTTCACTGTTTACAAAATAGAAAACTTGAAATATCGTATTATTTTCGAGTACGAGTTCCACCGTGCTGCAGAAACGGCTCGAAGGATTAATGATGTGTATAGCGGCGGTGTCGCAATAGAAAACACAGCGCGTTTTTGGTTCCAACGTTTGCGTTCTGGAAATTTCGACCTGCAGAACAAGCCCCGTGGACGGCCGGAGACCAAACTTGATAATGAAGAATTGAAGGCTATTGTGGAAGCGGATCCATCGCAAACCACGTCCGAGATAGATGCAAGCTGCGGTGTTAATGATAAAACTGTTTTAATCCACTTGAAGCAAATTGGGAAGGTGAAAAAGATTGAAAGGTGGGTACTCATGAATTGAGTGCAGCAAACCGACAGACGCGCGTCGACTGCTGCGTTACATTACTCAACCGGCACAATAATGAAGGGATTTTAAATCGAATCATTACCTGTGATGAAAAGTGGATCCTGTACGAAAATCGGAAATGCTCATCGCGATGGCTGAACTGACTGGCGAACCAGCCTGCCTGCCTGCCCCAAGCGAAAATTGACTCAAAAAAAGTTACTTGCGAGCCTTTGGTGGACTAGTGCCAGTGTCGTTCACTACAGCTTTCTTAAATCTTGCCAGACGATTACGGCAGATGTCTATTGCCAGCAACTGCAAATCATGATGGAAAAGCTAGCTGTTAAACAACCGAGGTTGGTCATTAGTTCTAGGCCACTGCTGCTTCAGGACAACGCTAGACCACACACTGCATAACAGACGGCTACCAAATTAGAGGAGCTTCAATTTGAATGTCTAAAGCCCGTATTAATAAATCGTTCTTATGTCTAAGACAATGTTGAAGACAAACAAGATGTTGTTTTAATTAATAGACCGTACTAAAGTACAGCTGTAGGTACGGCGTATCAAGTGAGTACGAACGTATTAATAAACGAGACTCGTTACTCAAGTACGCTGTCATTGCTGTCAAACTGTTATTTGAGACGCGGTTTCGTGGGTACGAATACTCAAAAAATGAATTCCCAGAACAGTTCGAACTCAACTCAAATTAAATGTGCCAAGTGTAGTAAACCACCAAACGAGAAAAAAACCGCTACTTGTGACTCCTGCAAACTACTACTATGTAGTGACTCTCACGGCTTGTCACCTACGGAAATCCGGATTCTTGAACTGAAAACTGTTGCTCGCATGATGACTTTTTTTTGCAACAACTGAAAGTCTGTAATGTCTCAATTACCGGAGATATTAAAAAAGCTGAATCATCTCGTGGAAGAAGTCCAGCAACTTCGACTACGTCAAAGTATGCTTGCGACTGAATCAGCTATTCAGGATTCTTACTTTGATTAAATAAATATATTATGTTTAAAAAAATCGACTTTATGTTCCTCCTTTACAAAACGCCAATTTCATTTGTAATGACTTAATAATAATATCAACTTTTTAAGTACTTTAAAACCACATAATTATGTTGGAAACTTGGCCACTCTTGTATTGCCTTTGTATTATAATAATATGAATACGTTACGCAAAAACTTTCAATACAGTTTTACGAGAATTGTGCAACGGGAGGAGTATGAAATTTGGCCGGTAAATTAAATTTAATATGGAGGAAGGAGGCTTTCTGCACGAAAGCTAATATATATTTTTAAAAATAATACATAGAAATAAGTAAAAATAACACAAACTACCTCAAATTATTAACATATTACTACCGTGCGTTTGATACATACAATTTTGTTACGCACTGACGTTTGTCAATCTGTCACAACATTTACATTTTTTTTTCTATCTAACAGAGTACAAACTTAAAAACTATATGAATAATAAGTGAATTTCGACCACAGGGCGGACCTCTAGTTTATAATTAAAATTAGAATGTAGTCACAGGGGGCGACACATTCTACACGTGACAGCTCGAGCTCCGGAAAATGTCATACGTGTTGACAAATCGCTTATCAACAACCAAATACACAACTCTTAAGCACCTTACTCAAGGTCCAGCCTGCAAATCCAGCAGTAGCACTAATGGCCGTCAGTAGTGTCAATTGTGTCAATAATTTTTGGCATTGGATTTGCCGGCTGGGCTGGACTCGAGTATGTCGCTTTACACAACAACAAACAAACGTCGCGTCAGACTAATCTTTCCTAATATGAAATTATGACAATTATGTCCAAGCACGAAACGGTCAGCCCAGTGAAAACAAGTCGACGACTAGGTTAACCCGCGTCCTGCACACGTCTAGCCGGCGCACACATTGTCGCGACCTATGTGTATGCGATTTTTCGTGTATTAAATGACGGAACCATACATTAGTAAATAGTAATATATAGTATCTTTGGTGTAGTGTAGTCCACTAAAGTAACAAATAAACAGTTTCGAAAAATACGGGCCTACTTTAATATCGCCAAAAACCGCAATATTAAAAAATACAAAATAATAAGCTATATTGTTTCTGACTGTTATTCTTAAAAATCTTGCAATTAATTGGATTCAAGGTTTTTTTACAACTGACAATAACACAAATGATACGATATTACTTTTCTGCGAAAATAAATATATAATAATAATATTTAAGATTCGTACCTCTCGACAGCCTCGCACGAAATGTTATCGAAGAAGCTCTTCTTCTTATCATATCCACTGTAGGCAGAGTCATCCTCCACCTCATGCTCACCAGCGCAGGTCTCATTACCAGAGTCATCCTTCTTGTCAACTTCACCCTACAAGGCAAAATGTTTTATCAGGTTTTGTCACTTCTATCTTGTGTAATGTTTAAAACCTTATTTTAGTGCCCAATAAACAATTGTGTACTTGTAAGATGGGACTCACACAGGTCGTATTTAATCACTAGCCTCATACAGGAATAAAGCAAAAATCCCCTTCAGAAAGCGTAATAACTAATTCTCATAGTATAATAAAGAGGATCACTGTCGAGTGATAGCGCGTTCCTCGAGCGCAAGAATTACACGCGACGAGAGTACTACTACTTGGACTAAGGATTGCAAAATCCTTTTTTTTTTAATCCGGATTTTCGGATCATTTATCACCAATTTTTTTTTTCAAAGTTTTATATAATATTTTAAATATTTTTTAATTATATTATAAAACTATTATGTTTTTAGCAAAACCTACACTCGTTTGTAAAAAAAAAGTTACTTTTTTTAAATTTCATATAAATAAATTCTTATTTTAATTTGTAAGTATTTAAAATTACAACTGAATAAATAAAAACACAATCCGATTATATCAAAATTAAATAATTATATTTACTTTTTCACTTTTAGAAATATTTTTAATTACTTCTTATACTCCTTCAATATTAAGTTTTATAGTTACATGCTACCTACTACACATTAGTATTTATTAAAAATATTCATTTAATATGCGTAGCTGAAAACAATTAATTATGTACTCAGTTATTTTTAAGATTTTAAATGGGTATAACCCATTTAAAATCTTAAAAATTAACATTATTGAAAATAAGGTACCAGCTTACTGTTCTTTAAGGGTTGTAATCTTGAAAAACATTAAATCGTCAAAACTTTGGTCGCTAAGGTGAGATCTTGTTAGATACTAAATGTGGCAGCAGTAAAGAAATATAAAAAAGTGGAATAGCCTGTGATCTTTTCAAAGCTTTTTTTATATATCTCCACCACCACCACCGTTTTTGGAAAGTGCCATTTCTATGTGAAATTACTAACGTAAGCAAATTAGTAATGTTGAGTAAAACATAGGAATCTGAAAATGCTTTAAATTGAGAGAAATGAAGACAAATCATTTGAAGACCCATATTATGTATAGTCGAAATTGGACCAATTGTGAGTTATGAAAAGTAAAAACCCCACCTGCTTGGATTATAATATAAACACATGAAAAAATAAAACACCTAAATGCTCCTTTATTTCCCTCGTTAATTAACAGAAGTACAATAAACAAATCTAAGCATAATTTATACTCAATACCTGTTTTAAGATCTTTATTTTAACTTTTTACTTACAAACAGTAACATCTTTCTTGTATTTGCACTTTTCAAGTTTCCGCAACCATAGGATGAAAACTACATAACTAAAAAAATTAACACTGGTTTACACAAACCGTTAGTGCTACTTTTGACACCTACATCTTATCTCTATTATATTATCCTAAAAAATAATTACTTCAATGCAAAAACAGGAGTGTTGATTTGCATTCGGTTTTTCTACTGTCCGGTTAGGTTAGGTTAGTTTAGTCGAATTAATTTTATTTATAAAAAAAGTGCTTTGTTATTACCTGTGTTCATTCGGTAAAACTATCTCTAACCAGCCAGTAATTATCGACTCCAAATAGACTACGTCCCAAATTTTTTAAAGGATTTATTCAGATATCATAGAGATAAGATTCAGGTATTATTAGGACTTAGGTTACACATTATTTAGAAAAATAGCACCCCTAGTAATACGTACCTCACTTACCTCAGGCTTAACAACTTCATCTACAATCTTGGTCTTAGCCAGTTGGCTCCGGAGCTCCTCAAACTCGGTGTTGGCCTGCTCAAAGTCGTAGTCGTTCTCGAACTTGAGCGTGTTCTTGTTGCGAGGCACGAAGCCGCGGCCGCGCCCGCGCGACCTGCCCCGCCACCCGCCGCGGTTGTATTGCACTGAGAACAGAATGTCTTGACGCTTACGATTAGATTGCCTTCATTGAATGTATATTTGTTACTTATCAATAATCAAAATTTAAAAAACTATAAGATGTGTATCTACGTAAATTGGTACCCATTGAAAACCAGCTTTGCGGGTCTGTTCGCAACATAATGCTGAATGGGGACCAATTTGGTATTACTTGATTTAATTACTGTAATAACTTAATTTTGTAAAATGTTTTGTTATACCAAATAAATTTCTTGCCATGCCATTATTACTAGTCTATGACACCTCATTCATTAAAATCGGATCAGTAGTTTAGACACTACGGTGGAATAAACACATACATGCATAGACTGTCCAAAATCATTTCTATTTGCTTCACCGTAGTTTGTACACAATAACAATGTGCGTCTTGGTATCCAGTCCACCCATATCCACCTCTTAACATTAATGGGATTGCGTCAAAATTAGCATGCAATCTAGTCAATGTACACACTTGTTAACTATGTAAAGGATTTTGAAATCCTATGGGGACAAAAGCAGCCACAGAATTAACTTAGAAATATCCTGACTCATCCCACATTCCCCGTCTATACAATGCAAACTCCACTAACTCTGCATCTGCTCTCCGGGCTGGTGGTTGTTGTGGTTCTGCTGCTGGTGGTGCTGCTGGTGTTGCTGGTGGTGTTGCTGCTGGTGCTGCTGCGGTGGCTGCGGCTGGCCACCGCTAGGGTGTCGCTGGCGCGTGCGCGACGTGGGGCGACCACGTGGCGCCGCCGGTCCCGGCGCTTTGCCGCGTCGACCCTCGCGCTGTCCCGAGCCGCTGGCAGTAGAGCCAGCCTGTTGATTATGAGTTTATAATAAAAATATTTGTTAAAAAAATACCTTTATTATTTATTATTTCTTTACAAATTGTACATTATAGTCAAAGCTTGTGCATAATTTTGTTACAAATATTATGTATATGGACTCGTTCTTGGTGATCATGGAGATTCAGAATATAAAACATGATGTGAAAAGCAAAAGCTCGAAATCCTGGCCAAAACAGAATTGTTCATAAATTTTTGATTTTTATGAAATGGATTAGGAAACGAGCAGATGGATCGCCTGATGGTGAGTGATTACTGAGGCCCATGGTAATTACACTTGGCTTTCCTAGTCCTCAAAACCCCCAACCTCCTTTGAGCCTTGAGTAACCTCACTCACTCGCAAGCATTATTTCACGCCGGTTTCCTGAGCGGCTGTGGTATTTATCCGGTCGAGCCGGCCCATTCGCGCCAAAGAATGGCTCTTCCAAGAATAAAAATTATGATATTAATTGAAGTTGTTATGTAAATATGTTAAATTTGAAATTAATCTAAGCCCCAAATCATGTAATTAACTTACACTTTCAATTTACTTTCAATGATTTATAAAATATTTATCGTCTTTATATTATAAACCGAGTTTGGACCAATAGAAGTTTATGAGAATACCATTTTACAGTTTTAACAGTTTATAGTAGTTTTGTGACCAAAACTAACTGTATTGTAGCAGAATTTAAATAGCAGAGACAGAGCCCTTAGAGACTTTCACAAGTCTCTAAGGGCTCCCACACATAATTGTGGATTGGCATTGCAAATATCTGCAAGCTCGTATATGGCCTGTAGTAACAATCTCGCAAATGCGATGCGAATTCGCAATTATGTGTGGAAACCCTTTAGCAGCAAAAATAAACTCCGACTTATTTATACATAATCAGCACCATTAAAAGCTGAACTTAATAAATTACAACTACTTTGAAAGAAAAACAAAATTAATTACCTGAGTGCCCTGATCCGACGTAGGGCTCTTCCTGTGGGAAGCAGCGGGAGTAGCTGATCTTGATCCACTCTGAACACCGCCTCCTATGAGATCCAGCATTGAGCCTGCAAGTGAATTGGTAATTCTGTGACATTCGCTAACTGTGACCAAAAGCAGTTATGAACAGTTCATACTATGCCATTGTCGGGATTTCTTATCCTCTATTACTTTTATTATTAACAGATCTAAGATACTACTGTCTTAAGATGCTCTTGGCATCTATGTCAGTAATAGATATCTGCACTTTTAGCATGACCACCATAGAAATATGTTTTGTATACACATGAATAGATACACTGACAGATAAGGAGCTTCTTTTCAAAACTTGACTATTCCACATTTTGATGAACTGTTTTTTTTTTTTGGTCACATACAAATTTACACTCCGCGAAAATAAAATTGGGCGAAAACTTGATAATAACCCCAGAAAAAAATTATTAACATTCGTGATTTCGTCAAAAATAGATGGATTCTTATGGAAATCCTTATGGAAATTGAAAAAAAAAAAGAGTTAATTGTTTAACTGTTTTCTCAGATTGTGAAAAAACAAAAAAAGTTAAGTTTTGAAAAGAACCTCAGATAATATGGACAAAACTGTTAGTCTATTCTTTGTTGAAGGAAACCATTTCTACAGTGGTTATGCTGTGCAGGAAAGTATAGTTTAAATCGATATTGCAGTAAACAATGTTGAAGGTAACTTGACATGATTTCAGGTAGCAAGTATATCTTATAAAAAACCTAAACAGTATTTAAAATTATGAAATAAATATAACAAAATATTTTCATACAAGAAAAATAAATACGCCTATTAATATTATAAGCAATATGGCTTACACATTTATAGCACTTCAGTTTTAAAATGATTATACTACAATTTGAAATATACAAGGATCATTGTTTTTTTTTCAAGCAGCAGACCAAGGGAATATGCATTGAGCGATTTTTATGTTAGTATGTCTATAAAAATAATAAAGTTAATATGTACATATTATGTAGGTTAATATTTTCATAAATTAATTATTCTCTATCACATTACATATTAATTTGTTATTGTTTAATTATGAAATTACACATACACTTTTTTGAATTGTTAGGTTTGTTAAGTGTTTGATTAACATAATCTAAAAGTAAATAAACATATATATACTGTATAGGTTAGCTTTTCTACTTTTATCAGACAGAAAATGTTGTTAGTAATCATCATCCTATCTATTTTGTGTAAGTGAATAATAACTAAGGCTGTTCAGTTATAAATATAAATAACTTTATACATCATAGCATTAGCCACAGGGAAGTACTGGATTTTTATCAATGAAATAAAAGTTAGTTTTTATGTTAATAGATGAATTCTAAGCATGCATTAAAGTTTAAAGCTACTACAAATGAATGAGAACCAAGCTACATATAAAAATCGCAAGATGGCATATGTATAAGCAGTGATTCTATAATATTTGATCAAAAACCTTGGTCTTTAACTTGGTTGTTGTGATGTATGACTCCCGATCCAATGGGAGCCGTCACGGGTTGTTGCGGGAGATCCACAGATGTCTGCGGAGATAACTCACTAGTCTTGTTGAGCTGTTGGTGCACACCACCCCCGAAACCCGCCATTGGATGATACTGTGGGTATTGTGGTTGTCCGACGACTGGGTGATTGAATTGGCCTGTGTACTGGCCCTGGCCTCCGCTTCCACCGAGAGCGGCAGGCACAGACATCTGCACGATTGCAGGGTCATTGGGCAAAGAGGGCACATTGTTGAGAACTCTGATGTCCTTGATGTCAGATCCACGGAACAAGATGTAATCATACACCTGACTCTGTGGCGCCACAGGGAATTGAGTCTCTCTGTCCTCAGTACCAAAAGATCGCACTGCAAAAAAAAAAAACAAGTATAAGTGGAGGAAAGAAAATGTAATATACAAAACTTTAAAAAATTGCATGTATTAACTACCCACACTAGCTTCACACCTTCCTCTTTAATCTCTATATCTATTGCTATAAATAAACTATATTCAAATCTGTTGAGTAGTTTAAAAGATCTTAGCAAACAGATCACTTTTTTTATTCATTCCGAGTTTCTTGCATCCAAACTTTTTTAACAAAATGCATAATATGATGATAGTTACTGTGTGAAGTGACAAGAATAATTTATACAAATATATTGCTTACTACAACAAGTTTGTTATGTATAATGTGTGTTGAGATTCAACTGTTTTGCTACTACAAGGGTTAACGACCTATTTACAACCAAACAAGGTAATGTACAGGCTTACAAAGTAGAAATCTTTGTTCATTGTAAAAGCCATTTACAAAACTTTTAGTAGGTAAGGATAAGAATACGAGGTATTGTCACATATTTCTCTAATTAGAATAAAGTACAGGCAATGTTCGGTAGCAATTTTAGCGTCCAGTTGTTTACAAGAGTGTAATCGTTTATCAACGTCATCATACTAAAACTATGCATCACATTTGGAGCCAAAATGAAGTTGAGGGTAGATTGTAAACAACGTGGTATTTTTTCTAGAACTCTCTATGTGCTTTTTACGACAAATTTAACACATTTTACACATATCGAGGACAGTGAAACGTATAAATTCGTAATTTAGAAATTTAAGATGGACGGTTGTAGCAAAATATCCTGTTGTTTTTTCATAATTATTTTCGTACGCTACTTACGCCTAGGGGTTAAATTAAGATTTCTTTGGTGCTAAACGATATTATTGAATAATATAACATGACACAACAAAGTAATAGCATTAATTTGTCAACTTACCGCTAGCCAAAGCGATGGTACATTCCTGAGGATCAACTGTGAAGAGCCGGCCTTCGTAGCGAATATCGGCTTTCGATATTAGGCTTATTTTGGAGCCCAATTCAGGCATTGCAGAACTCATTATGACACTATTCTAAAAAACTGCCGATGACAAAGATATTTTTCGATTTGTCGACCATTGACCAAGCCACCAAATAAAAATGACTGACGGGAAGTTGGCAACAAGCGCGCCGTTTACAAACAGCTGAGCTTACAGATAATAAAGAGTACAACAGTGACCTCTATTTCTATTAGGACCACCATACCACACCTATTACACAGCCATTCAAGAAACAACTCAAACTTTAAACTATTTGTTCTCATAGTTGTTAAAAAATATTTTTAATGAAAATTATCATATAGATGGCATTCTTATAAATATACCGCCTTAGAACATTTATTTTAACGCAATAATGAATAAGTGGTCGTAAAAAAACTTTATCCTTGTATTCGACAGACGTGAAAATATTTCAGCATGCAACTAGGATTTAGCCTCGGATGCAGCCTGCAGCCATAATTCATGATAAAGAATCATGTTTCACTGTGGTTTTACGTTAGGCAATAAACCAAAGTTTTACGATAAGTTTCAATTAACAGTTTATGGTGCGCCTATGATTTGAATGAAAAAAGAAACGTAAAATTTAAAAAATTTATCTCTCAAACTTCAAGTTTGAAATGAAATGTCAAAAAGTGTCCGTTGAATTTGTAATTTTGTAAACACAACGAAATTTCGATTTATATATATATATATATATATATATATATATATATATATATATATTTTAAGAATATTTTTATTAAATACGGATATATCATCGGTGCATGTATGAACAATGATGATAGAAAACCAAATAACGTCAACACCCGGCTTCGCAAGACGAAGTATTGGCGGGAGCGGTACATCATTGAAAAGGCGTAGCTTGATTCCCCACAATAGCATTACTAATATACGGAATGAGGTAATCTTCAGTAGTACTACTTATTATCTATGGAGGTAATATTCATTATACTGTCTCCACAATGAAATTCATCAGTATAAAAACTCATTTATTCCTCATTATGAATTAAGAATGAAGTATTCTATAAAGCAAGTAACCTTTGATCCTGAATTTTAGGAACGCAACGATGACGATGCTGAGCGATCTTCACTGGTGGCTTCGGAGAGAGCAGTGGCGACTTCCACGCCTCAGGCCTCGCCTCGCCGGGGTCGAGACACCATGTCTTCATCCCCACAAAAGGAACATTTCCAGGGATGCCTTAAACTATATGCTGAAAATGTATGTTTACATTTATTTACTAATTTTTTTTTTAGTGAAACATCTACACATCTTTCTTCTTATTTATAATATTATTTTAATATTTTATTTTATAAGTGTACTTAGATAATTAATAATAATTATTGTTGATACTAAAAAATTAATGGAACTATATTTACAGAAAATCAACAAAGATAATGCATGGAATCTACAGTTAATTGACTTCATGACTTCAATGTTACGGCGTCATGATGCACGCATGGATAACTTACAAACTGCGTCTACTGTAGTAGATGCCTCGGCTAGGATCTATTCTTTCCGTGTGGATGCTGTTCATTATGATGTGTTAAAAATGGCAGGAGGACTAAGCAAAGCTGCTCAAGTAAGCTATCAATTTAATCATAAACTAAGATAAAAACAAAACTAATCATTAAAATTCATCAATCAACAATAAGTATTTCCTATACAAAAGCATTAATTTTAGTAATCTTTTTACAGACAAAAAGAGGCAAGAAAGATGATGAAAACGAGGTACAAGATGAAGGGGCAGTGAGTAATGAGGCAGCAGTGCCCAAAAAGAAGAAGAAAAGATCAAAAGGTGCAGTAGCCGCCAACCCTGAAGTGTTTAACGGTGACTTTGACACAAATGATTGTGTTGGTAAGTATTCTTATTACTTAAAGCATGTAACAAAAATAATTTGTAAGACATGATATATACATAATGAAGTATGATTTGTACTTCTGTGCATAACATATTATAGAATCTTATCATTGGATATGTAACTTGTCAGATTACAAGGTACTTCATTCTAAACAATTCTAAACAATTCTGGACGTCTTAGGCATACTCTATAATCTGACAAATTCAATAGTTTGACACTGCCCTTTATTTGTCAGATTGACGGGGGTCCTCTGTTATAGAAGTAAGGTATATTTTGAGGAAAACTCATATTTTTTCCTGCTGATGTAATGTACCTACTTTTTTCTATCTCTGTGCCACCCAAAGATTAACTAGTAGAAAAAATGTCATGCGCATAAAGTATTAATAACGAAGGTTAATAAATTTTAGATCCATTCTTTGAGAGACTGACAGCAACGGCTGGAGATGTGACTTCATCCAACAGATCATTCAATGCCACACTGCCTGTTCATGACAAGACACTGGCATTGATACTCAGGTACGATATTATATTTTATGGTCTTAGCTAAAGACTGAATTGATTGAAATGAAAATAGTTTTTTTTTTTAAATAAATATTGAATACCTTACAGACTTCTAAGTAGTATAGTTTTTTCTTTCTTTAAAGCAATAACCTTTTTTGAACTTGTAATATTTATGTTACTTTTAAGGTACATAATATATGAAATATAGGCCTATAAAGTTTGTTTAGTTTAAACATCAATATGTGTCTACTACTGATTACAAAATGCCTGTTAAAAATAAGTAAAGTAAAAAATATTTTCATTTACAGGACAGATGAGCCATTTTTGGAAAGCATAAAAGAGAATATACCTGAAGAGATAGATTTGAGTGACAAAATAATACTTGCGACCAAACTTTTGCCTGCATTTACAGAAGACGATCACATTTGTGAACCATTTGCCAAATTCTCTATAAGCAACTGGGATCCAGAAACCGAAGAAACGTAAGTTGTCTATAATCTACACTAATATTATAAAGGGGAAAGATTTGTTTCTTTGTTTGCATTGAATAGTCTTCGAAATTACTGTACCGATTTTGATGATTTTTGACACAGATATCGAGTAGACCACAAGGAAGGAGTAAGGATATATTATGTAACTTGATCGCAGGAAAATTAACATATGAAGTTGTGGGAAACATCTAGTCTAGTTCTTCTATATTTCGGTTTTTATTATTATGTTTACTATAGACTAACAATTAATGCTGCTTTTCCTTGAATCTTGAAATATATAATTTTTAATCTCCACATTCGTAAATCGTAATAATCAATAAACACTTTATTAAACCTCCTGTACCAAATATTAGATAATTTTATTGTTTTTGTTTATTATAACAGAGACTGCATCACAAACTGGATGGAGGACAACAGACTTAATCTGTCGCAGCAGGCGCTAGCGTTCGACGTCAACGCAGAGGTAGAACCCATTCCACAGGACGAAGTACAGAATGATCTCTTTGGTAAATGTGATCTCTTTTTAGGGCGAGGCCATAACACTGCGTTGCGACCACGCATCTCACAAACGATGTCTGTCACCAGGCGGCGCTAGGTAGCACAACGGTCCTTGTCGTGTCAAAAAGCTGTCAGATGTCACGAATTTAAAAACCCTCATTCTTGTAAACTGTATTGCAATGCGACGTCGTTTTTGGCGATGCGTCGTCACATCGCTCTTACTCTGTTTTGAAGTGCATTTGATTTTGTTCAGCATTGGATTTTTTTCCGTCGCCAAAAAATTCGCGACCTCTAATTAATAGCATAGTTAATAATTTTAAAAAATAAAAAGAATCACAGAAATATTTATCAGACTGGGATTCGAACCCACCACATGTTGAATTTTCGAACAAAGCAAAAACTATATATACGCATACCAAACTGCCAATCGTACTGACAATGGAGTCGAAGTTATTGATATATTGTTGCGCGACGAAAGGAAAAACATAGCTTAAAAATGCGCAGATTCCCAGGGATAAGATCCATTTTTTCCCCCCAAAACTCCCTGCATCCTAAATTTCATGGTAATACTTGCAGCCGTTTTCAAGAAACCCATTATATAAATACAAGATTCTCTCGTTTAAAGTATAAGATTTCCAGAGGACGAACCCCTCGGCGGGATCTCGTCGGACGATGGCGGCGACGTGGCGGTGGCCGCGTGCGTCGCCCGCGCGGTGCCGGCGCCGCCCGCGCGCCTCGCTGACATGCGGCCGACGGACGCCGCGCACGCACGCCTCGAGTACAGCTACTGCGCGCTGTCTGCTTGGGCCGGCCCGACGCACTGGCGGCTGCGGACCAACAGAGGTGAGCGGCTTGAAGAACTACAATATGAAACACCAAAGTACTAAAAGGGGCAGATCAGAAGTAACCGACTGATAATAATAATCGTCGTTCGTCAGACAGGCTGTGGGATCCATGTCGCAACGATAACAGACACGGAACCTCGGGGCTAGTTTGTTAGAAGACTCGAAAGACAACATTATTAATAGTACATCAGAGCATTGACTTATAGTAAAAACATAAAATTTGAGAATACATAGGCATTATTTTAACATTAATCATTTTTTATCAGTTGGCTAGTTATATAAATACCACCTCCGAATCTTTTCAGCGTCAAAACTCTCCGAGCGCACCCAATCTACGGCCGGTCGTATAACCGTCGACGGCAAGAAACCTCGTACTAAGAAAACCCTCGACTTCACGGGCGCGGGGTTAACGTTCGACTGCCGCGCGCCGGCCGGCGAGTACGAGCCGACGCCCGCTGCTAAGATCATGATCAGCCGCAAGACGTTAGCTACGGGACACACGTGGAATGAGGCGAACTTCAAGACGCCTATTGACAGGTATTCACAGACAATAGTTAACGGTAATGATGGGACCACACGAGGCGTAACTACGCGAGAGCGGAACTACGCGACGTGGCACTGCATTGCGGTATTACTAGGAAGGACGCGTTGCGTCTCTCCGCTGCCGCCTAGTGCGGTCTTGCCTTTAGTGTTTAAACGTTCGACTGCCGCGCGCCGACCGGCTAGTATGAGCAGACGCCGGCTGCTTAGATCATGATCATCATCGAGACGCTGCTGCTGGACACGCGTGGAATAAAGCGAACTTCAAGACGCCTATTGACTGGTCACACACAGTATTCAGTAGCAGTGAGTAAAACTGCAAGAAGTAGCTTATGAGTGTAAGGTATATACAAGTATTTGAAGCTATAGCTTCAAATACTCACTGTGGGGCATACCTTGGCACAAATGAGCTCACTAAAACGGAACAATACTGCGGCCTTGGAAAACCGGCGTGAAATAACGACGATTTCATTTATTTATTTCAGAAGCCCAAGCTTATGACGGTTAAAAAGTCCGGCTACGCATTTGTTACTCCTCTGGTGTTGACACCCGTCTATATTAATCGCGTACCGTCAAGCGTTCTCATTTGCCGGTCTTATTCCATAATATTAAAAAGTTAAAAATATCATAACCTGACTACGCAAATTATATAGCCTACGTTACCTGGGCCATTATTACGAATATATTGACACCTCATTAATTAAAATCGGATCAGTAGTTTAGGCTACTTAGGTGGAACATACATACTTAATATATAGACTGCCAAAATCAATACCCTTCCTATTGGCTTCGCCATAGTTTAAAAATAAGTAAAAATAGTAATAGTGTAAAAATAGTTTTGTTACCATTCGTTATTTTCAGGTATACCTTTAATCCTTGTCGTATTCTGTCTTTTACACCTTAGCTAACTCTTTCCAGAGGTCTAGACGAGTCCCACTTCCGGAAGCTATTCCTGCGTCGCAGCGTCACGCTGCTGCGGCCGTGCGACATACCCGCGCCGCCCGCCGAGCCGCTGGCTGTGGACGCGCTGGATTACGACTACACCAACGAGAACGACGCCGGATACTGTCCGACGCAGGCGCCGGTATGTAGCTAACATGTATACGCCCAACATACCAAAATAATAATAATAACAGTATCCCGCGGGAACACTGTACTGTTCGGGATAACAGTAGCCTATTTGTTAATCCAGAGCTACTACCTTTCCTACTACCTTACCAAGTTTTATCAAAATCCGTTCAGTAGTTTTTGCGTGAATGAGTAACAAACGTCAGTCCAACCATACATCCATCCATACATTCTCACAAACTTTCAAATTTATAATATTAGTCGGATACACGCGCTAAATAATATTTAATGGCCAATTTATCAAATCGTCAAAGTTGTGATTTCATGCAGGTTGACAAAAATATTATTTATGTTTATGCTGTGGAAAACCTTTGCCTGGTTGGTAATTTATAAGTATTTAAAACATATTAATTTATAGCATAGTCGACGACCTCTGTGGCGCCGAAGCCGGAGGTCACGGGTTCGAATCCCGCTAGGGAACAAAAAGTTTTCTGTGTTCCTGGGTAATGGATGTGTATTAAATATATTATGTATTATATAATCAAAATCTTAAATATAAGTAAGTATAAAAAGTATTAAATATATTTCGGTTGTCTGGTAACCTGTAACACAAGTTCTTCGAGAACTTACCACGGCACCAGATTGACGTGGTGTGAAAGCGTCCATAGATATTATTGTTTTATGTAGGAGGCGGACGAGTGGGACAACGACGAAAACGGCGAGACGGTGCGGTGCGAGGCGCCGCCCGCTGACGACATCGGCGAGATGCTGGAGCCGCCTACCAAGGTAAAAACAGTAAACATAGTTTTAACTGACATCCTAAAAGGTGGAGATCCTCAATTTGACTGTTTTTAGGGTTCCGTAATAATCAAGGAATCCTTGTAGTTTAGCTCTGTCCGTCCGTCCGTCTGTCTGCCCGCCCATCTAGGGCACACAGAATTATGTAATTATTATGATAATGATTGAAATTTGGTAAAGTTATATGATATCTGATGAGTGTATAGTTTCTCGGTATTATCTCAGCTTTGGCATCATAACAATAATTTTATATTTTGGGGGTGAAAAATATTTTTTCATAGGCGAGATGACTGATTTTTTTTATTGCATAAATGCATAGTACTCTTAAATATGAGTAACTTCTCAGAAGAAACAGTGTATCAAAAGTCATAGAATCGTGATAGCTAGAGAGTTGAAATTTTCACAGGAAGTGTATCTCAGTTGCCACTCAAAAACAACAAATACTAGAAACAGAATAAAAATAAATATTTAAGTGGGGTGGGGGTAGACAGTAATCGTTAATTTTTTCCCGTTTTGTATGGATCACTTCGTGCACGAGTCCGTCTATTACTTGCCCGGTTTCTCTTATACTATACTCTTCTAACCGCAGTGAGTAAAATGAAAGCCGAATCATAATTCGCTCAGTACAGACACTTCTAACTGACAATTAAAGAGAAACGTGGGTAATAGAAATATAGTTTTAATGACGGAGATTTTAAATTGGAGATACTGTTGAGACTAATATCTTGTACCTACATATAATAAAAATCTTATCTGTGCATAAAAAGATCATTTAATTATTATGAATCACAATTTATTACAGAGTTTTACATAGAATCACAAGTACACATAATGCAATATTCAGATTTCAGATTAAATCTATTTCAACATAAAAATTACAGTAGTGCCTGAACTATAGGCAATCCTGTATCTCAGGCAAATAAGTGATAAGTGATAGCTAATACTGATTTGTCATAGACGTATATATTATACAGGAGGCATATAAAGGCAAAAACTGTCTCCACTTAAATGGCCCCACTTTAGGAGATTTTGGGGCCATTTTGACATTTGAAGATGGTGAAATCAAGATGGCTGACATTTGTGGTATGGTGAAAATCAAGATGGCGTACCTTTTTCTTGTATGAAGATTTGTTCTGTCAAATGTACGTCATAGCCTATCTTTAGTTTTGAAATATTTATTATTGTAATTTTTTTTCAGGTTGCAAAAATATTTATACCGTACGCGATGCGGGCTAAGAAGGTCGATATGAAACAACTGAAGCATTGCACCTGGAAGATGCTTACGGAAAAGACTCCAGAAGGCGACAAAGAGGATGTGACTACGACGACTTTCTTCTCGGTCTACTCGCGACTAACGAATAGACTGTCTACTAGCATGCGCGAATCGCTCAGTGTACCCCTAGCTTTACTGTCTGTATTGCATTTGGCTAATGAAAAAGGCCTGATTTTGGAGAAACGAGACGAACTAAACGATATAGGTATTGTGGGACTGATTAAATAATTTGAATGTTCACTAAATAGTTTTGGGCTTAAATAGAAATATTTAAATGTAATGTTCTTGATTAGGTCTTCTATAATGTACTCAGCTTGCTCTTTAAGGTAAGTTTATATATTTTTGTATCCTATTTATTGTTATATAATAATTAGGGTAGAAGAATTTATAGAATTAGCCACAATATTACGAAGGACACTTTTTAGCAGTGTATCGAATCTCTTGATGTACTAATATTATTCTCACAACACATTTGTGTTGACAATCGTAATATACGATTAGTTTTGTTTAGAAATAAAAACTAGGCTTTCAATCGGTTCATAGTTGGTATTTTCTTTAATAAGAAAATACCAACTATGAACCTATGAAACTATGAGCCTTTATAAAACAAAATTGCAAGTTAATACTTGCAATTTTGTTTTATAAAGGCTTGCCTTTTCCCAAGTGGTCAAGTCTTCGGCTGGTTTTTAGTATCACACGGACCGCTAGTACTGATCATTCCGCGCGTACTTGATCCGCGCGGATCATCGGCGTATATCGTTTTAGTATCGTCCTGACCGCCCGACTCGTGTCAACATTGCGATGTTCAAGACTCGCCATGATTGTACTGCGCCGGTGCGTGCGCTCCGGGCGATACTAAAACGCTCACGTCCGCTATCCGCGTCCGTGCGGGTATCTCCGCGGTACGGTTGCGGCATGCGGACGGCTGGAGCTATCCACGCGGACGGTCGTCCGTACGGATCCGTCCGTACGGGTAGCTCCGCGGTACGGTCGCGGCATGCGGACGGCTGAAGCTATCCACGCGGACGGTCGTCCGTACGGATCCGTCCGTGCGGGTAGCTCCGCGGTACGGTCGCGGCATGCGGACGGCTGAAGCTATCCACGCGGACGGTCGTCCGTACGGATCCGTCCGCATTACTCTAAAACGCTCCTTAAGCTTAATACAATATGTATCGGTCCCTGCGGAGCGATCCGTACATACTGGTGGTCCGCATTACTCTAAAACGCTCCTTAAGCTTAATACAATATGTATCGGTCCCTGCGGAGCGATCCGTACATACTGGTGGTCCGCATTACTCTAAAACGCTCCTTAAGCTTAATACAATATGTATCGGTCCCTGCGGAGCGATCCGTACATACTGGTGGTCCGCGTTACACTAAATCCAGCCTTAAATGTGACAATCAATCTAATTTATCTAATACGGGCATGTAAAGTTAGTAACGGTACGGTAGATAAAAAATAGGATTAAATAATATTATTGGCATAATTAATGCTGGCCATAAAATATGTACATAATAAGTAGTTTGTGATTTTGAATTTTTTCATCTGTATGATAATAATAATAATAATTATTATATGTACTGATTAATGTTTTTTATTGTTTATTTTCTATGTTTATATTAGGTATCGATATTAAATAAACTGTATGACTTATACAATGGTGTTTATTGTCTATTCTAATCAGGGAACTTTCAAGTATTTAACGCAATTTTTGAAGATTTTAGACAGACCTCTCCCCCGCGTGTAACGCGCCGTAACATTTTTCTGTAACCCCCCATAACCTTAAAACAGCCTTAATACATACGACACGAAGGACCTAATATTTTTTTGGCGTCAAAACCGGCCACCTGTATATTTATTTATTGAGATTTTTTTTGACATAATATTGTATTGATAATAATTTATCGAAAGTGTACCATTTTTAAGAGTAGGTATTGGAGATTTATATTGAAGAGAGAGGCGAATATTCCGATAATGTAAAGAAAGTGTACAATTGGGTTTTTAAAAAAAAATAATGATTTTTTAATGTATTTTAAAACTTTATTATTAATAATATTGATATTTAATGCAAAAGACTTTAATTTTTTTTTTCAATAAATTATAAACAATTAAAAATTGATGAAATTTAAATAGAAATCACGTGACTATAAACGCGCCATGATCCGTCACCATAGTTGTGACGTCACAATGTTATAGCTATTTAATAACAGTACAGCGTTTACGGCTATTACACGTGACTAGACAATAATATTGAAAATTTATTGCTAAAATACGAGTTGTTAGTTGGTTCCGATTAGTTGTGTGATAAAGGATTTATTAAGGCAAAGTCTGATAATATTCCTGATGTTGATATATTTATGATAAGATTTTTTTTTAAATGACGTTCGGTTTAATTCTGCTGAAGTTCGAGGTGCCAAGGCATCAAGGTAAGTCTTTTAAAAAATAATAAAATAAATAAAAATATTTGAGTATTTATTCTCCATTACATTAAATATAATTATTTATTTCATAAATTGTAAAGCATCGCGTGAGAGTTACGGCGACAAAGCTATAGCTGTTTGTTCGACTAAGTCGTAAAAATAATATTTGTATTGTAAAAGGACGGGTATGTCCAGAACACCGAGTTCGGAGTAAAGCTTATTCAGTTACTTTAACTATTCATGAAAAGTCAAGAAAAATTCAGGATGTTCAATGCCATGACTGTGCAGCTTCAGCAGGTAATTTATACTCCTATTAAATTTAAGTTTTTTGATGTTATAAGCAATAATAATCTTTTATATTGTGTCTACAGGTGGTTGCAAACATGCGAAAAATTCGATTTTGTTTTGGGATTATCACGGTGCACTGCTTGAAACCATTTATTTCGACGTTTGTCATCTTGGGGAACATTTAAAAACATTTTGTCAGGTTTGTTTGTTGTTTTTGTAGTATTTGTACATAATGGTACAAAACAAGAACGATATCTTTTGAGGTTCGACATTTTTAATATAAATTTAAATATTTAACAATGACAACAAAATTAAATAGATCAAAACACTGTATTTATTATTTTTCTATCAACTGCAATGAGTGAAAACTAACATTTTGACGTCACACGCGCTCGGGAGTTGTCGGCGTGTCTTCGGTACTGGATTCAAAAATTAATTTTTATTTTGAAATAACTTTTGAATTATTGCGAAAGAAAAAATAGTTTTGTTATAAAACTTATATATGATCTTTCCATTTATCACAAAAAATTTTTTTTTCAAACACCTAAGTTCAAAGCTATATAAGCTAAGTTTGTGGATTACAAATGAAACACAGAAGCGAGGTAAAAAATTATACTTAAAAAAACTTTATTAATAAAAAACAAAACATCCAAACATAACTTCTCGTAACAAAACGCAATATGTACTTATTAATTTTAAAGAGAGCGTTTCAGAAACAAAATATAATTATAAACATAGGAATTGCATTACTACAAGGCTGCTTTCATTGGCGATATTTAGTTAAATCATAAAAAATTGAGTATTTTTATAGTCTACTATGTTGTCAACTAAATCCTAATGCATACTTATAATGCAATATTCCTGCTAAACCATTACATGACGTTAGAGGAAGTTTGATTTTCACTTACAATTATTTAGACAACCGAAATTATAACATTTTTTAATAAGTAGTTAGATTATAAAAATCTTACAACATAAAAAGCGCAACAATTTTCAAAATATATCACAAGTTTTAACACTAGGTAATTATATCGAAGGTATAGATATATTTATATTTACACTACTCAGTTTTAATAGCTTCATTACTTTTTGTTTCTTGTGACATCGTTTTAGCTTCGTTTATTTCTAAGGTATTGTTTGGAGAAGTTTCTTTACTTTCAACTTCTATTCCTTTGTCGGGCGACATTTCTTTTTTATTCGTTTTAGATTCTATTTCTTTATCGGGTGATGTTTCACTCGTGTAACCTGTGTCGGTATTTAGCAAATCACTAGAAGCATCTTTATCTGGCATTTCTAAAGGTTTTGTAATATCATCTTCACAAGTTTTAGGCTCTGGTATTTTTGTAATATCATCTTCGCTAGTTTTAGACTCTGATATTTTTGTCATATTATCTTCGGCAGTTTTAGTCTCTGGTATTTCTGTAATATTATCTTCACTAGTTTTAGTCTCTGGTATTTCTGTATTATTATCTTCACTAGATTTAGTATCTGGTGGTTTTGTAATATTATCTTCATTAGTTTCAGTATCGCGTATTTCTTTGTTACTATCTTTACTTTCACAATGTGATACTACCTCCACTATCGGAGTGTCGTCATTTATTGATGTATTAAATTTTACTTGTTCTACATCATTACTATCGGCTGTTTTGGATGCAGTGTCTAATTCTTTCCTATTCATTTTTAAAGTTGCTTCATCTGTTAATATCTTGTTACTATCAATAATGGTTTCTTCTTCTTTAAATGAACAATTTTCGACAACAGTTTTCGCACTGTCTAAACTATCATTCAAAATTTCAGACTCATCATTACCATTCTCTTCAGAAATTTCATTCTGGGCTTCGCTATTAGCATCTAAGTCTTCCGTTTTTAATACTACACTTAGGTCTGTGTCATTTAAAAGTAACTTAACAAGGAACGGTTCCTTCAGACTATCTAAAAATTCAATTTGGAATGTAACAAGCTCATCCACAAGATCTTTCAATTTAGATTTTGCAGATTCATTGGACGGGTCATCAACGAATCCGGCTAGTCTACAACACTTAGCTAAAGGTTCGATGTCGGAAAGACTTTCCGGTAGCTGCCTAAAATCTTCACACTTAGCCTTATTTCCATAATCAATGAACTGCACATGATAACCTACATCACAGAATTCTAGAATTTTAGCTCTATACCATTGCTCATCTTCAGACCAGAAGGCGGCACATAAGGATCCCACTTTTAATTCTGTTGTCGCTCCAAATGATTCAGCATTAGTTAATGCCCCAGTAACTTTGTCGATGTTAGTAGAATAATCATCTAAATGTAAATAAAACTCATCCAAGGAATTTACATAGCTTATTTTTCCGCTGCTGTGTATATCTTGACCTACGGGAGTGGGTCTCTCGGTCGGCGGTTGTTCCTCACATAGTCCAACCAATTCCTCGGTTACAGACTTTCCCTCCAAATAAAGTTCTACGATTGATATATCTCCGGCCGCAATAAACTGTATATTAAATATAGTAGCACCCTCCGCAGCGAGATCGTTGAATTTCACTTCAGACTTTCTTGACCATGACTTTATATCGCGAGGCTTCTGTAAGGCACATTTCCTGGACAAAGCCGGTTTTGTCTTCAGCTCTTCTGGCATATTGCGTAATTCGTTTGTGATGGATGCATTTCCGTAGTCCATGAATAGCACTTCAGTACCTTCCGATCCGTCGACAATGATTTGGGCTCGATACCAAGCACCGTCTTCGGGATATTTAGCTGCGCAAATAACGCCTTCCTCTTTTTCTTCGAGCGCCGGGAAGTTTTCGGCGTCAACCATAGCCGCTTCCATAGCTTGGAGTTCCGGAGCTGCCGATTCCAGTTGGATCCAAAATTCTGAAGGCGTATTGACGTGACTGGCGAAGCAAGAAGGTAAATCGCCACCACATTCTGCCTCCTCAGATCGTGTAGCGTGTCCCTCCGATACTAATTTGTCGGTCAGATTTTGGCCGTTCACATAAATGTCTACATACGTCGTCACATCCTTGAGGATAACCAAAGCATCTACAGGAGCTGACATATCACCGACGAGTTGAGTAAAGCATTCAGAGGCTGGCTCGGACCATTGACCGGTACCAGTGGGAATAGCGTTGACACTTGCTCGTATCGCGTACTTTTCTATATCCTTGAATTGTTCGGGAATGGACTTAATCAGATCGGTCTGATTATCCAAAACGTCGGTGTTGCCGTAATCTATGAAACGGACGGTCGTAATATCTGTATCTGAGTCGAGAATCTCCGCTCTATACCATTGGTAATCTGCTGAGTATTTGGCCACACATATGGTTCCAATTTCCCGCGTGTCGACATCGGGATAGGTATTCGCGTTGGCTTGAAGCTCCGCTTGTATGTCTTCAATGGCATTTACTTTATCGGCCAATTGGAGCCAGAATTGTCCGGGACTGTCGATATGACTGATGTACACCTGAGTGCATCCTTCGGGTAGTGAAATCGCTTCTTCGACGGGTGCCGCGATCTCAGTAACCGTTTCCTTCTCAGAAGCTAATTGCGGGGCCGCATACTTCTCGCTAATGAGTTGTAAGGACAAATCGACCCCATCTAAATGTAAGTTGGTAAGCCAACAGTCTTCTCCGAAAGCCAGAGTAGCTTGAAGTTCCTTTTCCGCTGACAGCTCTTTGAGTTTCTCGACGGCTTCGTCTCTTGTGGCCACGAGACCGAGGCTAGCGACCAGCGCTAAAGCACACGGTTCGTAGAATTTGGTGTCGAGTACTCTTAACGATTCTTTTGGCACAGTCTCCGAGTTACCGTAGTCGGAGAATTGTACGGTGGCTTCTGTGTCTGTTAAGCTAGTTACGGTAGCACGATACCAATTACCGTCGGCGGATTTTGCGACGCAAATACCTTCAATTTCAGGATTGGTTAACGCTTCAGGCGTTCCTGTAACAAACAAGATATGTAAATAAACTTTGTGGCACATAATAAATAATTTCTAAAACAGCAATACTACTTAGTTTTATCTCAAAAACTTTATATTTATAAACTGTCGGAAATACCTCCCTGCGTATTGCTAAGTCTTAAAAAAAAATCACTATTATTTCCTATTAGTCGGCTCCGCCCGCGTAAATACAGTATGCCACGGGAAACACTTTACTTGTTCGGGATAAAAAGTAGCCTATGTGTTTTATCCAGAGCTTAAACTTAAACCATATGAAATTTCATCAAAATCCCTACAGTATATTTTATGTGAAAGAGTAACAAACATCCATTCATCTATCTTCACAAACTTTCGCATTTATAATAGTACAAGGATGATACATACCTTCTTCATAATATTTATACAGAGCGTCCAACATCTTAGTCAATTTGGCCTCATCGCCAGCCTTCTGAAGGTAAACTTCAGACAGGCTCTGTATATGTGTCACATAGACTACGCCGTGGGTATAGTTGAACACTGCGCGTGAACAGAGCGGTACAACCGAGTCGTATGCGCCTTCGTCCGGTGTGAATATGGCGACTTTAGCGCCAGTTGGCTTGTATAGGGTTGACACCAATCTGAAAAAGCGAGTGTTATTTACAACCTATTGACTAGCTAGAATAGTATTAGGATAATTAGGTTCATACCGAGACAGAGACAATACACGAGGCGGCGCTGCATTTTTAAAATAGCTATTCAAAATTGACCTTCATTCACTACACGAAAAGATGCACGTTTCATTGTAATAGTTTATAGCCTTATCGCGTATCGTTTCAGTTTGAATTGACCTTATGTATTAGAAAGCTGTGGTAGGCAGTGTTGTGTGAAATCTCGTTCTCCACGAATGTATTTACAGGCAGCTTTTAAGAAGATTGTAAAGTTTAGCATTAAGTACCTGGATTTCTAGTAGATTTAAAATAATAAAAAAATGGCAAAAATATTTATCTGACTGAGGTTTGAACCCACCACATTCCCAATTTTCGAACAACTCAAAAATTATACATAAGAATGCCATTCTGCCACTCGGGACTGAGATTTATTTAGTCGAAATTATTGATATATTGTTGCACGATGAAAGAAAAAATATAAAAACTTAAAAATGCGCAGTTTACCAAGTATAAGACCTAGCTAGATTAATTTTTCTCCCCCAAAACTCACTGCATACTAAATGTCATGGTAATATTTGTAGCCGTTTTAGAGATACTGATCATCGAGATACAAGATTGTCCCGTTTTAAGTTATAGGATATTTGATTTCTATCACAGGTAATAATAAAATATATATTATGTTACAACATATTTTAAGTAACCAAACTTACCTGATTCCGTCAATGTAGTTGATGTATATAATGAACTTATTGCCAATGAGCTTCTGTTTCAGTTCGTCAATCGTCATCAGTTTTTCTGACTCCGAGCTGTAGTTGTTGAGGCAACATTCTAGCGACTGGTAGTAGTACAGGCTAAGTTCAGTCGGCAGGATCATAAACTGTTGGGAAAAAAAAAGTATGTACAGTCTGATTTATAATTTAATAGGCTACTTGGCCTTGTTTTATTTATGTCCTAAACGCTTCATTATTGTTTCATTACACACAAAAAAAAACATTGCTTTTTAAACCTAAAAACCTACAAAAAAAATATTTAAAAAACCGCCGAAAACACTATTGGCCATGTTGGTTGATAGATTATCTGTGCTGTGACGTCATACTAGTAATATTTGTAATCTGTGCTCTAGTCCGTAGTAGTAAAATGGTGTTACGTTCCGTTTGACGTATTGACAAATAACGTTCCGTTTCACTACTACATACGTGTTTAGTGTCTTTCTGCCGTTACATCCTTGCCGGAAGATACTTCGAGGTGTTTTCGTCAGTAGAAATTAAAAAACAAAAATACATATTTTTAAATCAACTTTATTTATCAATCTTAAGTTTTTACTTTATGATATCGCTAGAATACGTTTTCCTAAGCCAAGTACTAAAGGAAATACTCCTTCAATAATTGAAATTAAATATTAAATCCTTAAATAATATGAAATTGGCGTTTTGTCGGTGGTCTGGTCTGGTCTGGTCACTTTGATCTCAAATATATCTTCTTTGGTTAGGAATTCCAATTTCAAATTTATACCGCTATTTACTCATGCATTTGTGTTTCGAAAACCGTAATTAATTTGTTTTTTCCTTTTTTGGTTTTTTCTTTGCGTCACTCTGTTTACAAAATGGAAAACTTGAAATATCGTATTATTTTCGAGTACGAGTTCGGCCTGACCAAGCATACCACGTGTATCGATAGTCAAATAATGGCAACGTAGACAGTTCTATCTATCGATAGGGCTGTGTCTACTGTAGACAGCCCTTTGGATAGGCTCTACACGCGTGCGATTGTATAATAAATAGCATAGAAACGACAAAAATAGCAATAAAGTGTACCTACTATAAAATAAGAGTATACACAGTCCTATATATCGATATGACTGTGTAATCTTGTGGCAACACAGTGTTACTACGTTCCTAATGGCTTTCGGGAAACTTCGTGTTCCATACATCGTCTGTCACAACCATTAAGAAATACGATGTTTGCCGAGGACCATTACAATACATACGTTGTCGGCGGCGGTGGCGATCTCGTTGCCGTAGTCGGGCAGCACGGCGCGCACAGCTGCGTGGTCGGTGACGTCACTCAGTATGGCGCGGTAGAGTTTGCCTTCATATTTGACTGTGCAGTCTAGGCCTGCGGCTAAGCTCTCCGTTGGTATTTGTTGCAGCTGCGAATAGTGTCAACATGTATGTAAGATACTCCTATATTATTTGACGCAATTAAAAGTTATAGGCAACAAAAACGGGTGTCGCATAGCGTTTGCGCCTTGGAAAATTGAGGCCCTCTTGCGCAGATCGATCTGGGTCTGGCAATCTGGGTTAAAGGCGACCCTGGGCTAAAATATCATGCCTTCTCTTTCATAAATACGAAGCACGAGAGAGATAACATGATATTCAAGTGTTACTGCTATGACGTCATAACTTAGTAATTCACTCACTTTCTAATATAAACAATATAATTTTTATTATAAATAAAAAAAAAAGTTTCAATTTTTACAATCTGCTTCTTATGATAATAAGAAGCAGCGATTAGACCGACAGACAGACCGATTCAAGTGCAGATCTTACCTTGCTAGCATCATAATCCGCCATAGAGCTTTCCACCAGTGCGGCCTTATCCAAATCCAGCTGTACGTAGAACTTCTCGAATGAATCGACATGGGTCACTCGGCAATTGATCTGTTGTCCAACTATGATTGTTAGATCTATCGGCTCATCTGAAAGGGAATAATAAATAAAATAATTTCTTTATAAAGCCGAGAGTAAAAGTGACCAAAGAATGTTATGCGTCAAAAAATATAACATTCCTTTGTTGATACAAAATATGCCCATTTTCCTCAGACTGATTAAGTGCGATTATCGGCCAAGTGCGAGTCGCACCCGCGTACGAAGGGTTCCGTACAATTATACCAATATTTTACATGTTTACTTATTATTATTTTTGTAAGCGTTTTCCAAGTAAGCGCATTTTACAAGTTAAGCCTCTATAATTTCTGAACTATCAAAATTATATAAACGCGTTATAGTTTTCCTTCACAGTTCATCACATGGACTATCATCATGTTTTTTTTTTTTCAGATTTCTCGAGCCAGCCGTTTACCTTTAAAAGGGGGGACGCTGTATTTAAAAAAAAAGAGCTCTTTAAAGTTGAGTATCTCACAAACGTTTTTAGCACTTTAGCACTTTGTCGACGTTGTTTGATTTGACCCATGAAAAGTTTCATCTATAGCACTAACCGTTTGGTCGGTAAGCCGAAGACGGACATGACGAAACTATGAGGGCGACGAATAGGTATAAGGGGAAAGAGTGGAAACTTACTAAAATCTGGGGTTTCCTTATAGTAATACGGAACCCTAAAAATAATACATTTATATTATTCTTATTAAAAAAGAATTTTTCATAGTCTTCTCTGTATATATGTTGTTTTATAGCCTAGATTTTTTAAGTCTAAGAATATTTTTTCAAGATAATTTAAGAACAATAATTGTTATAACAATTCAATGTTATAACCTACTTGTTATTTACTTTTACTTTTTAGCAGCAACAGTTTTACAATTATTTTCATTCGCTTTCGCTACATACTTCAAAATATACAACAAGATTACCTTTCAAAGTAACAGCTTCCTGGTTAGCAGCAGAAATAGCTAGATTTTTCTCAACTAAAGTGTCTGCCACACTAACACCATTATTCCAGAGGTACACTTTATAATAGTCTTCGACACACTCTTGGAACACACACTGGTATCTTGGAGCGTTGAAACACAAGTCAATGTCAGGATTGGACTTCCATTCTCCATCCACTGGGACTACACCAAGTAAGGAGCAATGGACAGCCATTTTGGGTAACTCCATCAACTGACTATCCAGCTGCCATATATCTTTAGCATCTACCAGCTGTTTGTTCCCAAAATCTATGTATCTGACTATAAATTTGGAGAACGGCTGGACGGATACAATAGTCGCTCTGTAAAGCACTCCATCGGATGGGTATCGGGCCAAAACCGAGTTGCCAACTTGAATTGGACCAGCATAGGATCTAACTCCCTTGTATAACTCCGGTATTGTATGCATCATTTGTAGGAATTTCGATTGTAGGGACAGTATTTGCGTGTGGAAATTCTCGGGGGAGACTATCCATGTAACGGAGACCTCTTGTTGGGAGCCAATTTCAACGGTCGATTCTGCGAATGGGGTATCCAATGGTACGGGGTTAGGTAGCTCCTTGTATTGCGGTACTCTGGGTTGGTATGGGCGTCCGCCTCTGCCGCGGCCTCTACTGCCTTCTGACTTGAAACTCCTCTCTGATCTTTTGTCACTCTCACTCCCGAAGGATCTGTCGGATCTCTCTGCTCTTTCTCTCGGGTTCATGTTGCTCCTACCACCCCTACCGCCCCTATCGCTTCTACCACCCCTACTCCCCCTGTCACTTCTTCCTCCCCTTTCACTTCTGTTGTCGCGGAATTCTCTGTTCTGGTTCCAGCCTTCTTTATCTCCCCTGCTCCTATCGCCCCAGCTCTCTTTCTTTTCACCCCATCTCTCCTTCTTTTCGCCCCAATTCTCCTTCTTGTTGCCCCAATTATCGCGCCTCTCCTCTTCGCCATTCGGTTCATTCTGATTGTTACCCCAGTACGAGGTTTTGCCTCTATTATCGCTGAAATGAAAACAATTAACATCTTTACTGTCATATTAATATCGTCATTCACTGTGCCAGTGAAAGTTAAACTACTGAAACTACATAAAATGGTGAAATTAGTATTGGACGTGTGGAATATTTATTTAAAAAGTGTATTGTAACAATAAATAAAAAGTAAAGAAACATGTTATGAAACAAGCAACACTAATAACACAAAAAAGTGCAATTGCTGTGAAACGGTGCTGAAACAAGATAAATGAAGCATCACGTAATGCGCACAATAATTGGGGATATATTTGTGAGTGGGCGTATATTCTCCTTTATTGTTGACATGTAAATTGTAATATTACGTTTTATGAAGGAGGAACATAAAGTCGATTTTTTTAAAACATAATATATTTATTTAATCAAAAGTATATACCATTGCTATCTAAGCACTTTTGCCATCTCATAGGTAGTTCATTGATTCCTTTACTAAAAAAAAACCAATCGGACAGGAATTAATAAAATCTTTGAAGGCGCTTTGGACTGCCCCATCGGAGTTGAATTTTTTTCCTTGCAAGAAGTTATCCAAATTTCGAAAGAAATGGTAATCTGTTGGAGCAAGGTCCGGGGAGTACGGTGGATGTCATAGACATTCCAATTGAAGCTCCTCTAATTTGGTAGCCGTCTGTTGTGCAGTGTGTGGTCTGGCGTTGTCCTGAAGCAGCTGTGGCCTAGAGCGAATGACCAGCCTCGGTTGTTTAGCAGCTAGCTTTTCCATCATGATTTGCAGTTGCTGGCAATATACATCTGCCGTAATCGTCTGGCCAGATTTAAGAAAGCTGTAGTGAACGACACCGGCACTAGTCCACCAAACGCTCACAAGTAACTTTTTTTGAGTCAACTTTCGCTTGGGGCAGGATTTGGCTGGTTCGCCAGGGTTCAGCCATTGCGATGAGCGCTTCCGATTATCGTACAGGATCCACTTATCATCACAGGTAATGATTCTATTTAAAATACCTTTGTCGCGCGTTTGTCGGTTTGCTGCACTCAATTCATGAGGTACCCACCTTTCAAGCTTTTTCACCTTCACAATTTGCTTCAAGTGGATTAAAACAGTTTTATCACTAGCACCGCAGCCTGCAGCTAACTCGGACGTGGTTTGCGATGGATCCGCTTCCACAATAGCCTTCAATTCTTCATTATCAACTTTGGTCTCCGGCCGTCTACGGGGCTTGTTCTGCAGGTCTAAATTTCCAGAACGAAAACGTGGAACCAAAAACGCACTGTGTTTTCCTTTGAGACACCGCCGCCTTACACATCATTAATCCTTCGAGCCGTTTCTGCAGCACTGGTGCCACGAATACGATATTTCAAGTTTTCCATTTTGGAACGCAAAGAAAAAACCAAAAAAGGAAAAAACAAATAAATTTCGGTTTTCGAAACACAAATGCATGAGTAAATAGCGGTATAAATTTAAAATTGGAACTCCTAACCAAAGAAGATATATTTGAGATCAAAGTAGCCAGTACGACAAAACGCCAATTTCATATGTAAGGACCTAATATTTGCTGAATTACGGCACTATTTAATGATTATGTCAATTAAGAAGGTACAGAAGATAAATTGGGAACGTGAACAGTTTTTAAGGCATGACATAATTGACTTTAAATCCAACGTTGTGAGATGTAATTGAAAGTATTTTTTTTTTAAATCTTCGCAAACAAGGATTGCGTTTTCCAATTCCATACATTTTGCCTTATTTTGTTCGATCCAAAATGTATGGTTATTTTTACCAGACTACGGCGTAGCCAAAAGGAAGGGTAATGTTTTTGGCAGTATTTGTATGTATGTTCTACCGTAGCGCCTATCAACTCCAGTAGTTGGTACTCCTATTTTAGTAGTAGTACTTCTATTTTAATAAATGAGGTGTCAATTTATTCGTAATAATATCCCAGGTAACATAGGCTATACAATTTACGTAGTCGGGTTATAGATTTTTATAAAAAATGTAATTATCTATCAGACTAAAAAGTGGATCCTATTTTAGGCTCATATAATATTTAAATTTATTTCTAAACAATCAAAAATCAAATCAAATCTACAACTAAGTAAAAATTAGAATTATCTTTTTTAACAAAGATCTAAAATGTTCTATAATGAAGAGAGAATATTAAACAATAATTATATTTGCTAATTATAAAATGACAGACAGAAATTGTCTAAACATATTATCATCACATAGCATCTAAGATTTTCTCTACAATGTGTATGCAGATTTTTCACTTCAATGTAAATATGTGTGGCATAAGTAAACATATATAACTGTGTGCAGCAGTGTGACGGAACCAAATGGAGCGAGGAAACCGGTGCAAATGATTTTACATGAGTTCTGCAAAGTAATATCGACTTGAAAGAATTCAACTATTACTTGATGAAGTTCGAACTATGTAATAATTTCGTATTCGTTAAAATCTAATTCAACTGAAATTGATCAGGGATACCTATTACTTAGTTCGTGCGTATGACCTCGGGTGCAGTTGACCAAATTTGTTTAAAAAATTGGAATTGAAGGATTAATAAAAGTAGTAAAACATATTACGGTGCGCTACTTTTACAAGAGAAATCAATCGCAATAAGATAAGTCATATCTTAAAATCTGTTATGACACAACTTGAAGTCTTATCTATTAACATCTATTCAAAATTTTAGAAACTAATATTTATGTGCTACCAGCTGCAATTTGAATACTTATGGAAAAGCGTTTCACGGCTGATCTCAAATCTCGTAATAACTGACCACGCGTTTAACTATGACCATTGTGACCATGTAACACGGACGTGGGAGTCCCACTGGTGGGACACCAATCACTCGTACTCGAAGCCTCACATTTTTTCTCAACAAAACTTAGTTTAATTGAATTTTGCTCACGTGACGTTCACTAAACGAGATAATATGTTCCGCTTCACCGAATCGGAATTTGGAATTATAATCGCTACGACGGCTGGTGCCACTTCAGTTAGACCGAAACTGTATATTTTAAGCTACCACTACACTCATTCGATTTTATATCGCATATAACTTTGAGCAAATAAGCTATTGCCTCTATGCCCTTATAAAATCTCTTGTGCTTAAAATATGTTGTGCTAGATATTGAATGAGCGTAACTGGGCTATACCCGTAAGAATTCATGGCATGATATGCATAATCGAAGCACGAGAGCATTTGCGGTGAAAACGAAATACATCGGTGTCTGCAGCATACAGTGCTTTCAAATTCAAGCGAAAAGTAGATAAGTGCATTTATGCAAGTATGTGAATATTATCAGTTAGTGCATTTATATATACATTTATTAATTAGGTAGCCTAGTTAATTATTAGCCGGCTAGACTAAACTAAATTAATAAATCAGCTATTTAATTTGTCATCTATAAGTGTTTTGTTAAAAGTTAAAATATATTTGTCTATAAAATATTAAAAAGAAACTTTATAAATAAAAAATAAAAAAAACTATAAACATACATAGATGAATTAAACGTAGTGTAGTGTATTAATGCGTAGAAAAACTGGAAGGATGTTCTGTTGTACATGTGCTCGATTCACAGAACTCATAGTGAAAAGGGTACACACGACCAGAACGAGAAAAAATGAGTGCAAAACAAGCACAAATATACAGGTATGTCTGTACCGTTTGAGTCGGTCCTGCACTGAGGTCTTTGACGAATTTGCGGGCGCGGCCGCATTAGCGTGTGCCGAATTTGCGTTCGCACGAGTCGCATTTACGTTTGCATGCGCCGCATTTGCGTTCACGTGCGACGCGTTTGCGTGCACGTGCGCCGCCTCGGCCGCCTGTTTCAACCGTTTGCCGACACCGCCCAAATCCTTTTTCCAATTTTTACCTTTCTCCGGCTGGTCTTTTGGTTTTTTTCTGTCAATACATATAATGCTTATAGTAGTTTTATATAAATATAACCTGCAAAATATACTAAAAAGTATAATACTTAATATTATTAAAAATAATATACAATATACTAAATTTTACATTATGTGTTTGAACAAATTATATTTCTAAAATGTAAAAAAATATATATTTTACTTAAAATAGTATAAAACCAATAAATACTGAATACTTTTGCCCTACTTGCAATGCAAATTGCTTTATTTTTATAAAGACAATGGACGAGTGATAGGTATTCATTATTATAATATTTTTAAACAAAATAATTTCCACGAACCTGCACTTTATTCAATACAACGATAAAACAAAAAAATATACAAACAGGCTTGCGTAAAACTGGAATTGCACTGTTTAAACAGTTCCATATAAAAAGTAAACAACTCGTTTGGAAAATTGTAGAGGAAATCGATTAGAACTGCATTATTTATGGGAGTTTTTTTATTAAACTATTACACACGCCTACTCGCCTCCTGTGCATAATATATTGAGTAATTTAGGAACTATGATAGGTATTTGGGAAACGGACATCATCAACGGAATAATCATTTATAATATCATTCAATAAAATGACATTTCTATTGACCTCGTCAAGTTTTTTTTTAATAAAAGGTTCAGGAAACGAGCAGTCGGATCGCCTGATGGCAAGCAATACCCGCCGGCCCCGCCGCCCATGGACACTCGCAACACCACAGTAGTTATACGTGTAACTGTCCAACTTTTTGCTGTCACTTTACTGACGAGACGACTTTACAATCACTATACCGTGAGTTTTTCTAGTCAGTGTCCAAACTTTCAGGAGTAATATACTCTTGAATATAAGCAACTTTTACTAAGGCATCAATTTTCCTACTTGAAAAAAAAATCTACTGTTTCCTACAAAAGGGCTACGGCATAGCATTTTGTAGGAAAAAGCTGTTTTTTTTTTCAAGTAGGAATCTTGATCCCATAGTTAAAGTTGCTTATATTCAAGAGTATATTCGCTCGTGAAAGTTTGGACACTGACTGAAAAAACATCCTGTATAGCTGCATTCCTGATTAAGACTGGAACTATATGCTCCGGAATCCGGAACGCCGCGCCGGTAAAAATACAGAGCACTGAAAATAAAACTGTGTTATTACTTATTACAATAAGATTGAAAATGGATGTTTCGAGTGTCGAGCTGTCATATATTGGGACATTGACATTTGACTCGACACTCGTGTGTTCGATTTTCAACTCTATTGTATTACGCCCAACTACGGTCCTACGGCCTTCCGGATTCCGGAACATATAATCCCAGCCTTACACTGTCAGTAGTGCGTACTGAGTAGTCACTCACCTGTTGTCTCTGTTCTGCCTCACAGAGGGCGCGGCGGAGTCCTCCCAATCGTCGCCTGAAGCGTTGTCTCGTGGCTTACGTCTGTTCATTATAAAATTTAGTTTAAAAACGTTATAAGCACTTAAAAAGCTCCATCTCAGTTATGGCGAACACTCGATTTTTATATGCAACATTTAAAGATTGGTTGTGGCATTTAAATTAAATCACTAGTTTATTTTCGAATAACAATTGTATTTGACTTTATCAAATTTTGGCAGGCATGTTTTACCTTACACAAGAAACTTTGATATGAATGAATGATCTGTCGTCAAAAAAGGTCGCAGTGACTTCATTTCCTTGTGGATAATGTCTTTGATATTTATTTACACGACATTTTCGATATAAATCCTTACTAATATTATAAACACGAACGTTTGTTTGTATGCATGTATGGATATTTCTTATTCTTTCGCGCTTAACTGAACGGATTTTGTTGAAATTTTGTATGGTAGTAGTTCGAGACTCCGGATTAACACTTCTTATCGCACCAAAAGGTACGTTTCCCGCAGGATTTCTTTTCGCGTGAACGAAGTCGCGGCCAACAACTAGTGCTTGATAATAATACGACTAGAACCTCGTTTTTTGATATCGGTCAAATATAATATTTAACACAGTTAATACGAGGTGTTGTTTTCTACTTTAATAACGATATAATCCAGTTTCGGAAACCGGATTTTCTTAATGTGTGTGCAATTATAATTTTCACTGCCGAATGTAGGACGTTCGACGCCGCTGTTGCTTGTTATAATATCTTGCTGTGTGTTACCGTTAATTGCCGACAAGCTTTGTTTACATGTATTGTGTTACACGTGCATATAATTTAACGAGGGCTAAAATATTTATAAAAACTAAATTCAAAGCAAAATAACAACGTTAAATATTTTAGTAATTTTTGTAGAAATTAGCGAGGTATATTGGTTCATAATTTATATTTTATAGCTATTTCTTATATTATTTACCGTATTTATTGCGTTTTGGATTTTACCTAATATGCATATTGCCCACTTGAAAAATTTACACTGTATTAGGTATATTATACAGCTTAAACAACTGATCGTTTAAAGGTCATACGCATGCACTATGAAGGGTCAAAGGACTTCCAAAATTCACCCCCGAAGGGTTTCGGAATAAATGGGAGTCATATTTTTTTTATTCAACGTTGCTGTCTTTGTCTGAAGCGTTGGAAAAGTCACTTGACAAACAAAGACAGCAACGTTGTTTAAGTTATCCGTTGTGTAAATCTTTTTATTAATAAGGGGGTATAAGGTTATAGTATGTATTAACCCCCTTACTGATAAAAATATTTACACAGCTTATCCACAAGCTACACAAAGTTTTGTCCTTGTCTGATACGTTGGAAAAGTAGCTTGACAGACAAGGACAAAACATTGTAAGGCTTATCCATTGTGTAAATATTTTTATTAGTAAGCGGTAAGCCTAGTGTCTATCCCTACAGGATGTAGGTCAAATACAAGACAAAACTCACCTATCGCCTCTGTCCAGCCGCTTGTCGCTGTGCCGACCGGCCCCGGATCTTTCAAATCCATCTTTCGGTTCCCTGTTTATCAACAAAATAAACATTATGGATTTGTTGTTATTAGAATATAAAAAACTGCAACCACATATGATATTTAATAACGTTTCCTCGCATAGCTTCTACGAGCCCAGAAAATTGTAATTAAACTTCCTACTATTATTTGTTTTTTTGTTGATTATTTGTTACTCTTTCACGCAAAAACTACAGAACGTATTTCGGTGAATTTTGGTATGGTAGTAACTTAAGCTATGGATTAACACATAGGCTACTTTTTATGCCGAAAAAGTACAGTATTCCCGTGGGATACTGTATTTACGCGAGCGTAGCTCCGGGTAAATGCTAGTCTTTTAAACAGATCACCAAAGGTTGAATATGATAAAGACGAAGACATTGTCCAGCGCCCTTCGGCTAAAGGGATTGAAGGCGTAAACAACACAGATAATATAATGTTCATTCAGTTTGAGATTTCAGGGGATGCCGTAATTGTTTACGAAAGAAAAACAAATGCTTCCACATTCCACAACTTCTTCATTTTGATCCAGTATTACAAACAATCACATAACACTTTCAACTTTACAACTACCAAGAGAGATCACAACCGGTAAAATAATATTTATGTAGAACTTAACATAGGAAGCGTTTTACCTAACTTTAAACATGATGAACAATCGAGATGCAACTGAATATTCAAGTTCACGTGCCGCGCGCGGCAGCCAGCCCATGACTCATGGTATAGTTTTTGCCGGCAATAAAAACTAACGTTCCATCAAAACGTTAACGTAAACATTGATATTGAATAACTAGATTTAACAATTGGTTTGTAGTTTTTACGAAAAACAAATCAAAGTCAAATCAAAAAAAAATAATAATATTTGTAACTCCTTGTAAATACTATAATTTTTTAACAGATTTTATAACGAGTTCCTTTAGTTTTTCTGATATTTCGGATGGGAGGCCCCGTGACCACAGTGGCAATAAATCCCTGATATAAAATTATCAAATACTAGCTGTTGCTCGCGGCTCCGCCCGCGTAAGTATAGTATCCTTCGGGAACACTACTTTTTCGGGATAAAAAGTAGCCTATGTTTTAATCCAGAGTCTAAACTACTACCATACCGAATTTCATCGAAATCCGTTCAGTAGTTTTTGCGTGAAAGCGTAACAAACATCCACGCTTTCACATTTATAATAATATTAGTAAGGATTATAATAATAATATCCCTGATATCTAACTTCCTCTGCGTATTTGTTTACAATCTAAAATATATTTTTGAAGCCGGTTTTTACTTTGTGAAATAAACAAAAGATCTGCTTTTGAATCCATTTTTTATTTGGCGGGTGAATAAATGTGTTATCCAAGTTTAAATAACTTCATAGTCCCTTAATGTACCTTCTTTTAACATGTATTTCAATAGAAATAAATAAAAAAAGGGTTTGTTACGACATCGACAGTTTTGTTTGTAATAATATTTTAGCAAAAAATAACCCAAGTTGTTCAACTTTAAAAACTTTGGAAAATGTAAGACTTTAGTAATTTATGTACTTATCTCTGTTTAACATATCGATGTAATTTTCGTGAAAGAGTAGGTATTTCAGCGTGTCTGTACTCTGCATTAAAACACTTATTTTTAGAACCGGTCACATGATTTAGGGAAACCTTATTGTTAGCAACAAATGAATGTACTAAATTAACAAAAGTGTAAGTGAAAAAATAATTATTAGAAAGATTGAAATGCTTAGTGCGTAGTGCGGTAGGTACTGAGACTATTAGTATCTTTTTTTTGTATGTAATTAAAAACAGCTCACAAACCGTGGAGTAATCGCGTAAAATACATACAAACGAATTGATAACCTCCTTCTTTTTGGAAGTCGGTTAAAAATAAGAAAATTATGGATGTCATAGATCATAGGACCTTCACCGTCTGCTTGTTGCTTGTAATACAACTCGTATTTCCGTTCCATAATTAATTAACTTTAAACTTGAAAGATTCCGTCATTTAAAAAGTCGGACCTAACTATTTTTTAAGACTTAAAATATTGCTAAAAAGCATCGCACGATTAACAGACGAACACTTACCACCCACTATTAAAGCAATGTTTTAGTGCACCTAGCAATTAACATTTGACAACGGCGTAAACGTAACGTTATCGAGTGACAATCTGTAAAAATCATAACATACCCTTTGATTCTCGTACACAGCGATAACGTTTACGTCGCTATTAAATGTTCCTGCTGGGCCTCCTGGACAAAGAATGTAAAACTCACCTATTACGGAAACTCCCACCGCGCTGACCAAACTCCTCGTCTCGTATGTCGTCTTTGAAGCTCTTCTCGCGGCTGTAGCCCCGTCTGCCGTCGTCTGACACAACACTCTCCGGAGAGCTGTTCTCCTGCGACTCCTTGCGCATCGGTGGTGCTTTGCTCTAAAAAGTTATTGTAACTGATACATTCTACTAATATAATTATAGTCTAGCTTTTGCCCGCGGCTTTGCCCGCGTAAATACAGTATCCCACGAGAACACTGTACTTTTTCGGGGTAGAAAATAGCCTATGTTTTAATCCAAAGCCTAAACTACTACAATACCAAACTTCATCGAAATCCATTCAGCAGTTTTTGTGTGAAAGAGTAACAAATATCCATCCATCCACCCTCACAAACTTTCAAATTTATAATATTAGTTTTATTATTAGTAGGATATAAAAGTTTGTAAGGATGGATGGATGTTTGTTACTCTTTCACGACAAAACTACTTAAAGGTATTTGATGAAATTTGAGTATAAACTATTACCATACCGGCGGGCTTATTACGTACCTTGCAAAAGATAAGCAATCGCAAAAATTGCGCAACTTTTGCTCCAAAATCGAAAAATTCGTATTACGTATCTGCAAAAACATTGCTGAAACAACCTAGCGACAGTACTACCTCTAGCGAACAATCGATGAACTATAGATTGCATTCAATCGTTCGATCTCTTCACTGCTGTCCAATTTTTCGTATTACGTAAGACTTTTGACAGCAAAGCGAAAGCAATCAGCGAGCGATAAGAAAAAAGGTGATTTTTTCTCGATTGCTTGTCTATCGCGGAGTGCTTAGTGGTATTTAAAGTGTATTTTTATAAGTTTACAGTTTTTTTTAAAAACAATAGCGCGCGCAGTACTCGTTTTGGAAGCATTGAAAGCTTACGTGAAGAAGAAAGAAGGAGATGCAGCCAGAAATACAGCGCGATTGAGACGTCGCATTCGCGACCAAGCTCAGGCACTGGAACTGCCTGACTGAGTTTATGGGCAAGATCATTCCACTGTTTTTCAAAAGCTTCTTTTGACCTTGTCCCAAGGCCCACTCCTCTCTGGCTATTGCAGGATGTTCGACAAGGAAATCCAGTGACGCCTCCAATTGGTAATTTGATACTCTGTTCGACATTGCTGAAATACCGAAGATTTATTTAAGAAAATAAAATTTATTGCATCTATTTCACTGTCAACAAACAGTACTTACTTTGCGAGATGTAGTTATTTTGTTCTCGTAACAAGCACAACTAACGCGAACTGCGACCACAGAGTTTATTGATATCCATGCAAAACGCGAATGTGATAGAATATTTTAAAACCAAATGTTTCCACTTGCAATTTGGCCCCAAACCATTTTTTCTATCATTTCTTATAAGTTTTATCATGAACTAAAACAATATGTACAATATAAGCACTTGTAAACATATGACCGAAGTTTGCTTGACTTGACATTCCATTAATAGTTCCTATGATTGCTACTAAATTGTTTTTGGCGCTAGTGTCGTAGCAAAAATGAAGCAAATGTGCATTCAAACACAACAGCGAGCGATTAGCAATCGATCGCATAGGTAACCCTTTTTTTTTACGTTCAGCAATCGATTGCGCGTCTATCGCGCGATGACTGCAAGATTTTGGATAATCGCTATTTTTACATAATACGGCGGCGGGTAGTAGTTTAAACTCTGTATTAACATAATATAGGCTACTTTTTCGGCTGTATATTAGACCAGTTCAAAAAAACCGACTATTTTTTTTTTTTTCAAAATTCGCAGTGAAATATCTTCCTAGTGATGAAAAAAGAAGACTGTGAAAACGGGAGCCCTTAATATTAATATTGAAAGGTCGCTCATCGTGAATTTCTATTTTACATTTAAATAACATGGAGAAGAAAATTTTTTAACTTTGGAATTTTATAACTCATTTTTGAATGAGCGTAACGGGATGAGCGATACATATTTTTAAAGGAAATTGAACGCTCTAAATAAAATGTCTCTTATGTTTTTTTCGTAAGTTTACACCTCTAATAGTTATTCAAGTTTAAAATTCAACATGTAATTAATTTAACGTTTTTTTCTTAAATTGTGATATAATAATCTACACCGATAAATTTCAATTAATGCTAACTATTCTTTCATAGGTATGTCAGCCAAGAAATGACTACAAAGAGCTACTAGAATTAGCTTTAATTTTTCTTGATGGTCAACCAGAACGCACGAAGCGCCCAGGAGCAATGCATCATGCACGATGGATGGCTAAAGATATTTACAGTTTGAAAATTTTCATTTTTAGAAATCAGTTTCACCTTTCAAAACAAGAAATGTAATAATTTACGTCATGTCTGTATTTTTGTGATTTTAGTTTATATTAGAGTATGGTTTACGTGTTCTTTAGCGATCCAAGCTCCTAATAATGATTTAGAAATGTTAAAAAAGTTACTTCATTACAAAAATATTAATCAATTAGTTTCACAAAAAGCGTTAAAGAAAATAGGTGATCATATGTGGTATTTGAACGAGGAATTAGCTCCTCTCGCATTATTCGACAATAACGTTTCTGATGAAATAAAGAAAAAAATGTGCGTAGCTATGCTTCAAAATCCGGAGAATAAACTGATCAAAGACAAGCGATATGTTGCTGATGGAAAGAATTTGGAATCATTTTTGGAAAAAGACTTAAGTGCATTTGTTTCAACGAAATCATTGACGCTCTTTCAAATATTTTATTTACCCTATGATTTCCTTGATATTGATGTACGGATGTGGTCTGAGAATGAAAGTTATAAAGAAAACCTAGAATTTTTCAGAGGGTTAACAGTAGTTAATGATGTAGCGGAACGGGGTATTGCATTAATAGAACATTACAATAATTGCTTAACGAAAAATGAGGAGCAACTCCAATATCTTCTACAAGTTGTACAAGAGCATCGTCGACGTTATCCAAATTTTAATAAAAAAACATTAAAATAGCCATCACTTTATTTTATAACGATTTTTTTACTCTAATTTATAGAAAAATAGTTGTTTCAATAAAAATATTTATAAAAATGATACCTTAAAATTTGATTTTTATTTCAATAAATAAAAAAGGACTGTTCCTAAAGTGTCGTCTTTTTATTAAAATGTCCTTATTGGGTTATTGGTATTTAATTGTTGTTATTAGCATTTCATTGTTCGTGGTTTTAATAGTTGAAGTGAAAATCGTAAATTTTATAAAATGAAAATAATCGTGTTAAACTTGAAGCTTTTAACTATACAATTGTAAAATAATTTTTTTCGAAGATAAGTTTTATTATTATATCACAATTTAAGAAAAAAACGTTAAATTAATTACATGTTGAATTTTAAACTTGAATAACTATTAGAGGAGTAAACTTACGACAAAAACATAAGAGACATTTTATTTAGAGCGTTCAATTTCCTTTAAAAATATGTATCGCTCATCCCGATACGCTCATTCAAAAATGAGTTATAAAATTCCAGTTAAAATTTTTTTTTCTCCATGTTATTTAAATGTAAAATAGAAATTCACGATGAGCGTCCTTTCAATATTAATATTAAGGGCTCCCGTTTTCACAGTCTTCTTTTTTCATCACTAGGAAGATATTTGACTGCGAATTTTGAAAAAAAAAATAGTCGGTTTTTTTGAACTGGTCTACTGTATATACATATGTGCCCCAACAATATCCTATTATTTTATAGAACTCACGTTCAATTTTGCTGGTACCGACTTTAGGTTAGGAAAATTGAATAGAGAAATAATTAAAATTTTAGCCGAATTTAATAGGGGAATTATTTAGAAAATAAGTTTTATTTCATACTTTTTTGTGCATTTTTACATAGGAAGTGATTGTATGTTCAACAATAATTCCGCCGTCTGTGGACCGATTTGTAAAAATTTTAACTATTTCTCTACTCAGTTTTCCTAACCTAAAGTCGGTACCAGCAAATTTGAACGTGAGTTCTATAAAATATTATAGGATATTGTTGGAGCTGGTACCGACTCCAAAATTAGGAAGATTGAGTAGAGAAATAGTTAAATTTTTGCCGAATTTAAAAGGAGAATTATTTTGAAATTAAGTTTTATTTCATACTTTTTTGTGCATTTTTTATTCCGAAAAGTACAGTGTTCTCGTGGGAATTATGATACTGTATTTAGGCGGGCGGAACCACGGGCAACCTTTAATCACGGGGTGTTAGGTATCGGGGATATTAATAATGTCTCTTCAGTATTCGGATGTCATTAGTAAATAAACCAACATAGAATTATAACGTGGGAGAGCCATGTTTCGGCACGAATGGACCGTATCGACCGGATAAATACCACGGCCTCACATAAAACCGGCGTGGTTGAGGATTTTAAGGACCAGGAACGCAAGTGCGCAACACCAGAGGAGTTACAAATGTAACTACTCTGGTGTTGCGAGTGCCTATGGGCGGCGTTACCGCCGCTTACCACCGTCCATCTAGACCATCCGTCTGCTCGATTCAATATTTTCTTTAATACATGCACCAGCCATTTCTTAAAAAAAAAAATGTCAAGTCAAGCAAACTTCGGTCATATTTACAAGTACGGTTTACAAGTGCTTATATTGTACATATTGTTTTAGTTCATGAAAAAACTTATAAGAAATGATAGAAAAAATGGTTTGGGGCCGAATTGCAAGTGGAAACATTTGGTTTTAAAATTTTCTATCACATTCGCGTTTTGCATGGATACCAATAAACTCTGTGGTCGCAGTTCGCGTTAGTTGTGCTTGTTTCCAGAACAAAATAACTTTACATCTCGCAAAGTAAGTACTGTTTGTTGATAGTGAAATAGATGCAATAAATTTATTTTCCTAAATAAATCTTCGGTATTTCAGCAATGTCGAACAGAGTATCAAATGACCAATTGGAGGCGTTACTGGATTTCCTTGTCGAACATCTTGCAATAGCCAGAGTGGGCCTTGGGTCAAGGTCAAAAGAAGCTGTTGAAAAACAATGGAATGATCTTGCCCATAAACTCAGAGTCAGACAGTTCCAGTGCCTGAGCTTGGTCGCGAATGCGACGTCTCAATCGCGCTGTATTTCTGGCAGCATCTCCTCTTTCTTCTTCACGTAAAGCTTCCAAAACGAGTACTGCGTGCGCCATTTTTTTAAGTATACACTATAAACTTATAAAAATACACTTTAAATACCACTAAGAACTCCGCGATAGACTAGCAATCGAGAAAAATCACTTTGTTTGTTATTGCTAACTGACAGTTCAAATCACTCGCTGATTGCTTTCGCTTTGCTGTCAAAAGTCTTACGTAATACGAAAAATTTGACAGCAGTGAAGAGATCGAACGATTGAATGCAATCTATAGTTCATCGATTGTTCGCTAGAGGTAGTACTGTCGCTAGGTTGCTTCTTCAAGGTTTTTGCAGATACGTAATACGAATTTGCGATTTTGGAGCAAAAATTGCGCAATTTTTGCGATTGCTTAGCTTTTGTAAGATACGTAATAAGGCCCGCAGGTCGCAAGCAAAGTCTAATAGAACTGTAATTTGAAATAGCAACATAATATGTATTTAATTCTCAACTTTCATATTTACGACCTCTGTGGCTGGCTCGGTGGTTAGCGCGTTGGCGCTCAAGCCAGCGGTCGCGGGTTCGAATCCCGCCGTGGGAACAAAAAGTTTTCTGTGTTCCTAGGTCATAGACGTGTATTTAATATGTGTATAATAATAAAAATCTTAAATATAAAATATAATAGTATTAAATATACTTCCTGTTGTCTGTTACCTGTAATACAAGTTCTTAGGATACTTAGCACGGGGCCAGATTGACATGGCGTGAAACGTCTATAAATATTATTACAGGCAATTATCCTATGATGAAAATATACATCAAACTATTTATATTTCATCCCTAAACATAATTTAAAACCAATTTAACCAACACTTTACTATAAAATATGTATGATTTTATAATATATAAAAAATAAAAATACTTTTTTTTTGACCATGTGACTAAAACATACAGTCGTCAAATGTGACGTCAGATTCTTGTACTTCTTTTAGTATTATAAACATACCTCTAGGTTGCTTCGTGGTTGAGACAGCTGTATCATCCGCTTAGCCACATCCAGAGGGGGAGTGGTAGTATCATCTATAAGTGTTACCAGCATTGTGTCACTGGATATATACCCGTCAATATGAGCCATTAACGTCTTCTCCAAAGCCAGCATTTCCAGCTGATTCGAGTTCTGCTTCTCTATTGGCTTGTTTTCAAAACCCTAAAAGAAATATGCCATTAACAGTTAGTATTTTTGGAGTTTACTCTATATGAAACTATTTTCATATAATATACGCCCGGGGTATGAAAAATCTTTGGCAGTAAAATCGAATTCACGATGTCACACGGTCACATGGTACGGTGTCACGCTATGTTAGCTGAAGATGCGTGCATTTGCGTCGCTTTGCAATGCACACCAAATTTTACTTTTCAGAGTAAACTCCAGTTGTTCGTAGCAGCTGACACACACAATTTTATTATTATTTGCTCATCTTTTAATGACTTTGTACAGATCCAATTTAATCTTAACGTAAACAAAGAGAAGAATAGAACACGTAATGCTACTAATTTAAATGTCACTTATTTACTGTGCAATAAAAGAATATAATGACATATTATTTGGTCAAATGTTATATTTTTGTTTATGTATACATATACATAAACAAAATTATGGCCATATCGTAGATTTGCTCACTTCATGAAATGCTCGAGAATGTCATGAAATGGTTGCATTTCATGAAATGTTTCACTGTTTATTGGCCACATCATGATGTGGTTTGGGCAGATCAATGATAAGAAAATGTTTATCGATCTGGCCACCTAACACATGGCTACTTCATGAAATGGTCAAGATTATTTGACATATATCATAAAATAATTAAATTAATCACCGGAAGAGGCGCCACTCCAAGCGCTTTGTTTATATGTAAGTAGGTGGCCAAAAGATAATATGGTTGTAGAGTTTTCCTACATTTTTTTTTTTTTTCGAGCAACTTACATGTTTGTGTCAGTGGGACTTAAATGACAATTATAAACAAGTTCTTGTCATGTTCTAGATTTTCATTAAATATTTTATGGACACCTTGTTATATGATCCGGCCAAATGTGGATGGCGAAATTGTAAAATGTTAACGATTTAATGAACTGATCAAATTAAGTTCCCCACATTATGAAATTAAATTGGGCCAGAATTCTCGTATTTAACATTAACTTACAATTTACTTGTGTTAATAAGTTATTAAATAAATTGTTGATATTTTATACTGACTTTTGGAGTTGGGTCCAATTAAAACACATTTGAAGTTGGTTTGACTTTTATGAGAATACCATTTCGCTGTTATAACATAATATTGCAACTCCATCTAAACTGTATTATTGTAAGATTTAATTAGCAGAATCAACTTACTGAACAGAGTATTTAAAAGAATATACCAAGGAAAATTTAAATCCTAAATCAAACCAAACATGTAACATGTAAAATATGGTGAATATAATTTAGCAAAATATGTTAATAATCTTTACTATGCTCCAGTGGCAAAGACTGGTTCTCCTTCATAGGGAAGCCCTAGCCTGTATAATAGATAGAGATTTAGATATGGGTCTTTAAAAGGTAAGTGGTAAGTGAAGCCGATAGGAATGGAGTTAAAGGAAGCCCACGCCACTGCTATGCTCATAAGAAAAGTTACAATGACTAATAGCTCCAAGTGAAATCAAGTTATAATAAGGTTACTTGATTAGTGTTAGTCTGTCATTGTTTACATCATTAATAATGCAAAACAAGCTGTTTATTGTATCTACTAATTTCTTTTTTATTGTGGCCGGCATTGTGACCTCAGAAGTGGGATGATGCTGCAGAATTTGTTTGAAGATCAAATTAATATTATTTTGGCTCGCCACCTTGACGAGATGCGCATTTGTTAATTAAATATTATATTTTATCTGTAAGTGGTGGCAATTGAATACATTAGTCTTTTTAATTTCAATAAAACTATGAGGCTGACATAGATGCCAAGAGCACCATATGTCTCGTCAAATATATTAATAAAAAAATCCAATTGAGCTAACTTCACAATGAGTTTCTTGTTCAAATATTTTTTATGCCACAGTTTTACAGCTAACTATCGAACAAAACAAAGTTCAGTAAAATCATGAATCATGTAAATATCAGTTGTTGCTTTATGTGCAATTGCATTATTAAAAGTTGAGCTGACAATTATAATTATATATTTCAGAAACAATGATTAATTATAGATATATCAAAAATTGCAATATATGTATCTTAATTTAGCTATACAAATATGCTAAATACTTACTTTAAGTGCACATTTAATTGCTTGAGCTGGTAGTTTTATCAACTCCGGAGAAATTGTCCTCAGGTCTGAGACATTAATTTCCTGCTCGTTACCATAGTCTACGTAAACCACCATCACCTGGTTTCCTTTGGAGACTCTCACCAAGGCTCGGTACCACTCATCATCATCAGGAAACCGGGCACAGCACACCGCACCCACAGGAAGCTTGCCCGGTGAATTACTGTTCTTACAGTGTACTTTAACAGCATCCATGACAGCATTCAATGCATCAATGTTCTCAGACAACTGGACATAGAATTTAACACAACTGTCGACGTAAGATACTAATACCGATTTCTTGCTACCTTTAGGCAACATCTCTATCCACTTAAATTCCAAATTGTCTTTCATGTTGGCCAACAATATGTCCAGAACGTTTTGATTATCCAAATATAGTTCTCCGTATTGAATCAAAGGTGGCCCCTCTGGAGGCACAACCTTTAATGTTAGAACTTTCCCATTAACTAATTGCTTAAATACCTCATTCAAGTGAGAGCCCTTGTTCAGTTTTTTTACTTTAGACAAACAAAATCTTATTGCGAGTACATGGGGCTTCACGAACTCTTCGGGTATATCAAATATATCATAGTAAGATACCATTTCTGTGTCACCAAAATCCACAAAGAATAATTTACATTGAGAACCAGACAAGTTTGTGACTATTGCCCTGCAAATAATGCGGTCACCAGACATACGGCCAAGACACACAGTGCCAATCATGGGTGGCTCCGCAAGACTACTGTGTGGTCTCCTGTTTATGTCATCCATCATGTCTTGCAACTTATTAGCATCAACCACCAGCTGTACTGCAAAGAGTTCAGGACCTTCTTCAGCATAAGATACATAAACTTTGTGCTCTGTGTTCACTTCCAAATTTCTACTTTTATAGGTTGCAGACTTCTTGGGTGACAGAGGAGTAGCTTGAATTTGTGGAGTTAACGGAGTATGAATATGAGGTTGACGCTCCGGTGCTCTTAAATGGATAGCATTTCGTGACACCTTGTTGACAAGAAGTCTCTGGCTTATATTCGAAGGAGTATGTATTGGAGCACCATTAAAAGACACTGGGACGTTCTGAGTCATCCTCATAGCTGAAGCTGGATTTGGGAAATTTTGATTTATCAAAAATGGCACATGCTCAGGGTAGTATGGAGGAGCTTCGTTAGTTATTGGTGGAGTCCAAGCAATTCTGTTCTGGTTTTCTGACATTTGTAGTAGTATTACTTCCTGTTTTGGGATTGGTAAGGCTACACCAATTCGATTAGATACTAGATGGTTCGACAGATCGTTTCCTTTATACTGAATAGAAATAATTGGTAAGGTTCTAGTTTGAGCTTCTATGGTTGCAGGATACTCAGAATAACAAAGAAGCCCTTGAAGTTTGAGAATTATAGGTTCATCCCACTTTCCAGACGGACTAATAACACGGGATAAATAATAATCCGTGGCTTGGCCGTGTAATTTTAAAAACATTGGATCATAGTTATCTAACAAACGTATGGTACTTAATGATATAACGTTTTTATTGCCATAATCGATGAACTGGACACCCACCAACCCATTGGATAGGTTGGCGGTGTTGATGATTTTAGCTCTATAATAAGACCCGTCTTTGTATTTCGCGGCACAAATGATACCTTCTTGTATAGCGGCAGGCGGAGCAGCACCTATTCCTTGTTCCAAGTTTTCGCGTGCATTTTCGAATAGGCTTTCTATCATTAACGAGGCCTCTTGGTCGAGCTGCCCACTTATTTTCAGGAAGTGTGCTTCTCCGTCTACATGAGTAACGTAAAGACGAAATGGTCTTTGGGGTTCGTTTGGTAGAGCCATTTTCCACTAGTGTTATACAAAACTCGAAACCAAAAGGTGCCCGCACTGTCACATAACATAAAAAATAATTCGAACACGTATATTACGTCGAATAAACTACAACTAAATTAGGCGAATCCTTTTCAGTTTTTACAGGTGGATAAAATCAGCTTTCTACTCAATTTGGCGTTTACGTTTCTAGCTAACATGGCGCCATTCACAGACATTTAATTTAAAAAAAAACTTTGCGTAATGAATTAAGGGATAAAGCTCGGCAACAACGTAGGAGTGCCTTAGACGGCCATTCAAAATCATCAATAGAAAACTAAAGTAAAATATACCATAGGTAGGCTTAAGTAGGTAATTACTTTCCAGACATAAATGCAGTGAATGTTTGCATGATGTAAAACTGCCAACAAAACTATACCGTACTGTGCAAGTAAAAGGCAATAGCCTGTGTTCTAGTTGGTGATAATTTAAAAACACACTTTCGGGCCAGCCGCTAGGTCCTAGCATGGAGAATAGAGGTAAGGAGTACCATCTCCATACATGAAAAGTGTCCGTAAAAGTGTAAAATAGCGTTAAATAGGGGGCGCTACAGACGCAAGGGTGTAAAGCGGCAAAATTTATACGGATAATTAAATCTTGGGATCTTCTTCGGTTTTATATATAAAAATATTTTCGACTATACGAGTAATTAGAATATTCATTTACTGAATTAACTACTAAAAACTAGACATAGTCATCAAAAATTCTAACTTCATAGCACACACCCTGCCACTCTAGCGCCATTATGGCCAGTTTGGGAACTATTATTTAATTACTTTTCGCGAAAATTATTTTTGTGAATGCATATAAAGTTGGTGTAACTTTTAAGAAGCCTGCGCCAGCTAATTGTTTTTTGAAAATGGACCATTTCCTTATTAGAAATAAACTAAAAGCTTTTGTACCGGCCCACCAGTCGGAGATTACAGGAGTTATTAAATATGTACCGAAAGATCTCTCAAATGATGTTATATACAAAAATATTACATGTGACACAGAAGTTATTTCAAATAAAAGATTTTTTAAGAAAGTTGAAGGAAAACTTACACCGTTGGGTACAATAGCAGTTACTTTTGCTGGTACAATTTTGCCTCAACATGCCTATATACAAATGTTTAGGTATCCTGTACATTTATACATACCACCATTACTACAATGTTTCAAATGCCTTAAATTCAACCATTCTGCAAAAGTTTGTCGTGGAGAGCAAATGTGCTCCTCATGCGCTGGACGCCATTCCTACAAAGAATGTGACGTAGAAGAAATTGTATGCATTAATTGTAGCGGTAATCACTTGGCCATCTCGAGGGACTGTCCAGTGAAGCAGAAGAAAATGCAAGAAAAGAGGAAAAAATATGAGAATTTTAACCGTAGTTTTGCCACTGTGGTGAGTAGTGTCCCATTGCTCACTGACCCCAAATCTTTTCCAACTATTTCACGACCAGTTAATGTACCACCTGTTAGTAATACCAAAACAACTTTTAATGTAGAACAAATCATAAACAATGATATTATATTGAATGCTTTAGTCAAGTCTCTTGTAACCCTCGGAAATGACAATAGCAATAGTCCAGTAACAAATAAAAGAATTAAAGATATATTATTAGCCAATTTAATCAATTAATGGATACATATCTTAATATAACACAGTTTAATATACAAAGCTTGCAGAATAAGAGAGCCTTATTAAAAACATTTCTTTGTGAACATAATATAGACATGTTTGTTGAATGAGACATGGCTTAGGAGCTCAAGTTTAATTCCTGATTTTACACCATACAATTTTATACGTAAGGATTCAGTTAATTCACATAACGGTGTAGGTATATTAATTAAACAAAACTTGAAATATAACATTATAAATACAAGTTTTTATGAAACAATTCAAAATCTCTGTATATCCATAGAAACTTCGATGGGAACAATATACATTCTTTGTGTATATTGTCCACCTAATAACAGGTTTGATACAAATAAATTAAAAAAGGTATTACTTGAAACACCTAAACCATGCCTCATCATGGGAGATTTTAACGCACATCACTTATTATTTGGTTGTCACTCGAATAATAATAGAGGTAACAGTTTGTTCAAAATTATAGATGAATTTGACATGTGTATATTAAACGATGGGAGTGCCACTACTATTCAGGTTCCAAATAGAAATCCCTCTGCAATTGATATAGCTCTTGTTAGCACCACATTGGCTCCATTCTGCGAATGGCGTGTCCATGATGATCCAATGGGCAGTTACCACTATCCAACTCAGGTAACCCTTAATGTGAAGCCGTCAATATATGAAGTACGTCCTGTGGAAGAAAAATATATTTATAGTAAAACAGATTGGACTAAATATAGTAAGTTATCAGAAACTTATTTTTCACAATTAAATATAGATTGTAATAATTTGAAACCACTCGAATTATATGATAATTTTATCAGTATTTTAAATAATCTAAGAACAGTAACAGTCCCCAAACAAAATCCGAAAACAGTTTCAAAACCAATGAGGAAACCAGCTCCTTGGTGGAACCGAATATGTGATGATGCAGTTCGAAAGTCCAAGGAAGCTTTAGTTAATTATCGAACTACACCCAGCATTAATAACTTTATTCATTATAAAAAGATAGACGCTCAAAAGAAAAGAATATTAAAAGAGGAAAGGGTCAACTCATGGCATGATTTGTGTAGTAGTTTTAATAGAATGACACCTGTTTCTAGAATATGGGGATATATTAAAAGATTTAAAAGAATAGGTACTTCTCATAATAGATTTTTAAATGATGAATGGGTACCACGTTTTTTGGATAAGATATCAGATTCATCTCAGATCAATGAAAGCAATTTAAATAATATATTGAGCCATGCCATTGAAAATGATAGTAACTCCTTTATAAATAGACCATTTACACTGAGCGAATTGTACATATCTCTAAAAAGTAGGAAAGATACAACACCAGGTTTGGATAATATACCGTACATTTTAATTAAGAAACTACACCCTTATGTTTTAGAAATACTTTTAAATATTTATAATAGGTTATGGAATAGTTTAGTTATACCAGAGTCATGGAAAACTCAATGTGTCATTCCCATCTTAAAACCAAATAAATCTGATAATAACCCATCCTCATATAGACCTATTTCCCTATCATCATGTTTGGGTAAACTTTTCGAGAATATGCTAAAACTGCGGTTAGATTATTTTGCTGAGTTTGTTGTGAACAAAAGTTACCAGATATTCAATTCGGATTCAGAAGAGGCAAAAGTTGTTCTGGAAGCTTTGTATCCTTTATACACGATTTAAAAAAGGCAAAACTTAGTCACTGTAATGTTATAAGTGTATTTTTAGATGTAAAAGGTGCCTTTGATAATGTAAACATTGAACCATTAATTAAGGTTTTACAAGAAATGGGATTTCCGATGAAAACTTTAAAATGGATTTTTAAATTTTTAAATAATAGAACAGTTTATGTTAGATATAATAATAAATTATATGGGCCCAAACAGGCCAATAAAGGCACAATGCAAGGTGCTACACTCTCGCCGTCATTGTACAACTTTTATACATCTCAAATCCATAATTTTGTAAATATACCTGGAGTAAAGATTTTGCAATTTGCCGATGACTTGCTTTTGTATAGTGTAAATCAAAACTTAAATATGGCAGTCAATCATATAAACAGTGCAATACATCAATTACAACATTATTATAATAATATTTTAAAATTAGAAATCAGTACAGAGAAAAGTTCAGTGTTAATATTTAGTAAAGATCAATCCATAGAGCCTGTTAACATAACTTATAATAACAACATAATTCCTATTGTGAATCATCACAAATTTTTAGGGGTTATAATAGACCATAAACTTAAATTTGATAAACACATAAATTACATATATCAGAATGCCATGAAGAGCATAAATATAATGAGAAGTTTAGCAGGAACATTTTGGGGCTCTGACCCAAAAACTCTTAACATGTTATACAAAAGCATAGTCAGAAGTCATTTTGATTATAGTTCGTTAGCTTACATGAATGCAAACACAACATTACTAAGAAAATTGGATGTTATACAGAATATGGGTTTGAGAATTATAAGTGGAGCCATGAGCACCACTCCTATTGTGTCCATGGAAGTTGAAAATTGCATACCTCCACTGTCCTTGCGCCGCCTACAACTGGCTGAGAGATTTTGTCTTAAGGAATTGTCTTGTGATGATAATTTTATTGTTGATAAAATTTTACATTCTACAGAAATTGTACAGTCAGCTGCAACATCCAACATCACACCTAATAACCTCATTTCGGCTTCCTTACCTGAAATATCAATATTAATGTTATATTCAAAAAATCTTACCAAAAATATGTATACTAGTAAAAAGTGGCCAATTTACCAATACCCATATGAAACTATTCTTAACTATATTGATGTTAAGTGTCATTTAAATTCTGTTACAAATAAGTTTGACTTTTTACAACATAAAAGGGATTTTTACACATTATATACTGATGGTTCCAAAAGCGAGCATGTTAAAGCTGCCTACTATGACCCACAAATGAAAGTAAGTAAATGTTTTAAAATCCCGCATAATTGCAGTATTTTTACAGCAGAGGCTTGGGCAGTATTAGCTGCTTTAACTTATATACATACCAGTGTAAATAATGTAAATATTTTAATTATAAGTGATTCTAAAAGTGTTCTATATGTAATAATACTTTTTCCTATAAACAAAATTATATTGTGTTTAGAATAAGATATATGTTATCAAAGCTGATAGAAAAGAAAATAGAATTTGTATGGGTTCCCTCCCACAGTGGTATACTGGGAAATGAAGTAGTAGACCAGGTCACCCGTAGAGACCATGATGTGGATCTTCTAGACAGTTTTAAAGTGCCTTTTACCGACTTCTATCAACAATTTAAATCTTCAAAAAAAATGTTATGGACAGAATATTGGAAGACTGTCGCAGCTGAAAAGGGAAGATGGTACGCGGATATTCAAAGGGACTTACCAACAACACCATGGTACTATAGATTTGAGTACGTTAACAGGAAGTTCATAGTTTGCATCAACCGCTTGCGATCAGGCCATTGCCTAGTTGCGGCGCATCTCCACAGAATGAATATTTTGGACGATAGTAGATGTAGACATTGTTTTGGAGATGACGAGAACATTAATCATCTGATGTTTGAGTGTCCAACGTTTGCCATACAAAGGTTGTTGTTAGACAATGAGATTAGTGGCATAGCAGAAGAAAACTCACTAAGTGTCCCCCGCCACATTGAAGGATTATTAAAAAATTCTGTTTATTTTGTTCCCATTTTTAAATATATTGTCAATACTGTTGGAAAGGTTTAGATCTTTGGTTTAGATAAACACATTGTGTAATTTATAGGTTATATTGAATGTCATTTTGTAAAATGTTATACTTCTCCTACTTCAGTTAATAATGTCTTATATGTCAAAACTCAAAATGTATCCGACTGAAGGACTTTGTATCCATGGTCATGAATAAATTAATAAAAAAAAAAACCAAATAAAATTATTTTTATATTCTTTGTCACCTTATCTAATACGCCTATGCCTCAAAACACCCCGCAAACTACGGCAGTTGAAGAAAAAAAATAAAATGTGTTTTTCTCCATACAATTTTTTTTAATTTATTTTATATCTTGAAAAATATAAGTTTTTAGAAGAATTGTGCAAAAGTAAAAGTTGTTTGAAATGTTGTTTTCTATCACAGAAAAAAAATCAAGTCGAAATTCCGACTTCGGGGTCTATGTCTACGAATTTTGGAATTGGAACCACTGTGCGGCCTAAGACTACATTCTCACAAGATATAATTACAGAAAATTTGCCTAATGCTATATACAATGTTTCTGAAACTGTTGATTTGCATAAGGCTCGTATGTACATTGCTACCGATGCATACCCTTATGTTGTCCATGTATAAAAATTCACATCTCCTTCAGGTGGTACCACCCTACACCCCTTATTTTGTAGAAAGAAGTTTTTTGTCCCTGGAAGCATTAAAAAAATAGTAGAAACCGATCAGTTGCTTTTAAATCAAATATTAGAAAATTTAGAAACTCCAACAGGATTCGGTAGTTTTAAAAAGAAGGAGAATTAATTATAAAGTTAAAGATCATGATAATAATAGAATGTAAACCATCTCAGTTAGTGATTATTACCTTTGATGGTCAAATTTTACCAGCAAGATTTTTTTATATATTATGATATATGTTATATGATATTGTAGGATATATTATATCCTACAATACAGTGTAGTAGCGCCATCTAGGAGCGTTGAACGCCACTATAAATGGCATCTCATAATATCGATAAAGCCGTATTCGACCCCCCCCCTCCCCGCTCCGACGCTAACCGAAGAAATGCGAAGATACGCGAGGTACATTGCAAGTCGTCGTCGAAGAGTGTGTGTGCGATGGCCGACAGCGCCGCATGTTATTAGACTTTTCCGCTACTAATTACCGCCCACGAAAGTGAGATATTCTTATAGGAACGCGATAAGAATTCTGGAAAGACTAAAGTGTTGTGAACAGAAGAAAGAGATGAAAACTCCAGCTGCAGATGCCCTTCACAGAAGCTGGTTCGGTAAGCGTATTTCCCTTTATACCTCTCCACTTTCATCTAATTATTACTGCATATTAACCTGGCGACGCCAGATACCTCCTGAAATACAGTCCACAAAAATATCGAAGAGAAATTATTCGCTAATCGCCAGGCAAGGTGGCCCGCGTGGCCATTGTTTGGTCCATTCGAGCCGGACAACATTTGGTCCGGATCTTAATTCATTTCCATCACGAATTTATATCTAGATTTTATTTAATTTTCCGCATATATAGCTGCTAATAGTGCCTAACTAGGCAGTGGTAATACATATTTACACTTCTATAAACCCATTACTTGGGAAACCGCCTCGCCGTAGGTAATACACGATATAACGTAGCTACCTACAGAGATTCCTTATTGGAATATTCCATTTCAAAATTCGAACTATCATAGTTCTATTATAAATCTCATATTTCAAACGCTATTATATTTTCAAACCGCTTTAAAGTCGTTGCCTATAGGAATAAATAATTAAACCGCATATATTCTTAGGTATTCTATTTGTAAATTAGTAAATAGATACTTGAATCGGTGATTTCAGAAAGGGCATTTGTCCATATTTTGAGGAATCAAAGGTTTGTTCTATAAAAATCGGCCCCTCGTCGGATTTAGAGAGTGTCGTCGAGAAATTAAAAAGTGACTTCAACGACAAGGAGCAGGAGTTGTTGTTGAACGACTGCGACATAGTAAACTTGCCCGAAGTTGAAAATGAGAACCCCATCCACATGATACTGTTGGTGGCTACGAAGATTGGTCTAAAGCTGGACGAGCGTGACATCATAAGCGCGGAGCGCGTCGGTCCCCGCCGCATCACCGCCACCGACCCGACATCCGCGCCCGGACGGCCCCCCGCCCGCGCGCGCCGCCTCACCGTGCGGCTGGGCCAGCGCGACTTGCGTGAGCAGATGCTGGCCTGTGCGTGAACCCGGCGCGGCGCCACCACCGCCGACCTCAACCTCGGGCAGGCTGAGGTCAGCGGCGACGACGCGGTTTTATGTTAATGAACGCCTTACAAAAATAAATAGACAGTTATTTCAACAGGCGCGCGAGGCGGGTGGCCGCCTCGGCTGGAAGTACGTTTGGACAAAGCACGGTCGAATTTTTGCTCGACATAAATCAGGCGATTCGGCCTTTTATATTAAAAATGAAGGTGACATATGTCGCATCTTTGGGAGTTTGTAATTATAAATCAAAAACAACTATAATAACATTAAAATACTGTATTTCATTATTACTTTATATTGCAATTAAAATGTTTATCCTTTTAAAGATAATTAATGTTACTCATAAAGTGAAATATTTTTTATACACGTTGTTCGTTTTGTTAATTAATTGTTCAGACTATTACTTTCTTTGCACTCTCGTTTACTCTAAATATAATAATTTGTGTCATCTCTGTCTCGTTCATAATTTATGGTTAAGATTGTACTACATACGATACAACTTTTGTGCACGTTTAGGGATGCGTGCCTTTTGTTGCACATCAAGCGAATACCAAAATATATATTGTCTGTATTACGTATATTATATTATGATGATACCATTCACTGTGCGTATGTCTTTTGTGTAGTATTTTAACTATATTTTCCTTATTTTGTGTTATTTACAAGTTAAACAATGATTAACACTAGACAGAATTTAAAAGTTGGTTTTCTTAATGTAGGCTCATTAGGCACTAACCACGATAGCTTTCTAGACGCCGTCCAGAGACATAGTTTCGACGTAATGGCCATAAACGAGACGTGGTTGAGGCCAGGGGAAGACGGGGGCGCCCCCACGGTCCCTGGCTACCGCCTACGGCATCGGCCGCGACCGGCGACGGTCCGCGGCGGCCGAGGTGGTGGTGTTTTATATGGTGGTGGGGTTTTTATTTGAAGTTAGGACTCAATGCGCGGACTTGGTCGAGTCCCGTAATTGTATATTAACAATTACAGGCCGTAGAGCAAATGTGGATGACGCTTACGTGTAATGGTAAAAAACTTGCGATAGGTACTGCGTATCGTCCACCCTGGTTTGACACGGATTTATTTATTGATGCTCTTTGTGACGCTATGATCGGTCTGGGTAGTTGTGACTTTTATATTTTGTTGGGTGATTTCAATATTAATTTTTTAGCTGCAAATGATGCAAAAACAAAAAAACTTAATGATTTTTTAAAAGGCTTTAATTTATTTCAACTCGTTCAATCGCCAACTCATTTCACCAGAAACCAGTCAAACCTTAATTGATTTAATTTGCACCAATCTTCATGCGAAGTACACAAAGGTCGCGGCTTACAGAGCTATAAATGGTCATAGCATTATTATATCAGAGTTCCGTATTGTACGTGATAGGTGTACACCTCTTACATTAACTTTTAGGCCCATTAAAAATATATGTCTGGACAGATTCTCGGGCGACTTAAACTGCGTACCATGGAACGAAGTCGTAAATCTTTGTAACGTAGACGTGATGGTTCAGGCATTTAACATTCTTGTTTTAGGTATATTTGACTTCCATGCTCCAGTCAAAACATGTGCAGTGAGGGAGCTCTCGTACGCCTGGATAACGCCTATGTTAAAATTTATGATGAGGTTACGTGATAAAGCATTGACAGAATATCGTAAATACAAAACTGAATCAAAAAAGGACTATTATAAACAATTAAAAGCACTCGTAGAACAAAGCCTCCGTAATGAAAAAATAGCATATTTTAAGTATAATATCAATAATAAAATAAAAGAACCTAAACTATTATGAAAAAACTTAAAAAACAATTAATACAAAGAAAAATATTGAATTTCCTACCTATTTTACAGATCCAAATTTAATAAACAATCACTTCTTAAGTATTCCAACAAATGCCACTACAGGTCTATCACTTTTAACATTTTTTAAATTTCATAACTTTAGCTCTGCTACTTTTAAACTCGAAACTGTGTCTTGATATACATCGTATCATTAACACTTTAAAATCGAACTCTGAGGGGTTTGACGGGATTAATTTAAACATGCTAATGTTAACTCTACCCAACTCTTTAGACGCTATTACCGCTATTATTAATTGCTCCATCTCAACTTCTTGCTTTCCTGATCTATAGAAAATTGCAAAGGTTCGCCCTTTGCCAAAAAAAAATGATCCCTTGGACTTTAGCGATCTTAGGCCGATAAGCATTTTGCCGTGTATTTCTAAGGTTCTGGAGAAAGTGGTGTGCCTACAGTTAACACATTACTTGGAAACAAATGACGTGTTACCACCTCTACAGTCTGGCTTTAGAAAGCGGAGAAGTACAGCCACCGCTCTATTGGATGTTACCGATAATATCTTGGCTGCCCAGGATAGTGGGATGTGCACTTTGCTTGTCTTATTGGATTTTTCACGAGCCTTTGACTCCATTAATATCAATTTGTTTTTATCTAAACTAAGCTATTACGGTTTTGACATGTCATCTCGACGCTGATTTGACAGTTACCTTCATAATAGAAGGCAATGTGTTCAAATCCAGCTCGACGGCGGTAAACTTGGCACTTCCTCATTAGCACAAGTGGAGGCAGGTGTACCGCAGGGCTCACTCCTGCGTCCGAACCTTTTTAGCCTCTACTGTGCTGATATAGTACAATGCATTAAAAACTGTAAGCATCACATTTATGCGGATGACATCCAGCTATATATCTCCTTTCATGCTAGAGACTATGAAAGAGCGGTGCACAGTCTAAACGAGGACCTAAATCGAATAGCTCTATGGTCAGAGAATAACAATTTAATACTGAACCCGTCCAAGACAAGACACTTAGCATTAGGTGGCCAGCATCAGTTAAAAAATTTGCCAGCCTCATTCGGTATAATGGTTCTTGGTCAGCCTATTGAACAAGTGGATGAGGCTCGAAACTTGGGATTACTTATGGACAGTCACCTGAGATTCGAAAAACATATAGCTGATTCGGTACAAAACTGTTAAAAATAAAATTAGGCCTTATCTATCTGAAGAGCTACGTGAACAGTTAGTAGAAACTCTAGTCCTTTCCAAACTGAACTACTCTGACACAGTCTATGGCCCCCGTCTACTGGCTCGAACGGAGAAACTTATTCAGAGAGTACAGAACGCTTGCGTTCGGTTTTGCTACTCAGTTCCAAGTAGAGGACATGTAACACCTTTTTTAAATGAACATTTTTTGCTTAAAATGAAGTCCAGGCGTAAATATCATCTGGCATGTCTTATGTTCGGTGTCATTAAGTATAAAGAACCGTCTTATCTATACGAGAGGTTGAGTTGGCTAAACTCGCGCAGACAGTGCTCACAGGGACTGTCAACACAGCAACATCGAACCAAAGCACTTCGTGGCAGCTTTTGCTATGCGGCTGCGAAGATTTGGAACAACATTCCTCCTCCGATACGCACATTTAACACGGTAGGCACGTTTAGACATCACTTGAAAGAGTTTCTAATTAAGGAACAACGTAAACATGGTAAGATTATTAGTAACCTGTCGTTCATATGAATATTATACATACAATTGTATTCATTTATTATTCTTACCTATTAGTTTAATTTGAAATTCACCATTTTTACTCAGTAGTGTCTTGATGGGTTGTATTGTTGTAACGTTTTCTAGCAGTTTGTGCGGTCTTTTATCTAGTGTATAGTTTGTAAGGGAGTTGTATGTTTAAGTATAGTCTACTATTATCATATTATTTTTTTTTTTTTTTTTTTTACTATGGACGCTTCACACCACGTCAATCTGGCCCCGTGCTAAGTATCCGAAGAACTTGTGTTACAGGTACCAGAAAACGGGAAGTATATTAAATACTTTTATACTATACATATATTTAAGATTTTTATTATATTATACACATATTTAATACACATCCATGACCCAGGAACATAGAAAAACTTTTTGTTCCTTCGGCGGGATTCGAACCCGCGACCCCCGGCTTGAGCACCAACGCGCTGAACCACTGAGCCATAGAGGACGTCGATATTATGTATAATGTTTATTTGTGTGTATATATATATATATATGTGTATATGTGTATATGTGTATATATATGTATGTATGTGTAAGTATGTGTATACGTGTTTATATATAGTATATTACGATGCTTGATGTTATGCAGAAAGTTGCATGATGTCCGTGGCTTACTACACTTCACGGTTCAGTTGAAAATCGGTGTCATGTATGCACGTGTCTTTATACGACATACGTGGCTTATGCCGAACTGGACCCATTTCCTAAGTCACATGAAGGCACAATTTGTCCTATTTAATTTACAGCAGTAACTATGGTATATGTCTCAATTTGTTATTCTTTTTTATATCTTCCTATTTTATGGCATGTTACATTTGTGTCTTTTGTGAACCGAAAATAAAAAAAATCTTTCTTTCTTTCTAAATGTTCCTCAAATGTATTTGTTTCAATTCATGTAGAAAGGGCATACATTCACACAAAAAATACTTTTTAATCTGTAATCAAAATATGATGTTTATGCAGAAAGAGCCTAATACTACAATCTATGCCCTTTCTGCAACAACATGCATACAACCGAACGTATCTTTAGCTGACAGCTGACATGACAGTCAAGTGACATTTCGTTTTCTTTCCCGCATTTATTTCTGTTTCTGCATTGATTTCAAGAATAAAAATGAATATTGTGGCTGATAATGAAGATGCAATCGTTAAGGGAAGAAAGAGAAATCGGCAACCTGAAAAGTACAAAAGAAATGTAATTAAAAATGCGAGGGTTAGCGGAGAAGAATTCGTAAATTGGGCTGGTCGCTACGTGAGTGCCCGGTACCGCGGACCTGATTGCAGGTAAGCAATAGAAAATCTATCGTAGGTAGTTCTATTAACTAACGAATACAAAAAAGTACATTCTTACCTATTCAAAATTCAGTACCTAATTTTCTCTTTTAAGGTGCAAGAAACGTTGCTGTTTTGAGGTTACCAGCAACAAGAACATTGAAACATTAAATTCGATGAAGACTAAAGATGAGCAAGACATTTATTTACAAGGACTTATTCAATCAGTTTCTGTAAAGAGAAAGAGACCAAGAAAGGAAGATGCGAGGGAAAGGTGCAGCTCCTACCAATACTTTGTTGTTAGGGATGAGGATTGTTCACAATTGGAAGTTTGTAAGGAGGCTTTCATCAGTATCCATGGAGTAACACAGAAGCGCGTGAGAAGACTCTGTTCATTATTAACTAAAGGTAAAATACCTACAGATATGAGAGGAAAAAACATAAGCGGCAATGCAATCCCCTTGGATTGCATTGCCGCTTATGTTTTTTCCTTCAGGTCCTTGCCTGTTCTCGATGTCATACACAAGCATATAGCTTCATTCCCAGTCAATAAATCCCATTATTCTGGAAAAGTATTGGAATACCTTGATGCAAGATTATCAGTGAAAAAAAATGCATACACTTTTTTTAAATTATGCATCCAGAACTAAAAGGTGTAATTAAGTACTATTATTACTTGAAGTACTTCAACGAAAACTTTAATTTAAAGTTTGGAAGGCCTCAAATCGACACCTGTTGCAAATGCGAAGAACTTACTATCAAAATTCGTAGCCCATCATTAGGAGATGCTGGAAAACGAGCAGCTTCTGCAGAGTTGATGGTTCACCGTTGTCGAGCAAAAAAGTTTTTTGCAAAAACTAAAGAAATCCGAGAACTATCTAAACAACATAATCATTTACTAGGATTGACATTTGACTATATGCAAAATAAGCCACTTCCAATGATACCAGTCCAAGAGGTATTTTACTTACGCCAGTTATGGGTAAATTTTTTTGGTATTCACAATCTAAAAACTGACTATGCTCAATTTTATGCATACCATGAAGGTGTAGCTAAGAAATCACCAAATGAAGTCTGTTCATTCTTGAAAATGTACATTGACGAACATGTTCCTGATAGTGTAACAGAGTTGCACTTGTTTGCAGACGGATGTGGTGGGCAGAATAACAATCACACTTTATTAAGATTCCTAATGGCTTTGGTTCACACAGGGCGTTTTGAAAAAATAATACAATACTTTCCTATTCGAGGCCATTCATTTTTGCCAAATGATAGAGATTTTGGGACGGCAAAACTTGCCCTAAAACGACATGATCGAATATACTCTCCGGAAGAATATGCTTGTATCATTGCCGGAGCATCAAAAAAATTTTCTGTAGAGTTTATGACGACAAAGGATGTAATTGACTTTAAAAACTGGTTTCCGTCAGTCTACAAAAAAGATGCAATATCGATTGAAACTTCAGACAAAAATTTTGCAACAAAAGATAAACAACACTTTGGCATTTCAAACTATATGAAATTCATATGTGACTCAAGCCAGAAGGGTGTTATTATGGCTCAACCTTTTATTGATGGATTGGAAACCCATAGTTTCCGCTTAATAAAGCATCGAATGTCTCCTGAAATCCCTAGTCGACGACATATGACAGTGATTCAGTGCCGATTAATGAAGAAAAACTGGAAGGCTTGAAAAAATTGTTGAAGTATATCCCCGAAGAACACAGAGAATTTTATGAAAAAGTTACCTCTGGACCCACAACTGCTACTGAAGATATTGAAGATCTTGATATTGAGTAATTAATAGGTACTTATAGGCTTATGAGATAATTAAGATAGGGTAGAAATATAATTAATTAATAAAAGGCACACATTCTTAACATGAAAATGGTTTTATTAAAGTGTAAAAAGGGCTTTACTCACATATTATACATTTTGTACATTTCAAAAATGGCATTAGTCCAGGTATATTGCAGAAAAGGCATGAGTCCAAATTAATTAAGGTCACTTTTAAGAGTATACAAATAAAATTATAGTAATCTTTTACTGTCATCGTATATAATATGATCCATATTACGATTTAAGAAAACATCACAGTACAGACAAAATAGAAAGAATAAATATTAAGTTTTTTCTTGATTCCCTATAGTTCATTGTAAAGGACTAATGCCCTTTCTGAAATCACCGATTCACTTAGAGGGACACTTGTCGTACATTTGTGCCATAGACACTTAACTGCGATTTTTGCGCCTTTAGGAGCTACAGGTACTTTAATTTTTATTGTTTTGTATAATTTATTTTTGAGTATTTCATATGGATTTTAATAAATATTGTTAAGGATAGAATTAGTTTGTGTTTTGACTTTCCGAAGTCCGTAAAAGTACGAAGGGAAAATTTGAATTGCAATCTATATGCTTATTTGTGATTTAGCGTTTTCGAAGCATTCGCTAGCGCTAAATGACAAAACAGATCCCAAATTCCAAATAATGGAGTAATTAGGCAATGAGTCATTACCAAACAATGTTTGCAAACTAGATGAGCCATAAAATAATTTACCTGCGCGTACTTGTTTTGAGATTTCTACTTTAATTTGTTTAGTTTAAGGATATACATATAGGCTTTTTAATGAATAAGACATTAGTAAGAGTTACTTGTCAATAAAGAAAACATTAGTATTTGTCTATCCTTAACAATATTTATTAAAATCCATATGAAATACTCAAAAATAAATTATACAAAACAATAAAAATTAAAGTACCTGTAGCTCCTAAAGGCGCAAAAATCGCAGTTAAGTGTCTATGGCACAAATGTACGACAAGTGTCCCTCTATAAGCTGTGCTATGATTTATTTTGAATACGTTTGAATCTTGGAATAAAATGACAAAATTATGATTTCGTCCATACAAAAAAAAAATACTTTTTATCTCTGTAGATACGGCATATTTGAAAAAAACGACATCTATAAAAGTGAATTGTAATTGCATCAGCTGTCTACAAAAAAAAATCAGCCTGATGCGTTGACCTTCGATCCGAAAATTCTTAATGTCCCATTTATTTCACTTTCGGACCAGTGTGTGCTGGCATACCTTTGTCGCAAACCGCGTTACTAAGATAATTGAACTCATCGCCCCCGCTTGTTTTAATCACGTCGCAGGTACTGAAAATCCTGTCGATTGCCTGTCTCGCGGTATTACTCCTGGGTCTCCTATACAGGAGGGTATGTTGGTGATTATTATCAACGACAATTCGCCAACACTTTTGTTGCCATTAGGCATCGTTGAGAAATTACATGCCTCTAAAAACGGTACAACCCGCGTTGTTACCGTGAAAACCGCAAAGGGAAGTTACGTGCGCCCTGTCGTACGTCTCTGCCCACTGCCAACGCAGTGAGATTTAGCTAAGAGGCTGGATCTCCTTTAGTTTAGGCATCTAGATAATAAGATTATTTGTTATTACTTCGCTTTAGTTAATTAATAATACCGCTGTCTTAGTCTATGGATAGGTTATGCGATAATAGATACACCTAACATAGCTAAATTATTATTATTTTCATATTTTTTAAAGGCAACCCTTTAAGGCCAGGGGGGAAATGGTAGCGCCATCTAGGAGCGTCGAACGCCACTATGAATGGCATCTCATAATATCGATAAAGCAGTATTCGCCCCCCCCCCTTCCACTCTCCGACGCTAACCGAAGAAATGCGAAGATACGCGAGGTACATTGCAAGTCGTCGTCGAAGAGTGTGTTTGCGATGGCCGACAGCGCCGCATGTTATTAGACTTTTCCGCTACTAATTACCGCCCACGAAAGTGAGATATTCCTATAGGAACGTGATAAGAATTCTGGAAAGACTAAAGTGTTGTGAACAGAAGAAAGAGACGAAAACTCCAGCTGCAGATGCCCTTCACAGAAGGTGGTTCGGTGAGCGTATTTCCCTTTATACCTCTCCACTTTCATCTAATTATTACTGCATATTAACCTGGCGACGCCAAATACCTCCTGAAATACAGTCCACAAAAATATCGAAGAGAAATTATTCGCTAATCGCCAGGCAAGGTGGCCCGCGTGGTCACAGTGCTTTAATTGCTGTAGATTTACAGACAACACAGTATTCCGACTCACTCATACATGAATCAGCCGAATGATCTACAAATAGTTTTAATGTGTATGGATACACTAAAACTATTTGTAGATCTACTCCAAGATGTTTTTAATGTGGACAAGATCATTCGGCTGATTCATGTATGAGTGAGTCGGAATACTGTGTTGTCTGTAAATTGTTTTGGATGTCATTATGCTACAAACAAAAATTGCCCAGAATATAATAGACAGCGAACTATCAAAAATTGTATGGCTGAGAGAAATATTTCATATGATAAATTACTTAAGAATTTACTGAAGCTAGTAAATTACAGCCTCCAATTGTGGTGGGAAAAAGGTCATATGGAGATGTTTTAACCTCTAATGTACAGTATTCTGATTTATTCATCTCAAATCAAAATAATAATGTTTGTTCATATAATACACTATATATTCAAAAATACTACTAATAAAATACTTTTTATTCAAAACCTGGTAAGGGTTATGATAAAAATTTTCAAAATAAGATCATAAATGACTACCAAATGCCATCTTCTGAGTATGGTTGTGCATATATTGACTCGGAAACAAGAAAGAGATTATCAGACATTAATACAAGTACTATTTTAACCGTACATTATAACATTATGGAACACTACACAACAGACGGCTAGCAAATTAGAGGAGCTTCAATTGGAATGTCTAAGACATCCACTGTACTCCCCGGACCTTGCTCCAACAGATTACAATTTTTTCCGAAATTTGGATAACTTCTTACAAGAGAAAAAATTCAACTCCGATGGGGCAGTCCAAAGCGCCTTCAAAGATCTTATTGATTCCTGTCCGAATGGTTTTTTTTAGTAAAGGATTCAATGAACTACCTATGAGATGGTTTAAAAAAATCGACTTTATGTTCCTCCTTTACAAAACGCCAATTTCATATTATATAATTATGTAATCATAGGATAAGTACTACTAAGTACTTTAGTGCTCTGAATTTTCACCGGCGCGGCGGTGTTCCGGATTCCGGAGCTTAAAGTTCCACCATTTAAAACCTGATCTGAAAATCTGCATAACGGTTTTTTTAACATTTGATCCATGGAGAATTGAATTAAAGAGTACCATCTCCATACATGAAAAGTGTCCGTAAAATAGCGTTAAATAGGGGGCGCTACAGACGCAGACGGGAGTAAAGCGGCAAAATTTTAACGTATAATTAAATCTTAGCATCTTCTTCGGTTTTATATATAAAAATATTTTCAACTATACGAGTAATTAGAATTTTCATGATTTACTGAATTAACTACTTTTAATCCACTAAAGTCGTCAAAAATTTTAAATAACTAACTGAACTCACTTTACTTCATCTCTTATTGCTAACTTCATATCACACACCCTTGCCACTCTAGCGCCATTATGGCCAGTTTTGGAACTATTATTTAATTACTTTTGTCGGACACTTTTTAGCTTTTCTGCCTTAGAGAGATGGTACTCCTCTATTCTCCATGATTTGATCTATGACGTCAAATCTCAAAAAAAAAACCATCATGCAGAGATTGCAGAGTTTTCATGGACTGCGATTTGGTTGAGTGCTTGATACAAGTGTTCGGCTAATTTTAAAGTTTTTATAAGGTATTACGTATCTGTTCTAGATCCTACCTTCTTGTTTGTTTACCTAGTGTGTGTGTTGTTTGTGTTTGTTTGTTTATACGTAAGTAGCGTAGTTTAATTATTTATCATGGATAATGATCCGCCTGATCACGGCGGTACGCAAGGAGGTTATGTTATCCCACCAAATGGCATAAGTAGTGTTAGTTTAGACAACATTCCGAATAATCGTCCTAGGCGTAATTCTACTATCCAAAATAATAACGACAATAACCTGGCTTCTCCACAAAATGATAAACTAACCTACAAAAGACCTGATTTTTTTAATAAACAAAAATACTCTTTATCTGATTCCCCTCCATTGCATGTGTCGAAAACAGACTCCACAAATAATAGCCAGATCCGACCCATGGAGTTTGGCCGTTACTTATTCCAGAACAATATTAATATAGTTTCACTTGGTGGCGTAAAGAAAATAGGTAGAAACCGTGTCGGTAGAACTAAAAAATCCAGATGACGCCAACTCGTTTCTAGATTCATCAATTCTTTCAAATGCAGGTTTTACAGTCTTCATCCCGTCATTTAATGTATCGCGGATGGGAATTATTGTAAGAAATGTCGCTCTGGACATTGACATGGAGGAATTTGTCCTTCTTATCTGCATTACACCGACTGGTTATGGTGACGTTATAAATGCTCGTCGTATGTGCCGTGAATCTATAGATCCTATCAGCGGCACGACATGCATACCCACCCAGACTGTTGTTGTGACTTTTAATGGACATAAACTTTCTCCTCATATGTATCTATTTTACAATTCCCTTCCTGTAGAATTATATATGCTCCTCACTATACAATGCAACCGGTACTGTAGGTTTGAACATGTTAAATCTATTTGTAGGTCGGACCCTAGATGTTGCAGGTGCTCACAACCACATGAGGGTGACACTTGCAACATTCAAATGGCCACCTGCCTCTTCTGTTCTGGCGCCCATACGGCTAACAACCCTAAATACCCAGCAATTTTGAGACAAAAGGAAATTAAGATTGTAATGTCTGCAAAAAATATATCCTATGCAGAAGCTTTAGCTAGGTTCCCAAGTGTGCGTAGAGCATTCACAGACGTTGTAGCTACTCCTACAGCTACTCCCTCACATTCCCACCAATTTACTACTTCTCTCCCTCGTACTGTCTCTTACAGAAAAACTGTTTTAACCCCCCGTCGTACTATTCCCTCACCCCAGCCTGGCTACGACCGTCATGCCCACCAATCAATTATCCAGAACCCTATTTATGAGACTCCTAATGGATCCGCTTTTCCTATAATAGAGCAATAACAATGAATCAGAGGATCATTGGTCAATGGAACTGTCGTAGCGTCCGAAACAAAATAAATGATATTTTACTCATAAAAATCCTCTTATTTTTGCCATCCAGGAGTCTTGGTTGAGGCCAGATTCTCAATTTAGAGTCTGGCTTCTTCTGTTTTCGGGATGACAGAAGTGATGGTAGAGCTGATGCAGCTATTTTAGTTTCTACTTCAGTAATTTTTAATTCTATCCCTCTTCCACCAAATAGTAATTTTAACATTGTCGCTGTCCGAATCTTTAACATTTCTTTTTTGTCTATATACTTACCTGCCCATACTGCCCCACTTCCTCTGTCCTTTCTGAACTTTTTTCTATAATCAATCTCATCCAATATTCCTTTTAGGAGACTCCGATCTCCAACATCATGCTTGGGGCTCATATAATTGTGACTCTCTTGCCAATCTTTTTCTCAACTCTCTTGATGATCTATACCTGGTTATTTTTAATAATGGAACTCCTACTCGACAAGTAATCCCAACTCAGAATCCTAGGAGAGCAGTGGACTTATCTATCTGTTCTCCTTCTCTCTCCTCACAAATGTCATGGTCCATTCTTTCAAATCTGTGGCAGCGATTATTTTCCCATTATCCTTACCTGGCACCTCTCCCCTATCCCGAGTATAGTTAAAAATCCCCCTAGACTTAAATTTCAACTTTCCGAAGCTGACTGGCCGTTATTTGCAGTTCTGACTAATGAGCTAATTGGCTCCATTCACCTGTTAATTCCCATGATTCATATATTTATATATCGTCTAACGCAGGCGCTTCTTGAAGGCGCATCTGCTGCTATACCTACTCGAAGCTCTAACTGTAACCGAATTTTCTCTCCCCCATCGTGGGATGCTGAGTGCACCACGGCATGTAAAAGACGCAAGGAGGTAGAGAGGACTTTCTCGTCTGATATGACCTTGGAGAATTATAATAACTGCAAGAGGATAGCAGCGGAAACAAAAAGGCTTCTCTCCCACAAGAAGCGCCTGGGTTGGCATAAGTTCTGTGAGGACTTGTCTTCCCTTTCCCTCCCGTCTCTGGTTTGGAACAACTTAAAAAAGTTTCGCGGCGCTTTTCCCCCAACTCTAACCCCTTATCGAATGACCCTTCTTCTTGGATCTTCGGATTTGCCCAAAAACTTGCACCACCTTAGGCACCTACATTTGAAGAGTGTAATATTTTTTCATCATCTCATACTTCTTCTCCTAATGAATTCGAAACCCCATTTTCTTTTGAGGAGTTTAAGTTACTTATAGATTCCCTTAATGACTCGGCTCCTGGAGCTGACGGGATTCCGTATTTTTTTATTGTCAAAAGCGGCCTCGATACACAAAAAGTGATACTTGACTTTCTTAATTCCATCTTTGAGGCTGAATCTCCCCCGGAAGAGTGAAAATGTCAATTAACCCTTTCCATTTTAAAACTAGGTAAGCCCGAAGATAATCCATTGAGCTATCGTCCTATTGCTCTTTCTTCCAGTTTTTCATAAATATTAGAGCATTTAATTAAAAATAGACTCGAATGGTTCTTGGAGAGTAGAGGCATTCTTTCGGTAAGTCAATTCGGGTTTCGTAGGGGTTTTAGTGCTATGGATAGCGTGTGTACCCTAGTCTCCGACATTCGAATTGCCTTCTCGAAACAAGAGACTCTGGTGGGGGTATTTCTGGATGTGTTGGTCGGTCTGGATGATCCGCATTAGATAACGTACTACTTCCGGTTAACAGCCTCCGTGGTCTAGTGGTTTAGAGCTTGGCTCTCGACTCGGAGGTCGTGGGTTCGATTCCCGCATTGGAATAACAAAAAATCTTGTTTCCAAGTTTGGTTAGGACAATGCAGGCTGATCACCTGATTGTCTGACAAGAAAGATGATCCATGCGTCGGATGGGCATGTAAAAAGTCGGACCTGCGCCTGATATCTCACCAGTCGTGTCGGTTATTCGTCCCACTGGGTTACGAGAGTAAAGGAAGAGAGAGTGCTCTTGTGTACTGCGCACATACTTGGGCACTATAAAATAACTCCTGCGTAGCTGGCCTGGTTTCAATTAAACCGGCCACCGTCACTGAAATCAGTGTGGGGAGCTATTTATTATTACTTCCGGTTCTCAGGCAGACTATGCTTCAGCTATGTATCCCTGTGAAGATAGTTAACTATGTGTGCAATTCCCTTTCCGGTCGTTCTATCCTTATTTCTTATAAAAAATTCACTTCCTTGTCCTAGGTTGGTTTGGAAGGGCCTCCCTCAAGGTTGGGTCCTTAGTCCACTCCTTTATAGTATTTACACCCATAATCTAGACTTATTACCTCTTTACGCACCTTTACGTTACCTCTTTCTGCAAAATCATTCAATATGCGGACGACATAACCCTTTATGTCTCCACCAAGGAACTTTTAGATGCCTCTGCACGCCCCAATTCTGCTCTTCATTACCTATGCGAGTTGCTCTCTGACCATGGCTTGAGTATTTCCGTGGAGAAGAGCAGCACTGTTGTTTTTTCCAGACGTAGGACTGTTCCGGACATATTTATATCCCTGGATAGCCAAGTTTTCCAGGTTTCTGAAAACGTTAAATTCCTTGGGGTTTATTTAGATGCTAAAATGACTGGTGTTCATCACGTAAACCATATTATTAAAAAATGTGAAAGATACATCAATATTATTCGGTGTCTCTCTGGAGTTTGGTGGGGCTCTCACCCCTATACTAATAAATTGATATATATATATAATGCCTTAATCCGAAGACAAAATCCACTCCAAGTGCCTTCGTCTAGTAATTGGCGCCATGAAATCATTAATCACTGCTAATAACGCCCTGGTTGAGTGTGCAGATCCCCCCTTAAGTTTCCGACGCCAATACCTTTCAGACAGATTTCTTTTCAAGGCTCTTCAATTTGCTCATCGCCCTGTTATCCCTAAGTTATATACCCTCTCCCAATTATTCCACTACTCATCATACTGGACACACATAGATCCCCTCTGTCTCCTTAAAAGGTTTCAAAAGTTCATTAGCTTGCCATGTCCTGTGTATCAGAGTAAGATGCTCCCTATTTATTTTTCCTTAGGAATCCCTAGTCAAATTCCCTTACATTTCCTTTGATACCGGCATTTTAAAAGGTTTTCAGTCTGCAAACCATCAGTTTAAGGAAATTATTAATACAGTATACAGAGACTGGTATCACATATATACAGACGCGTCCAAATTAGAAAACCAAGGGTATGTAGGTTCAGCGGTCTGGATACCAAAAGTCAACGTGGTATTAAATTTTAAATTACCTTCTTTGTCTTCTGTATTTTCTGGAGATTTCAATCTGCTTCAATTTTCAAATTGAAAGAGATTGCAATCCTTGAGGCTCTATCGTTTATAGTCTCATCGACTTAACAATTCCGTAATATTTTCTGATTCACGAAGCTGCCTACAAGCTATTCTGGCTAACATTTTCCGGTCTAAATTTAAATATATTTAGTATATAGGGAATATAATAAATATAAGGCATCTGCTTCTAAAATGCATTTCACAAAATATTCATTTTGAGTTGGTTTGTACTCCAGGCCATAATGGTATATCAGGAAACGAGAGCGCTGACCTTTACGCAAAACAAGTCACTTACTCAGGTGGCCCTGGCCAATTCAAACTTTACTGCAGCGACCTTATTCCGTTGGCTAAGGAACATTTGATTACCGGCTGGAATTCGAGTTGGACTGCATCAGGAAGTGTTAAGGGCAAATTCTTCTTTTCCCTGCAAAACCAGGTGTTGGTTAAGCCTTGGTTTTTTAAATACAGGAAGGCTAAATAATTTACTACCTCTACAGTATGCCGCATGCGTTTAGGCCACTCCTGTACCCTAGTGTTCCTTAATAAAATTAGGGTTAGGGATTCCTCTTTATGTGAGTGTGGACTTGACGAAGGCGTGTCTCTTCATTATATGTTTCACTTCCCTCGAATATCCTTCGTCCTTCGGATTTCCAATCCCTTTTGTCTTTATTCCATACCCCCTTTGTTGATGTTTTGTGTAACATTGGATTCTAGATTTGTGTGTCTCTTCTAACTAACACTGATTTTGTCTTGTTGTTCCAGGTATTAAGAAGATATGACATGTTGTAAACTTATTTAATTACGAGATTTTAACTATTTTTCTCTTGTACTTTCACTAAGCCCTACTTTTGCGCAAAGTTATCATCCCCGGCAACAAAGTTTTTTTTATCTCGTCTGACACTGGCTATTTCTCAAGGGAGACCATTTAAAGAAGAAGAAGAGTTTTTATTTCAATTTTTTTTTATCTAACAATAAGATCTATTTATCTACACTTGAATAAAATAATTAATAAAAAATGATTGAGACATGTTCGAAACGATGCATGTTACTAGGAACAATATTGCTGGCTGTGTAAGTAGTCATTAACTGTTCTACTTTATTGAGTCAATAATGCATTAGGATTGTATTGAAAAACTGATGTTAAATTATTTCAGATTAACTATTGTTGTTTTAATACTAGAGTCCCAGCTCGCAGATACCTTGTCAGGAAGCCAACGCACTCGAAATAAAACGTTTCCGACTGAAAATAACTCCACATGTTGGACTCAACAACCATACACAGTTATTAGTGAATGTCACCCTTGTTCAGGTATTATCTTTTTACATTTACTTACTTTATATGTATAATATCACTTTAATGTAGGTATTCAAAAGCTAAATTGAGTTTCGACTGATTGAAATTTTCCATTTCATGTTACATACCTACTTACCGCAGTAAAATAAATGTCTTCACAAAAACTGTTAATCACGTATATCAGTCCACTTACTTTTAGTTCCATTAAAATTACGAAAAATATATTTCATTCTTGTTTTTCAATGGTAAAAACTCATAGAGATTGAGACTAATAAATAAACCATAAATAGATATAATTTTGACAATTCAAATACTTGTTTGTGTTTGATGGCAATAAAAAAATTGTTTTGGTTTCTACTAATAACTTTCTCGATGCAATAGTAACATTGATTAAACTTCTAAAAGGTCATCTGTTGAACACCACAATTGTATCCAAACTAACTTTAGTTTTTGAATACACTATTGTCATTTTTTTTCAGACTTTGAAATAAGAAGCAAAAGTATTGGTGTATGTATACATACAAGTTTTAAAGAGATTCTTAAGTGTGAAAATGGAGAAACAGTAACACGAAGGTAATATTTTCGCTAGAAATTTTGTTTACCATTTTACCTAAAATATAAACTTCTTACTTATTACATTTAATTACAGCTGTGATAGAGTGGCCTATTTAGAAGAAAGAGCATACTGGAAGTTTACTATATGGTCATTTGTTGTGGGCAGTATATCTTCTGTTGCTGTTATGTCGAGGATGAGAGTTCTAAACTGTAGAGCAAAACGTCGAGCACGACAAATCCTTAGCAATGGTGCTATTTCATGAACTTAATAATTAATTAAGTAGGTGCATAATATGATTCTTTATAAAAAAAATTTTTTTGTTAAACTTGCAGACTTTATATCCCTTAATCTCAATGGTTGTAAGATGATTAGAATTTGTTGTTGTCTGCTCCAACTATACTGTTAAGAGTATCTGACTCTGTATGATGTGTGATATATATAATTTAGAAAGATTAATATTTAATTTTCAGACAGTGTTCATTGAAAGCAATACCATCAATCATTATAGTACTTTATTAATGTTAAACGCATTAACTTTTATATAAAAGCATAGAATATGTCTTAAATCCCAATATAAATACTAATTTATAAAGTTAATTAAACAATATCTTTAGTAGTTCACTTATTACTTTTACATTTACACTGTTTCCTAGAAGCCTGTAACATTGTTTCGTAGTTATATTGTCAGGAAAGCTAAACTTGTTTGGGAAGCACATTAATGCTGATAATTCCATTGGGGTCAAGTATCTGAATTTGTGTTTCTTTAGCGGCATTAGAAATTCTATACTACTAGGTTCATACATTTTCGCTTCTTGGAGACTTCGTTTGACATCTCCTGGGTTCGAATCTGTGTAAATAGAGCCAGTGCCCTCAGCGTAATGTGAATAGGCTTTTGTGAAACAACATGATCTTCTAGAATGTTTAAAGATTATGTCCATAACATGAATGTGTTTTAAAAGTTTGTCTGGTACAAGATAAGTGTCCGATGCATTCTTAATTATATTCTCAAATGAAAACGGTTCAATATTTTTATTAGGGAGTGATGTCATCTGAAACAAGAGATACAGATTCAAAGTGGAAAGAAAAAAATATTTATTTCCTTACTATTTCTATTTCATTACAACTTACTATTTCATCTTTCCTTTTAAAGTTCCAATCTGTCATCTTTCTAGCTATGCAATAGTATCTTGACCTTGAATTGGGAACACCAACAGTAGAGGGACAAACAAGAAACTCTTGAAAAATAAATTTGCAATCTTGTAGCTTCGTAATAAACAAAGGATGCACACTAGACGTCTCAAAACCTTTTACATTTTCCAATAATATGTATTCAAGTTTTGTTAATTTATCTAATATAGAAATTATGTACAAGAATGAGTCAGTCCTAGGATCACTTTCACCCATTTGTTTACCATTTCTAGTGAATGGCTGACAAGGTGGAGACATTAATATTGTGTTAACATTAAGCTCCTCTATTGCCTTAACAGTTAAAGACTGTACATTTTTAGTTATTAGCGTAGTTTGAGGAAAATTATGTTTGTATACACAGTTTGCTATCGTATTAATATCAATCGCTGCAACCACTTCACCATTTAAATTGGACTCTAAAATTAAAAATGTTAAAAATTATACCAATTTATCGGGATATAATCATAACGTCGAACGTACATAAATATTGTTGAGTAAACTATTTTTCTAACCTAGCCATGCACAGTGCATTCCCCCAATACCGCTGTATAGTTCTAAAATTCGATTAGTCATATTTTTTGTACTTAAATTAAATGGATTTTTAACTAATTATATAAAGACAAAAAGTATTTTGTAATCGAAAATCTAAATTCTAGGTAAATGCATTTGTAACCTGACATTGACGTTTAACAATATGAAAACTTTTTTTGTGCGGAGTGATTCAAACTGCAAAGATTTCAATTGCAAAAATAAAAGAATAAAATAGTGATTTCCGGCAGGCGCGGGCTATACAAATATTTCAGTAGTAGTACTAATTATCATCTATGGTGCTATAGTCCGTAGTAGTAAAATAGCGGTGTTACGTTCCGTTTGACGTTTTGACATTAATAAATTTTTATTTATGATGTCATGAACTACCTATTTATTTACAGAAACGTTCAGAGTCACTACTACATATTATGTGTGTAGCGTGTTTGTGTCGTCACATCCTTGCCGGAAATTACTTCAAGGTGTTTTCATCAGTAGAAATTAAAGAACAAAAATACATATTTTTAAATCAACTTTATTTATCAATCTTAAGTTTTTAATATATGATATCGCTGGAATACGTTTTCCTAAGCCAAGTACTAAGGAAATATGTATGAAATTAAATATGAGTCAAGTAGCCTATTATTTGTATCTTTATAGATAGCTATTATAAACGGTTCAACAATTTTCAATTACGTAAATAAATCTAATGACTTATAATGCAATATAATGGATTGTTAAAATTAAATACATTATATATGTGGATATAGATATAATAAATGAAAATATCTAATTGCAAATATTTCATGAAATGTTTATATTATTGCTTAAAACCGGCTACTAACCGTATAAAGACAATTGAGGTTGATTTTTACTCTTTATTGCATCACACCTTGCAATATAACATTTAGGCATGTTAAATATCAGTTTTACAAGATTGAAGTAAATTTTTAAAGGATAACTCCTTTTAATCTCCTGGAAATACATAATTGAACAAAATTTAGACAACCTTTTGACAGGAGACCTACCAAAATGAGCTCAAAATGGCGGACTGTGCCACAATTTGTTAATCGTGACAGTTTCAAAGACAAATGTTACTAAAATGATATGCAAATCTCTTTTATCACTGAAAATTAATAATTTGATGAAAAAATGCAATGCATTAGATAGAAAGAGACCAAATCTCGATGGCAACTTAGCGATCGCAGCGCCTCACTATATTTCTGGGACACTATAAATTTCTACAACGTACGTTCTTCTTTACTCTAATCTCCATGGTACGGACTACAGTGAAATCTAAGGCTGGGAATATATAACCGGGATCTTTTCGATCGGGTAAAATTCAGAGCACTGAAAATACAGAACAATACATTTTTCTCCGGAATAAGTATTCAAACTGGACGCGGGTGTAGTCGATTGTGTTCAATGGCAACTCTTGAAAGGATTTTTTGTAATGAAAAAGAATTTAAAAAACAAATCCTTGAGCAGTTTTGCCGCGGAATTAAATTGGTAACGTTGTGATTTTTATATTGTTTTCATAAATTTGTGTTATTTTGGTTCTTAAAGTGTAATATTGGTGAAATATTAACCATTAAATATTCGTTAGTGCGCACAAGTGTGGGTAAGTGGTACAACTTAAAAAAACGTGCCATTTTGTGTTTTCTCCAAAACTCCCTGGGAACTTTCAGTAAAGCTTCTACCACTTTACTGAATCGACTGACTTGACTCATTGACTGCACTGACTATTTATTTGAACTTTGACTAGACTTTATACTTGAAGATTTAGGAATACGGTGTTAAAAATTGAAACGAAAATTCTATTGCCGCCCTTTTAACTTGACACTGGCAAATGGTTATAAGCCGATGCCATATATTAATGAAAATAAAAAATACAAATCCATGCCTTTGACGTTGTGAATGTGAAGTCAAAAGAGTTGTTTTTCAAAAAGTTGTTTGTATTTTGTGACTTTTGTGTCTTTAATTAATTATTTTCTCTAAATCTTATCTATTTCAACTCAGAGGTTTATGTTTTATTTTCGTGTTACTTATCACGATGCATCACAGCGCCTCAATGGATGTTAATGCATTCATATCAGAAATACAATCACGTCCTGCAATTTGGGATTTTCATACAAAATTTTCCAGGAAGGAAAGAATAAAAGCATGGGAAGAGATTTGCGAATTGTTTACAAAAGATTTTAAAAACCTAAGCAGTAAAGATAAAAACGCCACTTGTAAGTTAGCATTTTATGACCATGAACTGTGATGTTAGCGGAAAACCGACATTAAAAATGTTCAAAGTGTAATTTAATATAAATCATCACAAATGTTACAGGTCACAAATTACAACGAAAGTGGAAGAGTCTCCGTGATTGTTTTAACAGAGAAATTGGAAAACAAAAGAATAGCAGAGAGCCAAGAAGAAAAAAGTATATATATTTTAAGAAATTGTCTTTTTTGAAATGTCTAAGGAATGATATACCTGATATACCTACTTCAGATGATGAGACTTCTGAAAATGATTCCGGAGTAGAGCAACAAGAGAAAAGTAGAGAAGAAACTTTATCTTTAAGCAGTACCAGAAGAAGAAAAAGAGAAGATGAAGAAGCGAGACAAAGTATTAATAAATCAGAAATGCAATTATTTTTAGAACCAGAAATAGATTTATCATTCAGTAACAATTGTAAATGTGCAAAATATGAGGATCCTGACAAAGATTTCATGATGTCAATCTTACCAGATATAAAAAAAATTCATGATGATTTCAAAATTGATTTTAAGAGTGAAGTGTTACAGTTAATTAAGAATTACAAAAATCCAGAAAATTTTAAAATTGAATAATATGTGGACGGCCAATAAAGACAATATTTCCAATCATTGAGATGACTATTGTGGACCAGGCCAGGTCACTGGAGATATTCCATATTCCCTTTGCTGTGCAAACATCTTAATATCTACAAACTTATTAAGTAGATATAAAAACTTATTGGGTAATTTACTTTCACAAGTTAATATCCTGTCAATCTGCGCCTTAGCACAACATTATACTCGGATAAGTTGTTCTGAAAGATATTTCAATGGCTTCTGTCCTGGATTCGTAGGACGAGAAAATCTAGTCAGTCATGCTGCATCCAGAACTCAGTATCTGTTATATGACTGAATCTTTTGAATATTTCATGTTATTTACAGAAAATGTAGAAATAACAACTAATAACTCTTTGTTGTAAAACATTATTTATATTACACATCCTAATAACTTCAAAAGATGAAAATTGAGGGAGAAAAAGTATTTTCAAAGAAACAAAGGTAGCAAGGTCGAAAGAAACCATTGTTTTAGGTGGTGTAGACAAAAAATATTAAATAATAAAGAAAAGGACAATAAGTTAACTTTCATACTTGTAATCGGTGTTGTCTAAGTTTTTTTCGTTATTAGAGGAAAGGAGACTGATCTCTGTAGAAAATGGTGTCCCAGAAATATGAACAAAATAAGTGAGGCGCCGTGATCGCTAAGTTGTCTCAATAAAATCGGGCCACCAATGGCGCTAAGAAAATTATACTACTTAACGACAGCAGCGCGGCTGGTGACTGAATAATGAATTCTACAAATTTACAAGTATAGGCGGGCGATGCTTTAGCATGTAGCGATCATTCTCCTTTACTCTAACCTCCATGCTGTAGAGTGTAGACTGTAGACTGTAGAGCATTGAAAGGAAAGGACCTCACCGTCTCCACGCTAATGGAGACGGTGAGGTAGAAAAGGTGGCATCAAGTGCAAATTACAATCTGTAAATTAGTTCCAAGTTATAACTTGTTATATGTAATAATTTATAATATAAATATTATTATAAGTTTTGTGTATCTTTTTTCTAAAAGATTTAATTTCTCATTCTAACTTCATGTCTAAAAAAATAATTTACAATTTATTTATGAGCCCAAAATTATTTTTCTCGAAAAGAAAATAATTTGTAGAGATTATCTTTACATGTCTGCATGACGTCTTCTCGTTTCTATCATCCAATAATAGGCATGTTGTCTAAAAAATTTTTTTTCGTCTATTCTATGTTAGACGGCCTCTGTGGGCTGTGGCTCAGTGGTTGAGCGTCTTGGTGCTCAAGCCGAGGGTCGCATAATATAATATAATAACAATCTTAAATATATGTATAGTATAAAAAGTATTAAATATATTTCCGTTGTCCGGTACCCGTAACACAAGTTCTTCGAGAACTTACCACGGGACCCTTATTATTAAATATTAAGATAAACAACCTAGAACCCATTCTCGTATATCTTAAAAAATAATGAATATTCGTTCAATCAACGTTGTATCTACAAACAATTTAAATTTACAATATGAAAGAGAGTGATATATCGACCTGTGACGTAACAAGTTGCACCCGCCATACATTTGTCATTACGAAATCTATGACTGTTGCAACTTTTGAGGTAACAAATCGTTTTGCGAGAAAGATGGGCAATATTTTGCTTATAATTTTTAATCGCGTCAATCTAAATATCTATTTCTTTTAGATTTATGTATCTTTATTTATCAATTTTAATTTTTTTTTTATAATAATGTGATATTCCACACTAGGCAACAACCTGAAATATTGCATTCTGAAACTGGCAACTCTCAAGGAAATTTATGCCAAGCTAAGAAGAACAAGAAAACAATCTTTTAGGAGTTTTGCCGGGAAATTCAATGGGTGCCGTTGTGGTTTTTGTATTCCTCTACAATTTGTGTTATTTCGGTTCTTAATCTGTAATATTGGTAGAATTACCATTAAATATTCGTTAACGTGGGCAAGTGGTACAACTTCTAAAACGTGCTATTTTGTGTTTCCTCCAAAACTCCCTAGGAACTTTCAGTAAAGCTTCTACCATTTTACTGAATCGACTGACATGACTCATGGGCTGCACTGACTATTAATTATTTGGACTTTGACTAGACTTGACGATATAGGAATACGGTGTTGAAAATTGAAACGAAAATTCTATTTTCCGCTGTTTAACTTGACACTGGCAAATGATTATAAGCCGACGCCATATATTTAAAAAAAATCTTTTGACTGCATAATATAGGTTTTTGTTCTTTGGTTGTCATCAAACATATTACATTGATATAATATAATGAAAGTCGTCAAAAAATTTTGTACCTTTTTTGTTTAACAAAGTCTACAATCTCCAATATTTATTTTAACTAAACTTTATTAACTTTCCATTCAACGATTTACCATATCACCATAGAACCCATGGAGGAAAATAACATAATCGATCCCAATGCCTCACTAGATATTAGCGCATTCATAGCAGAAATACAAATACGGCCCGCTATTTGGGATTGTAACACAAAATTTTACAGACACGATAAAATAAAAGCATGGGAAGAGATTTGTCAATTATTTGTAAAAGATTTTACTCATAAAAGCAAGAAAGATAAAAACGCCGCTTGTAAGTTATTTTAATATAAGTATAGTATTTACTTATGATTTTCAATTTCTGTTAACTTGCCTTGGTATAGAATATTGATGCCATATCTACCGTAGTCGTTATTTTAGTTCTTACCAGTGGCGTGGGGTTATTATATCTCCATTCCTACCGGCTTCACTTAACACTTACCTTTTGAAGACCCTCATCCAAATCCATACTATACAGGCTAAGGCTTCCCTGTGAAGGAGAACCAGTATTCGCCACTGATTCTTACAATACATTAACTACGAATAAATAGTCCAAAAGATGTATTTATTAGGCCATTGAAAATTTTCAATTTCTTGTAAACTGTGCCAGATGCACATTCCATGTAGTACCTAGTAAAACTTAGTCAAAAAAAAAATGGAGGCTAACATTTTGGCTACCTGATACCACATACAGTGCTGCTGGGTAAAGAATAGAGCCCAGAGAATTTACTTCAGGTATCAAGTATGAAGTAAATAAAAAGTGATACAGAAAGGCCAAATTTCTTCATTAAAAAAAATATAGGTGAAGGACGATTTCTAAGTAGTTGACCTTTTACATCACTGAAGCTGTACATTAACAGTCATGCAAAAAAAATAAAAGCATTAAATGTCTAGCTGAAAAGCTAATTTACCTGTTACATTGTTTATAGAGTTGTATGTTAATTATAAAGTTTTATTGAATATGTAATAACTTGTTTCAGGCAACAAACTACAAAGAAAGTGGAAGGGTCTCCGTGATTGTTTCAACAGAGAAATTGGAAGGCAAAAGAAAAGCATAAAACCAGGAAGGAAAAAGTATTTGTATTTTAATATATTGTCTTTTTTGAAAAGTCAGAGAAATGATATACCTACATCAGACGATGAGACTACTGAAAATGATTCTGGAGTAGAGCAAAAACAGGTTAAGAAACAGACAACTAGAAGAATAAAAAGAGAAAAAGTTGAAGTAAGGCAAAGTATTGATAAATCTGAAATGGAATTATTTTTAGAACCAGAAATAGATTTATCGTTCAGTAATAATTGTAAATGTGCAAAATATGATGATCCTGACAAAGACTTCTTGATGTCAATCTTACCGGATATAAAAAAAATTCATGATGATTTAAAAATTGATTTTAAGAGCGAAATGTTACAGTTAATTAAAAATTATAAGAGAGCAGAAAATTTCTAAATTGAATAAGTTCTGATGAGTAAAATGTACTAAGTATAAATTATAGCTAAAATTAATATATTAATTTGTCTCAATTATTTAATAAGATTGTCCTTGCAAGAATTATGATTCCCCAGCTGGAATATCTGTTATATCTGACTATCATTTTCGGATTTAGTTCAAGAATGCCTATAGTACCAATTAAGTATTAATCACAAGCTCTATGAAAAAGAAGGAATAGTTATTACTTATTAGAAAAGCTTGGCTACCTATCTAGACATACAATAAGTGTTTGATAAGTCTGGCACAATAGGCTTCTGTACAGAATAAAAACCTTGCTACCCCAGCTATTATGGTTTGCACCTGATTCTCAAATCTTACCTTTTCATGCTGCTTTTCCAAGTACTAGAATGAGAATGCACTTCAATTATTATCTGCGAAATTTATGCAGGTGTCCATCAGGGTTCTGATCTTGGTTATACATATTTATTTATTTATTGTACCATACAAAAAAAATCTACCTGCTTAATGTGTTTTATTTACTTTTATTATCAAGACAGGTGACTAGTGCATGTGAAGTTGTGGACTAAGTATTCGCCGTAAGGTTGCAAATTATAGCAGTAGCACAGTGCACACTGTACAAGACAACAATAGATAGCTGCGTTTGGTGTCATTCATTAATAATTTATCATGATTCATCCGTCTAAGGTGCCCCTTACTCTGTATGGTCTTAGACAATTAATAATTTCAGTGATTAAAAAAAAAATGTCAAAGTAGCATTAGTCAAAAATGACAACTGTCATTTTTGAATCACAAATTTTTTAATTTTGAAATTCAGTAATGGCGGAAACTAAGCGCTGTTTAGACGTTCGTAGTGATGTAATAAGTGGTGAAAATGCCGATTCCAAAGACCAAGTGTATCTTGAAGAAACATTCTATATTCTTACAAAAAAGAAGTCCGTGTTCAGAGTTCGACTAACATCCAAAGGACTGTCATTGATAAAGGAAACGGACGATGTATCAAAGGAGCAAACCATTATTTTGCGAGATATCATCGGCAGTAAGTGCATGCGAAGTAAAAGACGTCGACCGGGAGCAGGTTCTTGTGTATGCAGTTCGCTCGTCGGGAGTCAGCCACTCAAAGTGGTCGATGAAAACAGCGGCGACCTTGATGAAAGCGATATTAGCGCGTATCTATACATTTATGCATACATATTAAAGGACGGTCGCCGGGTTTGCAAAAGGGAAAGGACGACTATTACGCTGCGGTTCAGGTCGTACGACAAATACGAGGATAACAATAAAGAGGCGCAGAAGTGGAGAAACACCATAAAGTGTTTGATTATCGGTCAGCCAGTGACTGCCAGTTTGCCGTTGAACGATAAGAAATTGCTGGTGCTCTTGAACCCGAAGTCTGGGCCGGGGAAAGCGCGGGAACTGTTTCAGACGAAAGCCGCGAGTATCTTGCAGGAGGCGGAAGTTCCTTACGATCTTCACGTGACGAAGTACGCTCAGTATGCGCGGGAGTTTGTTCGCACGAGGAATGTGTACGCCTGGCGAGGTATAGTCGCGGTGGGCGGGGATGGGATGCTCTTCGAGATATTGAACGGAATGTTCGAGAGGCTGGACTGGCAGCAGGCACTGTCTGAAGTGCCTCTTGCTATCCTGCCCTGCGGCTCCGGCAATGGTCTAGCCAGAACCGTATGTCATCACTACAAGTGAGTATACGTTTTTATTTACCAGATTAATAAGAAAGAACTCTGTAAGTTTTGTTTACAATATTCATTTCCATAGAAAAACAATGTTTGATAAGGAACATAGGATTTAAGTTTTGTATATTATTATGTTTTATTTATATATTATTATTTATTTATTTATGTTTTATTTACATATATTGTTATTCATATTTTTATGTTCAAGGTCAAAAAGATTATTCATTATTGTTATAATTCATAACATTATTATTGATACATATCATAATTAATTTTTTGTTTTTCAACTGCTTTGTTTATTGAGATTGATTCAAATAATGATAGATGGTTTATACTAGGAATGTTTCAAACATTTGCTATTAACAGTAATTATTAACTTAACATTCATACTCACATTTTGTGTTTAGGAGCGACTCAAACATTTTAGGGATGCTTCCAGTGATGGATTTACACTAGGGGCAGTCAGGGCTAGTGCCCAGGGCGGCAAATTTTGTGGGGTGGCAAAATTTGGAAAGTAAAAAAAATATTTTTAGAATTATTTTTTTATAATTATCAAAATTGCACATTATAATAATTAATTAATTCTATTATGTAATTAATCATTTTTTTATTTCTTGTTTAAAACGAGTTAAAAACTACTTATGTTTTACAATGACTAGTCTCAAAAGATTGGCTATTCTATGCATAGAATATGTATGTGTAAGTATACTTTAACATTTAGATTGTTAAGATTTAATCAACCAATTTACAAAGTCAGGTGTGTTTGCCTGACAAACAAATGTAATACAATCATAAGTCATCTTTAGTGCAAAATTCATGATTCTTACAAAGGTATATTGGAGGTATATTCATGATTCTTATAAAGGTATATTTAAGGATTGGCTTCGCTGGGCGCTCAATCAATGATTTGTCTATGGATTCTTGGAACAATAACAATTTTTTTTTAAATATTATTGAAGTATATAATATATAATACAATTTATGCAATGATCAAGCAATTAGTTATTCTATTAAAAAGAATAAGATATAAAAACTATAATTTTAAGTAAAATTTCTGGGCGGCATTTTCTTCTGTGTCCACGGCTGCACTAATTTTAAATCCGGCCCTGGATGCTTCAGTATTCCACACTTAGATATAAACTTATTTAAAAGTAAACTAACACTGATTACACTTACACCATTTATTTTTTCTAACTTACAAATCATTTTAGTAATATTTTTGTAAGTAAAAAACATATAGGATGAATTTAGCACAGTGGACTTCATACATTTATAATATAATCATGACAAGGGGTTGCGAAATCTGTTCTGTTTTCAAATACGGATTTTCGGATTTTTTCTCACAAAGATCCAGATAATCCGGTTTTTTTACGAAGTTTTATACAGGGTTTAACAAATCGGAGTGATAAAAATTTACTGGCATAAATCTTTGTTTATGTATTATCAGAAAAGCAGTAGCAAAAATTTGTAAACCATACAATTTTGGAGAAAAACCAATTTGAAATATCACAAAAAATATTTAAGTGACAGCCCTCAGAGGTAACTGCATACATAATATGCTGTTTATAATCAGGTGATTGTACACATGGACTAGTCTAAATCCTTTGTGTCGATTGGTCAGCGGCATTCCTTTGAGTTATTTTATTGGTCTGTGGGGATGTGTTCGATAAAAATACAGATGAGCTCTAGCTCCTCCCACAGATTTGTAGAAATTAATTCTTTAATTTTTTTAATATTAGCTTACAGCTCTCAAATTGTCGGGCACCACATAGTGCTCGCAAGCAGGCTTTTTGTTTTATAAAAACATTCTGGCTATGGTAAGAGTTACTCCATAACACAATACCGTATCTTATGTTGGATGATACATAGCCATGGTAGGCTATCAGAGCTGCCTTTTCACTAACATTTTGAGACAAAGTACGCAGTACGTATATAAATCTATCAATTTTTGTGCACATTTCTCAGTATGTTGTTTCCAAGAGAAGTGTTGGTCCAATATAATACCTAAATATGTCGTTTCGTTAGTGGCGCAATATTAGTACCTTGATAATTTATATTTATATTTATGTTTGCAGTATTAAATGGTTTGAAGTGTATCATGTTTGTTTTATCAGCATTTATTTTTAGATTGTTTAATAGTAGCCAGCTAGAAACTATTCTTAAACTATTATTTATTTCATCAAATAAAAGTGCTTTATTCTTGTTTACGTAAACAATCGTAATGTCATCTACGTACATAGTGCATTTTTGTTGTATTAATGCCGGGAAATCATTTATATAGAGCAAGAATAGCAAAGGCCCTAATTCACTACCCTGTGGTACGCCATAAGGATTATTTTTCCTATGTGTCGAAACAATGCTATTTACACGATGACTTTCTGTTTTAATTATTCTACTTCTTGTTTCCCATCTTTTAGATAACTGTTAATCCAGTCAAGTCCTTTACCCCTGATTCCATATTTGTCTAATTTATTCAATAACCTTTTGTGACATACTAGATCAAAAGCTTTTGACATGTCTAGAAATAAAGCAACTACTGAATTACCCATGTTAATATTTTCGGTTATGTCTTTGTTTACGCAAAAACTTGCCAAACTAGTGCTACTATCTTTCCTATATCCAAATTGAGACGAGTTAAAAATATTTTTAGACATTAGAAAACTATAAATTTTATCGTACATTATTTTTTCAAAAATTTTAGATTTTTCATCCATTTCATCCTTAGCGTTCTTCTTAAATAAAGGTTTAACTATTGAGTATTTCAAAATATCTGAAAATTTGCCTTCAAGAAATGACAAATTTATTATATGTCTTAACGGTTCACCAATTTCATTACTTATTTTCTTTATTATTTTCGTTGCTACATGGTCATAACCTGTCGAATTTGTGTTTCTCAAACCTTTAATTACTTTAACGACCTCAGCTTTAGTGATTGGAGATAGAAATAATGTTGTGTCGTTAAATGGTATAAAATTATTATTTAATAAATTAAAATTATTATTATTATTAGGGTAATTTAACCGACTTATAGAAATAAAATATTTATTAAATTCATCTGCTATTTTTTCAGGATTACGATACGTCAATTCATTCACTTTGATACATTCAATTTCGTTCAAAATCTTAGCTTTATTGTCAACGTTTGAGTGTATCACTTCCCAGGCTGCCTTATTTTTATTTTTAACTTTGTTAATATATTTCATGTTACCTATGGCCTGTGATTTAGAGATGCATTTTTTTAGTAATTTGGAATAGTTTTCGTATTTAATTTTGTTATAATATTTGTTATCATTATAAATTATAAATTAGAAGCAATATAGATTATAAATTAGAAGCAATGCATGGAATACGCGCTTATTTGCACAATTGTGCGATGAAAATGATGAATACTTCCAACGATTGCTGTTACATAGAGAAGTACGCTGGTTGTCGAAAGGTGCATGTTTATCAAGATTTTATTCACTTTTTGACTCGGTTTTAGAATTTCTGGAAAGTAAGATTCTGATTAAAAAAAACCTAATCAATTTTAAAGCAGACATCGCGTATTTGCCAGATTTGTTAAAAAAAATTAATGACCTCAACTTACAATTACAAGGGGACAGCCTTAATTTAATAAAAACAAATAGTGTAATTTCAGCTTTTATTGGTAAATTGAAGAAAAATATTGGTCGGCGCGAATTTTCACAGTTTTCAAACTTATCGCAGGTAGAATGCCTTGATGAAGATATTCAGACATACGTTCAACATTTGATTGCCCTGTATGATGATTTTAAAACCAGATTTAAAGACATTCTGTCGATGGAAATACCACCATGGATCATAAATCCATTTGATGAATCGGAAGTGGAGAATGTAATATTACAAGAGGAGCTACTCGAGCATAGCTCTAATGAGGAGCTGAAAGTGGCATTTAAAAGAGGGTATCAAAAATTTTGGCTGCAGGCAGAAATACCTGTAAAATATCCTGGACCGTGGGGAATCGCGCAAAAGCTTCTGATAGCGTTTCCTTCGTCACATCTCGTCGAAAAAAGTTTTAGTGCCGTTACAAACTTATTAACAAAAAATAGAAACAGATTGAATGTCACAAAACGGGGAGATTTGCGGTTAATCCTTACAAAACTCAAGCCAAATATTGATAATCCACTAACAACGCAATGAATTAAAATTTAATTGAAAATTTGTTTAGTCTACCTACTTTATTATCAAATAATTAACCCTATCAAGCAATCAATTCTAACCTTTTTATTTCGAAAACTGTTAATTCGTCGTTGAAACTCAGCCACAACGCAAGTTTCCATAGACAGATAGATCTAATCTTCACTTTTTTTTCGATATTTAGAAATTGGTAGTAATGTAGAATGTAGATGCAGGGGGTCCACCGAATCCAGTAAAATTTTGAAAGTGGTCTATGAAACAAAAGAGTCTGTGAACCACTGATTTAGGAGATAATAATTACATGAAGTTGTTTTTAAATCACTATATTTCTTACTAAGTTATCATATTTAACATTCTATGATCGCAGAAACTTAAAAGTATGATACCGTTTTGTAAGTAAGAAGTCAATAAATATAAAAAATACAGGTTTAAATTGTGTTTAGATTTGTTTATTGTACTTCTTACTACTTGAGCAATTAAAACCATATTCAGTGTTATTATAAAGTGGGTCACATGCTACTACAGAAAAATATAAAATGGTGAATATCTTAGAAACAGTCCAATATCGGAATGTAACAATAATTTCAGCAGTGCAACAAAAACTGACGAACTATTAAAATATGGTACGTCTAGAGTGTCTAATTATATTTAAAATATGTAATTTTACATAATAGTAACTAAGATTCGAAAAATCCGGATTTTTCGAATTTTGAAGTATCCGGATTGCAACCCCTAATCATGACTATGTGATTGTTCATTCTCTTAATTAAATTGATTAATGTTTAGACAATTATAAAATGTAGGTAGGTACTTAAAGAAAAAAGATTTTTATTTAAGCAAATGAAAAGCAATATCTATTTACTGTTGTAGTGCATATATACAATTGCGTTTTTTAATGTTGGTCTAATATTATTATGTATCTAATATAGGTAACATTTTAACTACAGTAACATTGAAGAAGAACATTTTACTAATTAACATTGAGCATTCAAGGAATCGATGATAATACTACTACACAAAAACTTTCAGACATTGAAATTATTTTTACCTAATTATAAATACGTTATACAATTAAAGCAATTTAATGAGTTTTATCATATAATTATCTTTTGAAAAAGTAATCTTATCTACACTGCACTTTTAACAAGTAATATTACAAATAACAAGATTGGCGGGTATTATCTTTTAACCCTTTGTAATCTCGAAGGAAATACAAAAAATAATTTAATCTAAGTAAAAATATAAATAGTTTTTACACAGCAAAAAAAGTTGCGAATATTATACTTAAGTACCTAACTGACATCCTACTACTATTTATTACAAATGTGAAAGTTTGTGAGAATGGATGTTTGAGACACACGAAAAAACTACTGAACGGATTTTGATGAAATTTGGTATGGTAGTAGTTTAGGCTGTGGATTAAAATATAGGCTAAATTTATGCCGAAAAAGTACAACGCTCCCGTGGGATACTGTATTTACGCGGGCGGAGCCGCGGGCCAAAGTAAGTTGATAATCTAAAGAAAAATACGATACAAATTATCAATCAATCAATCATATGTATCCATGAAACCATGCATTTTGCAACGATACAGACAATAAGTACGTATGCACGAAGTTTTTTTCGGTTTATTATTACGATTGTGAGATTATCGCACGTAAATGCGCAAAAAGGGCTAAAAATGTCAGTAACAAATAAACCAAATTATTGTAGATTCGGTTCAGGCTAGTGCTCTGTAGTTCAATTTAACAATGTCAAATTCGCCAAGTCAATTGTGGGCAATTGGTGTACAATTGAGACAAGAGAGCCAGGTCGCATTAAATGGCCAGTGTTTCAGGATAAATTTACATTGTACCTCTTGTATTATATGATTGATGACCTATGTGTTTGCGTTTGATTACCTTCTGTTCTCACCTTACGCTAACCACCGATTTCTTTTTTCTTTTATAGTGTTTCTTCTTTACTGTGAAAACTTTTATTTGGCCTTCTTGTTTGAGAAATTCTAATTGTTCTTGGATGTAGCCTTAAGTTTTTAGAATGTTATAAAATAAAATAATGTATTAATACCGCATTCAGACTCACGAGAATTCGAAAAGTCGTCTTGAGAAGTCCCTGCGCCATAGCGAGAATTTTGTCAGACTTGTCACGACTACGGAGGCGAGAAACATTCTCGAGGCTAGAAATAGGCCACCTGGCCACCTTATACACACGCACCGACACAGCCGGCCCAATGAATACCTGTGTCTGGCGGAAGGTAAGGGGGTTTCTTCTGACGCCGACTCCATGCTGCCAGGACTGGACGCAATGCCGCGGCCATGTGTTGACCGTACGGCGATTGCGCCAGAACCTCACCTCACCTGCGAAGCAACCACCCTTGCTCCAGCCTTCGCAAGCGTGCTCCTCCCAAGTTAACGACTCACCGAAAAGTGACCTCCTCTGAAAGCGAAGAAGCGCACCTCGGCAAGCACCAACATCACGAGCTGCCACGGTGGATCTCCAGCCAGAGCAGTGGCTGCCACCCAGGAGACCGTACGGTAGACCCTGAGTAGGTATCCTCACCGCTATGACCCGCTGCGCCTTCCGCAGCAAGGCCTTATTCCTAACAGTGAGAGAATCCGCCCAGATGGGGGCTCCGTACGTGGCCATACTCGTACAAACACCGGAGTATAGCCGTCTGCAGGCTTCGCTGGGCCCTCCTATATTTAGGAGGAGACGGCCCAGCGCTGATGCCACCCTTTTGACCTTCGGTCTTAGTTGTTGAAAATTTGGGCCGAAGGTCCATCTCCCATCCATGGTGAGTCCAAGATACATTATGGTGGGGCTCACCCTTACCTCCGCCTCTGCGATAGGAAGCCATCCACCCGGTGGGGGTTCTTTCCTCCCGCGTCCGCGGAACGACGTACCCGAAGCCCCAACCGCTCTATACGGCTGACCGCGCAGCCTCCTGGTGTGTTCGTCCCCGGGATGTGGCAAAGGTGTCATCCGCATAGCAGATGACATCCCGGGAGGAAGACTGTACCGCAGAACCCAGTCGTAGCCGACGTCCCAGAGGTTCGGACCCTGAACCGAACCCTGAAGGACGTTGCACACGACTGTCACTATGGATCCCGACCGGTCCTCGAGCACAACCTCTCTATCAGAGAGGTATGCTTTCACCAGCTTTCCGAGATATGGAGGCACTTTGAAATAATTCAATGCCTCCCGTATTACGCTGTGGGGAAGGCTGTTGATGGCATTGGCGATGTCCAAGGACACCGCCACCACCACCACTTAGGTCTTAGGTCAGTGACGGATGATGCGGAACGCGGGAGGGATCCCGCCGTCACTGACCTAAGACGCCTTAACGCGTCGATGGTCGACCGCCCGGCCCGAAACCCGAACTGGGCATCTGAAAGTCCGGACTCAAGACTGCGACTTATTTAACAAGTACAATATTTCAAGTGTGTGTCAAGTACAATATTTCAGAATATATATTAATTAAATATTTGACATGTACTCAACTACCCTATTCAATGACTAGTTTTGCTTACAACGAATACGTGTCATATTACAAAATTGTAACGTCACGTAAATAAAGCCAAAAGTCTGATATTCGAGAGAAAGCTCGTAATCGCCCTCGTTTCTTGCTTACCACGAATACGTGTCATGTTACAAAATTGTAACGTCACGTAAATAAAGCCAAAAGTCTGATATTCGAGAGAAAGCTCGTAATCGTCCTCGTTTCAAAACGTTGTAGCCTTTTGAATATAAAGCCTTCAGTGTTACGTTTCCCTAGTACAAAACTGCACAAAAGGCGAAATGCCAAGGGCAGAGGGATTTAAAACATTCAGATACAGATTTTGTAAAGAGCTCGAAATTTACATAAAGCTGTACCTATGTAACAACGTACGTATGTGTATAGGTGTTATTTTTAAGGTTTTGAGTTATTTATTAATGTGGGAAGTCAAAATGTTTTGGAAAAATCCCACTTTTTTTATTTCTTTGGCTACACAATAAACCTGACTAAAACAAAGGTATTAAAATACCTAATATGTAAATGAAAATTGTTATTGTTATAAGGTGGCAGGTACCTATTATTAATACGAGAATTTTATTTCTGAGTAAGTACATTGAGAAATAAATTACAAAAATGCATTAAATAAGCAAAATAATTACGTTTGGTATAAAACGTCATTAATTAGAACTTGCACCTAAAGTTTTAAATGCACAATAGGTATAAACAAGTTTATGTATAACAATAACATATTAAAATAACGATAAAACTAACATTTTTTTCTCAATTATCATATTTGATGTAAAAATCGTCATTACAATATGCACAAAGAGTGCAAAATAACATCTGCATTTATAGTGTTTTAAATTGTATTTTTTTAATACTACACAAAAGACGCAAAAAATGTGTAGGCCGGTTATATAATTTTGGTCTAACCTGCAATTTATGCTATTTCTCAATGCTAAAAGCGTAATAGTTTGTCATATTAAGTACGATCATTTCATCACGATCGAATCGCAGTGAAAGGCCTCGTTATGGTATGTTTTTTTTTTTTTTAGATGTCTATGGACGCTTCACACCACATCTGTCTGGCCCCGTGCTAAACTAAGGTACCAGACAACGGGAAGTATATTTAATGCTTTTATACTATACATATATTTAAGATTTTTATTATATTATACACATAATATTTAACACACATCCATGACCCAGGAACACAGAAAAACTATTTTGTTCCTTCGGCGGGATTCGCCTGAGCGCTGAACCACTGAGCCACAGTGGTCGTCATTTAATTTTAATAATTCGTAAATTTTAAAGAAATACGACACTGCCTACTAAATTGTTTGTCCACAGTCCACACTAAATACAAAAAAATAATTAAGTTAGTTAAATTTTAGGCAAGGTTAATTTTTTGGAGAGGAAAAAAAGTTTTTTTTAATTGAGGATGAAGCAAAATAGGTGCAAGTATTTTATGTGTGATATAGGAAATAAGTTTGAATAGAAAAAGTTGATACCTATTTAGTAAAAACCTACGCAACATTTTTCACGCATTATTTCCTCTGGTTATATCAAACGTGTAAGCTGCTGTAACTATTGTAATACCCACAGCACAACAATGTCAAAATGCAGTTAGTCAGGAAGTCCATTATAGAGTATTTTGAAATTAAAATTGACAGATACCTACTGGGAATCGAAAACTATGAATTGTCACATAAGAGATATCAGTAAAGAGTTAAGATTTTTAATCAAAAAGTTAGAATATACCTTAATGGGACGTCATTGAATAGTATATTGCGGTCACATTGATTAAATGAATCGTAAAAAAACCTTCGACACCTTGACCCGAGCGTGATAATGAACGTTGTAAACAAAACATTACCGTTTATATTTATCTGCCATGTTACACTGTACTAATATTATGTACCAATTTACTGTAGTTACTGTAAAGACAAGTGTTGCATATCCCACTTCTGAAACAAATGCGTTATATTACTGGTCTGATGTCGTAATATTACCACACTAACTAATTTCTATATAATTACGTTACCAGACTTGCTCCATTCCTTCCTATTCATACTAAATATGCTAGTAATCTTGACTAATTTTATCGCTAAGCTGGCCTTTTTAGCGACACGAGCAAAAACACATTTTAATAAATTATGTTTCGATTTTAGACTGAAGAGTTAATGGCAATGAGTTATTGAACTCAAATACAAGAACGTTTTAATGTTAAACAAAAGTGAATACAGGATAAAGCAGACATAAAATAACTAAAGCAAAATGCTTAAGTATAAGTTAAGTTTTACACAAATCACAATACAAGTTCGTTTTTTGGTGTAATGTATGAACATGTTGAAGTAAAAAATTTAGAGACCAAAGATATACAAACACTCGAGATGAGTAGCCAACCGACCTTGTTGCTGTAGCGAAGTCAAGCGTAACTCCATGTTAATTAAGTTTTTCAACTTACATAATACAATATGTATATACAAATATCATGCGAGGCGTAAAATTATAATATGCAGAAATAAAACTATATTTAGATGATGTTATAAAATTATGTTTATTATTTAAGTATGTGGTGGTAAATTAGCATGTATTGCATACTGATGATTTGCTGAATACTGAATTGAAATCGGATAAAAAATCGATATAAATATTTGAGACAAATTTGCAAAAATTAAAACGACCTTCCCCTGAGTCTTGTCTTACTTAAAATACTAAAATAATTTTCACACTCGTGTGACTTATAGAGAACAAATGATTTAACTTAAAATAAAAGGGTGGACTTAGCACAAAGGTGGCTAAATATAAAGAAACTAAAAACATTTTTTTTGGGATTTTTCAATACGACCATGACTGAGAAAAAAGGTTACGTCTGAGTAATGTGAGTATACTGATGCTAATTGATTTTCATATAGTCTCAAGTCTCAACTGCTCACAATAGGCATAGTACTTTACCCACATGAAAATAGAACAAAAATCTGGAATGTATTTATATGTATGAATTTAGTTAGATGCAAATATCGGTGGGTCCATGTTTCTTTAAAATTTGTTTCTGTTGTAAATTGCAATAGTACATTAGGCATTAATAAGTTTCGTTTTGTGTATATTATGTACTACTCCGAACAAAGATCAACCCCCTTACTTTAAGGATAAGGAGGACTATTCTTAACCGACTTCCAAAAAAAGGAAATTCCAAATGTACTGAACAGAACTCCTGAGTCCCTATAGATACATGTTTGGGGATTTCGGCGTTGTTTAAAGAACTGCAAGCATATGCCATCATACCACTTACAGTAATCATCATCATTATCACCACCATCTTCACAAGAAACACCAAAATATTATGATGACATAGGTACTCACTACTCATCAGAGTTTTGTACACCAATATTGTTACAAAACTCACTTCCGGATAGATATTAATAATATTATTTAAGTTTGTGACTATTTTTGCGTAGCTTCCGGTTTATCTTAATTTGATTTTAATAATTATTTAATCATTTATTAGTCATATAGTAGTAATATTTAAATACTAATATTAATATTTAAAACGTATTTACTATATATAAACATTTAACTGTTTATACTCATAAGATGTATAAAAAGGGCGATAACTGAAAAATGGCCCTCACTCAACTACTGATTGCTGACCAATAAAAGTGAATCCATTCTACAAGTGTACCTTTTGTTGCTGTGGCTGCTGCCGCTGACCCAATTCCTATTTCAATATCAATGTGTTCATAATAATATAAGTAGATAATAAAGAACATTGGCAGAATTCCATACAACGAAATACGTGGATTTTTTTCCGGCGTCCAAGGTTGCAAAAATATCTAAAAGATATATTTCAATATCAATGTGTTCATAATAATATAAGTAGATAATAAAGAACATTGGCAGAATTCCATACAACGAAATACGTGGATTTTTTTTCCGGCGTCTAAGGTTGCAAAAATATCTAAAAGATAGCAAATGCACTACATAATCATATTCAAAAACAATTTTGTCTTATCGAGGCCACAAAAAAAACTTAGTAATATATTTGGTTTTTTGAGGTTATATAATGCTATTAATACTACTAATTGCAAAAATAATAATTATAATGTTAATTGTTGACTTCCCGCCTTACTTACGCTTATATTCTTATAATATGATTTTATATTATATTAAAATCTAAAATAGATACTTACATCGTTTAATATATCTATACAGGTATGTGGGAGTTTTACTAGGTAGCGCATTTTAAATGTTCACGGGTCACAATAAAACCGAATTATGATTATTCCTACAGGTACATATTATAATATTAGGTATTTACCTATGAAATTGCTGTTTTGCATGAAAAAAATTAAATGAATTTTTTTCATGTATTTTTTATTTGTATTAATCGAAGTAATCACCCATGCAATCAATGCATCTTTGCCAACGCAGTGGCAGTTTATTGATGCCCTTCTTAAAGAAATCATCTGGACGGGAGGCAACAAATTCTTCAAAGGCATTTTGTACTGCCTCTCGGGTATTGAATTTTTTTCCCGCCAAGAAGTTATCTAAATTCTGGAAAAAGTAGTAGTCTGTAGGCGCAAGGTCTGGTGAGTAGGGCGGATGACGGAGAGCTTCCAACCCCAGTTATTGCAACTTGAAGACCGTCTGCAGTGCAGTATGAGGTCGCGCGTTGTCGTGCAGGAGCGGCGGAGACGAGCGATTGACCAATGCTGGTTGGAGATGTGCCAGCTTCTCCATCATTGTGTTCAGTTCTTCACAGTATACATCTGCAGTAATGCTCACCCCGTTTGGTAAGATGCTGTGATGAATCACACCGGCGCTAGACCACCAAGCAGTGACCATCACTTTTGTAGGGGTAAGTTTTCGTTTAGGGCATTGTTTAGGTGCTGAACCAGAATCGAACCAACTTGCTGAGCGCTTGCGGTTATCAAACAGAATCCATTTTTCATCGCAGGTAACAATGCGGTTCAAAATTCCTTCATTTGTGTGTCTGTTGAGCAGTGCAAGGCACGTCTCGACGCGTACTTCGCGCTGGCGATCATTGAGTTCGTGGGGCACCCATTTGTCAAGATTTTTACCTTGCCAATTTGACGCAAATGGACCAATATTGTTTTGACGCTAACATCAAAAGCTGCTGCTAATTTAGCCGTAGATTGTGTATCATCAGCTTCCACAATCGCCTTTAATTCGTCATTGTCGACCAAAGTCTTCGGACGACCGCGAGGTCATTTTTCAGGTCTAAATTTCTAGAACGGAAGCGAGCAAACCAATAACAGGAGGTGCGTTGGTTTGTAGTGTTAGCTCCGTAAACGTCGTTGATGTTGCGTGCCGCTTGTACCGCGTTGCTGCCACGACGGTACTCATATTCCATAATTACTCGAATTTTTAACGTATCCATGATGACGAAAATGATTGAAATGTGATGAAAATGTAACACTAATCATTTATTGATTGACAAATGACTACTTTTGGAAAAAGAATTCCATGTTTTTTAAATTAAATTCATTTGAAATTAGAATTCTTAGCCAAACAAAAATTATTTTGATTTGAAATGGCCAGTACTGCAGAACGGCAGTTTCATAGGTAAAGACCTATTATACATCTATGTCATAGAAGAAAAAGCCAAAAAATCGTAAAAACTATTTTTGTATGTAAGTAAGTATAATAAGCATTATGTTGAAGAAATGGCATGTTATTATTATATTTTAGATATCCTATATATCTCATATTACAAAAAAAATGCATGATTTATTTAGAGCTAGTAAGTACCATTTATTGTATTAAGAATAATGGCTTAAATATTTTAATGGTTAAGTAAATAAAACAATTATTGATATTTCAAAGTATTTATTAATCATCCTCTCGTATAACTATATCATCTAAATATTCTGCTGGTGCTGATATATTTGTTTCATGCCTAGCCCATCCCAGATACCACACGACCGTCATAACGTGTGAGCAACATCCTACAGTTCGTCGAGCAACTTTGCAGTTGCAGCAGTACTCAACTATGCCAGATCGACTCAAATTATTATTTTCTATAATATGTAAACATAATACTGCTTCCTCGACACATATCGCGACTTTATTTTTCCCCTTATAAGTGTTGTTGGTGCACTTCCTCTTACATTGTTTTCTGATATGTTTAAACTCTCTGAGCATACTTCAATTCGATATCCACCATGGAAACGTATATGCTCACCGTAATAGGAACGCGCTTGACGAATCTGATAGGTTCCCAAGGCAAACAATATGAGGTCTCTATATTCCAATCGAGGAAATTGAAAAGTATTATCACGATCAGCAGTAATCAAAATCGTGTGTTCTGGTCAATGATCCGATATCGGAGAAGAGTGTTCACGCAGATGTTGCAATTTACGCACAAGATGCGCGTGCGTTGCGTTTCTATTTTCGAGCAAACTTCACAGTCGTAAGGCAGTCGTTGTCCGTAAGAAAAATACAAGTCGTCGTAGAAGGCAGATACTGTCAAGGAGCAAGCAAGGTTTATAAAACAAAGACAATCCAAAGATATCGCAGTAACAACGTAACGTAAGCTCGGCAAAACGCTAAGTGCTGACAAGTGAAAACGTCAAGCGTCATCATGTTTTTATAGATAAACGGCCCAATCATAGAGGTTTTATTACCTCATTGGATGCGGACATTTTATACAAATAAATTGAGTTTTTTTATTTATTAAAAAAAAACATTTTTTACGTGAAAAAAAAACTGCAAATTAAATGATTAGTTTTTGTATATGTGACATATTTAGACGCTTCCGAAAACACTAAGGTACAATCTTGCCATGACTAACTGAAAATAGAAAAAATATTATTTTAAAACAAAAAATTAAAACCGACTTCCAAAGTAAAAATGCACAAAATAAACACACCGGCATATTTAGCGGAACACAAAAAAAAGGTCCATAATTAAAAAAATATGGTTTTATTTTAAAAACTACTTACTACACTTCTTTTGTTATTTAAAGTTTCATTTGTTTTACTTAAAATGAGATCACATTAAGAACAGATTTTGCGAGTAAAGGCATTTGTGAAAAATTGTACATTTTTGAACTTTTCATGTACCCGGGAAAACTGAAAATTAATATTAAAATAACAATTAATTAAATTAGAAAAATGGTGATTAATATCGCGTATTTCCTCCACGTGCTCTTATTAAAGTTTCTACCCGTCTAGGCATACTGAGAATGATGTTATCGATGGTCTCCTGGGATAGTCTCCGCCATTCCTCAACTACGGCGATTCGCAGTTCACCCACGTTGGCAGGAGCTGGAATTCTGGACTTAACTTTTCTTTTCAGCAAGTCCCAAACGTGCTCTATTGGGTTCATATCCGGTGATCTCGCCGGCCACTCCATAACAGTGATATTTATATCATTAAGATAAGCTTGAGTTACCCGAGCGGTATGCGGCCGAGCATTATCCTGCATAAAAACAAAATCGTCACCGATATATGGGGCAAACGGTACGACATTTTCTTCTAAAACTTCTCTGATATAGCGGTCTGCAGTCAGACTCCCTCTGTCAATCACTACCAAGTCTGTGCGAGCTCCCAAACAAATGCCCGCCCAAACCATTATTGATCCACCACCGTATGCAACTGTAGTTTCAAAATTTGTCTGAATATATCGTTCTCCTTTCCGTCTGTATATTCTTTGCCTGCCGTCAATTTGATTTAAGAGAATTCTGAACTCATCACTAAACAATACCTTCCTCCATTGGTCCGCGTTCCAAAGTCGATGTTCCTGAGCAAAAGTTAACCTGTTTCTACGATGATTTTCCTCGAGCCTTGGAGCCTTGGCGGGCACAAATGAACCCAAACCAGCTTCTTCGAACCTTCTTCGTACCGTACGCTCACTTACGGTTACACCCCGCACTGCTTCTAACTCATGTCGGGCTTGGACGGCCGTCAAACGGGGGTTCCTACGTACACGAAGCCGAATGAAACGATCATCCCTACTCGAAGTGCGTCTTTTTCTGCCTTGTCCTGCTCTTCTCACATAAGTACCGGTCTCCCTGAACCGTTGGATACTGCGACGGATCGTTGAAACTGGTCGACGAAGATCTCCGGATATCACTCTGTAGGTTTGACCATTTCTTCGCATTTCGAGTGCCCTGGCAATCTCCGTTGGGGCTAAGTCTGGCATAATTCAGTCCTCAACTCCAAAAAGATACGCGATTAAAAAAAAAGTAATAAAAAACAGTATTTCAATGAAATTTTAAATCAAACTCAGAAGGAAGAAATACTCAAAGTTCGCTCCAGATAAGGTGTATTTGAATAAAATTAAAACAATTGCATAAAATGTGATGTTCAGTTGTTTTCTTAATTTGATAATATTTCTTTTTAAATTAAATGACGTATTTAAACCAGCCAGCAACCTTATATGATACTGATATCAAACCTTTATTTTATGTTCCGCTAAATATGCCGGTGTGTGTAGTATGAAAAAAACCTATTTTCTAAATTATTCCCCTTTTAAATTCGGCTAAAATTTTAACTATTTCTCTACTCAATCTTCCTTATTCTGAAGTCGGTACCAGCCCAAACAATATACTATAATATTTTATAGAACTCACGCTCAAATTTTCTAGTATACTTTTTGTACATTTTTTACTTTCGAAGTCGGTTTAATTTTTTGTTCAAAAATAATAATTACTTTGGAAGTCGGTTTTAATATTTCGTATAAAAATAATTGTACAACGCGTTTCAAGCTCGAACTTATGACGACGATTGACAGTAGGTACTTAGTACCTTACTTAGTACTTACATATTATATTGTATTTAATCCTACTGTTATAAATGTAAAGCTTTGTGAGGATGGATGGATGTATGTTTGTTACTCTTTCACGCAAAAACTACTGAACGGGTTTTGATTTAATTTGGTACTGTAGTAGTTTAGGCTCTTGACTAAAACATAGGCTATAGTAGGGAATGAAGAACCGGTGCTCTTCTTGAGTCCCGGGATTTTCGGGATAACTTATTGAAGGAACCGGGAGAACCGGGGCTTTCGGGACTTTTGGGTATTTTTTTCACCTACTGCTGGTATTTTTATTTTTATAGGTCTTTAGTATTTGTGTATGTACTATGTACTATGTACGTAGGTAATGAAAACTACATAGTATTAATTAAAGATATATATTTTTTTAAATCAACGAAAACATAACTATTTACTATTCTTTGAAAAAAAATCAACAAAAGAAAACAACAAGTCAAATCAGCATTTAACGCTCGATATTATTATAAATTATATACCAATATCAATCAACAAAAACATAGTAACTTTCCATAAATCAAAATAAAACATAAATCCTTTTCTTAATTCTAATATAAACCAAGTCATCATCAGCATTCAGCAGTTATCATATTACTGAGTGAGACGCTTATCTTTAAGGAATATAAAATTATAAAATATGAAAAAGTAATAAAGGAATGAAATTAACAAAATTATATGATAACGTTCAATAATCAATTCTTCAGTCTTGCTCATTATAATGGGTTCTTAAAAAAATAAGTGCGTCTAAGCTTTTATCACTTAAGCGTGATCTTATTTTGTTGCACAGTAATCCTGCTGCAGAGAATATCCTCTCGGGCTCCACGCTGGTCGGAGGGATCGTCAGAAGGTGATCATAAGCTAACGACAGAAAACGGCCACGATCACCACCATTCTCAAAAAGAGCCATTTCAATTATAATTGTAGTGTTTAAATCTTCTTGATCGTTTCGAACTCGTACATTTTTGGTAGTATTCAGTATTTCAGTATTGAGCTCATCTTTTTTGGTTAATATAGCATCTCTGTGCAGATCATTATGTTCTGGATTTTGTGATGAAGGCTCTTCAGGTAGATGCACAGCTATCGAAGAAACGCTATTTGTGCGTGTTAATAATTCAACAATGTGGCTGCGCATTTCATCGCTGTCTGGTCTTGGGAATATGTCGTCTTGCACAGTTGTAAAATATACGTCTGGGTTGTGCAAATATTGTAGGACTGTCGTTTCTAGTACACGGCGTGCAGAATATCTCTCTTTCAGGTACGTGGTCATTTTTGTGCTTATAAATGTGTTGATAGCAGACAATTTTTTCAGCCCGAATTTGACAGCTACATCAGCAGTTAGCAGCGTAGCATTTCTGCAGCAGAGTGCTTCTAATACTGCTTTAATAATGTCAAGAACCTCGCATAGTTGTTTCATGGTCGTCCAGTCATCTTCGGTGAATGTAATATCTGACTTAACATCAATGAGTGCCTTTGCTATGCAATTTTTTAATTTCAGAAATCTCTCCAGCATATTCGCAAGGCTACCCCAACGTGTCTTGCAATCATTGGTTAAAGAATATTCTTTGTTAAAATCAGCAACAACATATTTTTGCAGAATATCATCATTTTTGGTAGGTGACTTTCTGAATAATTTAACCACAGTTTTAACTTTCTTCAGAAGGTTTTGGTACTCAAATTGTTGTTCGTTGTGACCTGATGGAGAAGGACGTGGATTTTCAACTTGCAAACTGTCGGTTTCGTCATCATCAGTGTCGTTGTCGGATCGAGCATTAACATCATTTGTGTTGTTGTTATATCTTCTGGCTAATTCTGAGATGGGAAGATCGTCGTCTTCATCATCTGATTCTACCGGTGCTGCAGGAATCTCTTCTATATTTTTTGTATAGAAGACATCATTAATTGCCAGCTGAAGAGCATGCGCAATGCATTTCTGATGGCATGACTTGAGCATTTTACCAAATTTGATCATCATGCTGCACCCGTCCGTTGTTGCAGCTACTATATCTTTTTCTAGTGACACTCCAAATTTTTCTAATTTCAGTCTTATTTCTTCAACGCACTTTTTAGCTGGTAAAGAACCGTAGATTCTTATTAGCCCCAAGTTTTTAAATTTATTGTTGCCTGAAAAATGCTTCGAGTGCAGGTTTAAGCTAGTGTATCGTCTATTTCTAATAGACGTCCATTCGTCCAAGGATATTGAGAATTTGTGGTTGTCTTTTAACAGTCTCTGAATCTCGTCAATTAGTGATTGCTTTTTTTTATCAGCCTGTTTTATCACAATATTTTTGATAGCCGTAGCAGACTTAGGCAAATTATGACCGTAGTTTTGAAATAGCTTCCTCATATCTTTAGATTCCGCAAATGTTCGAAACGGACATCCGTCTTTAGCTGTCATACGCGAAACCATAACTTCCATTGAAGGATTTTCTTCCGATTCATAATAGTCGGTCATTTTAAGCTTCTTTTTGGGTATTCTATCCACAGCATTGTCTATTCTTTGACTAACTGGTTCCCCTGTAACTGTAGCAAGACTTTTATGATGTACGTTTTTAATATGCTTTATTAAGCCACCTGTGCTACCACCAACACACTTCAAAACTCTTTGGCACAATTTACATTTAGCATTATTTTTGTCTTTGGCGCGCAGAAAGTAATGCCAAACGGAGGACTGATCGCTGGATTTTGTAGCCACTTCTTCAAAATCCATATTTGTTACCTTCAAATCCCGTGTAGGTAAGGTAGGTATCTAAAACAACAAAAATATTTAAATTTACTACTTACAGGTATAGGTAGGTATAATATAAATATAAATAATAATATAAATCTCTATCGTAAAAATATTAATAAAAAAATATCTATTTATTTTGTTTTTAGTATTTGTTTGTTATAGTGGCAACAGAAATACATAATCTGTGAAAATTTCAACTCTCTAGCAGCTAGCTATTACCATTCTTGAGTTACAGCCTGGAGAGTGCCGAGTGGAGACAGACGGACAGACGGACAGACATCGAAGTCTCTGTAATAGGGTCCCGTTTTTACCCTTTGGGTACGGAACCCTAAAAAGGACATCATTTATCATAACAAATCCAAGAATCCAATCTACGGATAAATAAAATTACTAATTACTAACCTAAATAATAATGGAATTTTTAAATGATCTCTCATCTGTCAAACGCTCAAAATAGGAGTTGTCGTAATACGTTATACGACCTAATATATTATGTAAACAATAAGCCAGCTTATATTATTTCTCTCCTTGTTACACTTCTTACAACGTAAACAATAAAACAGAGATGCAAATAAAAGCCGCCAACACATTAGTGTGAGCCGATATTTCAACTGTAAACATAAACCATTTTTGGTAATGATTTTTAATGAGAGTAAATATAAATTTAAAAAATTTCGAAAATGGCGTGATAGTTAAACGATCCATCGATCGCGGATTCTTGGAAATCTATTGTTTACCTATTGTTATAGCGGTCGCATGCGACCGCTCGGGGCTTGATAGGTGACGTCTATGAAGGTAAACGCATTCGCATATAGTTATTTATTAAACCGCAAGTGTTGAAACTAATATTTAGCCTAGTATGAACTAGTACTTACCATGGAATCAGTTTAACATGAATGATTCACATAGTGTTGTATGTGAGTACTTAGTGTGATGTCAAAGTTTGTCGAATAAACGTTTATTTATTTATTTATTTAAACCGTTAAATTGTAAATTAGGTAGGAAGGGATCTTATTTTACCATCAAAGTAGGTATAGGCACTTTGTTTTAACCTCGCGCCTTAATGAGTATTCAATCAAATGTACTTAACTAACTTACCTTATTATTGAATATTGATGCAAGTTGCCTGTTTTCTTTCACATAAAAATCACTCACAACACGACAATTTGACGACAGCTAAGACACATAATATTTTGATTTTACCTACGAAATGCCGGCAATCGACTGAGCAGAGATCTGGACGGCGGCGTGGCGCGGCGCGGCTGCACGGTTGCGGAGCGGGAGGGGTGGACGAATCGCTCGCGCGTATTTTGATTTTATTACTTTTTACTTTAATGGTTTATCTACTTTTTTATTATAAAAAGGAAAGATTTTTTGTATGTATGTAACCGAAGGTCCCGAAAGTCCCGGGACGAGGTTTGACCGTCCCGGTTCTTTAGTCTATACAAAAGTCCCGGGACTTCCCGGGATTTTCGGGACCGGGATTTCCCGGGACCATTCCCTAGGCTATAGGGATAGGTTTTGTCCCGTTAAAGTACAGTAATACCTGTGGTACGGTACCTGTACGCGGGCGGAGCCGCGGGGAAAAGCTAGTTATTTAATATTTATTGCATTGTTTCAGTGAACCATACATTCCACAAAACTTGACGGGGCTGTCGATGGCGCTGGCGCGAGACAAAACTACCACCATGGACGTAGTCAGAGTGGAAACCAAAACAAAAGTAAGTGTAATTATAGACGTATATATATATTATAGACGTGGCATGGCGAGGAAAAAACTGTCCCCACTTAAATAAGTCCCACTTTTGGGGTTTATGGGCCATTTTGACATTTTAGGCATGGTGAAATCAAGATGGCGTAACTTTTTCTTGTATGAAGATTTGTTCTGTCAAATGTAAACTCATATGTTAAAACTCATAAGCCCATTCATAGTTTTGAAATCTTTGAGTGTAATTTAGAAAGTTATTAGAAAATCTCACAGTAAACTTAAACCGTAGTAGAAATAATAATAACTGAAAAACTTGAAAATAAAAATTCATAATCTTTGGTCTCGTTATTTGGGAGTTTGAATTTAGTGAGTGCATTTTTATGCGTTCATATTTTTTGTAGATTCCAATCTTTTGGATTATATTAATAGTGTGATTAGTATTTCATAATATCCATTGTTAATAACACAAATGACAAAAATCGTGATTCATTGTAAGTATTTTGTTCAATGTCCGGGTGAACATTTTTCGTCGAGTTTACGTCGTCAACCTACTATTTTTAACCGACGAAACCGGAGGAGGTTTCGTCGGTTAAGTCAACGCGTATTTTTTTATATTATTAGGCTACTTGACTCTTTTTAGGGTTCCGTAATAATCCCTTATAGTTTCGCTCTGTCCGTCCGTCTGTCTGTCTGTTTGTCTGTCTGTCCGTCTGTCTATCTGTCTGTCCGCGCTTCTAGCGTCTGTAATTATGAATATAAATTGATGAAATGGTAAAGTTAAAGATTGTGTATAGATCTCGGTTCCGGCATCATAAAATAATAATAATTTAACATTTTAGGTGTCGCCAATCTCCGTACATGTAAAGTGGGGATGAAAAATATTTTTTGTTCTACCTCATCGTGTGGGGTATCGTTGAATAGGTCTTTTAAAATAAAGGCAATATTTCAGAATATTTTTTTTATAAAGTGAACCATTTTAGAGTAATCGGCCTCCAAAGTGGTTTATAAGCCCCCCACCCCCCCTCCCCCCATCGGCATTTCTAAACTGTAGGAGATATAAACTTGTAAGTTTCTATGGTTATAGATCACACTAAAAACTCTTTAGGAAAATTATTTTGAGCGAAATCGGACAATCACTTTTGAAGTAATTCAAAGAAAACCTATTGCGCGTTGATAGCTACGGAACCCTCCTTACACATGTTCTGACATGCTCTTGGTTAGATTAGGTTACGTTATTTATTTTTATCGTAAACAATTAATAATTTTTCCGTTACCCCAAAAAATTATAGAATACTATTAATACAAAAACTATAACTACCCACAAAACTTTAATTTAAAAATACGCTTCTTAAAAATACCTGAAAACGCCTTCCGCCATGTTTGTCGATAGATAATCTGTGCTCTGTCGTCATATTAATAGTAAACAATCAATAGGCTACTTGACCTTGTTTTTATTAATGTCTGTAATCTGTATAATAACTATGCTGTGACGTCATACTAGTACTATATGCAAAGATATTTTACTACTAGATAGTGTGATAGCGTGACCACTACAGTCTTTCTCGCTTCAACCCTGCTGTGTTGCTACCTTAAAAATCTTACCCTAAGTCTCGGGTAATTTCTGCCGATAATTCAAAAGAAGTTCATGAAATTGTAATAATGAATTATTATTCAATTAATTGTTGGAACAAGATTAAAAATATTGCATGTCTCGTGATGATCGAGACGATTTTTGTTAGAGTTGACTAAGATATAAAAAGTATATGGCGTTGATAATTGACGTAACCTCGTCGTGTTGTGATCTAAGGCAAAGGTTAGACGTTCAGAAAATACTATGATCCATTAGTATTTATAAAATACTGTGGTATTTACTAATCGCGTAACGAGGAATCTCCACGGCGCAGTAAATACCCTGGAGGTCAAGCGGATAAGTGACCCTAATATGAAGGAATGTAAAATAAAACTCCTTAATCAAATTCACACACTTTAATTTCTACAGACAACATACCAAATTACTATTGTCCTTTGAACAAAATCAACTTAGAATATTGATGTCGTACTTTTTGCACTTCATTTGAAACATTTTTTAAAACGTAATGTATTCTAACTTCTAGGTATCTTAGTGCTACCGTTTTTATAAGTAGAGTCAAATGATTGTTTAAATAATCTTGCTCTTTTATGTGGTCATACAAAGTTTCAAAAATATTTGTCTTAGAAAAATATTTAAAAATTTGCAGTATAATTTTTGGAAGATTTTGATTATTTGCCAAAAACTGAACACATGGGGTGTTTTTAATAACAAGCGGAATTGTCGTTCAGTATAATCACATAATTTTATTACATCTTGTGAAGGATAATTCAGTCCCCCCACATCTTTAAATGCTATAAAACTTATAAATTTGGTTCTATATTTAAAATTGCACACAGACAGTCTCCACACTTTATTTCTTTCTAAGTTTTTTTACAATAAAACCTGCGATGTATGCTGTTATTTCTTTAGAAAATTCACTGAGCTGATTATTATTTAAATAATCGTGAGATTCTGGAACATCAATAACTCCTAAATTTTCTTCCAGAGCATCGTCCTCATTTGAAAGTGAAGTTGATGCAATAAGAGTAGAATTAATTTTTCTGACGTAATTGTTTTTATTTATTGTTAGAATATTTACGTCTTCTAACGTCAAACAGTTGCCTGTTTCAATATTTTTTAACTCGCCGTGTATCACCAGTTGCCTGTAGGCTGATATAAATTGTAACACATTTGGGTTGTTATTATATCCGCCTTTAGATCTTATGTATCCAAAAAAAAATCAATGTGGTCTTACGACATCTTATAAGTGCACAAGTATTTTAATGGAGCATTTGGAGGACTAATAAATTTTTTAAACAAGTTTTTAATTGCATCTACGCAACATATTAACCCTAGGAACCCCCGTTTTTCTCCTCGATCTGAAAATGGAACTGTCATTGACTTTCAAATCTTTGACATATTTTACAAATTTGTCAATAAAAGAATTAATTTGTGCAAAATTGTCATATTGGATATGGGTTTCTTAAAATTGTAAGCAAATAATTTGCGGCTATTCAAAATATCAAAGACATTATTAAAAATTTCAATAAATTCAGCCGTAGGGCTGGCATTAGAAAATTCTTCCAATTCTAACTGCTTACAGAAAAGCAGTGCTTTGGCGACTGAAGTGCTAAGAGTCTGCACTGCAAGGCGAACTTTCATTATTTGCTTTTTGAAATCTACATGAGTGTTTCTTAGCTTATTACCTAAGTGCAAGCCTTCAGACACTTGAAGTTGGTGGAGTTTTAGGATATACTCCCAGGAAATAACTTCGCTTGAAGCATTAGAAATGTTGAATTTTTCTGCAAACGTATTTCTCACCAATTTCAGCATGTGGCAAGGATCTGGGAAAATTACTATTTCCTGGCCCGCCACATTAATAAAAGTATTTAAATTATCGATGCCATTGAATGATGCTCCTAATATTTTTGCCATGGCAAAATTGGATGGGCATCCATCAAAAGTTAATGAGGCCACGACAACACCGCATTCAACAAGCAAACTTATACAGGACTTCACCAATGCACTTCATTGCTCTCCATTTACCCCATTCGTTAGAAAATAGCCGACTGGTAATTTCCACACTCCGTTTATTGCCGTTACCATAAACACTAACGCATCTTTAGCTACTTTCTGACAATCTGTGTCTAAATGGTCCCCCACATTAACATAGCCGACTGTATTTTGCCATCCCATAGCAATTGTTGTCTAATGGACATTTCATGGAGGCACAAATTACAAATAATTGGTGCAGATGATTTATTAACCAGAATTTTAATAGCAATTAAAGATTCTTGCGTAAACCCTGGTTCGCAGTCAATACAAGCATACCATTTATAAAGTGTTTTCGGGTGAGGCAAGCACGTATTAAACTTTTTTCTAACGAAAAGGTACGCTTTCGGACTTATAAAGTGGAGGCAAAGAGCAAACATGCGCAAAGCCAGAGAATATTTTTTAGGACAATTTTCTTTCTGAAGGTACCTTTTCAGAAAGTCTTCATTTTCGACTTCAATGTTGAGTAACGTGTCTGACTCTTCCGTGTTAATCAACATTTTGGCTTTTAATTCAACCAGAATATTTTCCAAAACTGCAACCTTCTTCTGCAGTCTTCTCCGCGACTCACGACTTGCACGCAATTTCTTCAACCGTGTCGCCGAAATCTTTTTTTGCCTTTCCAGCTGAAAATAAATGATAATTATTACGCCCTGCATATTATAATTTTTTTTGCCGTGCAGTGACGGCTTATATTATTTAAACTTGATTTTTTACTTGATTAACAAGCTTTCAATTCAATTACCTTAAGTTGAACATCTCTCAACTGGCGCTTAAGATTACAATTTTCCGTTTTGGGACAACTTTGTGGTTTTGTTGATGCCAGCTTCTAAAACGTACAAAAACATGGAGTTAAAAAAGAGCAACAAAAAAATCAGATCTCTAAGCATTCTCTACAATAATAAAAAGAGTACCATGTTTGGGCTGATATTTCTTTGCATTGGCTCTTCATTATTTTCTTTCCTATGGAATAAACATGTTGACTTGTTGTCGGTTTAGAAGAAAAATCTTCTGGTTCCTAAAATAATCATAAATTTGGATTAATTATCTTACACTACGGATGTAATTATGTCAAGATTTCAAACTATGAAGGAATATACTTAAAAAAACTTTTATATATATACAGTACCATGTTTGGGTTGACATTTTCTTTGCATTGGCTCTTCATTATTTTCTTCTCTATGGAATAAGCATGTTGACTTGTTGACGGTTTAGAAGAAAAATCTTCTGGTTCCTAAAGTAATCATAAATTTGGATTAATTATCTAATACTATGTGATGATCATTTGGAGATGAGAAGCCGAAAGAAAATACTGCTGTTTCACGGAGTTCCAGAAAGTAGCAGTGATGTACTTGCATCTGCCACCAATATAATTACAACTCAACTGAAGTCACCTGATCTGGATTCTTCCTGCATAAAATACTGTAATAGGTTGGGCAAACTGAACAAGGATAAGCCCAGACCTATTTTAGTCAAGTTTCGAGACATGTCCGTACGCTCCAAAATTTGGAGTTTGAAAACAAACTTGAAGCAAACAGGCTTCACAGTTTCAGAATTTCTAACGAAAAAGCGCCATCAAATCTTTATTGCTGCCCGTCAACAGTATGGCGTAAATAAGTGCTGGACAAGGGACGGAACTATTTTTATTATCGGACCTGATGGCTCTAGACACCGCATTCTGAGCATGGTCGACCTCGAGGCCATCAAGAATATAGGTCCATCACCGGGATCAAGCCGTCCTGTAGCCCCGCTTCCTCAAGCTGAGGCAACCGCCGATCGAGTGGCACCTAGAACCAAACGTAATGTTTATAAAGCTAAGTAGATTTATCATATATGCTGATTAGATTATATTAGATATTACCTGCTTACCTTTGCTTAGACTTGCTAATTGTGATTAATTATATCTTTAATTAATTTCCAGTCTTATATGACTCTTTGTTCTTCTGTGTCCTTTTTGTTGGGTCTGTGTTTTCTTTTGTCTTTTCTTTTGTATTGTGACTTTGTAGTATGGTATTCAGGTACATACTTGTACTTTGAACTTAGATCTGATTTTTACAACTCTCATTATTAAAAATTAAAGGTATGTATTGTAAATTACAATTTGTAATGCAGGTATTTAATAATTACTTTGCTTTTGTTTTGTCATTCTTCTTTGCAATTTCTGTGAGTTGTCAATGTCAAATTGTCAGTAAAAGCTGTCAATTGTAGTTATGTCATAATTGTGTGTCGACTGGATACTTGCTATTTGCTTTTGTTGTCACTGGTGGTACTGTATTTTGAGTGATACACTTTTATACAAATACCTATCTGTTCATAAAGTATAATATATATATATATATATATATATATATATATATATATATATATTTATTTTCGTATAAGTATAGTATATTCATATAAGTTTATATTTTTTGCTTAAATAAGTAAAATATTTACCTCACATATTAAATATTATATATAATTTTAATTATTATTTGTACTTATTATTATTATTTGTATAATCCTACATACTCTTAATCATGAATAATTCTGAGAATGATATTATTGACGATTACTTTTCACTTTCTTCCAGTTCTGGTGACGAAAGTTTTTATAGCACAAACTCGCTAAGCCTTAATGATTCGCTTTTAGCTACTTTTGCTGATGTGCATAAAAAAAGGAGCTTTAATGTTGTGCACATTAACGCTCAAAGCATCCCGGCGCACTATGCAGATATGCTTGCCTCATTTGAGTCTGTTAATTTGGATGCCATCTTAGTATCGGAAACCTGGCTTAAACCCTGTCTTCCATCCATCAGTTATAGTTTGCCCGGATACCAATTGATACGGAATGACCGAGTAAACAGGGGGGGTGGTGGTGTGGCTATCTACTTACTTTCTCACATTCCTTACACCGTGATAGCATCATCTGATCAGTCTTCCTGCGATCTCGAGTACATTCTTATAGAAATATTACTGTCCAACACTAAAATCTTATTAGGTGTATTTTACTGTCCTTCCCTACACATAAACTATTTCTCCCTTTTTGAAAATATTTTGGAAACATATTCACCTAATTACTTGCATACTATAATAATGGGGGACTTCAACACCTGCATGATCAAGGACAACAACAGGTCAAGAACATTAAAATCTATATTGATAGCCAAAACTTGCATTTGCTACCACTTCAAGCTACTCACTGTGCACCAGGTCGCTTGTCATCTTTGCTGGATTTAATTGTAGTATCGTCGCCAAATCATGTAATAAAAGAAGGCCAATGTTCAGCAGACGTCTTTTCTTACCATGACATTATTTATTTATCGTATAATGTACGTCCGCCTAAAGCTAAACCTACTATTAAATTCCAGAGAAACTTTAACAAGATGAATCACAAACTGCTTGTTGAGGATGCCCAAAAAATTGATTGGTCCATGGTGTTTAAGGCTGACGATATCGACATTAAAGTAGAACTTTTTAACAAAATTTTACTCGAACTATATGACAAACATGCTCCAATAAGACCAATCAAAATAAAACATCTCCCTGCGCCCTGGCTTTCTGACGAGATCAAAACTATAATAGCTCATAAACACAAAGCTAAATCTAAGTTTAAAAAAAGTAACACAGACGAGAACCGTGAGAGATATATAAAACTAAGAAATCGCTGCAACAAAATTGTAAGAGACACTCAAAGACGCTACATTCACTCTTCTGTCGAGAACAGCGACCGTTCTAAAATTTGGAAATTTCTTAACTCCCTAGGTGTTGGCAAAACCGTTGATTCTTCTGCGTCAATAAATAACTTCGACAAAAATCTTTTAAATAATCAATTTACTTCCTGTAATGGCTCACTTGATCCCAATTCCAAATCACAATTGATTCAGCATCTTAATACCTTACCAACACCTGATTACCCTCCTTTCCTCTTTAACCAAGTCACTGCTGGCGAAATTAAAAAGAATATTATGGCAATTTCATCTAATGCAATTGGTGATGACAACATTAGTAGGAAGATGGTCACACTAGTTATAGACGAGATTGCACCAATCCTTATGCATATTTTTAACTTTTCTTTGGTAAATAGCGTGTTCCCGTCTATCTGGAAATCAGCACAAATCATTCCTTTACCTAAAAAGAGTAAGCCTACCTCAGTAGCTGATTTCCGGCCTATTTCGATCCTGCCATTTTTAGCTAAGGTCCTGGAAAGATTGATACAGCAACAATTATCATCTTACGTCAATAAAAACAGCCTCCTAAGCGCTTATCAGTCTGGTTTTAGACCTGGCCACAGCACTACTACAGCACTAGTAAAGGTCACGGATGATATCCGATTTGCTATGGACAATAAGCAACTTACGATTTTGGCTCTACTGGACTTTAGTTGTGCCTTTAATAGCGTAGATCATGATATTCTTTTAAGTAGACTTAGAGCCGCTAATTTCTCGCCCTCAGTGACTGGTTGGTTCCAAAGCTACCTTGGGGGGCGCCAGCAGCGTGTTCGTGTAAATGATGAGTTTTCATCATGGTCCACTAACACGGCTGGTGTTCCGCAGGGTGGCGTATTATCTCCTCTACTATTCGCTTTGTTTATTAACTCCATTATTACGGTTTTCAGTTCTTCTCTCTTTCATTTGTATGCAGACGATCTTCAAATCTACGCCCAGACGTCATTAGAGAATCTTCCTAGTAAAATCAATGATTTAAATAATGACTTAAATAAAATTTGCGAGTGGAGTAGGTGTAACGGCCTCTCGATTAACCCAATCAAATCACAGGTCATTATTATTGGCAGCCAAGGATTAGTCTCAAGGATTAACTGGGTGAATCTACCTCCGGTGCTCGTATGTGGTACTCATGTACCGTTCAGTAGGAAGGTAAGAGATTTAGGTGTTCTCTTGAATGACCATCTTTCTTGGTCCGACCATATATCAATGATCAGTAGCAAGGTGTACGCGGTTTGGCACTCGGTGAAAAGGTTAAAGAACGTTCTTCCACTACAGTCCAAAATTTTACTAGCCGAGTCTTTATTCTTGTCCATATTAGATTACGCGGATACGTGTTTTACTGACCTTACCGAAGAACAGTTAAATAAGCTTGAGCGTCTCCAGAATGTCGCAATTCGCTTCATTTTTAGTCTGCGTAAATTCGACCATATTTCGGAGTACCGTTCTAGGCTTTCTTGGTTGAACATACGTCTTCGGCGTAATATGCGTATTCTCTCCTTACTGTACACTTTGCTATTTGATCCAAGAGCACCCTCTTACCTAAAGGACAGATTTGACTTCCGAACGTCCGAATTTAAGTTATTGCGGTCCTCGGCCAATCTCCTTCTCCAAATCCCTAAACATAACACAAATTTCTTTGGTCAATCCTTTACTGTCAGGTCGATACTACTATGGAAGTCTTTACCTGCCAATATCAGGCAAGCTAAAAGTATTAATAATTTTAAAACATTGCTCAAACAATACTATCTAAGCCACTAAATATTTCGTACTAAGTTAATAGTATGTAGATGCATAAAGTTTAAGTTCTATCATTAGGAAATAGGAATATATATTAGTATATGTATATAAAATTATTTATGTATTAGTATAATATAGTAGGTTATTAATACGAAAGTTTAGATTAGGTATCATTTAGTGTTATTTTCTTTATTTTATGTTTATTAAGTTTGTGATATTTTCTATAGAGTAATAGTATTATTAGTATGTAAGGTTTTATGTTTAGTTCTAGTTTTTGTCATACTTAGTTCCGTAATTGCACTGCATTATCTTTTTATTTCCATGCGCCAAGGGTTGCTTGGAAGAAATCGCTTTTTAGCGATAAAGCCGCCTTTGTGTTCATGCTAAAATTGTCAACTGTAATTTTAATCTTACCTGTACATTTGTGAACACAATAAAGCATATTCATTCATTCATTCATTCATACTATGTATGTAATTATGTCAAGATTTCAAACTATGAAGGAATATACTTAAAAAAACCTTTATCTACTACTCAGACGTCGATTTTCTGTGAAAGTGTACTACCCTACTTACTTACCATATATATATATATATATATATATATATATATATATACGTGTATACTATCACCCGAGGAGGAAGAGTAGTATGCCGCAACTATGCTTCGTTTGGTGAGTGAGAGTCGAGAGAGCCGGAAGCCCTTCTAACCATCCAACGATTCCTTGATCCCCTCCTATGATGATCCTCCCCTACTAAATTATGGTAACACTTTTGTGACACCTCTGCAATTGTCCATGGGCAGCGGTGGTTACTTAACATCGGGTTAAACGCTTGCTCGTTTGCCGTCCTATGACATTAAAAATATATGCATATATTCTTACCAAACATGCCTTCTTTCGCTGTCTTATTTCTTGCAAAACATAGTAAGTCTTTATTTTCACTGTAGTTCACACCGAAGCAGTAGAAGAATCAGTTGGAATTTCTTTCATCTGCAAAAATAATTACTTAATTATTATTTATTAATACAAAAAAACTTTATATAAGTATTGCAAAAACATAAAACAATTACCTATTGCATTGCGGAATTTTGAAATGTTGTAAATTTTAGTAATAAATAATAAAGTTAGTAAACTAAATGTTAATAAAAACAAACAAAATTTTGAACAAAATTATTATAATGAAGATGCCAATAACACTATTTCACTCATCACTTTGAAATCAAATTGAGCGCTTACATTTTGTTTTTCAGGTATAGTTCCAGGTTTCAAATATTTTTTCCTTTTTGAAGTAATAAAAGATCCATCTTCAAAATGTATTGAACATACATTCGAACTTCCTTTTGGCTGCCAGTTTGAACTTCCAGTTGCTACCACCCATACACTCCGTACATCGGGTTCGGTCGGAAAACTAAAAATAAATAACTATTATTTTAATGACATTAGGTCTAGTTGTTGGAAAATATTAACAAAGTGTCTAGCATAAAGTTATTTTTTTCCCAATATATTCCCTAGATGGCGCTGTACGGATTTTTTGGTGGATTTTTGGTTTGATCCATCCACGATGTTAGCTATACAATACCTCAATAATATCAAAGATGACACAACACAATATTATTAATTTATCGGGGAGATAATTTTGTCGACATGGCAACACAGCTTTCAATAATGATACAAGGTTTGAGGTTATGATAAATTACCTATTTCCGAAATTAAAGCAGATCTGTGTGGCTTATTTTTATGGAGATGTCAGAAACAAAAAAAAACTCACTTTCATTCTAATTACTACGTGAAACTAAGAAAAACAACATTTATAGCGGTACTTACGCATGAAACGTTAATCCAGGTATTCGTTGTTCGCTACGGCTTTTACAGCCCACAATAGAACACCCCACCATCACAATCGAAAGAGTTTTCCCTGCCACTTAATAAAATACTTCTTATAATGCTTCTTTTTCACTTTAAACACAAAAAAACAATTGAAAATCACAACGCGTCTACTAGTTTGGCAAGTAATTGTCAACTGTGACATAGTTGCCAAGTAAAAAACCGGCCATACCGAAAGGGACAAAAAAAGTCATGCGTCTCTTTCATACATTAGTTGATTTGTATTGAGTTATCACTTTCTAACAATTCGTGACGTAATCGCTATCCATCTAGTAGTAAAATATCTTTGACTATATGTAATCTGTGCTATAGTCCGTAGTAGTAAAATGGCGGTGTGACGTTCCGTTTGTCGTTTTGACATAAATGTAAATTATGTAAATTTATAGTTAAGAATTTTAGAACAAACATGGTAAAGAACACAGGAAAACCATTTTGAGCTAATTTAATATAGCATGGTATTAGAGGAAACAAAATACATAAATAATGACTTTACATGATGTCATTAACTATTAATTTACAGAAACACGTTCCGTTTCACTACTAGATATTATGTGTTTAGTGTGTTTGTGTCGTCACATCCTTTCCGTAAGTTACTTCGAGGTGTTTTCATCAGTGGAAATTAAAAAACAAAAACTTTATTTATCATAATCCTAATATCTTAAGTTTTTAATTTATGATATCGCTAGAATCCGTTTACCTAAGCCAAGTACTAAAGGAAATGATCCTTCAATGTGAATGAAATTAAATATGAGTCAAGTAGCCTATTGACAGCTCAGTGTACTATGGAGTTTTTGACAACTATGACAAGTGAAGTTTATTTGTTTACTATTACTATGACGTTACATCATGGCCGTTCGCACTATGAACAGATAATAGTGTTTTCGTCAGTTCAAATAAAAATTAAAAAAATATATTTTTCAAATTAAGTTTATTTATATATCTTGTTCTTTAATTTGATGATTTCGCTATATTACGTTTTCCAAAGCCAAGTTCTAAAGGAAATACTCATTCAATGTATGAAATTAAGTATAAGTCAAGTAGCCTTGACTTATACTTAATTTCATACATTGAAATTTTGAAATACATAGAATTTCATACATTGAATTGAAATTTCATATATTGAAGTACTATCGAATATCAACATGTAGGTAACAGAAAATAAATTTATTAAACATGAAACAGGCAGATAGCACTGTGCGATTCTGGAAGAATAATTATTTCGATTCAACCAAGATGCATAATTATAGGTACAGTACCCGGCGATAAATATTGCACATCGACCTTTGGAAAGAGACAATCGGCTAATTTCGGCTTCGTAAAGCGTTATCTCTGTCGTACGAAATACAAACAGTCCGGTATCTATTAGGAGCTGTTAAAACAATTATGATTTGCTTCTTTTGATAAATCTTTTTATTATTTGTATAAAATACACCAATTTTTCTATAAGTGATGGCTTTAGGATGGGGTAAAATAAAATAAAAAAAAACATGTTTACATTATGTTTACTTATATTTTGGAAAATAACAGCTGTAGTGTACATAATAAACACCATTATACCTATTGTTAGAATGAGACATTGTAATAAAAATAATAATAATTCTAATTCTCAATTACTTCCATTTCACTATCTGTGCACAAAGAGGTCAATATCACTGGCACTGTCAGCCGTATTTATCACTAGTCTATCAGTGTAATTGTCTAAACCATGTTGAATGCTTCTATATTCATTCTCACATTTGATTGCATGATCGCAAACCTTTTTCCACTCTTCAGCCCCGATCATGTTTACTTTTTCAGTCAATGTTTTTACTGTAGTTAAATTCATACCCACATTTCTAGAGGCTACATAGCTTTTCAGTTGAGACCATATATTTTCAATTGGATTAAAATCCGGATGATATGGTGGCAATCGCAACACAGTATGCCCATGTTCGGCACGTACTTTGTCCAAGGAAAACTCTGTATACCTCTCCTTGTGCTGACATATAATAGCGTAAATCTGGGTTTTTGTTAAATTTGGATCAACTGGAATTTTGTGTCTGTTTAACCAGTTGATCTTTTCCTGTTTAATGGTGTTTGATTTGGGGGGTCTTTCAACATATTTGTTGTGACAGGGTGCGTTGTCGATAACTAGAACAGAATCACTGGGTATATTTGGGATTAATTGATTAACCAGCCATTTTTCGTAGTTATCGGGATTTCTTTTCATTGTGATAGTCACCTGAAGTGTCCGTGGATTTATACGTTAAAAAGGCACCGGGTACAAAGCCTTTTTCATTTCCCGCATGAACTATTATCAAACGTTGATCTTTTGAAATTGGCTTTTTTACTCCTTTTTTCTTATCATCACTCCAAGATTTCCCTTTAGTGTGGGATGTATGTATGTAAGACTCATCCATGTAGACAATATTTTTTCCTGATTCGCGAAATTTGCGTATTTGAACGAGAGAAATTCGTTTGTGACTTACATCGTGCTTTTCCATTAGAACTTTTCGATTATCTTCCATTTTAGTGAACCGAAATCCCATCTCGTGAAGTATTTTTCTCAACGTCTTTTCAGACCCATTGTAATTAATAGCTTCAGATAATTTAGCTTTTAATGATTTTATTGTTGGCAGTTCATTAAATCGTAAGTGAAAATCATACACCATTCTTCGAACAACATGATAATCGAAATCGTCCATATCCAAACGAAATTGCTTTTTTGGTCTCCCTTTTTTTGGAGTGCTGACCTTAATTTCAGTAGAATGTGTTTCGGTACTGACTTCGTTTAATATATTGTTCAAAGTTCTTCTTGAAATTCCAGTGGCATTTGCAACTCGCTCTTGAACCTTCTTAAAATAACAACTTACATTTTCATCTTCATTTTTTTTTAATCTGTCAGCTTCGGTTACAAAATATTTATAAACATTGTAGATAATTTCGCGTGACTGACCTTGTAAAGGTTTCCCTCTTTTCCCTAAAGTTGCCATAGTACAACTTTAAATTATTTAAATTTGGGGGTGTTAACAACTCTAAATATATATTTTAAACTGGACACGACCGCACTCTATCGCATTTGAACAACGACTGACAAAACGTCACATGGTAGTGTGGGACAGAGGTAACGCTCCACGAAGCCGAAATTAGCCGATTGTCTCTTTCCAAAGGTCGATGTGCAATATTTATCGCCGGGTACTGTACCTACAGTTTTAATTATACGCTTAGATGATACTAGAATATTCTAGTGCTCTTAGTTTTGCGACTTTCTTCATTTAGGTTTTTAAAAGTTCCTTTAATAGGACCACTGCTTACAGCCCAGCTATTCGCATGAATCTCAGGTCCAAGAAAAAGTAGGTAAAGACAGAGCTTTGTGAAACAAAAACCGAGGCCGGTTTTTTATGTATGCTGTGCGCACGTGTAGGTTCTAGCTACTCACTCACTACATACAAAAACACACTCACACACACCGCAACAGCTCGCCTTACTAGGTAAGGCGTAGTTTCGTTACATGTGTATGCGTGACACTGTGTCATTACTCGGCGAGGCATGATTAAGACCGGCCTCACTGTGTGGTTCTCAGAACTCCGTCTTCACTTTTGACGTGAAAACGTCTTATAATTTGATGGAGCCGGCTGCACGCACGAAAAAACATGACTCATGCGGCGTTACCTCGCTCTGAGGCGTTCCATTTAAGGCTTGAAGTGCAACCGAGAGCGCGGAATCTGTCTCTCTCCTACTTGAGTGAGCGATCCATCAGTATTTTCTTATGACGTTGTCACGTTCAACTATCGTCAGTAAACCGACTTTACAGACAACCGATTTTTTTATTTGATCTAAGTTTTAAGTCTTCGCTGAATAATACCTTCGAAGTGAACAAATTAGATCAACACTTATTAAATCTGCTGGTGTTAACTGTTATGAAATTATCAACATTTTTACCCGACCTCTAATAAAAAGGACGCGGTTATACGTTTGGCTGTATATTGTATATTTTTTACCAACTGCAGCTACCCGAAACACTCAACAGTGGCAAAGCTACCGTTTCAGATCCTCCTTTAATATTATAAATGTGAAAATTTGTGAGGATGGATGGATGTATATTAGTTACTCTTTCACCCCAAAAACGACTAAACGGTATTCGATGACATTTTGTATGGCAGTAGTTTAGGCTCTGGATTAAAACATAGGATACTTTTTATCACGAAAAAGTACAGTGTTCCCATGGGATAATGTATTTACGCGGGCAGAGCCGCGGGCAACGGCTAGTAGCAAATATTTGCACTCTAGACAAATGTTTAAACGCTTCATGTCGCTCTTTGCTCATGCAAAGTCCTCATGGGTTGAAGTAACCGCTAACAAGTACCAAAGAAGATATAAATACATTCCCAAAGATGTACTTTGGGAATGTATTTATATTTATAGGATTTTAACTAATTTTTCAAGCAGTACCTAATCATCATTATATAATATAAGTATTAATAATCATCATTATAATATAAATACATGCAGTAAAATCTTTCAGTACAATTTTACGAGAATTGTGCAACCTGTTTATATAATGCTTAGAATTAATAAAAATAACAACCACACACTACCTCGGATTATTAACACATACTACCGTGGGTTTCATACACACCATTTTGTTACATGTTTACGTTTATCAATCTGTCACAAGCAGAACATTTTTTTTTCTTTTTATGAGGCAAAATAACCCTTATTAAGTTAAAAATTACCGCTAGTATCAATTAATCTCCTTTAAAACAATACCCCTGAATCCTTAGTCTTTATTTAAGACCGTGAAATTTTCCCTAATGTAATTTGGGCTTATGATCGGCTATGAATTATGCTGCTTCTAATCGGCTCAGATATATTATATATATATATATATATATATATATATATATATATATATATATATATATATATATATATATATATATATATATATATATAACTGATAAATAGTTCATTATAATTATTTGAGTTGCATCACCATCACTATCAACATTGATAAGTTTGGGATTAGACCTAAATGGCCCCAAACAACCCCAAAAGTAGGGCAATTTAGGTGTAGCCACTTTTTGTCTCGACATGCCTCGTCTATAATAATATAACTATGTATATGAATATGATACAACTATATTTTTCTTGATTTATGTTCGTCGAAATCAAGATTTTTTAAAAATAACGGACAGTATATTATGGGAAGTAGGTACACGAATACGATACAATGATATTTTACTTGATATAATTATGTTCGTCGATATTAAGATTTTTTTTAAATAACGGACAGTATATTATGAGAAGTAGGTACACGAATACGATACAATGATATTAGGTCTTTACCTATGAAATTTCCGTTTTGTATGAAAAAATTTTAACGAATTTTTTTCATGTATTTTTATTTGTATTAATCGAAGTAATCACCCATGGAATAAATGCATCTTTGCCAACGCAGTGGCAGTTTATTGATGCCCTTCTTAAAGAAATCAGCTGGACGGGAGGCAACAAATTCTTCAAAGGCATTTTGTACTGCCTCTCGGGTATTGAATTTTTTTTCCGCCAAGAAGTTATCCAAATTCTGGAAAAAGTAGTAGTCTGTAGGCGCAAGGTCTGGTGAGTAGGGCGGATGACAGAGAGCTTCCAACCCCAGTTCTTGCAACTTGAAGACCGTCTGCTGTGCAGTATGAGGTCGCGCGTTGTCGTGCAGGAGCAGCGGAGACGAGCGATTGACCAATGCTGGTTGGAGATGTGCCAGCTTCTCCATCATTGTGTTCAGTTCTTCACAGTATACATCTGCAGTAATGCTCACCCCGTTTGGTAAGATGCTGTGATGAATCACACCGGCGCTAGACCACCAAACAGTGACCATCACTTTTGTAGGGGTAAGTTTTCGTTTAGGGCAATGTTTAGGTGCTGAACCAGGATCCAACCAACTTGATGAGCGCTTGCGGTTATCAAACAGAATCCATTTTTCATCGCAGGTAACAATGCGGTTCAAAATTCCTTCATTTGTGTGTCTGTTGAGCAATGCAAGGCACGCCTCGACGCGTACTTCGCGCTGGCGATCATATAGTTCGTGGGGCACCCATTTGTCAAGCTTTATTACCTTTTTTTAGCAAATTTGACGCAAATGGACCAATATTGTTTTGACGCTAACGTCCAAAGCTGCTGCTAATTCAGCTGTAGATTGTGTATTCTTCAGCTTATCTAATCAGCTTCCACAATCGCCTTTAATTCGTCATTGTCGACCAAAGTCTTCGGACGACCGCGAGGTTCATTTTTCAGGTCGAAATTTCCAGAACGGAAGCGAGCAAACCAATAACAGGTGGTGCGTTGGTTTGTAGTGTTAGCTCCGTAAACGTCGTTGATGTTGCGTCCCGCTTGTGCCGCGTTGCTGCCACGACGGTACTCATATTCCATAATTACTCGAATTTTTAACGTATCCATGATGACGAAAAAGATTGAAATGCGATGAAAATGTAACACTAATCATTTATTGATTGACAAATAACAAATGACTACTTTTGGAAAAAGAATTCCATGTTTTTAAAATAAAATTAATTTGAAATTAGAATTCTTAGCCACAAAAAAATTATTTTGATTTGAAATGGCCAGTACTGCAGAACGGCAATTTCATAGGTAAATATCTATTATATTTCATGTTTTATTCTCTTCGAAATCAAGTTTTTTTTTTTAAATAACGGACAGTATATTATGGGAAGTAGGTACACGAATACGATACAATGATATTTTTCTTGGTTTATGTTCGTCGAAATCAAGATGTTTAAAAAAACGGACACTATATTTAAATAACGGGAAGTAGGTACTAGGTACTAACAGCTCCTTTCATCCTTCATCGAAGGAAATGTACTGCTTAATTATGGTACTACAACTTCTCGTAAAACCGCAACTGGATACCAAACACATAATTTATTACATCCATTGCAATGCCTTTATTACAAGGAGAACTTAAGATAAGCCGTGATAGAAAAAAATGTTTCTAAGAATTGAACCTAAGGAAAAACCCAGTCCACCAACCAACCTTTGTAACAGACGTTTCAAGCACATTGAAGGTTTAGATGAAACGATCATATAAATTAAATTATTTATACTGAACGTTGGGATATTTTGAAAGGGATTTTCTGAACGCTAATTCTGTGTGATAAGTCTTCATTTAGTTAATTCATTGTTCATTGTATTTAATTAATTACTTTCTGACGCAATAAACTTTGCTTAATATATTCCTGTGATTGTCCTATTAGGTCGCACAGAAGTTACCTAATTGTCTCGGAAAAATAGTAAATTATCTTAAATTATAGAACGTGTCGAATCTCACCAGTAATTTTCTTGCCACACAGCTAATTGTTTTTACTCGTCTCACAATTACCTATGGAAGTTTCCAGCAAGGTCAACTGCTTTTTAGATTTCCAAATTGTTTTGCCAACTTATGCCCGCTTCACATGTTTTATCGTATCCATTTAAAGTTTAAACGTATAAGCCGAACAGTCTGAACTGTCAAATGGTCACGACAATTTCCTATGATTTGTGTCATACACACGATCGATAAAAATGCACAGTTCTGCTTATACCGTTAAAACATAAGGTGTGTAGCGACTAGCGGGCTATCTTATATACACTTTATCTTCAGCCAGTCCCCTATATAAAAAACGGCCCCTCAAACTAAATAGTCTACGTCCTACCTACTCCAGGTGTAATGTTACCATTAAATTGACTTCGTCCGTCACAACAAACGGCGTGCGGATACCATTATTCCTCTCGCTTCATTCTATTATCATCATAATCCCAGGAACGCGCTTCATTGCTGCTGTGATACAAATTAATTTTATCTGCCGTATCAAGCGATGACTCCTATCTTGTCAGATGTAGTTAAGAATCAGTTATATCAACTTAGATAACAAACAAATTCATGTCGAGTTTTTCATGATCCATGGTTTCATGTTTTTATGACTTTGTTTTCGATTTCATCTGTGAATAAAACTGTAAACATATTTTACGCTTATTCGTTGATTCTACAGCTAATGAAAAGAAACAGTAAGTTTCGTCTCATTTTCAGGTTGTAGAATTATGGTCGGATGCGTAACAGTTCTAACAATTTCGGGTCGAGACTAGAAATGATTTGCGCAAGAACTGTATTCGGAAACGTTATTTAAACGGAAACGAAAAAGGAAAACGTTCAGAAAGTTTGCAACTACTGTATAAAGCCTTAAACACAATTAAACCGACACCTGTTGAAAACGAGAGTGTACTCCTTGTTCGGTGGCATTGTTATAAAAATCAGAAACAAAATAATTGTCAGACAAAGCTGTCGATGCTCAGAATTATTTATAAAATATTTTTTCTTAAAAGTCTCGAAGTCCCGGGACTTTTATTGTAGGCTGTCTCGTGTCCCGGGACTTCCCAAACCCTAAACCGCCTCCTTGTTTGAAGTCGATTAAAAATAAGTTATGATAAGATTTGCATATCTTAAAGCTGGTAATCGCACTGTATCGTTATCACAACCGTAAAGAAAGTTATATCTCCATTATTTCGCACTTGCCTTTTATTTGGCTGTTCTTAATGAACCTCTGCCTATCTGTGTTGTTTTCTTACAAAGTCTTTGAAGCCGCATACATGTAACTCACATTCATCATAATCAACAGTGTTACATATATCTGAAAAAAATGTGAGTATTTTCTACCAGAGAAGAAAATGATGCAGCACCAAAGACTGGATTTTTATCACGTTTGTGGACTCTTGACTATAAGTAATACGTATTTTCTATCAAGGCATAAGAAATAAAATATGGAATGAAAAGTTTCAGTTACATTTAATACATATGCGATGGTTATCTCTGCAACGCGAGTTAGATTAGCAAAAATAACCGCTCTTATGAAAAATACTGCCAATGTCCACTATATCTTATCTTTGCTAAATAAAGTACAATTTTAACAATCCGGAAAATTTTAATAATAGTGTTAGTCTAGTTATTATTAACTAAACTAACACTATTATTAAAGGTACTGGTAGCTCAAATTCTTAATTTAAAATTCTTTATTAAAAATGGTTAAATCATTTAAATAAAAAATAACAGTTCGAAAGGGGCGAGGTCCGCAAAAAATAAAATAACCTAACCAAGAGCATGCCAGGACTCAAGACATATTGTCTAAGAATGGTTATTTTCAAATCAATTAAAAAATTATTGACCGGTTTCATTCAAAATAATTTTCCTAACGAATATTAAATTTATCATGACCTATTATTTTCACATCTTTCGTCAATGTAGATCTAGGTAAACTAGTTATTGTTATCATGTGTACGTAATTTGTTTCATAAACGCTTTATAATTAATTACCTGACCCAAATAATCTCAAGGGCAAATCGATAACTAATAATTTGAGTTATTACACATAATATAGTAGATTGTGTAAAATGTATCATATTTTACACAATTCCATCTTTTTCTACAAAATCAACAGGTACTTACAGTTATATTAGGTCCTTGCATATGAAATTGGCGTTTTGTCGTACTGGCCAATTTGATCTCAAATATATCTTCTTTGCTTAGGAATTCCAATATTAAATTTATACCGCTATTTACTCATGTATTTGTGTTTCGAAAACCGTAATTCATTTGTTTTTTCCTCTTTTGGTTTTTTCTTTGCGTCACTCTGTTTACAAAATGTAATACTTGAAATATCGTATTATTTTCGAATACGAGTTTCACCGTGGCACCAGTGTTGCAGAAACGGCTCGAAGGATTAATGATGTGTATGGCGGCGGTGTCGCAAAAGAATCGACCTGCAGAACAAGCCCCGTGGACGGCCGCGGACCAAAGTTGAAAATGAAGAATTGAAGGCTATTGTGGAAGCGGATCCATCGCAAACCACGTCCAAGTTAGCTGCAGGCTGCGGTGTTAGTGATAAAACTGTTTTAATCCACTTGAAGCAAATTGGGAAGGTAAAAAAGCTTGAAAGGTGGGTTACCTCGTGAATTGAGTGCAGCAAACCGACAAACGCGCGTCGACTGCTGCGTTACATTACTCAACCGGCACAATAATGAAGGGATTTTAAATCGAATCATTGTGATGAAAAGTGGATCCTGTACGATAATCGGAAACGCTCATCGAAATGGCTGAACCCTGGCGTACCAGCCAAATCCTGCCCCAAGCAAAAATTGACTCAAAATAGTTACTTATGAGCGTTTCGTGGACAAGTGCCGGTGTCGTTCACTACAGCTTTTTTAAATCTGGCCAGACGACTCGGCAGATGTCTATTGCCAGCAACTGCAAATCATGATAGAAAAGCTAGTTGCTAAACAACCGAGGTTGGTCATTCGCTCTAGGCCACTGCTGCTTCAGGACAACGCTAGACCACACACTGCACAACAGACGGCTACTAAATTGGAGGAGCTTCGGTTGGAATGTCTAAGACATCCACCGTACTCCCCGGACCTTGCACCAACAGATTACCATTTTTTTCGAAATTTGGATAACTTTTTGCAAGGGAAAAAATTCAACTTCGATGAGGCAGTCCAAAGCGTCCAAAGATTTTATTGATTCCTGTCCGAATGGTTTTTTAGTAAAGGAATCAATGAACTACCTATGAGATGGCAAAAGTGCATAGATAGCAATGGTACATACTTTGATTAAATAAATATATTATGTTAAAAAAATATCGACTTTATGTTCCTCCGTTACAAAACGCCAATTTCATATGTAATGATCTAATATATACGTGTACTATGTATATTAAATCATATTATATCGAGCTACTTACGTGGGCTAACGTTTAGCCCACGTTCCCACAAGCGTTTTTTTGTAGTCGCGTCAGAAAAAATTGCACTGTAAATAGAACTATGTGCTAGTACAATAGAGCTGAAAGAGTGTCAAATATCAGATTTGACAGCTGTACACGATTTTCAGCTCTATTGTATTAGCCTATCAAGCGTCGCGTGTTGACGGTCGGCAAGTGACATTTACACCGTTAGCGCACATTTCTATTTACATTACAGTTTCTTCTGTCGCGACCACAAAAAACGCTATAGTCCTATTGACATTATTGTATGTAGCTTCAAAATCTTGTTTCTTTCCTTCCAGATAATGTTCTCCTTTCTATCCGTTGGATGGGGTTTGCTGTCGGACATCGACATCGAGAGTGAAAATCTACGACTAATCGGAGCACAGAGATTCACACTTTGGGCCCTTGCGAGGCTGGTCGGCTTGAGGAAATACAAAGGCGTGGTCAGCTATGCTAAAATAAAAGATATCAGCAACTTGCCCAAACCAAAATTACCCTTAACATTGTCTCATAGTGTCAGCCAAGACGCCAAATTAGATTCGCCAGACGCCGAAGCATTCTTCGACTGCGACGAAAACTCTGATGTGTTCACTCACAGGGAGAACGGAAAACGCCATCAAAGGGTAGACTCGTGGTATTCCGTGAACTCCAGAAAGAGTGCGTTTTACAGCACGCGTGGCTCCGACTACCACAGTGTAACTAGTAACGGTTCAGAAATGAGATCACCAGTCCATGTGTGTATGCACGGCCCGGCTTCGCATCTACCCGCACTTATGTCGCAACTACCCTCACATTGGACCCACGAGGAGGGCGAATTCGTGATGGTCCATGTCTCGTACCAGTCCCACATCGGCGAAGACCTCCACTTCGCTCCACAGTCTCAAATATCTGACGGGGTTATGTGGATGCTCATCATCAAAGCCGGTATATCGAGGTCCCAAGTGTTCTCATTCCTCCTCGGACTGAACCAAGGAAATCATTCTACTGCAAATAATGAGTATATCAAAATGATTCCAGTGAGTGCGTTCAGGATAGTGCCCGAGGGTCAAAACGGATACCTGACGGTGGACGGTGAACTTGTAGAGTATGGGCCCATTCAAGCCGAAGTGTTTCCAAATTTAGTCAATCTATTAGTACCGGATACGAAAGAACAAAATCAGAAGTGATTTTGGCAGAATCAAAAGTGCACATATTAAAATGGTTGTGGCTAAACGATACTAGTAGAATACATTATATTGATTTTATGATTATTTAATTATAGTAATGGGAATTTTAAAATTATTACAGCTCAAATTGTGATAATTTCTTATTATGGGATGTGTTAAATGTTCAGTAACTAGTCAAAATGAGTGTGTGCAATATGTATTAAGTGTTTGGCACTTAAAACACAAATATTAAAACATTATGATATATGGTTCTAAACAAGTTTACCTGCAAATGGGGCATCTTATGTAGATCAACATCTGAAGCCACTAAAGCAAATAGAAAATCAAAAGATGATAATACAATTTACAATACATTACCAATAAGAATATTTATACAAGAGACAACCAATACAACGTTGCTATCTTTGTCTGATACGTTGGAAAAGTCTCTTGACAGACAAAGACAGCAACGTTGTTTAAGTAATCCGTTGAGTAAACATTTTTATTAGTAAGGGGGATGTTGTTTTACGCGTATGAGTTTTTGACTTTTTTTAAATTCAGGGCATTGAAAATATAACTCTGGAACAATAAATACAGCCGGAAATTGAACACACAAGTGTCGAGTTAAATGTTAATGTCATATATGACTGCTCGACACTTCGATTTTCAACTTTATTGTATTAGCGTAGTTCTATTTTCAGTGCTCTGAATTTTCCCAGGCCCGCCGAATTCCGGATCATATAGTCCCAGCTTTACTGATTTAAAGCCTATTGTTGGATGAGAATATTTAAAAAGATGAAGACAGGTTTTTTTGTTTCTGGTATCATTAGACGCACACAGGTGCGTGTACCGACAGTGCTTCTAATGTGCCTTACGCCATGTGTGCACATGTTTAAAAAGGTGGAATCACTACTTGCGTTCCGTGTGTTCCATCAGCTTATTGTTTTACAATCTAAGCTATTATGTATTAATATCGTATTATTTGTCATTGCTACAATTGTTAATACTTATTCAAAGATTTTCGAACCTTGTTATATCATTTCAAATGAATGTATGTTACTATGTAATGTAATTACTTTTGCAGTCTATTATGCTTATATTTTTATTTGTATCTAACACGGACCTACATTTTTAAATAAATTCCAACTTTAATTAAGCCAAAGTAAATAAATGCTTTTATCTAATTAAAAGAAATACATAATTAAATTTAAATAGGTTTAAAATTGTTCTGTGATAATTGATTTCTGCCATATGTTTTATATATAAATAAACCCCAAAGTGGTGCCCGATTTCTTTATATTCAAGATTTAATACTTGTAATATTTTATAAATATGAATCATCACAAGTAATCGGAATGTAAGATTTTTTATAAAATATCGTATAATTTACAATCATTTTTTAAGAAAGGGTTCGGAAAATAAGTTTGTCTTATGCCTATGACTATGGGTGAACTATATACATAGTGAAACATTCTAACTGTAAGCGAATGCCTATTTTATGCCGTTTATATTATCCATATCGCCCATTATCCTTTTCATACAATTTGAAGTCACAACTCACTTTAAAGAGAAAAACACACAAACAGTAATGTCCTTGAGAATTCATGAGCTTGGGTCTGTTTCACAATCTCCTGATAAGCGTCCGATGCTTATTTGCATGTTTTGTCTCTAATATAAAGTAAGCAGAAACAAAACTATTCGACTATAACCGGATAAGATATACGACAACTATTAGACAATTGTGAACCATGCCCTTAGAGTCAAAATGGATGAAGATTGAAGACAATACTTTAAAATAACAATAAATATCATAACATATAATATGTTAACATATAAAATAACAATAAATATCATAACATAATTTAAATAGATTTTAAAATATATACCTATATGTACCCTCATTGCTCCTCCTTAATACACTTTATTCGTTAGACTTGACAATTAATGTCAGGACAGACTTTTGTATTTAAATTCATACGAATACTTAACCTTTTGTGCACAGACTGCTTGTGTACACCGTAGGTTTCGCTGGGCGCTCTACCAGACCGAGCTGACGTGCTTGTCAAATACTGCAATAAACACTCAGCTGAGGTCGACCTACCTGAGCCAGTCATATTGAAAGCTTTATGACAGGTGTACATGCTGAATATTTTATTAAATTTTAGTTAAAATAAAAAATAAAGCCAAGTTGCGTAGTGAAAATATGTAAAATTTTTTGGACCAGAAATAAGAAGGACACTGGGATCACATATAATCAGTAAATATCGTATAATTTCGAAATTTCAACATAAATTTACATGAACTCAAAACGACGCCATTCAGTGTTGCCGCGTATGCAAGAATCAAGTTCCAATATTTTTATGATGTGAATTTATTAATAACAATAAATTATATCCTATTTCATTTATCTAACCTAGTTATTATGATTATACCCATGCATTATATATTACCTGTGTGTAACATTATTATACATACAGGCCTAATCATTTAATATACATACCTAACATTTTTCTAAAGAAGAAGCGCATAACAATACCTAATATAATATTGATATGTACATTTGCTTTTAATTAATTTTTAATCCTACTACTATATTATTATAAATGTGAAAGTTAAAAGTACAGTGTTCCTGTGGGACACTGCATTTACAAATTGCAAAAGATAGTTTTTATGTATTTTCTTTGCTACATTTATAACCAATAACTTAACTAATAAACCACAGCGTCCACAGCTTATGATATTTTTCCCATTAAATCGGGCAAAAGTTGAGTAGCCTGGCATCACAATTTTGCACGCACACTAGAATTTGTCACATGTAACTTGTAAGTCAATTGTCACTTTACACACTACAATAATGTGTTGCCGCATTTACGAAGCTGTTTTTCTTAGGGAGTGCGTCATCTAGTCGAGCGAGCGAGACCAATCAAATATCTTTGCTTTTGTGTTATAAAATGTTATTTATATTCTGAAATATTAGCATTAAATGTTACTTCATTTTTTAAAAGCGTGTAAATAAAACTTAACGGGTTGCTTCACAACGAAAAAAACAACATATACTTAATGCTTATATTTCACAATACAAATAATATTTTTAACACAAGGTACATATTCATTTGAATTTAAATACAAATATCTGTCCTGACATTAAATAAATATCAAGTCTAACCTTATCAAATAAAGTGTATCAACGAGGAGCAAAGAGGTTACATATTATATCTAAATATTTTAGGGCACATGTTATGTTAGTGATTATGACATACTTAGACCTAAAGTCCTACTAATATTATAAATGTGGAAATTTGTGAGGATGAATGGATGGATGTTTCTTACTCTTTCGCACGAAAACTACTAAACGGATTACGATGAAATTTAGTATGGTAGTAGGTTAGGCTCTGGATTAAAACATAGTATATCTACGTGGGATACTATATTTACGCGAGCGGAGCCGCGGGCAACAGCTAGTATTAAATAAAACATTTTGATGTCCATCAAGTTTTCTTCTATTTAATGGATATTATCTTAAAAAGAAGGTGATGGGAAGATAAATATAATAATTTATTAATAAATTATTATTATATTATGAAGTGTTAAATAAGTTATATCATTCCATTTTTACATAGGAACTTTCCTAAATTATAAATAAGTATGTTGAAGTTTAATAAAATAATTTCAAAGAAGTTTAAGTACTATTTGTTTTTATTTCTCGCCGTAATTTTTTTAAATTGTGTAATTTAATTTACACAATATTGGGTTAAGATAAATTAAATCTCAGTATTATTAATAATTATCTACCGAGAAACTTATTGATGCAAGCTTTGTTACCTGGGAAATCGAGCTTTGATGAAACTTCAAGTAGCACGTAAAAAAATTCACAGATGATGATAGGCATAGGCAAATATAAAAACTAATAAATTTGCCCCGAAAACCCCCTGCATACTTAATTTCATGCCAATTGTTGAAGCGGTTTCCGAGATCCTGACTATTATATATTATTTACAAGAATTGCTTGTTTAAGGCGAGGTCTAAGCCTACTTTGTCATTTCCCGTCAGCCAGTCTACCTAGTCAGAGTTTAATTACGAAGTGGAAAAAAATATGGGATAGAGTACACAATCATTGACTGGGTCTGAACCGTACACTTTTTGAAAAAAATAATATTTCCCGAGTTAAAAAATCATAAAATCACCTCTTAAATATTACAGAATCTGCTAAAACGTAAAATGTTGTGCAGCAACGTACTATTTTTTTTTGATAAATAATTAAAATATATATTAAATTTCAGTTTTAACCGAACACTTTTGTTATTTGTACAATATTTGAAAAGATGTTGAAAAAATAACTTGCGAAATTAAATTTGTTCGGTATTCTACATGAATATAGAAAATCATGCTACCCATAAAAGAATCTTAAAGCTCCCACAGACGAGTCGTTTCACTTAGAACTGACGTCAGTTTAGCCTAAACGTATTCGAGCACATAAACGGAAAAAAATCGCATCCGACCAACTGACGTCATTTCGCCCTGAAAGGATTCGAGCACACACACGGAAAAATAGAATCAGTTCGTTCTGGTTTGCCGCGAGCTACGGTCGTGTTTATTAATTGTAAACTCACTAGGTACGCTTGTACACGATACACACCCGCACGGCCGCGGCTCTGGCGAGAGTTTCATAATATAAAAAAGTACTCTGTGGGCGAGAGCTGAAGCGATTTGTCACACATGGCCGTTCAGTCCATCTATTTAGTCCAGAATTAATGTTGCCAACTTAGTTATTTTACAAAGTTTTACAATTAAATTAAGTATTTTATTCCCTCATTAGCAGGAGTTTAGTTGTTAGTAGTATTTTAGTAGGAAAGAGCCAGACAGTAATCATATGCAAAATGGCCAAGGTTAGGGACAAAAAAAAACAACAAAAAAAATTCCATCCGGCCGACTGATACGGTTTCGAAATTGCACACAGACGATACGATTTTGCATCCGTTCAGGCCGAACTGAAGGAAAACCGTACCGTATATGGAGACCGTTTATGCCTCGCATCTTGCGTATCAGTCGCTGGCTGCCGCCGTGCGGGGAGGTCTTCCCGGACGCTCTTGCTGACGAGTCTCACCGTTTACGATGTAGTTAAAATCTAAAAGCTAAAATTAAAAATTAAAAACTCCGTCAATAATTTTAGAAGTAAATTCTAAAATTATTGACTAAAAATAAAAGAGTGTCGGTTGGCCGCAATTTAAATTAGTGCCTCTATTGTGTAGTGTTGTTAATTATGACAAATAAGAACATTAAAAAACTTTCCAAATAAATGACAAGAAAAGGAAAGGAGTTCTGCCGGAGAATTCAATGGGTGACGTTGTGGATTCTGTATTTCTTTCTTAAATTTCTGTTATTTCGGTTCTTAATGTAATATTAGTAAAATATTAATCTTTAAATATTCGTTAACGTGCACAAGTGTGGGCATTGGGTTCATGGGTTTTTAGAAGTTGTACCACTTCTAAAATTTGCTGCGTGCTATTTTGTGTGCCCTCCAAAACTCCGTAGAGACTTTCAGCTTCTACCACTTTACTGAATCGACTGACATGACTCAGGGACTGCACTGACTATTTATTTGGACTTTGACTAGACTTTAGACTTGACGATTGAGGAATACTGTGTTGAAAATTGAAACGAAAGTTCTATTTCCCGTCTTTTTAACTTGAAACTGGCAAATGGTTATAAGCCGATGCCATATCCGACTGAAGGACTTTGTATCCATGGTCATGAATAAATTAAAAAAAAAACGATGCCATATATTAATAAATAAAAAAGAAAAGAAAAGGAGAAAAAAACGCGGAAACGACGGAATGCTTAAAAGTTTGTTAGTTTTGAATTATAAAATGATTCTTTTTTTTAATAGTGGATAGTGTACTTCTTTATTATTATTACTTATAGCATATTTAATAATGTATTGTGTCGTTCTCTAATAATATTAGTTCTAGCATATTAGTTTCATATTTTATTCTAATTCTAATAATTTATATAAACAGCACGATTGTATTAAGAACAATTTCATCGTGTCAGGGAAAACTCATATTATTATACGAATAAGGTTAATTTTAAAGTAACAAAGTTATGACGGTGGATAGCGATCCAGATTTTTTGTAGCTTTCGAGTTACCCACGACCGGGAAGCGCAGAGTAATGAAAGTACAGAGCGTGCATATTGTGTCATTTCTTGCTTTGTCATGACTCATGGGCTATGTGACGTGTACAAAAAATGACGGTTATCTGTCAGTCGGTTTTTAATATTTTAAAATAAATTCATTTGTTTTATTTTACAGCTTAAAGGAAAGTCGCCAAGATTCACCGAACAAAGAAACAGTGGCTCATGAAATAAAGTAAGTATTACATAGTTATTATGGAATCGCTATTTTTTTCCTTATCTTATTTAACTGTAAGTTTATACATATGCATGACCTAGGAACATAGAATTTTTTGTTGCGGTATTTGAAGATGTGACATCTGGCTAATGTGCCAATGGGCTGCGCCAGGCGGTCGTTGAAATAACACGCGATAAAATATTTTGATTTATACCGAATTACCACGTATATAGTTTTGAGAACGAAATGTTTTTTTCAGGCCTCGCTGTTGCACAGTTGAGAACTATTTAGAAAACGGAGGTACATACATTGTAACTAGATGTTACTGCTTCTACTTCTATGTGAGTTAAATTATTTGCATTCTTGTAAAATCCTAATTAAAGCCAATATTTTATTCCCGAAAATGAAATTTGTCAAGCATCATTTAAATTTTTCATCAATCCCAGACACAAAAATTAAATTGATCAAGTAATATTTTACTAAATAACTTAATTTAATCGAATAACATCCTCCTTTTTTTCAGGAACCAGACTGAAAGAAGTTAGTTATTACGAAGTATATTAGATATAACGTACTTTTTTAATAAATTAAAAGATATTTCAAATGTACAGATATAACAAAAAGAAAAATACTGTATCTCTCGATCAAAATACCAATTGTTTCTACCATACAAGGGCTGCTCCATGTTACACAAAGAAAAACATGCCTACTTGCTATTTGGAGTGGTGTGAAAACCAGTCGGAGCTTAAATCGAATTTATTGAAAAGAATGACAATTGCTGGCAAGAGAAGATGGAACAGAAGCTAGTTACTTTTTACATGGAATGTCTCTTGCCAGAAATCGACAATCTAAGGCATTCTCGGGGCATGCCGATAAGGAACTTTTTGGTATCATAAGTTTGGTATATATCTTAATGGTATAGTATCTTTGAGTATAACAAATTATGTTAAAAGTTATTAGTAAACTTGTGTAAATCGTGTAAAATTGTCATGTTGCCCCTTTTTAATTCTGACATGTAAAATATATATTTAATAAACAATAGTAAAAACATTTGATAATTTTGAATTTAATATGTAAACTTGTGTTAATCGCGTTAAATTATTATGTGTGTCTGCCTTCATATTTCTAACATGTTTAGTTAGTAAACAATATTCAAAATAGAACATTTTGTATTTACTATGTAAACTTGTGTAAATCCTGTAAAATTGTTATGGCATTCTGACATTTCACTTCTATTGACATAATATTGTAATTGTTATCACCTTTTTCTTTGATATGTTAATAAAAAAATATTTAAGAAACAATATTAAAAATTTTGAAACATTCTATGTTTATTATGTAATTTTTTGTAGGTCGTGTGAAATTTCTATGTTTGTCGAACATTTTTTGTTTCCGACGTGTATATAAAAAACTGTATTTTCCTAGGTTTACGGGTATAATTGACTTTTTTGTATTATTGTACCCATCATCCACACATTGTCCACTCATCCATCCATCGATCCATCTATCCACCCATCACCCACCCATCATACACATATAATCCATCAATTATTTACCCGTCACCCACCCTGTAATTTATAATAAAATGCTAAAAATTTACTAATTTTTGATTTCCCCCTCAGTATTTACCCAAGTCAATCTAATCTGCAAACAAATTCGAAATTTCCAGGTCATCTGGAACTGGGCTAGAGTTTTGATCTATAGTTGGCTATATGATAAAAATGGCGATTTTATGACATTTATATCTAAATAACTGTATGAGGTAGGGTTCAGAACCGGGAAATCCCGGAACCAAAAATCCCGGGATTTCCCGGTTCTTTGATAGTAGTAAAAAAACCGGTTCTCAACGAAAAAGAACCGAGATTTACGGTATTTTCGGGAATTAACTAATCATCTTTACAATTTGTTGAGTTTTTTTACAAAAGTTGAGATTACAACATTTATTTGACTTTAATCTGCTATTAACGGCATTTGTTTTTTTTTTTATAAAAAATATTCAAGATAAAATCTTATTCTCATTAAGATTTTGTATATGTACGTGTTAGATCATTATTCCATCACAAAACAAAAGGTGGTGCTTGCTACCTGCGACTCTGCGAACCGCACACTTGTTGTATAAGTTCCGCCATTTTGTATTACCCCGTACCCCGCAACTAGACGGCCGTAGTTAGTCAACCAGTAAACAGCAATGTGAACGGTAGTGTGTCAGTGTTATTATTTTTGACGAATAATTTGTGAATTATACGAAAGGATTATCTCCGGTAAGTAAATATTTTTGTTTCATTTATATACTATGAGTTATTCATTTAAATGAAATCAGTAGATTCAATAATTATTATTTAAAACTATTTATTACACTAGACTATTTATTACATTATTTTTAGTTATTTAGATAATGTATGGTGTATTAGACACGTGTGGCGCAAGTATGATAAATTTGGTAGAACTGTTTGTATATTTTGTTGCAGAGAATGAATTATGAAGAAGTCACAAACAAATCGGGCGATAAAACCTCTGTGTGGCACTATTATCTTCGAGCTCGAGATAAAGCGAATGCAAAGTGTAAACGATGCCACAAAATTCTAAAATGTGTTGGCGGTAGCACGAGCGGGCTCCAAAAGCATTTAAAAACTGCACACCAAATAAGTATTACAGCTGAAAAAGAAGGCCGTATGTTCACTGGTGAAGTTTCGAATCTGGCGATCCCTTCCACAAGTGTTCAAGAGGTACCAAAGAAAAAGAGAAAATTAACAGAGTATTTTGAATCAGATACCAACCCGTCCATGGAACGCATGATTTCTCGAATGGCGTCACTGAATGGATTCTCGTTTCGGGCGTTTATTGAATGCGAAGATTTGAGAGCGCTTTTCCATAAATCAGGTAACAAATTACCTCGTACGATTGATACCATTAAAAATATAGTGATCAAAAAAGCGGATGAAGTAAAAAAAGATTTAAAAGAGGAAATTCAAATATTGTTCAAGGAAGGTTACAAATTCTCCACTTCTTTCGATGAGTGGACCTCGATTAGAAACAGAAGATATATTAGCTTAAATTTACACTCGCATAAACTTTCTGGAGGAAATAATTTAAAAAACTTGGGCCTCGTCAGAGTGTACGGCTCTTTACCAGCAAACAAATGTGTAGAAGAAATAAGAAAAAAATTGTATGGGTTTGGTGTGTCCCTCGATCTGGATATCATAGTTGAGACAACAGATGGGTGCAGCATGATGATAAAATTTGGAAAACTCTTAGCATCATACCACCAAAAATGCATAGCTCATGCTCTTCAACTTGCCACCATGGACGTATTTTATAAGAAAAACACGTTAGAAGAAGAGCCATCTTCTGCAAATATTCCAGAAGTGCTAGAGGTAGAACACGATAGTAATGATGAAGACATACCCTTATCGGTTTTAGCTCAACGTACACATCAAGTACACGCCGCTTCAGAAAACGATTCCGATGACGATGACGACGGCGCAGAATTTGTATCATCTACTGCGCCAACTACAGAAACTTCGGAACCGAGATTCGAATATTATGATTTGATTACAAGAGTGAAGAAGGTCGTCAAAATATTTCGCAAATCTCCAACTAAAAACGATGATATATTACAAAAATATGTCGGGGAAGAGTTCGGTAAGGAGTACGCGTTAACATGCGATTCAATAATCCGGTGGAGTACAATCCGGTGTTTTAGCTTAGCTACAACACTTGATTTATTAAGTTGAGAAACTGCATAGAAAAATCTTTGATCGACGTTAAAGTTCACATTCAATTCTCGGAAAATGACTGCACAGATATGAAACAACTACACGTCACAATCATAAAAACAGTTTTGGAAGCGTTATGTCGCAGAGATGCCACATTACTCACTGCCGATGTAGCTATCAAATACGCTCTAAACAAGTTAAATGACATCAATTCCTTTCTCAGCAAAAAAAATGGCATCATCTCTGAAAAAACGCTATTCAGAAAGACGTATAATAAGACTATAATAAATAGACGTAGAATAGAAGCTACTATTCTGAATTACTTGCAAAACCCTGAACAATATTTTTTAAATGTAAACAGTGATGATATAAGTATATTTATCCGTTCAAATAGCGATCAAATGTGCAACCAAATTGTATCACTTCTAAAACGCACCAGCTCTCCGACTTCTTCCGAAACACCTCAAACCTCATCTCATTCGATTCAATTGGAAGAACAACAGGAACCCGAAGTACAAAGAAGAGACCTGACGAAAAGTGATGAATTAAATGTGGAGCTCAAGAAGATAATAAAGGAACGTGTAAGACCAACATATGACAGTATAGATCAACTTGTTAAAATCGAGATGGCACCCTTTGAAAATGGAGGTAATCGTGGGCGTTATTTACAAAGCTTACGAACACCTCACAATTCCACCTACTATCGTGGAGCCAGAAAGAATTTTCTCCTCAGCTGGCCTTTTTTGTAACAAAATCAGATCTCGTTTAGGTGATGCAACTTTAGATGCATTGATCTTTTTGAAGACACATTACCAAGAAGACAAGAAAGTTTAATTAGAAAGACCAAATGTCCAGACACGGAGATACTATTTTGGAGAATCGGCCTACAATCGGCCTTTTGTACCTGTGATTTTTATTGTGATTGTTATAATAATTGTTATATTTAATTTTATATAATTGTATATTTCATTTTATTTGAAACAACAGCAAATGTTAACTTAAGCTACGATGTTATTCAAAATAATCTTGACTGATTAAGGCTGTTAAATTTAAAAATTATTTATATGTAAAAATTTATTAAATGTGAATTTATGACTGTATTTTAATGTTTGTTTAGAATTAATACTTATCTTGTCATGCCAAAATGTGCAAAATGTGTGATTTAAATATAAAAAATATTTTTCTAAGCCGTTGTATTTATTTTTATACTATATTTACCTCTAAAATTCTTAAAAGAAAAATTCCTGAAAAAACCGTACATCTCGGAAAATCCCGGTTCCGATTAGTACCGGTACCGAAAATCCCGGTTCCTAAAACTATACCGTTTCTCGATAACCTAGTATGAGGTGGGCTTATGCAATTTGCATATTATTATTTAAAGTATTCCGCAGGTCTTAATATATGAGCAAAATTTGACATGTTCGTGTAAAATAAATTTCGAATTATGAGGGGGTCAAAAGTGGCTCCAAATGGTTTGTGTAATATTACACACGGTACAGCTCGCCAGCATAGCTTGAACTTGGCTCGACACGCTACCGCATCTCTAGGTTATGCAGATGTATTGGGTAGGTCTGAACTCTGAGAATAGGTCGTAAACAAATAACCTGAACAAGAGCATCTCGGGACATGTCTAATGAGTGTTCCGTAAAAATCAGCGTGTAATAGGTATTTTTTTCAAATTATTTCAATAGCTATTTAAAATTATTTTCCTAAAGGGTTTTTAACATGATCGAGATGATCGATGATTTTAAGATGATCGACATCGAGGAAACTTACAAGTTTCATCTCCTATAATTTAGAAATGTTAGCCGGGGGGGGCAAGGTAAATTAAAATACTGTTCAAATTTCACGTTTCTCCTATTAGCGGTTACGGTTGCGCAAGCGTCTATACGACAGTGGGGACATCTCCTTTTATAATACGAGGGCTGCACTAAAAGTATCGGGAATGGAATATTTCCACTGCTCCTGTCATATTAAAATATTTTTAATTTAAAACTCCTTGGTTTTAAAAATCGAATACCGTTTATTTATTTAAAAAAAGATTCTCGGTTTGTCACAAGGTCTTGTCAAACTTGTTTGGTCGTTGAGAAAATGGAATTGACTCGAGAAAATTCTAGAGCGATGATTTATTATGACTTTCGAAGTAGTTTAACACAAAAACAGTGTGTTGACCGGATGATTTCTGCATTTGGTGATGAAGCCCCATCTTAAATCACAATTTATCGCTGGTTTGCTGAATTTCAACGTGTCAAGCTCAGTGATGATCCCCGTCAAGGTCGTCCAAAAACTGCAGTCACCCAAGAAAACGTTGATGCTGTGCGTAAGCTGATTGAGGAAGATCGACATGTGACATACCGCGAAATTCAGGCAACTTTAGACATTGGCATGAGTCAAATACAAATAATCTTGCATGAACAATTAGGTGTAAAAAAGTTGTTTTCCCGATGGATACCGCATTTGCTCTGTGAAGAGCAAAAAGCGGCTCGCGTTACTTGGTGCGTCAGAACTCTCGAAAGATTCCACGCAGGATCCTCAAATGCTGTATACAACATCGCATCAGGTGACGAATCCTGGATATACGCGTACGAACCCGAAACAAAAAACCAGTCACGAGTTTGGGTGTTCGAAAATAAGTTAAAGCCAACAAAAATTGTTCGTTCACGGAGTGTTAACGCGAGCCGCGTTACTTGGTGCGTCAGGTGGTCAGAACTCTCGAAAGATTCCACGCAGGATCCTCAAATGCTGTATACAACATCGCATCAGGTGACGAATCCTGGATATACGCGTACGAACCCGAAACAAAAAACCAGTCACGAGTTTGGGTGTTCGAAAATGAGTTAAAGCCAACAAAAATTGTTCGTTCACGGAGTGTTGCAAAAAAAATGGTGGCCACGTTTGTCTCCAAAACCGGCCATGTTGCGACTATTCCTCTTGAGGGACAAAGAACGGTTAATGCAGAATGGTATGCTAACATTTGTTTGCCACAGGTCGTTTCTGAACTCCGTAAAGAGAACTGCAACCGCCGCATCATCCTCCATCACGACAATGCGAGTTCTCACACCGCGCACAGAACAAAAGAGTTTTTAGAGCAAGAAATCATAGAATTATTAGACCATCCGCCGTACAGCCCCGACCTAAGCCCTAATGATTTTTATACTTTCCCTAAAATAAAGAATAAATTGCGTGGTCAGAGATTTTCATCACCTGAAGAAGCTGTGGACGCCTACAAAACGGCCATTTTGGAGACCCCAACTTCCGAATGGAATGGTTGCTTCAATGATTGGTTTCATCGTATGGAAAAATGTGTCAAATTTCGCGGAGAATACTTCGAAAAGCAATAAATACATTTTTAAATAGTAATGTTGTGTCACTTCCTTGATTCCCGAAATTTTCAGTGCCGCCCTCGTATAAATATATATTTATTTCACAGTACAGGGAACATGCATAGATTTTATTACACTACGAAAATTTTGTTGGCAAAATTAGGCTAATATATTGATTATTAGAAAAAGGCTATAATATATTGATTATCTCCACTTCTCCATGTATCTGAATTAGAATAAAAAAAAGCGGGTCATAAACGCCCAATGTATTTTATAAAATTAAATAATCGAATTCAGTGCGAGCGAACGTGAACGTCTCTGATCTGTGCAAACCAGTCTACGGACTCTACGTGCGATATGTTCTGATTGGTTAATGAGCTCCGTCCTCAATGTGTGCGTTTGTAAGGCGTATTTTATTGTGTGTAAATTTTGTAAATCAGAATTAAAAATAAAGATAAATTGTAAATCATTTTGTTTTCGAGCTTGCAGCTCGCCATATAGTATAAGATTAGAATATCTTTGGATAGAAGGAGTAAGTTAAAAGTATGCAAAAGCTGAATTTTACCTTGGACAAATGCAATTTTACATATAAGTCCTTAAAAATATTAATTATCCTTCTGCTGAAATTAGTAAATGAGAACCATTATAGATTATAACACAAAATAGTTGAAGTCTGAAGAACAACTAATAAATAATATGTACTTTTTATGTTGTATAATATTTAAAATTAGTGAAATTGGTTAAAACATTATAAATAAAACAGTGGTAATGTAACAACATACTTTAATAAAAAACTTTTTTAGACTATTACAATAATAGCACAATTTTAGTGTACACATTTTATAAAATGATGTTAATTTGCTATCATGTCTGCATTATATACCACTATGTGAGCATTTCTGTAGCTGGCAAATGGCAGTTCTTACATATAAACAGTCTTCTCTGGTTTCTAAACTAGACTTATCTTAATTTTAGACTATCGAGGCTGTCCAGCAAATTTTGTACTTCTGAATCAACCTGTTCTCTTGTGCTTACATTTTCTAACCTTTCCCGAACAGATTCTATCTCTGCAGCATCGGCCTTTTGTATTTTCATATATTTCAACATCATCTCCACAACTAGACAAATTTCATTAATTAAATGCTTCGTTTCCTCATGGTGTCCCAGTCTATTGGGACGCATCTGAATAAGTTTGAGCTTGCTCTGTGCCAGCTGTATTGGATTGCGTCCATTCTTATCATTGGAACTTACATCCGTTCCTGCATCTAGCAATTCAATAACAACGGGAATATGGTTTGTACAAGCAGCTAAATGTAGAGGAGTGTTACCGAGTGTGTCCTTGATGTTTGGATTAGCTCCATACTTAATTAGAGTTTTCACTACGTCGACGTAGCCGCGACAGGCTGCCAAGTGCAGTGGACTTCTTTTGTGCTCATCTGAACTGTTTGGATCTGCTCCTGATAGTATCAACTTTTCAACGAGTTCTGTGTTGTTTGTAGAAGCTGCAAATCGTAGCTTTTTGTTTCTCGAAGAGCAAATAGTACCACCGTATCTGTATTTGAGCCTGCAGTGTCTTGCCCTTGTCGAGCATTTAATTTTCCCTATATGTTCGTGTGGCTCGCCGAAAAACTCGATAGGCATTGGCTGACCCGCTAGGTTGATTGGTATTGCAGGTTGATTTATTTCGAAAACACAGTACGAATGATCGAAAACTGGGTTATCACTACTTTCATTTCCAGTATCCACTCCTGAGTCGGCCATGACAAGGATGTACAACTTTGAATTATTTCATAAAACTACCTGACACTCGTAAAAATATACTGAGATTTAACGTTGTTGAGGTCCCTATAATCTTCTGTAATATGATTTTTTTCAATATCACGTAAGATTTTATGAGAAAAATAACATCAACAAGTGTATTGTGAAATGTGAAATGTCCGTCCAATCAGGGAGCCGTCAATGTCAACATGTCAATTACAAATTACTTTTTTTAATTTCCATGGGTAGTGAATAGTAATGATATATAGCATACTGCATAGGTTATTTCAATTGGGGTATAAATATATATTATAGCCTAGGTAAGTTGTCCAGATTATTTTAATGGGTTCTGTAGGCTAAAATTATTTAAGTTTTAGCAATGGCAAAAGTTGAGAAGTGGAACTAGCATTGCCAATGACAGTAATTTGACACTGACAGTTGACACTTCGACGACGGTCACGAATCGGGGATAGTTTTCCCGTAATTTCTTACGATATTTTTAACAACAGCTGCGTAGATTATTTAAAATGCAGCAAGTCACAGTGTTCATGGTATTTACATTATTGTTTAATATATATCCATGATTTTTGTCATAATTTATGACTTTTTACATAAATCTCAATTTTGTCATAATAACCTAAAATATTTGTAGGATATCGAAAGCTCCCGTTCTTACGTCGATGAACTGTATTCATCGGACCCGGAAAAAATAATAGAGGCGTTGATCGCTTTAAAAAACTCAGTAATCGGGAGCAACAGACAAAAAAATTCAGTTATTCAACAAGGCATAGTTCCAAGGCTACTCCAACTCATGAGTGATGATTGCCTCGATCCAGACATACGGCTCGAAGCGACGATAACAATAGGTAAAACTTTATCATTCAATTTTTTTTTTGCAAAACAAACTGAATTTGCCCTTTATATTAATGTCAACATCTTATGATAATGTTTATCATGTATTGTATTTGTAAACATAGCATTTATGTTGTATATTAGATTAATCTTTGTATCTCTGTAGTCAGCCTTGTAATATAAAGAACAGTTTATTATAAGTGGTGTGCAAAATTTAACTAAATATGTTGTAATCGAACATCAATTATTACTAAGACATTTTAACACTATCACTTGGCCTTGGCTACTGTAATTACATTAACTGTTTCCCAATAGTAATTGGGAGAATATAATAATGCTTGTAATATGTAACACTCCTGCTTGTATAATAGTGTACACCTATAAGTATGCATATTATACAAGCATCTTTCCCTGCAGTAGCCAGTTCTCTTAACTATTTGTGTTTACTATAACTGCTTTGGTCTGCACTGTCTCACTCGCTCACACGTGATAGACACATGTGTGAATGCGACAGTATGAACAGAATTTTTAGTACATAATATAGATTTTTTTTGATGCTACAAAATTGACTTTGATGACATTGTGGACACACACTTATTGAAAATCACACATTGAAAAATTTCAAATGAAATGTTTATATATTATGGTATATTATGGTACATAGGAACCGTTTTATGTTGTATAGTAATCAATATATTATTAGAAAAGAATTAAAAAAAACCATAATTTTACAGGATCCCTGGCAAAAGGCACACATGAGAATGTGCTTGCCTTAATGGAACAGAAGACAGCTGTTTATTTAGTAGACCTCTTGAAGGTTGTTCCGATCGGGACTAAATTGGCAGAAGCTTGTCTGTGCGCATTACGCAGCATATTCCTTCATCAGCCGGCCCCTGTTGCTGCTATACCCCACGACATGAAAGTGTTGTCGAGGCTTACTCGTGAGTTTCAATACCAATTTTAATATCGAGAGAATAAATACAAACATTAAACGCTAAATTAAAATTATATCCATAGCCAAAAAGAATACTTACTTGATGCCTGGAACAAGCAAATCTTTAGCCATTACTGAATAGGTTTCTGTGGAATAAATAGATTTTCATTTTCATCTCTATGTCTGTGCCAAATTTTATCAAATTTACAATGCAAACAAACAAACATACAAAGAAACAAGCAAATCTTTCCTCTTAATTATATTAGTGAATATGTAATACTCCCTTGGGAGTCATGGGACAGATAGGTTCACAAATCATGTCTAATTTAAAGCTATAATAATAATTTCATCCGCAGAGATAGCCCGCGAAGGTTCTCTCACTGCACGCAGCTGCACTATCCGCGTGCTCTCCGTCTGGTGCGCCGGCGCAGCGGAGCAGGACGCGTTATGCGCCGCTGGCGCTTGCGTCGCCATCGCCGAAGCGCTCGCCGCGCCGCCACCAAGGGCTCTACCTGCTCTAGATCTGCTGAGCGCGATGTGTTTCGAGAACGCGAGCGTGGCACAGGCAGCGTTGACAACGAGGTAAGTTTTTTTTTAATTCATGGCTCTGGATACTAGGTGACGTACGTCGTATCTAGCGCCGTAAATTAGGCATTGGATACCAGTTATTGTGCGCTGGCGCGGTGCAGTGTTTCCACAAAAGAGACTGGCAAGTGGCAAGTTGCCATACATTTACCGCCTCGATTCTTACATCCTCTTTTTGTGAATGCGGGTGCATTCACAAAAAGTGTTTTTATTTTTTTAATTATTCACGAAACTAACAGCTTATAATTAAACACAATCAATCAATCAATAAAATTACACATATATATGCCAGGAAGCCAATTAAAAGTTTTCACTTATGGCTAAGAAATTAAATATGATTCAAGTTGCGACTTAAGTTCTAACTACCAAATTTTTACTAATATAACTAAGTAGATACAACAATACATTAAAACTAAATAATTACAAAAAACAAAACTTAATTTTGAACTAAATATTTCATCATGCAGTGCGTTGGTGCCAAAAGAACAAACCACCAATACACGTTGGGTATATTGTACCTATATATTATGTGCACTGAGACATACACCACAGACTAAATGCTAACTTAAATTATTATGTATTATTATTTATAAGTTATAACTTAGGGATAAAATACGTATCAGAAAGAAGTCTTCGAATCTTAGATGCTTTTATTGAAAAATATCCTCAATACGATTAGAATAGAATCGGTTGAATTGAGCAGTGGATCTACAAACAAAAGAGTTACAGCAATAGAATCTTTTATAAAATGGGAAATGATACGTAATTACGAAAGTATCTACTGAGTTTATTATAAGTTGTACTTTATGCATGACGGAAAAAATATAACAATACTAGCTTTTGCCCGTGGCTTCGCCCGCGTTGAATAGTGTTCTTGGAGAGAAAACTTCTTCAGCAAATAACTCTACTCACTGCAACATACTTTTGTATACAATATTAAAAATGTTTTCAGGATTTCACAACCACTGGGTAAAAACGGGACCCTATAACCTCGACGCGACGTGCGAGACCGCTGGATATGTATTTTTTTCGCTTGAATATAAAGCGCTTCAATACTTTTTCGGTATAAAACGTAGTCTATGTTTTAATCCAGAGCCTAAACTACCATACCAAATTTCATCGAAATCAGTTCTGTACTTTTTGCTTGAAAGAGTAACGAACATCCATCTATCCTCAAAAACTTTATAACTCACATTTATAATAGTAGTAGGATTGTTATTTTCCTCGCTAGAGAGCTCCGATAAACGCGTGCGATCGCTACTAATCAGTGCTATAGGACGAAGCGCGGTCTTCGACGCAGCCGCTATGCCCCTGCATTTTAAATCTGTAATATCTTCGAAAATATTAATTTAAATTACATGCTGTACAAAGGTACAGGGCCATATTGATCTATATTAAATGCACAATGTATTTAAGGTACTAAATTGGATAAGGATTAATGCTGTATTGCTTAGAATCACTTCGTAAATAAGCCATTGTTTCCGTAAAAAGTAAAGGATAAAAAATGGTTATTGTGGGTTATCCCTAAGACAGACATATACCATCGCGGACCTTTTTTTTTGGATTGTAGACCTTTTTAATGTGTACTTTGATCTCTCTCGTAGGGTTCAGCCAGCGTTTGCAATGTAGGCGGAAAAAATGTGTTTATTTACGACATTAGAAACCTCTAAAATTATCAGTGTTTGTCTATATTATATTATACTATATTATGCAGGTTATATACATATAAACCTTCCTCTAGACTATCACTCTATATATTTAAAAAAAAACCCACATCGAAATCCGTTGCGTAATTCTAAAGATCTAAGCATACATAGGGACAGACAAAAAATGCGACTTTGTTTTATACTATGTAGTGATTTACATATATACATACAGCAAAAATGTGATTATAACTAATTGTGATATTTTTTTAATTAATCGCCAATGTCCCTTTTTTTCGTTATTCCAGGCACGGGGACAAGAGTATCCCGGAGCTGCTGATGTCGCTGGTGTCGCGCGACAAGCCGCTGCCGGTGGCCATGGCGGCCGCGCGGTGTCTCACCTTCATACACAGAGCGGGCGCGCTGCCGGCGGATGACTCGAGGTATAACTCGCATTAAAGAGACAAAGGAAATCTACATATTAATATGATCAATTAATATAACGCTCCCAAAAATTAGTTACGGATGCTTCGGGCACATGATTTATCATTGACTGCTTATGTAAAGACGTTTAGATAGAAAAATAATAACGAAACGAAAAAAAATCTGCTGATGCGTAATGAAAATAATTATTTGATTCCAGAGTGGTGTTTGGTGCTCTACCATGCCTCGCTCGACTTTGCACTAAGGACATGCCTGAGGACATCAGAGCGACCGCTGCAGAGACGTTGGCTTATTTAGCAGAGGTTTGTAATACTTTAATTAATTTTGTCATAATTCAATGTATCTCAAAGTTATCGCCGGTAGGATGTTGTAGGACTCTCCGGCGGAGTCGCGGTGCAGGCTCACGCGATCCCGTGGCCCGTCAAGGGTAGTATTAAGTGGAGTGCCGCCGAGTTTTTACTTTTTAGTGAGTACTGGGCTGCGCCCATTCACCATCTTTTCGGGCTCGGGCACATACTCACAGGTAGGACCCCATCCCCCCGTGGGATGCTTAAACGCATTTTTAGGGCGAAAAAAAAAGGATGTTGTAGGACTCTGGGTTATAAAATGTATTGCATATTAGCGTAAATCGTTTGTAAGAATTATCATGGCGAGTGGCGACACATAAAACTAGCGTGAAAAGCTCGTGAATTATGTTTTGCATAGTAAATAAGAGTGCTGGTAGTATCCCTCCCTCATTTGACTGACTTTAAAAGGCCAGCAATGCTTTTGTGACACCTGTTTTTGAATGGTGCAATATTTACATTTAAGTAGGTTTTGCGCATAAGCTTTTTGTGACATGTGTAAATAATTTAATAAGTATTATAATTAAATATAATTTAGTATGTTCAGATCTATCTAAGTGATCGTCAATATCTATACACTAAATCAGTTTATTTTATATATTTACAGCTGTTTTAACAGTTTTTATTATCAAGTTAAAAGTGTGTAAAGTCAAGCAAGGACGCTACAGTTTTGTTGTCTATCAGTAATCGCCTATCGCATCACCTAGCGTCGGCTCGTTTGGTTATTGAATGCTCAACTTTCAGGTGGACACATCACTCCAGAGGTTAGCGGCTATATCCAACCATCTAATGAGCTCTCTAGCGGACATAGTGAACTGTCCGTCCGCGGCCGCCAAGCAGGGCGCCTTCAAATGTTTCGCCTCGCTCGGTGCCAACGATGAGGATATTAGGAAACGGATAATAGAGACCCACGGACTGATGGTGCATGTGGTCAATGGGATGAACAACCCGGAACCATTGGTGAGGATTATTTTCATACATTCAATAAGTTATCCTTTTTTTACTATACACTTAAAGCTATACATATGGTGTTAGCTGACAACTATTTCGTATGTTTCCCTGAAAACTCGTAATTAATTTCCAAGTCACTTGATTTGAGAGACGTTTTTCAAAGGATACCTACTACATATTATATTGTATGGAATCTATATTTTCTAAATCTATGGTAATACCTCATGGCAGATGTTTTAAATGGGCATTGGGTTTTACTATGGAATAATTACCCACGGCGACCAAAGATACAATTAGGTGAGATGTAAGCGTACCTAATAGCATCTGGATTACAACGGCATAAAGTGGGTAAAATCGTATAATATACTGTTATATTCTAACCCATTCCAACAAAAAATCATAAAATTAGATTAACAATTTGCGTATATTCTGTGATATTGTAACTCGTTCCAACGAATATTCATAAAATTTGATCAACAATTTATTGATTATCTCAACTTCTCCATGAATCTGAATTAAAATATTACGTAAAATGAAATTGGAATGAAAAATGTACAATCTAATAGTATCTTGGCTTGTGGTCGCTTGGACTTCGCGACGTCGCGCGAAACGCCTAATGTCTTTTTGTGGATAGAGAACGGAAGTGAATTATTTGCATCGCAATTAGCATTAAGTACATTTTTTTTGTTTCTTATTCATCTTATGCCAAAAAGATTATGATGTGGTGTAAATAGTGAGTAGTGACACTAAGTTATTGTTTAAGGTGAGGCTAGCGGCTGTGCGGTGTCTTCATTCTCTCTCAAGATCAGTTCAACAGTTGAGAACTACTTTCCAGGTATTTATTGATACTAACCCCCTTACTAATAAAAATATTTACACAATGGATAAGCAATACAATGTCTTGTCCTCGTCTGTCAAGCGACTTTTCCCACATATCATATAAGGACAAAACATTGTATTGCTTATCCACTGTGTAAATATTTTTATTAGTAAGGCGGTTTATGTAGAGGTTGTGAATGGACGGATGGACAGATGGATCCATCTGTATAAAACAGCTCAAAATTGGCATACAAATCGTTTAGTCTTGGACTTTAGATATTTAACTGTGGGTGAGCCCCGCTTCGGCATACGGCTTCGGCGGTTACATAACATGACCTCACAGAAAACCGGCGTGAAATAACGCTTGCGTTGTGTTTCGCCGAGTGAGTGAGGTTACCGGAGGCCCAAGGGCACAGGGGCGACTCTCTTTATAAACGACAGCTCGAGCACCAGCGAATGTCAGCCATGTTGACGTAAGCCTGTTGACACCAAAATATTTTTAAACGTCGCGTCAGACAAATCTATCATGGATATTAAGAAATAATATTGTCAATTATGTCAAAGCACAAAACGACCAGCGGCCAGCCCCGTGAGCCAGGCCATTAAATGTCATTTACTGTCCAATAAAGAAATACATTGCCACATTAATTTCGTCGTATTATGCTATGCTGGCTATAAACTTTGCTGGCTTCCTATCCGGTCCCGATGTGATACTCACATCCTCACACTTCTTTACACCATCCTGTTTCATCCTTCTGCTCCTCTCTATCTCAAAAATAGCTTTAACTTTTTACGTGACACCCACCAATTTACATTACGCTCCTCCAGCAATCTGGCTCTTAAGATACCCTCACACTCGACTTCCCTATATTCCAAATCCTTTACTGTTCGCGCTGCAACACTTTGGAACTCGCTGCCTTTGGAAATTCATCGCGCTGATTAAATTTATATTTTAAAAAATAAATTAAAACAATATTTTCTTAATAAGCTCTAAATTTGTTTCTGTCGTTATTGTATATTATATATTTTATTATGTTTAAATTTAATGAAGCTTTCTTAGTTTGTACACCTACACAATCTTTTTATTTTCTATGACCGATCTCATAAACAAAAGGTTGGCTGGTAGAGATTGCTTTTTAGCAATAAGTTCGCCTTTTGTATATATACATCATTTTATGTAAAATTTATTGTAAAAATTGTTTAATTTTGTAGTTTATGGTGTGCAATAAAGTGTTATTGTATTGTATGGACGCTTCACACCACGTCAGTCTGGCCCCGCGCTAAGTACCCGAAGAACTTGTTTTACGGGGACCAGTTTTATTTTTTTTACGGGCAATTGGCCCACCACTCTTACCCACCACTGCAACTCCTGTGTAGCCAGGATCGACAGTGGTAACCGACCGCAAAAGCCCTTTGATATGATCTCAAGGGTGCCCGGGGGACATGCTAAATCTGTCTTGGAACCCGCAACGAAATTAATCAGAAGATTGTAGGAGGAGTAGGAAGTATTCCAGTTTCCCTCCCCAAGCAAAGCAGGAGATAGCAAAAATTCTGATGACAAAAAAGTCAGAATTAAAGGGGAAGCACCACGGAAATAACATGTTTTTTTTTATGACTACAAGACAGAATGTAATTAAATGTTTTAATTTATAATATGACAATTGATTACAATGCATTTATAATGACAAAAAAGTGTTGCATTGTTTCCAATAGTACTTATGACAAAAACGTTTGAAAGCTCGGAAGTTCTTCGCGCAGCCCACGAGATCTTCATAGTACACAACCCTAGAAACACAATGGACGCTGTTCAACATTTCGATTCTTTCGTCATACCAGAGATCACACTCCCAGAGTATGTGATGAGCAGTTTGTTCATAAGGGCTACCTTCGGTCGAACACTCGCATAGCGGAGACGAGACTAATGTAAATCCAAATAGTTTCGCTTTAAAGTTTCCGTGTCCTGTCAAAAATTGAGCGACGTAGTGGTCTATTTCTATCCATTGCTTCGAGAGTCGACCGCCTACCGAAGGGAAGAAATTATATAGGTGACGCACTTTGATAGTGTTGTCCCACCGTTCCTGCCACTCAGAAATTAGGTTCTGTATAGAAATATCTAATGGCTCGAATAATCTAGTTATCTTATTACTCTCTTTCGCGCTTAAAAACTCAGGGATAGTCATTTTTCTATTTTTATAATATAGTGCTGCACGACGCTGTATCTCTAAGTCTACTGGAAGGACTCCGGCTAAGACTGGGAGTGCTTCAGTACTTACGTATGCCTTACATAAAAATATTAAGTCGAGACGTTGGCTTTGCAAAAGTTTACGACGGGCCGCTCCTATTGTAGCCCTATCTGCCCACGCCGGTGCGCCATAGCATATGCTGCCGAGGTACGTCGCATTATAAATTATTTTTAATGTTTTAAATGAAAGGCCCCATGTCGACGTTGATATTTTTGTGAAACAATAGAAATTCCTTTTAGCTTTCTCACCGGTCTGTATTATATGTTCCAGGAATGTAAATTTATTTTCTCAAATAAGTCCTAGGTAACAAAGTGACTGTTTACGTTTCACATTGATGTTGTTCAGTTTAATGCAAGGAGTTGATATTAATGAACCTTTTAAAAGTACTTGAAAGGTTTTATGTGCTGCAAATTCTAATCGATTTCTGTAGCCCCAACTCGATATTACGTTGAGGCACTTGTTGGCCTTGTTTTCAATTTCAGATCGCGAATTGGCTTGAATAATAAGAAAACCATCGTCAGCATAACCTATCAGAGAGCACAGAGGAGGCAAGGGAACACATAATAAATCATCGAAACTTATATTCCACAAGTGCGGCGATAGTACTGATCCTTGAGGGCAGCCGCGCGTTAAGTTTTTGGAATGTGTGTAATGGCCGAGTTGGAGTTTTGTTACGCCGTTGCAAAAATACGAGTAAATTAAATAATAAATATTACGATAGCAGCCTCTGTTTCTTAACTTCAGTAGTAGCATTGGCCACCAGGCATTGTCGAAGGCACCGGCGATATCCAGAGATATACCTACTACATATTTACACTCCGATAGATTTACTGTTTTTCTGACCTCCATTGCTGCATCCACTGTAGACTTCCCGGCGGTAAATCCAAATTGCTGATTATTAAATTTCGGGCCACCGGGTAGCAAGCGGGGAACAATAAGACGTTCTAATAATTTACCTAAGCATGATAATAGCGTTATAGGACGGTAGGATTTCGGATCGTCTGGTGGTTTATCACCGGCTTTTGGAATTAATTTGATTGTGCCGATTCGCCAGATTTTTGGAAAAGTGCCTTCTGCAATGCATTTATTAAAAACCTGTAATATAGATGAGCCTACCGCTAGACACGCCTGCTTAATCATAATATTAGATATTTTATCCTCGCCTGCTGACTTTTTCGTAGGTAACAAATTAACTGTTGAAGTGAACTCATCAAGTGTAGGTAAGTCAGATACCGGCGTATTGATGGGGTGTAACATTCTGAACCTTATCTCGCGGTGAAAATCATTGTCCAAGTCCGGCTTGTCGTCTGAAATTAGTACGTCGAGGTACGCCTTCGCCGTGTCTCTTAAACTATGAGTATACTCATAGTTTAAGAGACACGGCGAAGGATATTAATTAATTTTAATTAGGCGAATTATTAATCTTGATATTTGAAAAATACTGAGGAGCAGTGGTATTATTTGGTTTGAGTTCATGGTATAAAGAAGACCATGGTCCCTCCTTATCAAGTCTAACGGCTGCATTTCTCAACATATTATTTTTTGCTAAGGTGACGGCGGCGCGATAACGCGACCTTGAAGCCCTAAGGTCAGTTAGGTACGATACGTAATTATCGTCCAATAGACTGAGTCCCTGTCTACGTGCATAATTAATTTTCCGTCTGGCTCTCCTAAGCTCCCGACGCAAGTTATATAAATTATCGTGCCACCAATTACACTTATTTTCTGTTTTAAGCGGCCTTCGGCCCAGGGCGGTGTCGGCACAGTAGACAAAGGTGTTGGTCATTATTTCCGTACTATCATTTGAGTTCAAGTCTGGACGAGTGAAATCTCTGGAATGAGCGAACATAAGAGACCGGAATAAATTCCAATTACCATTTTTAACATTATATTTATAATCTTTCGACTCAATCACGGGACAACTCGAGGGTGCGCGAATAAACTCAAAGACAATTAAACGATGGTCGCTGCATGACGCATCAGGAATGACGCGCCAATTTATTATATTGTTATTATGGACGTACGCGCTGGAAAGCGTGACGTCGATGGAAGATTCACCAGAGGGGCTGCTAAATGTAGGTGGTGCATTGGGAGTGTTATGAATTTGCAGGTTGAACTCTGCTATGAAGTCTTCCACTGAGCTACGACGGTCGCGGTCAGTGTATCTAAGTTCCCCATGCCATAAGGGCGAAGAAGCATTTACGTCGGCACCAATAACAATTTTATTCCCCGCAAGACATTGTAGGACATGACGTAGTTGGTGTAAGTGAGGACCTACAGGATCGGAGTATTGAAAATAACAACTAACTACGTACAATCTAAAGTGAAGACACGAAACCTCCGCTACCGCACAGTGAGACGTTGACAGATTTGTAAGGGCCGTAATTGAAAATTTAGATTGAGGTGTGTAAATGCCGGCGCGCGCTAGGTTGTTAAATTGTACGACTTTCGACCTTAGCGACGCGGATTGATATTGCTCTTGTATGAGAACTAAGTCTAAATTATAATCCGACACCAATTTTTCTAATTCAATCGTCGCGTGCTTATTGTTATGTAGGTTCAACTGTCCTATAACTAACTTATCCATAGCGAGTTGTTAAAATTAATTGCTCCATTTTTGCCTTGTATGTTGGGCAGTCAGGGGAACCCGTGGGGTGGGCGTTAGGTTTCCCTATATATAGTTTCCTATATATAGTATCCCAGTTTTATACTGTACAATATATACATATACTTAATATTTTTATTAAATTAAAAACATATTTAATACACATCCAGGAATATTGGAATTGAAGGATTCGACGGGATTTGAACCCGCGACCACCGGCTTGAGCGCCAACGCGCTAACCACAGAGCCACAGAGGCCGACAAAAAAATAGATTTTTTATATTTTGTTCACAAAAAAAGTTAATATGGATCTGAACAAAGTATCAAGATATTTTAACTTCAATAATAACCATGATATTACCGGTTCTCCCCAGGACCACTGTGTGTGGCGGCCGCTGATGGCGCTGCTGGCGGCGGCGCCCGGCGCGGAGTTGCTCACGGTGGGCTCGTCCACGCTCTGCAACCTGCTGCTGGAGTTCTCCCCGGCCAAGGAGCCCATGCTGGACCAGGGTGTGTAGCCTGTCGCCCCGGATAGTGTGAGAAATAATGACTAGACGCAGCAAAGGCCGCGCGAGTAGAATATTGGAATCGGCTACTACAGAATACTGCTTAGTACACTCTCTTACAACCCCTACGCCTCCAAAATCACCACTAACGTATATCCGGTCCATCCTCCTCAATACCATATGAAAATGTTTTTTTTTTTATTGCAAATGAAACTAAATAAGTTTTTTTCGGAAAGTCAACAGAAAAAGCTACCACCGGTTCAACCCTAACCCGCGGAGAAGAACCGGCGTAAGAAACTCGCACGGGGCCATCTTTTAGCAAAAAGATGGAAAATTGTTCTTTTAAAAGAAATCTATATTTTACATTGTAAACTTAAATCTATGTTAAATATAACAAAAGTCAAAAGTACACAAGTACATAGAGACTGCCTTGCAGGGGAGCATCTCATTCCCAAGGTGTGCAATCGTTAACAAAATCATTTACTTTATAATAAGCTTTAGCACACAAACATTCTTTGACTACTTTTTTTAATTGATTAATAGAGAGCTTTTGAACGTTTTCTGGGATCCAATTGCATAGGCGTATACATTGGCCCTTAAAATACTTACTTACTTTGCTAAGTCTTATCACTGGTACATCTAGCTTATGCTTATTTCTAGTGTTTATACAATGATTTTCACTTTTCTTCTTGAAATTTCTTAAGTTTTTTCGAACGTATAATAAATTATCTAAAATATATTGAGAAGCGACGGTCAGTACACCTATTTCTTTAAACTTTTCTCTCTTAGATTCAAAAGGGGACATTTTACCTCGCTACAGCTAGCTCGCTTCTGCAGCACAAATACTGAATTTATATCGGCAGCATTTCCCCATAAAAGTATGCCATAAGACATTCTACTATGAAAGTAGCTGAAATGGAAAAAGCAGGCGTGCAGTTTATTTTTCTGACTGCATATGCTGCAGAACTGAGTCTATTTGCTAGGTTAGCAATATGAGGACCCCACTGTAATTTACAATTTAGTGTAATACCTAGAAATATTGTTGTTCATTCACCGTGTTCATTCTGTCATCATTGAGTATTTAATTGGTTTGTACTTGCCTAACATTTGGCAAGCTAAACATTAAACATTTTGTTTTATTTGCATTTAAAAGTAAATTATTAGGTCATTACATATGAAATTGGTGTTTTGTAAAGGAGGAACATAAAGTAGATTTTTTTTAAACATAATATATTTATTTAATAAAAGTATATACCATTGCTATATATGCACTTTTGTCATCTCATAGGTAGTTCATTGATTCCTTTACTAAAAAAACCATTCGGACAGGAATCAATCAAATCTTTGAAAGCGCTGTGTACTGCCCCATCGGAGTTGAATTTTTTCCCTTGCAAGAAGTTATCCAAATTTCGAAAAAAAATGGTAATCTGTTGGAGCAAGGTCCGGGGAGTACGGTGGATGTCTTAGACATTCCAATTTAAGCTCCTCTAATTTGGCAGCCGTCTGTTGTGCAGTGTGTGGTCTAGCGTTGTCCTGAAGCAGCAGTGGCCTGGAGCGAATGACCAACCTCGGTTGTTTAGCAGCTAGCTTTTCCATCATGATTTGCAGTTGCTGGCAATAGACATCTGCCGTAAAACAGTTTTATCACTAACACCGCAGTCTGCAGCTAACTCGGACGTGGTTTGCGGCGGATCCGCTTCCACAATAGCCTTCGATTCTTCAATAAAAATATATCTATGTCAATTTAATGGTAATAACAAATTAATAAAGTAATTATTTATATATTGCAACGTTACTTAGCATAACAACTTCAATCGTTTACATAAATATTATATTTTAAAATAATACACTTTTATAGAAACACATACATACGTTATATAAAGCTGATGCTCCCACAGTATACTTTCTCTTACTAAGTTTTTGCCGTGTGTCCTGTTCAACGGCTTGCACTATTTGGTTTTTACTATTTGGTTCAAAGTTTGCATACGTACCTAACTTATTTTTCTACTGTTGTTTCTGTCTTCGATTGTTTGTCTTTGATTAGCGTCTGTGAGCTCTGGTCTGCTATTTTATATTTTTATATATTTTCCAGTCTCACTAGCAATTATTTTCCAAGTGGTTTTTATTTTGTTATTAGAATTACTGAAACCTGATACTGGCTAGCGCTACGCTAGCCAGTATCAGGTTTGTCGGTAGAATAAGGAAAATAAAAGCAAAATAATGGCATAATGTACTTATTAGTCATTTACTATTTGCATGTATATTACATTCCTATTATATTAAAAATACATAAAATATTGAATAACATCAATTGTTTGTCAGAGTCAGATAAAATTATCCTTACCAATATCTTATTTTGTGCGCAGGCGCAGTTGAGATGCTGTGTAACCTGACGCGGCGGCCGGAGGCGGCGCTGCGGCTCAACGGCATATGGGCGCTCATGAACATGGCTTTCCAGGTATTACATTAACCGCATACCATGCGGGTGATAAGTGATCACTGTAGCTAATTGTCTATTAGCTTGTCTACAGTCTACAGCACAGAAGAAGTTGGGAATAAATTCGCCATTTATCTGCACATTTTTTTTTCATGATGGTTCTTGTCAGGCCGTGGTCAATCTTTGTTTAGAAGTAAGTACCTGGGTAACCGAGCTTTGCTTGTAGTTCTGATAAATTAAAAAAATATAAAGAATCACAAAAATATTTATCTGAACGGGATTCGAAATCACGACATTGCGATATTTATAAGACCTAGCTAGATCGATTTTTCTGTCCCAAAACTCCCTACATACTAAATTTCATGGTAATATTTGCAGCCGTTTTCGAGAACCGATTACATACACAAAATTGAGTCGTTTCAAGTAGAAGATACATACGGTAAAAGTGATTTTTGTGTTTTACTATTATACTTATACGGAGTATGGTACCATCACTTGCTTTATCAATAACAGCAGTTTTCTTACCATTATGACACTGTCCCCAGGCGGAGCAGAAAGTGAAGCAGCGTATCCTCTGCGGCCTCGGCACGGAGCAGATGTTCCGGCTACTCAGCGATCCGGACACACGAGTCATCATGAAGACCCTGGGCCTTCTCAGAAACCTGCTGTCCACCAGGGCGCACATCGACGCCATTATGGCCGAGTACTCATCGCAGGTTATGCAGGTCGGTGTTCCATAACATTCAACTAGATTCTAGACTTAAAAACTTAAAAAACCTAGATTTTGAGGATAGATGTATGGATGGATATTTATTACTCTTTCACGCAAAAACTGCGGAATGGTACAATGAATTTTGATGAAATTTGGCATGGTAGTAGTTTAAGCTCTGGATTAACACATATATTTATCCCGGAAAAGTACACTGTTCCCGTGGGATATTGTAATCACGCGGGCGAAGCCGCGGGCAAAAGATAGTAATTTCTAAATGACCCAGCCTTATTCGATGCCACGAAACCTTTTCCTTATGAGAAGACGATATTACGGCCTCGTAAACGTGCGATGACTTATGTTCGATGAGATGATATTTGATTAGAATCTTGCGTCGCGACGCGGGAAATATCTGAGGAATAATAGAATACGGGTATCGCACAGTGTTAAATCCTGGAGACCAATTCTCGTACCTCGAATCTCGGTTAGATTAACACGCTGACTCATTCGCACAGGCGTCAAATCATGTGCGCGCGAGCGGGACAGACTGACAACCGAACCGAGAGTCGAAGTACGAGAAACGGGGCCTCCATACGTATCAGGATTTGAATTGATATATAATACGAATTATTGGGTAATGTGTGGTCTTGGACTATGTGTAACCTCAAAAATTACGATGATTATTATAAATAAAATTAGGTAATGTATATTACAGGCCGTGATAGTGGTGCTAGAAGGCTCGTACCCCGCCGAAGTGAAAGAGCAGGCGCTGTGTATTCTGGGAAACATCGGTGACGGGGAAAAGGCCAAAGATTTGATCATGGCCAATGAAGATGTACTCAGAAAATTGGTGGATTATTTAGTGAGTATTAAAAAAATATATCTTGTTAGTTTGTTACTTAGTTGATAATATAATTTGATGTTATGCATCAGCTAGACTTGAGAATATAAAAAAATTGCTACCACCGGCTCAACTCTAACCCGACGAGAAGTATCTGCGAAACAAACTATTCTAAAATAAACATAATCTGGCGGCAAATCTTAAGGCAAATACGCTCGTTATGAATTTTTCTCGATCCATTTCATTAATTATAAATACATTGATTCGATTTGTACTAAAGTGCGGTCGCGGAGCACATAGAATTTCGTACATTGACTCATCGCTACTTTTCTCTTTCACTCGCACACGAATAAACGAAGGGAGCGCGATATAAATGTATTCGTGCTTGAGTGAAAGAGACAACTATCGATGAGTCAATGAAATAAATTATACGTGCTCCGCGACCGCACTTTAGTGCTAATTTGTTGTTTGATAAAGTTGTTACATAATAAAAAGAAAATACCAAAAATAATGCATTTCTTTTGGTTTGGATTATAGTGTGACAAGGATAAGAATATAACTGACATCCGCGAGATGGCGCTCACCTAACATCTTAAGGAAGTAGTGTTGCCAATGTTAAATATTCTCCCCATTTAATGCCAAAAATGTATTATGTTAACTTAAATAGGTTTAATGAAATAATTTATTTTATAAATATATGGAAAATATTATGATTGTGGTGTTTTATTTAAAGTTTAAATCATCCACTTTTCTCTAAAAACAAAGCATGTAAATTTCCACAAAATCTTACTTGGCACATTTATAAGCACATTTTTTTTTATTCATTATTAAATTCATATATCATTAATAAAAAAATATATAACCGCAATCAACTGAATAACCGCATATTCTGTATTTGTGTAAAATAACTAGTCTTAGAGGTTAATCTTGAAGATTGGCATTTGTAAAAATTTGTAAAAAGTTACTAATAAGTACATTAAAATATTTAAGGTAACCAATGAAGTATAAAAATTTCGTGTTATTTTTTTGTTCTTCGACTGGCAACTCGTTGACGTCACGCCGAGTTTTGTTTGACGTTTCACGTTTCTTTAAAAACATTACGGCCCTCGAAACCAAATCGCTTTTATGGTCAAACGTGTAGAATACCTTACACAAAAATAAAGAACTAATTACTAATTGGTTACCATCCTATTATATTATAAAAATGTCATAGTAAACTGCGATGGTTATATTTATTAAATTGAAATAATCGTAATAAGTAGATACATAATATCTTATGAGTTATGATAGTTTACTCATTTACTAAACGTTTACTTACTTTAGAGGCAATACTTTCCAGGTTACAACTCTTCTATGAGCGACACAAGCATTTATTGAGGTGAAATAATCCTATAAATTCAGACTTCTGAATTTCGGATTTGTCCATTATACATTTTTCGAAAATACGCACTTTATCAATTATATTCTTCACTAACACGGCTCACACTAACACTAAAATGCTCTCAAAAGTTTTCATACAGTTATAAATTTATTGTATTTATATAAAACTTCGGATTTTCGGACCTTCGGAAGGATTCTCATACAAAATTGTCAAATGAAATGCTTATGAATTGTATCCTAATCAAATTATGAATTGGCGATCAAGTGGCCGTTTTACGATCTAAGGGGTAATTCATACGTGAATCGCCGAAAGCAGCCTTTTTAGGCCTGCTGCTATGGTGGAAATGTCGAGCCCCCTTATTTAGCCTTAGTAAGCATTTCAGTTTTGCATAATAAGAAAAAAAAGAACGTCAGTAAGGTTATAAGACCATAGCTGGCAGCTATATGATATAAATATTTACACTTGATTTCACCGGTTTACTCATTTATATATTACTTACTTCTTCTAAGATTATAGACTTCCATTAAATAATTAATACAATACTGTCACATACTTCTTTAAGCTGTGCCGTATATTTTCAGGCGCATCCCGAAAGCAAGCTTCAGGAAGCGGCGCTATTCGTAGCCGGCAACCTCGTGTGGAGCGGCGAGGCTGGCGCGGCGGCGCGGCAGGCGCGGCTGGCAGAGCTCGGTGTGCTGCGCGCGCTCAAGCTGCTGCGCACGAGGCACGACGCGCTGCACCTACACGACAAGTACGTATGCGGGCACGTGCACGCACGTGTACGCTCGTGCGTGCTGTACGTACACGCTTGCATATGAAGTTTGAACGTACGTGACATTCACGCCCGCTAAACTTTGCGCACACGTTCTTATGCTATACGTACACACATTCGCGTACTAAAGTAAAAACCACGAGAGATAATTGTATTTATGTTAACAATGATCATCTGTCAAAATGAAATAATTATAAATTCAATCAACCTAAAGTGATATAGGTGTCATTCGAAACTATACTCGGCGCGGCGAACCTTGATCCCTATGACACTGACAGTTAATCTCACGACATAACATTGTAGTGGCGTCACCATTCAATTAGGATTATATTGGAGGCGTCTAAAAATGCCATTTATAAATTTTACGTAGCTTTATGCCATTACAATGATATTCCGTTGGAATTTTTAACAATTCTTAACATTTACAAGAAATTATCTCAATCTGAATTTACGTTTACGTCCTGCAAAACTTACATGTCACACGAAATGTCACACGACGTAAGTTTTGCAGGACGTAAACGTAAATTCAGATAATGGTGACGCCACTACAATGTTATGTCGTGAGATTAACTGTTAGTGTCATAGGGATCAAGGTTCGCCGCGCCGAGTATCACGAGCAATTTCACTTAGTCGGATTATAATCTAGCGTCATGAATTATGCAGCGAGTCATATAATATGCATAATTAATATAACAAAGTTTTTTGTTTAATCATAATAAATAAATAGATACATGATACAAAAGCATTAGTGTATCAGACTAACTTTTTTATTGTATTCATAGTAATGTATATTTTCAGAGTGAAAACCGCCCTGGACCAGTTCAATGAGTTCACCTAAGTCCGCCGCGCCCGTGGTCGCCGCCAGTGGTCGCTAGTGGTCGCTAGTTGTAAGCGAGTGATCTATCCAGTCATAATGTAAATGCTAAGTATTTATGTATATAGCTAAGTTCGATGGTTGTCACACTACTATATTTCTTACTTTTTATGGTATTCAAACCACGGAGAATTAGAATTGTGTTAAGGATACTGGCGGGGCTATTCACAAGTCTCGTTGACTCGGATTCGGAAATTTCCCGCGAGGTTATTGTTCAAGCTTCGTACGGCAAGCGTTTATTGGTTGCCGCACAGGAAAGTTATGATAACGAAAAAGCAAATTGTTTAAGATTTTTAATAGATATAGTATAATTTTTATTATAGTACAATACATTTCATTCGCTAATCTTCGCTCGGAAATGTTCATATAGATTATTTCAAGCCATGTTTCCTTTTTTTGAAACTTTAGTAATCATATATTTTACCTGAACAAAGCTTTAATTTTCCATCAGGTGTTCATGGCCTTTAGTCAAGATGCATTCGATAATTTCGGCAGCGAACCTTGAAATCAAATATGTATGGGATTTGACATAAGTCATCGCTAAGTAACATGTCGCTTGCGAGGCCTTATGTCAAATCTCATACATTTTTGTTTTCGAAGTTCGGTGTTCGCATTTTGTTTTCGAACTTCGCCGTCGAAATTATCGAATGCATCTTGACCAAAGGCCCTGGGCTCGGTCCTAAAAGTATCCGATTTAGGCGGTATATATTTCACACGTAAAATATAATAACTAACAATCAAGTACATTATGAATAGGTGTCTAATATGTAATCAGTGTGTGACAACCCGATTTTCTTACCGAATAATGTTGAGAAATATTTATTTGAGTTTATCATGTTGGTAGATGTTGTAATTCGCCCCCATTTCCATGTAGATAACCGTCGCATAATACATCTGTATGTTTGTATATCTTGTTCGTGTATTTTAAACCGAATTAGGTTATCGTTTAAGTCAGTCGTATATATGTAAACACGCGATTTATTCCTTAAATCTGTATTCTTAAGCAGCTTGTTAAAACTTAATGGATATTAAATTGATATGCATACATCTAATTGACTTGTATGAATTGCGTGTATACATATGCCTGACGCTGATTATCTAAAGCTAGTGACGAAATCTATTTTCTTAACTCTAGTGTTTGTAAAATGTAATAATATTTTAGATGAATGTTAGGCGTATTAATTGCAAAGATACAGTCAGCGGCAGTAATGTGCTCAAGTGAAGTAATTGTAAAGTTAATAAACATATTGTAAAGTGTATAAACATGGTCCATATTTTGTGGCTGACTGGATCTAAAGACTGAATGGTGAAAAAACCTAGCTAGTTAAAAATTTAACGTTAAAAGTGAAAACGATGAGTAGCTTTTTATAAACTCTAAATTCACACTCGAACCACGGCGAAGCCAAAAATGATACTTTGATTCAGGATATCATTTAGTTTTTCAAATGTATTCAAATTCAATAAATAAATCAAAGTAAAATAATTGTAAACTTATCTTAGTTTTCTTCAGTCACTAAGGCCTAGTTTCTAGCATTGTTAAAAAGAGATAGAGTGAGTGAATAACTCTTATCTCTTTCGCACTTACAGTTACACCACTGTTGATTTTTATTTATTTCTAGCTACGGTTGTATTAAGATAGAAATATTAACCATGTATTTTGAATCTCTGTGAGAATAGTATGTGTAATTGAACTTCATACAGTAAAACCATGTTGCCAATGGCCTTCGGCAATTGTCGTTTTTTCTATGGTAATGGCAGACGATGTATGAAAAATGACATTTCCCGAAAGTCATTGAGATCGTGGTCGTCTGTAAATGTATGCTTATATATGTATGTCTATCCAATTTTCGAAGCAGTAATACAAATCTGCAAACAAGTTTTATTTCTAGTTTCTAGAGATTAACAATTAAAATATGAGACAAAAAAATCATCTCATTTGCAAAATTAACGTTAAAAGAACAATTTAGCGGATTTTGTAAAAAAATATCACAGTATATTTCACTTTTAAATTTTTATTAAGTAATCCGAATATCTATATTCCAAACTTCGCAACATTTTTAACTTTTGTCTTCCCCTTTGACTAATCTGAATCAATGACATTAACTTTTAAAAATCATGGATAAATTATTAAATCTTCTATTTTTGTATGAGTGATATTTGCAATTTTTGAATCTAATTCATCATAATGACAATTTTGATGCAATGCAGAAAAAAAACCCTGGTAAATAAACGCCTGAAGGCAGTGAGATTTTAAAATGTGGCCTTAATCTTTCTGCCGCTAGCAATTTCTTTTGTCTATAGTCAATATTATGCATATTAAAGGATTAAATTAATAAATATGTATGTATGTAAATAAATAAAAATGTAATACAATCATACGACGCGGCAGACTATTCTGACACAGTAATCAAAAAAATAAAAGACCAAATGAGGTGACAGAAAATATTTATCAAAATGGCGTCACCGGATCAGGTTCTTGCCGCACCACGCTGTTAGCCTCTTGTGTCCATAAATGTAGTCCATCGGAAATGATGAAAAACTTTGTTACAATAAATAAAGATACCAAAAGTTATGTTTATTTATTATTTAAATAAGTAACCCCCGACACAAGATACTATAAAAATAAATTTCTCTTTTAGCCTTTCAATATTTTTATCTAGGATCTTTGTGGGCGTCGCCGAGTCGGATGACATGTTGGGACCTCATGGACCGAGTTATTTCATGTTTTTTAAATTAATTTGATTAAAACGTTCTCCTAACTGGCATCTGCGAAGTTAATTCTATTCGATATTCTGATTATGCCCATGCTACGATTGACTAATTGACCATAAGTGGAAGGTTCCTTTGTCTATAGATAGATACGTATTTGTCTATATATATTCTACCAGCACTTATTAAATTTGAATACATTTCATTGAATGTAATAAGCAAAGTTGTAGTATCAAGCTGCAGCATCAGGTGCAGACGATCACCATTTATATACAATATACATTCTATTTATTGGAGCCTTTTAAATGAGCCCAAACACGATACGTCTGCTGTACGTGAGTGAAGAATTGGAATTTCTGCAGATTCCAAGTAATGCATCATCATCAGGTGCAAATTATCACTATTTATTTATATTCTATTCGTTGAGATCACTAAAATGAGCCCAAACACGATACCTCTGCTGTAAGTTTGTGAGGAGTTGGGTATCGTACAGCTTCCAGGTGATGCTGCAGCATCAGCTTAACTTTACTAAGTGTAGGCAATATTGTTAAAGTGCCAGGATCGATCAGACAAGTGGAAGTTACTTACAACCTGCATCAACTAAATAACCCCCGCATTGTCAGGCAGTGAGCGAGCTGATGATGATGAATTATAGCTAAGAACACTCTTGATCATGTCAGCTTTCATACAAAAAAAAACGAATCTAAATCGGACCTTTCGCTACGATGCCACAGACAGACAGACACGTCCAACTTCTAAAACCCCTCTTTTTTTGTCGGGGGCACATAATACGTAATAGTACAAATATTACAATTATATAATTAATAGGGGGTTAATAAAATTTATCCATTACAATAAGTTTATGTTATAAGCATGGCGAGACTCATTTCTACATAGTTTTATATTATTTTGTATATTATTTATTTGTAAAACTCACTTGGCTATTATAATTTTTATCTGAAGCTTGATAGAGTTTTAAAAAAAGTAAAAAAATGCTTAAAGGGCATAGACTTCAGTATAGTCTATTTTTTATATCTTACTAGCTGTCCTAACACACGTTGTTCTGTATTAACTACGAAATGGAATAAATAACCAACAAACAGGTAAACTGAAGGCACCTAGCGAGCAAGTTAGTTTAGTTAGTTTAGTTTTGTTAGCGAGACACTGGAATAGCAATCCATTATATATATATACTAAACGACAAAATTGAGTTATTGATACTCAAACAAACCTTAAATATTTGTGCTTTTCATTTCGTTAAAGACTTTTACAATGTACGTATCCCTCATTCTGTACTCTGTTTAAATCAAATTTAATCTATACGTAAACAAAAATATTAAATTCCACCGTATTTATGTGTAATGACAATAATTATTATGATTTTGTTTAGATTAAATAAAATCTGAACAGAGTAGGTATATACTGATTACCTAAAAATACTTTAGCACTTTGCAGTAAATCTTTTACGTTTTCAGTCCCATGCGAGCGCTTTTCATTCCCAGCGCTTCCACGTAAGTAGAGCTGTAGCAAACCGGATGTATTCGGTACTGAGTAACTGGTGCGCCATCTAATACCGAGTAACGAAACGTTACACTCGAATAAATTTCGTTACTCGTATTTTTCGTAGGATGCACAGTGTTTTAGAAATCCTCAAAATCGGACATCACTAAGCTAAGCCCATAGGTCGATGGCGTCTTATATTCCAAACCTAAGGGTAAACCTTCCGTGTGCCCATTCTACTTAGTCTTTGAGATAAATAATTTGGAAGATGGGCATTTTTAAAAGTCATCAATTCATAAAATTAATTTATTACTTACATCAATTTCGAGGCGTTATAAACTTGTTATATACTTTGTTCGATACACCAGTCTTAAACTTTGCTCTTAAAAACTATTTTTAGGAGCAAAGTTGGAGGTGCTAATGAAAAAAAAGAATACTTATTTCTACCGCCCCTAATTTAATTGAAAATAGAAAAAAATACTGTACTAAAACACTGTGGTATGGGTGAAAAGCGGAAAAGTGAAAAAATGCACCTTACGCATCTTGCTAAGTAATGTATATATGTATGTTTTCTACAAATTACGAATGTTGCGACACCGCGACTTCATACTATACGCGTACGCAATACGACTTGATTCGTTGCTCTAACATAACATAGCATGTCATGAGGTATCAGAAGTAACGAGTAACGTAACGATACTAAAGTAACGTGTACTAATTGTTATAGTAACGAATACATACGGGTACGCTTTCTTGCATTACTTTTAACACCTCTACACGTAAGTGAGTTTCGCAAAAACAGGAAGAGTGCAGGTTTTGTACACACTCCATTAGTGCGTCTACACAGTCCACGAGACTTCAGTTAACCAAGAAAACATCCTACCACATTGGAATAAAGTCTCAATTCGTTTGTCTAGTAACATTTCTGGTGAGTGGTGTTTGCAATATAAGCGGAAGGTGTCAAAGGAATCCAAATGGTGTTCGGATATTTCCTTTGAGCGCTTCATGTTTATTCATTGTTCAGTGTTTACAGCCTTACTTACACCGGGCCCACAGTCCACAGTCCAGTGTCCACACTAATAGCAAATATGTTCGCGGGTCAATTCTGCCTATTATGACTGTCGTGTCCCAATGTCGCTCGCCCTTTATGTAATGCAACAAGATTCCGTATGTAATAAAACTATGTTTACGTACTTCACGGATTTCATCGCGGTTTACATTGTTTTCATTTTAGTTTTTCCTGAAAAAATTGTAAATTCGCTATTTGCGAACACACACTAGATCAAACTCGCCCTTACAATTTAGGATTTGTTATGCCACAAGTCCTGGGTGTTGCCAGTAATAAATAAAATTACCATTCATCTAAAACACCTCGGATTAAAGACACTGTAATCACCACGTAATCACCATCTGCGTGGATCGGAACACAAATAAAAATTTAAAAATCTTCGGGTAGTTTGAAAAACTTCCGACACATTGGAGACATATGTCACATGACATGTCTTCTCAGTGTCTCAGCCCTCTGACCACGGTTTCTGTAAAGCAGCCAAAACGTTAGGATTGTTACTAAAACATAAAAAAAGCAGGTACTGTTATATTTTGTAGGTTCAGATTAATAAATATTAAAGTGATACGAAGTGCATATTATCGACAAGATCCCATAAATTAAAATGTAAAAGTACGAGCTCAAAGCCACATTTTGTTTTTGAATGAAATACACAAGAAATACAAAGTTATGTGAAACATTATTTCACTGTGGTAAGTACTAACGAATAATAAATATTAAAATGCGTTTAAACCAGTCTGCATGTTAAATTAACAAGATTTATCTACTTTGACTCGGTATAAGTTATGAAACTATTTAACTTTTGACGTTCATATACTAAATAACTATAGCGCAGACACGAACATTAAAAATGTATTTAAAGTTCTTGAAAAGCAATTTTAGTGGCGATTAAGTATTGGCTGGCTTGTACCTAACTTGTAAGATGTGTTCCCAAAATGTGATGCAAGTAGAAAAGTTATTTTCAGAAAACCATTCGATGTTTTGAAAATAATCAGTAACTGGAACACAATATTTTTATTACAAATTAAATGAAAAAAAATATTAAAAAATATCCCAATTTACAAGCGCCAGCAAATTCCAAAGAATGTTCGATTTTTTTTTATAAAAATGTATGCGTTCCCATGCACGGCTAACGTCACATGCATTATGCATGTACACGTGTCCGCTGCCCTATTACATGAAGAATAGAGGTAAGGAGTACCATCTCTTTAAGGCAGAAAAGCTAAAAAGTGTCCGACAAAAATTATTAAATAATAGTTCCAAAACTGGCCATAATGGCGCTAGAGTGGCAAGGGTGTGTGATATGAAGTTAGCAATAAGAGATGAAGTGAGTTCAGTTAGTTATTTAAAATACGACTTTAGTAGATTAAAAGTAGTTAATTCAGTAAATCATGAAAATTCTAATTACTCGTATAGTCGAAAATATTTTTATATATAAAACCGAAGAAGATGCTAAGATTTAATTATACGTTTAAATTTTGCCGCTTTCTCCCGTCTGCGTCTGTAGCGCCTATTTAACGCTATTTTACGGACACTTTTCATGTATGGGGATGGTACTCCTTAATTCTATTCTCCATGCCCTATTATGAACTTCAACTGACAAATGGGAATGGGCTTCATTTTGACGTTTGAACTTTTTAAAACACAATTTATAAAGTTCTTATGTGTAAACGCTCAGATTAAAAGACAATACCTATATTATTTAATATCCTATGCACAGTGGCGTAGCTAGGTAACCAAAGGCTCTGGGCCAAGACGTGAACAAGGACGCCCCAGTCCGAATTACTCACCAACTATTTATATTCTTTTGTTCGGTATTCGTCGTGCAGTGTCGGTTTTAGCATTACCAGCGCCCTGGGCGATTCAACCCCCCACCCCTACTGTGTTTTTTGTAATTGGAAGTTGTTTGAGTACTCAATTTAGAGATGATGATGATGATGATGATGATGATGATGATGATGATTATGATGATGATGATGATGATGATGATGGTGATGATGAGGATGATGACTACATATAAACTATTTAGTTTCATTAATATACTGAGATATATTGAGGCATTACTACTTGGTAAATGTAAGAAAATATAATATTTTAAATGTAGTTTAGTAATTAGATACATCTAAAAAGTACAAAATACTTTTTTTTTGCTAAATTAGTAAACCAAACCTATATCATTAGTTTACTTACATCATATACAAAAATATTTATTATGGTAAGTATGAACTTAAACGCACAAATTTCGCTGATATTTACAAATATATTCCTGCGGCCGTATACTTAATACACCGCGTGACGTACGTACGACGTACAGGCGTGACGTACGACGACGTAGCTAAGTACGACTTTAGTATGGAGCGTTTTCACGAGACCTTTGAAAATGTTTACTCTTGATATACTGTTTCTTCTGAGAAGTTACTCATATTTAAGAATACTATTCATTTATGCAATATTTTTTTTTGTCATCTAGCCTATTTACGAGTATGTAGGTCTCACTCAGTGAGCAAGGGATAGAAAAATACGCCTGCGCGCGGCGCCCCGTTTTATCTGGCGCCCCGGGCGGTCGCCCAACTTCGCCCCTCCCAACGACGCCACTACCGTCCTCATGTTCCGAATTTGTCGTACTCCAGATTTGTCGTAATCCATATTATCAGTATATCATTATCAATACACAAGTCAAATTAAAATGTATAAATAATGGTTATGTATAGTTATATTTAATAATGGTCAGATCATCTTCAGTAGACTTCTCAGCTGCACACTCTATAACAGCAGACAAAATCACACTGTCCAAAATATTAAGGCTAAAACTGCTTGTAGATATAGATTATTATATATTACTAGCTGTTGCTCGCGGCTCCGCCCGCGTAAGTATAGTATCCCTCGGGAACACTACTTTTTCGGGATAAAAAGTAGCCTATGTTTTAATCCAGAGTCTAAACTACTACCATACCGAATTTCATCGAAATCCGTTCAGTAGTTTTTGCGTGAAAGCGTAACAAACATCCACGCTTTCACATTTATAATATTATAGTAAGGATTATTTTATAACAGAGATTATTATATTGTGATTCTTATACTGTGTATAGTGTAATAATAAGTTAACTCAGCGTGAAATAACGTTTGTGTTGTGTTGGGTTATGTTAGAACTTTTTATCACGTTCTCTTCTCTTCTTCGGAGTGGTGAAACGGCCTCACAAAAGGAAGATTTTATTTAGTTATTTTACCTGTTAAAACTTTTTTAAACTCCAAACATATATAGGTGCATTTAGGGCACATAGTAATCTGACACCATGATATTTTGTGCACGATAAAAGGTCAGCTTGCGACATGGGAATAAATGTGTCCTTTCTCATGTTGAAAGCCATAAACTCCATGATAGGCATTACATAATATGTAATATTATATTGTATTGATATTGGTAATTTGACGACTCGGTCCAACTCGTAGTTATCACTCGTAATCAGCGGAATATTTATTTCCATAATTAAATAAACACACCGGCATATTTAGCGGAACGTAAAAAAGGGTCCATAATTTAAAAAATATGGTTTTATTCTAAAATCTACTTACTACACTTCTTTTGTTATTTAAAGTTTCATTTGTTTTACTTAAAATGAGATCACATTAAGAATAGATTTTGCGAGTAAAGGCTATTTGTGAAAAATGGTACATTTTTGAACTTTTCATGAAACCGGAAAATGTGAAAATTAATATTAAAATAACAATTAATTAAATTAGAAAAATGGTCATTAATATCGCGCATTTCCTCCACGTGCTCTTATTAAAGTTTCTACCCGTCTAGGCATACTGAGAATGATGTTATCGATGGTCTCCTGGGATAGTGTCCGCCATTCCTCAACTACGGCGATTTGCAGTTCACCCACGTTGGCAGGAGCTGGAATTCTGGACTTAACTTTTCTTTTCAGCTAGTCCCAAACGTGCTCTATTGGGTTCATATCCGGTGAACTCGCCGGCCACTCCATAACAGTGATATTCATATCATTAAGATAAGCTTGAGTTACCCGAGCGGTATGCGGCCGAGCATTATCCTGCATAAAAACAAAATCGTCACCGATATATGGGGCTAACGGCACGACATTTTCTTTTAAAACTTCTCTGATATAGCGGTCTGCAGTCAGACTCCCTTTGTCAATCACTACCAAGTCTGTGCGAGCTCCCAAACAAATGCCCGCCCAAACCATTATTGATCCACTACCGTATGCAACTGTAGTTTCAAAATTTGTCTGAATGTATCGTTCTCCTTTACGTCTGTATATTCTTTGCCTGCAGTCAATTTGATTTAAGAGAATTCTGCACTCATCACTAAACAATACCTTACTCCATTGGTCCGCGTTCCAAAGTCGATGTTCCTGAGCAAAAGTTAACCTGTTTCTACGATGATTTACCTCGAGCCTTGGAGCCTTGGCGGGCACAAATTAACCCAAACCAGCTTCTTCGAGCCTTCTTCGTACCGTACGCTTACTTACGGTTACACCCCGCACTGCTTCTAACTCATGTCGGGCTTGGACGGCCGTCAAACGGGGGTTCCTACGTACACGAAGCCGAATGAAACGATCATCCCTACTCGAAGTGCGTCTTTTTCTGCCTTGTCCTGCTCTTCTCACATAAGTACCGGTCTCCCTGAACCGTTGGATACTGCGATGGATCGTTGAAACTGGTCGACGAAGATCTCTGGATATCACTCTTTAGGTTTGACCATTTCTTCGCATTTCGAGCGCCCTGGCAATCTCCGTTGGGGTTAAGTCAGGCATAATTCAGTCCTCAACTCCAAAAAGATACGCGATTAAAAAAAACTAACAAAAAACAGTATTTCAATGAAATTTTAAATCAAACTCAGAAGGAAGAAATACTCGAAGTTCGCTCCAGATAAGGTGTATTTGAATAAAATTAAAACAATAGCATAAAATGTGATGTTCAGTTGTTTTCTTAATTTGAAAATATTTCTTTCTAAATTAAATGACGTATAAACCAGCCAGCAACCTTATATGATACTGATATCAAACCTTTATTTTATGTTCCGCTAAATATGCCGGTGTGTGTAGTTGTTTTTGATGTTGGTTTTGACGTGTAGAATTTCGTATAGGTATTTGATGTTATCCGGTTTTACGGGTACTTATAAATCTCCATTTAATTGCCCAGAAATAATATTTAATTGTTGATTTAGTTGCTCTGGTGATATGTGTCTGTCGAGTCCTCCTTGGTAAATATTAGTCACTGTGTTGTAAACTTGTAACACTGGCTTTCTTGTCCGATGGATATATGATATCATATTGTTTATATTAATGGTGTTTGTAATTATATAATCTGATATTCTTATTATATTCTCCTGCTTAGTTAATTGTTGTAGCTGTTTATTTAACATTATAAATTGTTCATTCATGCGTTGTTCGTTTCGGGATATTATGTTATTTTCGGTTTCAATTATTGATGTCTGGTTTTTCATTAGTTTTAATAGATGATCTTCATTTTGATGTAGGGTTTGTATGTCCCGTCTGTACTGCTCGGCGAACTTGTCGTCGAGCAAAAAGAACGGCATTAGATACGTGGCCAATCTAATCTAATCGACGGTGAGTATCGTGCTTAAAAGTAAGTTGTTGTAGTGTTCGATCTTGTTGAGTTCATTAGCAAAATGAGATAAAGCAGACGTTGCATATTATTATTTTTGTCTCATAACATGTGGTACTTAAATTATGTATATATTTCTTTGTTTTCGCTGTTCTGCCAGTACGATGTCATGTTGTAGTAGGCCACAAGAGTCCATTGATCTTTGATGATTTGCATGTCAGCAATCCTGTCAAAATAGACTGATTTGTTTTCGTCAATTCTCGTGATGTTTATTGTTTGCTGACTTGATGGAATGATAGCCATGATGAATGAATAATAAGTTTATAAAAAAGTTTTTTTAAATATTTTTTTCTAGGTCTCAAAATTTTTTTCTGCTCTTTTGGTGCTTTGTTTCAACAGGTTAAATTATTAATTTGCTAACAGGCCGTTTGATGACGTTATTTTGTGTTTTTAATGTGACCACCCGGGTATGTCCGTCCTTTCCGGGGTGAAGTTCACACACACGTGCTAAGGCCAACTTCCCTGAGGGCTTTTGTTCTCCTCTTTGATGATAACTATGTCGTTCAGTTTGATGTCTTTGATAGCTTTTGTCTATTTTGATCTACTTTGTAGGCTTTGTAAATATTCCCAAGACCAGCCCTTCCATATTTTCTTGTTCATAGCTTCTACTAATCGCCATCTTGATGATAAATGCGTGATTTCCAGGTTCGTCTGGGGTCTGGGATAAAAGGGGACCACCGACAAGAAAGTGTCCTGGAGTGAGACATTTGTCGTCAGGATCTTCTGTAAGAGCACAGAGTGGACGGGAGTTCATACATACTTCGACTTGGTGCAGTAAGGTAGTCTCTTAATAAGTAAGTTTCTGTTCCCCCATGACTCGTTTCAGATGCTGCTTGAAGCTCGTGACAGCTGCCTCCCATAAATCGCCTGCAGAAGGCCATGACGGCGCATTGAAGTGCCATGCTATGCACATCTTACTGATATTATTGATGACGTCATGATTGATAGTGCTGATGACTTCCTTATACTCCCTTTTCAAGAAATTCGAGGCGCCGACGAAGTTTGTCCCGTTGTCACTGTATATATTTTTTGACATTTGAGCATAGACGCCGGAGTGCTGCTAGCAATGCTTCTGTGCTCAAGTCGGATACCAGTTCTAAGTGCACCGCTTTGGTTGCCATGCACACGAACACAGCAATGTATCCCTTGCTCGTACGGACACCCTTTCCCTTGTTTAGCTTCACATCTACATGTCCAGTGAAGTCCACACCCACATTGATAAATGGTCGTGCGGGTGTTACTCAGGAGAGTGGTAGGTCCGCCATGATCAGATGCTTGGTCGTCTGACTGAAGCGTCGGCACTTGATGCGATCACGTAATTTATTTTTTACAACGCGTACACCGCTAACGATCCAGTAGGTATCTCTGATGTATAATAAGGTAAGTTTTGGGCCCCCGTGCAGAGTCGTTCGGTGCGCTTGATCTATGATAAGCTCCGTGAGTCTGCTTGAAGTAGGTAAGATGATAGGATGCTTTGCAGAGTAGCGTAAGATAGTGTTCTCAAGTCGTCCACCCACTCTCAAGATGCCATTATTATCCAAATATGGATTCAAGTTTAAAAGTTTGCTGTTCGATTTTAATATTCCGTTTTTATTTAAAGATGATATTTCTTCAATTAATTCAAAATTCTGTACTGTTTTTATAATTAAATTAAATGAATTTCCTATGTCACTTGTTGTTAGATTATTTGCTTGACAAGCGTTCTTGCGCGCTCGATACATAAAACGTGATATCCACGCAATTGTTTTTGCGATCCGAGTGATAGAGCTCATTTCATTTAGCAATTTATAAACAATAGAATCGGAACTTGATTGTAAGGCTTTTTGCACACTGTAGCTTTTCCTTCTTTCAAGTACTGGTTCTTGATATGCCTCAATGTATGCAATTTGATGATTTTTTTGAATGAATTTAGGCCCTTCCCACCATAGTGAGTGATTGGAAAGATAAGTGTTGCTCATGCCCCTCGTCGCACAGTCTGCGGCGTTGTCCTCTGACTTTACATGCTGCCAACACTTAGCGGGAATGATATGTGTGATTTGTCGTACTCTGGTTGCGACGAATTGCTTCCATATTAAAATGTCTCCATGAAGCCACCCTAATACTATCATGGAGTCAGTCCAAGCATGTAGGTGAATTTCTTTTGATGAAAACATAGAGTCCAAAACCTTTTTCATGAGTTGAGATAGTAAGAGTGCTCCTAGTAACTCCAGTCTAGGTAATGATATCTGTTGTTTGTTGGAACGACTTTAGTTTTCGCAGTGATGAGACTCGATGTGCATGCGCCTTTATGATTTCATGCCACTAAGTATATTGCACATGCATATGCTTTTTCGGATGCGTCATAAAACCCGTGTAGATGAAGTGACTGACCGCTATGACCCAGATAACGTGGGATTTGAAATAAATATATTTTTCTTAGATCTTTTGTCAATTCACTCCAATCATTTTGTATAGAATCTGATAGGGTGTCGTTCCAGGATAATTTTGATAGCTATATCTGTTGAAATAGGATTTTTCCCCTGATTGTGAGCGGTGAGAGCCAGCCGAGAGGGTCATAGATTTTTTAATACTTCTGATAAAAGTTCTCTTTTGGTGATGTTATTTTTAAGGCCTTTTGTTAGGTTGTATTGATAAGAAAATGTGTCAGAGGCAGGATTCCATCTCAAGCCCAGAGTTTTTCTATTTTTTAACGTCCTTGAACTCCAAGATAGTGCTCAGTTGCTCAGATGATAAATATTTTGTGAGTTCAGGTGTGTTGCTGGACCATTTTCTCAGATTAATTCTCGCGCTCTTCAGGACTTCTATTATCTCCCTTTGTAAATTTTTTGCCTCGATGATATCGTCACTTTCACAGATTTAATCATCAGTATAAAATGAATTAATTAATGCTTGCGTTGCAAGTGGATATTTTTCTTTGTTATCGAATGCTATCTGACGTAACGTGCGCATGGCTAGGAATGGAGCAGCCTTGGTGCCATACGTCACAGTGGTAAGATGATGGAGGAGAAGGAGAACGAGACTCTTCTCGCGCGCCGGGCCCCTGAAAAGGGCCTTGGGCGGGGAACCAAAACCAGGGGTAGATCCCCTGTACTTGGGGTGGGATGACGCGCCCAGTACTAATACTGGGCGCATTTAGTCGCGTTTTAAGGGAAGACCCCCCCGCGGTAGAACGCGGGGGAAACCCGTGGGGGAGCAAAATTTAACAAAGGGATTGTCGATTGCCAGCCAGGCAGGACCAGGACCGGCGGTCGGCTCCAAACGGCGCTTGGGGGTCCCGACCCGGAGGCCGGGAAACGTGTTTGAGTCCACTCCCTCATGCGCCGCGTTTGCCGGACCGTGGACACGAGCGACCTGGGGAAAGGGTATGAGTTTTAAAACTTCCGGGCCCCCCGACTTTTATGTCGGGGGGGGGGAAGGTACGCCTCGGAGACGACGGGGTGGTAGTAGGGCTGCCACTCGTCAGGCACCGGACGAGATTGAGACGAATTACACCGGCATCTGGTTTGCCGGTAGAAGGAAAGGTAGGGGGGGGATACGTTCCTGCGATGGGTGGGGGCGCAATTGCGCCTAGGCGCATCAGGGCTCCTCCTCTTCGGGGCGGTGGGGCGGGCTGCGTGGCTTCGCTGAGTCCTCTGGTGGGACGGCATCTCTTGGCAGGCGGTGGCGGTCGGGCGGGCGGGCATACCACGGCGCCAGGTCGGTCAACTCGATCAGGCGCGAGGCATCCGCTCGCGCGAACAGCTTTGCAGAGAGCTGGGCCACAAAGGCCTCCACGCTCTCCACCCTGAGGTCCCTTGCAATGGTGGTGTTACGGACGTACCACGGTGCACCCGCGATTCGGCGCAGTACCTGGTTTTGGGCTCTCTGCAACAACCCTTTCTGGGGTGCAGAGAGCAAGTGGTGCCACGCGGGTGCCGCGTACGTAAGGCGGGACCGTACGTACGTCCGGTAGAGGGCGATGCGCATCATCAGGGGGATCTGCGGGGACGCGTCGGCCGGACGCAGCTGGGCTACCGCCGAGTTCGCCTTCGCCACCGCCAAAGAGCACTGGGCGGCCATAGAGAGTCGGCGGTCCAGGGTGACCCCGAGGTAAGATGATATGTTTAATGACGTTGTTATGTCAGTTTCTCCATATGATAGATTGTACGGGGTTGATCGGACGGTCGGATCATGATTTGCCTAAACATTTTCTCTATATCAGATGTCATGACATATTGGTGTTCTCGCCATTTAAGAATCAATCCTTGGAGGTCCTGCTGTAGGCTAGGTCCACTCTCCATAAGGTCATTTAGGCTAAATCCCGATGACGTTTTCGCGGATGCATTAAAAACTACACGTAGTTTTGCTCTCGTAGAGTCGGGTTTCATGACGCCGTGGTGAGGTAGGTAACATGTTGTCTCGCTCACATTTGTAGTGTTAACTACTTTTCGCATGTGCCCCAGTGGCAAGATGTACGGGTTACGTTATTTTTATATTGTACGGTACGTTATTTTATAATAAAAATATATGTATATACTAGCTGTTGCTCGCGGCTCCGCCCGCGTAAGTATAGTATCCCTCGGAAACACTACTTTTTCGGAATAAATCTAAACTACTACTATACCGAATTTCATCACAATCCGTTCAGTAGTTTTAGCGTGAAAGCGTAACAAACATCCACGCTTTCACATTTATAATATTAGTAAAGATTAGTAAGGATATTCGTTAAAATTCTTTACACTTTGACTATTTTGTAAGGTTTGTTCCTTGTTTCTTTTTAGACTGGCAAGATGTACGGGTCAATGTGTCATTGCACTCTTGCGTCTCGCGTATGTTCGCGCGTGCATCTTAGATAAGCATTTTTGTATCATATAAATTTAATCATTATTTACAATAAACGCAGTTCGTTATCACGCACCAAACAGGGTTCATACCCTATATCAGCATCAACCTATCAGCTACAGCATACAGCATCAGCAGCATCTATCATCTCTACTATCAGCAATGTCTATCTTATTTTTATCATCTAAGTGTAGCTACCTACAATAATATTAAACGCGATTTATTATTTACGAGCGAGCGAGCTATCGACGCGAGTGAGCAATTTTTTTCCTATTTTACAAGTAAATAAATTTTATAAATAAAATTTTATCGTATTGTCACAATCTTTCAGTGTTTAAAGTATGAACGGTCATACTTTAAACTCGATAAAATTAACAGCCTAAAACATAACATTGGCACGAAGTAATGTAATATATTATTTATATTAAAAGCGAGTGAGCGAAACGAGTGACATTTTTTTTTCCTATTTTACAAGTTTCAAACTATAAAGCTGAATGACTGTTAAATTGAAAATAATACAATAAACTTAAAATTCTAAAACAGGAAATAGATACGGCAAATATGCTCCATGTGTTAAACATGAGCGAGCGGAGCCAGCTAGATTTTTTACTATTTTACCTGTTAGATTTTAACAGCTTACACATAATATAATTAAATCAATAGCTTTAAATGTCGGTACTAAATAATATACTATTATGTTCTTTATGTTAAACGCGAGCGAGCAAAAATGTTTTGTCCTTGTTTTAGAAATCTGTTCAAACTTTAAACTTGACTGAAGGACTGTAAACTTCGGAAAATCAAAGGGGAAAAATCAAAGGTCTCAAACTAAGTAATAATAATTATATTATATAATTTTGATAATATGCTCTTTATGTTAAATGCGAGCGAATTGAGCTAGAGAATAGAATTTATTATAATTTTACCTGTTAAAATCTATTTATTTAGCCATTCGGTCAGATTTTTTCCATGCGGTGACATTTCTTATACTTAAGGTTTCTTATACTTATTCCTATAAATGAGAAATCTGTTATAGGATGCTTTGAGCTTCGAATATGCCCGTGTGAAATACAATATATAAGTGGCGGCGGTTTGTCGTGTTGCTGTTAGGGGCCTACATAGCGCTTATGTTTGTACCGTGTACGTAATGAAAAGCATGTATAAGTCATAGGTTGTAAATTACGAAGTTTCAAACTGTACTGTTTTAGTTATTGTAGATTGTAATCTGTACCGTATCTTACATAAAACTGAAGCCGGTGCGGCGCGCGGCGGCGTGAATTTAGATAAATGCACATACAGTCATGTTGCCAATATTATTTATTTATATTCCTAATGTAGGAGAAATTTTCACTACTTCAATTTATAGTTTGTAAGTCAAAGTCCGAGGGGCCCCTTAGATCGGGGCCCCAGGGCACTTGCCCCACCTTGCCCCTTAGAAGCTACGCCACTGCCTATGCATTATGCAGCACATTCATAAAAATTCAATATTAATTTACCGGCTAGTATGGATAAAAATTAACCTTATATTGATAGAAATAAAAACAAATAAAAAATTACAAAAAGATTAGATTTTTATTATTTCAAGGAAGCCGGAGGCTAATGTTCATATGGCACTAAGCGCAATAAAAACTACCTAAGTATTGTTGTTCTGTATCCTAATAGATATTTGCTTACGCGGCTTACTATTCCGCGAATCTCACGATTCCCCGCTGATACTTAATAATAAAGTCTATGCTTACTATAGGAATAACATGAATGTTTTTTATATGATGTAAGTAAACTAATGATGTAGGTCTTTTTTATTAATATATCAATTAATATTATTTTGAAACTTTTTAGATGTAAGTATCTCCATATTGATTATGCTCACTCCAACAGCTATGCCAAACATAGCTTTTTCAGACGAGTACCTAAATAGGTATTATAATAGAAATGTATCTGATCTTGACCACTTTTGTTATTCTATACTTCAGCTAAAAAATGTTAAAAGTACATAATTCATTTTTGTATGCAAAATTTTTTTTTAATTATTTTATTTTAAATTTTGTGATTTTGTAAACTTCACTTTCCAAATTATAATATTGTTATGTAACAATATTACATGTGTGAAGCTTAAAATAATTTGTAACAACCAACGTACAACACGGGCAAACACATCACAAACACCACACCTCATACTCATAAACACGAACCCTAGTGGAGCTAGTTTCTGAACCCAAGACTTGTCGTAGGGCTAGGGTTCTAAACAGGCACATACTACACACGTAATACATACACCAATCTGGGATCCACGCTCCAGTATCCTATGTATCTTAGTAACTTAGATAAGATTTATGATACCTTTAAGACTATTCTTAAGAAAATGTTTGTATATGTAATATTTAAAAAAATACATTCATATGTTCGTAGGTACGTATGTGTTCTAAATAAATAAATAAAAAAAAAATTTGTCATTACAAAACTACACAAAAATGTATATAATATCAAAAATATTATTATAACAACTCAATATTTCTGAATATATAAATTCAAACTAATTTGTAAATATTTTGCATGTAGTCAAAACCCCTATTGTACAAAAGTATTGTTACATTATCAAAGACTACATTTGACATTTGACAGAAAAAATCTTCATACAAGAAAAAGTTACGCCATCTTGGTTTTCACCATACTTCAAATGTCCGCCATCTTGTGTTCACCATACTTCAAATGTCAAAATGGCCCCAAAAATCTCAAAACTGGAGACACTTCGCCTCAACATGCCTTATCTATAATGTGTACGTCTATGTATAATAAGGAATGGAGAGCCCTTGTAACTCCCAGTCCGCACTATATTATGTATTCATACTCTCTGGCGCGTTCATTTTCCATAGACAATCTATTCGCTTTTGTTCCGGTCAATTTGTACAGAATGGAGCTCTCCCGAACTCCGAAACTTGTGGCTTATTGAATAATATAAAACCTTAATGCCGTCTTGAATATTGAATTAATATAATATTAATTTGTCTGTACTATTGTAATCGCCACAAGGTTTTTCTTATAATGAAAACATAAGAATTAATTCTCAACTTAATGATATTTCTCGAAGTCATAGATTCTGAACAATAGAAAATTAAAACTTTCCATAATCCTGTGTACCAATAGGGTTTGGTAAAATCAATGACGGACATTTTGGTCATATGATCTACTGCATAAGTAGCAGCAGTAATATAGTAGACGTTTAGGCACAAAAATATTTAAAATTTCAAAAATACAATATAATAAAAATATAAATTACTTACATTACGTTCTTTATGGAGTACTTTAAACCAGTAACATAAGAAAAATTTTTTGTTCGCTCGCTCCGCTCGCTCGCTTTTTACCACCAATTTAATAACCATATTATAATATAAGCCATAATATAATATTTCATAACATAAGAGCATATTAAGTTCGCTCGCTTTTCGCTCGGGGGCTCCGCGGCAGAATTTGCTACGGGCCCCGCGCTGGCATAATCCAGCACTGGGTACCACGGACAGACACACAGACAGATACGTGAAACTTATACCTAACACCCATCGGTTTTGGTCGGGGGTTAATAATTATAATTACCAAATATTAATTATTTATTATAATTACCAGCTTTAACCCGCGGCTCCGCCCGCGTAAATACAGTATCCCACGGGAACTCTGTACTTTTTCGGGATTTAAAAGTAGTCTATGTTTTAATCCACAGCCTAAACTACTACCATACCAAATTTCATCAAAATCCGTTCAGTAGTTTTTGCGCGAAAGAGTAACAAACATCCATCTATCCTCACAAACTTTACATTTATATCTAATAGTAGTAGGATTAGAGGAGAGTACATTTATACCTAATAGTGAAGTTATTTAATATAAAAATAGTTGCAAAAAATGGTTTAAATAATTTAAAAACGTCCTCAGTGTTCATTTCACCATAACTAGATGTTATCCGTTACTGCGTTTGCGCAAAAGAAAATTCCACGGGAACCGTATAATTTCCTAGCGACAAAAAGTAGTTTAATAGCTTTTGTCCCTCCCCGTGGTCTGCTCTATATATGTGCCAAATTTCTTCAAAATCGGTCCAGTAGTTTCAGAACCTATTCAATGGAAACAATCAAACAATATAACACACGTCATACTAAGTAGACAAAAAGTAATAACAATTAATTTATAATAAAAACAGTACATAGCCTGTTATATTTCGCGGCAATTTATTAATTCGCGCCAAAACGTTTACGCTTTAATTATCTTTTATTACTACTGTAATATCTTGTTTCTTGGTAAATGGTCGTAATGAATGTTTTAATTAAAACAATTACGCAGTTTTCATCAGCGTCATAATCTCTAGTATTTTTAATTAAACATTCATGAAATAATGAATAATAAGGTCAGTTATTTTGTCATAAAAAAACAAAACAACAGATAGGTATTTTTTATTGGTTTGTTTTTTTAAAGCTTTTATTAAAATCATGTCTATACTCCGTTCATGAATATCCAATTTAAGCTAAACGTAAACAAAAGACAATACCTGCTATAATGCTACCAATTCAAATGTCACTTATTTACCGTGGAATAAATAATTAATTTGGTCGACTCCGAATTTCAATCTTTTTAGGGTTCCGTAATACTCAAGGAACCCTAAGGCTGGGACTATAGCTCCGGAATCCGGGTCACCGGTGAAAATTCAGAGCACTGAAAATAGAACTCTGCACTAAAACAATAGAGTTGAAATTGGAAGTTTCGAGTGTCGAGCGACTATATGACATTGACATTTGACTCGACACTCATGTCACAAAAAAAATCAAAAATTATTTTGAGCGATATCACACAATAACTTTTGAAGTAATTCAAAGAAAAACCTATTGCGTTGATAGTTACGGAACACTCCTTAGACATGTCGTGACATGCTTTTGGTTCGGTTATTTAGGTATGCGTTTAGATTAAATTAATTTACTTTAAATTAAATTTGAACAATTTCAAATCTGACCGGCGACCACTAACGTCCTCACTACTGAGGCGCGGGTTTCTCTTTAAGGCTTCGTATCCACTGCACTGGCAAACATTTAGCGCGCGATAAGTTGCGCATCATGTTGAAAATTGCGCGTAACTTTTGTTTAAAAAGTCTACTACATGACATTATTTTTCACGTTCGAAAACATGAGCGTCACATGTTGCGGGTCAATTGATGCCTAATGGATACGCGGTCTGAGGTTAGGAGAATAAGCTACCCCATGCTCGGTCACTAAGGCAGTAGGCACACTTGCGCAGATCTGGGTTACAGTCAACCCTGGGTTAAATATCATGTTACCTCCCTCGTTCTTTGTATTTATGGTAGAGAAGGTATGATATTTATCCCAGAGTTAACTTTAATCCAGATATGCGCAATTAGCAGACTTAACGGGCACGGTGGTTTCCACACGATAAACTAGTCACAGTAGGTACACTCGCCGACAAACCCGGTTTAATATAAATATGTATTTAAAGCTTATGTTTGTCTTATTTTTGTGAAATCCCATTGAAATCACGTCACGTGTCCCTTTTGAGCAGCGGCCGGCGAGGTTGCGACGAGGGTGTGACAACTGACAAGTAATCCCGCAGAACACTGAGTTCCACTTGAATACGCACCATACTTATCTCCAGGGCCATAGATTTATAACGCCCAGGGCATAATTTTTTAAAACTCACTATATTCCGCTCTGATTTAATATTATATAATACAAAATTAAATTCAACCAAATTAAGGAGTTTCTTTTATTTCTGTATTGCGTGGTGAATAAATGACATTTAAATTGGAAGCATCACAGCCGTCCATATTAAGCTTTGTTTATTTATTTATTTATTTATTATACTTTATGCACACAATACGGTACAGAGGCGGGCTCAATGCCTTGTGGCATTTTCTACCAGCCAACCTATGGGTGATGCAGAGACAGTGTGAGGTAGATGCATAGTATTAAAAGGAAACATAGATTTAGATATTTTGAGTATATATAAAATATATAATAATAATAAATACTACCATATAAATACTAATATAACTCTTTATTTAAAATTAACCTACTTAATGTTTTAAATATGTAAATATAATAATATATAACATAATAAGATATCTAAATAATTTACTTATTTATTCTAGTCTATTTCTAGTCTGCCAATGATTTTAAGTATAGTTCACGAACTCTGCGTTTGAATACATTTTTTGTCTCAGACATCCTAACTTCTTGGGGTAGTGAATTCCAAAGGAGGATGGACTGAATATGGAAGGATGAATGGACAAGGGAGGAGCTATGAGAAGGACAAAGAAGGAGCAAATTATTTGCAGAACGAAAGTTTCTATCATGGCTACTGCACAGATTTAAAATCAGGAGTTAGGTAGTGAGGAGTAGTGGGGGAGTGAAAAATGGGAATAGAGTGTACACAGAGCCCGTAGAGAACGACGTTGTCGTATTGGCAGCCAATGAAGCTTAGAGCGGAAGGAGGAGATGTGGTCGTACTTACGGAAAACAAATCTTATACAATTATTAAGAAGCCGGTCGAGTTTGTTGAGTAGATCTGCATTAAGGTCGAAGTAGCAAATATAATAAATATAACAAAAAATATACAATAATCCAGTATTGGGAATATAAGGGCTTGAACTAGCATAGTTTTTATATTGGAAGGCAAGAAATTTTTCAGACGGTAGAGAGATCGCAAGCAACTGGTAACACTATTACCAACATTAGCGATTTGGGTACGCCAGTCAAGATTAGCATCAATATATAAACCGAGATCTTTAACACATGAGCTGAGAGGAATAATGTTGCCGTTATAGATAATAGGCGGGAGACTTCCTGTGTCAACTCTACTCAATAGTCTTGGACTTCCTAATAAAATCGCCTGAAACATTAGTGGCATTCACTGACAGTCCGAACTCAGTGGACCAGGTGTGAATAGCGTTTAGATCTCGGTTTATATCATCGATGGCAGTAGACAGATGTTCAACCCTTTCCTGACAGTACACTTGCAAGTCATCAACATACAGATGATACGAAGTACGAAGAACATAGGATATTAAATTTATAAATATGGAAAATAAAAGAGGAGAGAGTAAGCCGCCTTGAGGAACCCCAGCTTCGAGAACCCGCCAATCAGAAAAATACTGGTCAACGCGTACACGCTGCTGACGGCCCCGAAGATAAGAAGAGAACCAGCTTAACGCTTCAGGCGAGATCATAAGATGGGAGAGGATGGCCAGGAGAATATCGTGGTTAACATTGTTAAAGGCGTTTGAAAAGTCAATCAGCACTAAAATAGTGACTTTCGAATCCTCCATGCCTGCCCTTATATCGCTAGTAATTTTTAATAGAGCCGAAGTGGTACTGTGTCCAGGTCTGAATCCAGATTGTAGTGGAGAGAGAATGTTGTGTTTGAACACAAACCGAGACAACTGCCTGTGAACACACGCCTCGATCACTTTGGAGAGGAACGGGAGAATGGAAATCGGTCGAAAGTGTGAGGGTTGCACAGGAATTTGTACCTTTGGTAAAGGACGGACGTAGGCCTTACGCCATAAGTCAGGAAAAGTAGAGGACTCAAAGGAGAAATTTATAATGTGGGTAATGGCTGGCAATAGATGTTCAAGGATGGGAATGATCATTTGGCGGTTGATTTCATCACAGCCCACGGCTTTCGAACTAAGAGAGCTAATAATTGTATTGATCTCGCCTGCAGTAACTGGTGTAAACTGAAAATATTATATAATCTCTTTTGATAATCTGTTTAAATAGATAATTGTTTGAGATTTAGTATGGATGTCTATGGTTATGGAAGTAGAGAAATGGATATTAATGTCATCCAAACTAATCGTACACGGCAACTCCACATGACGCGATTTACCTATACCAATGGTTTTAAGGAATTTCCATAAGGTAGCAGATGAAGAAGAGTTATTAACTATATTATGAAAAATGTATCGGCGTTTACATTTAGAGTACACTGAGTTGGAATACTATATTTTACTTTGCCGCCAGCTTCGCTCGCGTAACTACAATATCCACTGCATTTTTTCGGGATAAAAAGTTGCCGATGTGTTAATCCAGAGCCAAAATTACTACCATACAATTTTCAAGTAAATCCGTTCAGTAGGTACATCTTGCGTGAAACATCCATAATCACAAATTTTTACATAACATCAGTGGCCATGAGTCAGTGAAATGTATTTGATATTGTTAATGAAAAAAAAATTATGATTGAAGGGTTAGAGACAGCGGACTTGTTCCTTTGTTTATTCTAAAACGAATAAAAGTATCTTACTCAATAAGGCTAAGAACTTACGGAGCGATTTTCAGTCGCGCCCGCAGCATCGTGGAACTGCGATTTTATTTCAAAACTCACGAGACCGGTTAATTGCGCGATTACAAGTCGCCCGCAAACGTGGCGGGCGAAAATTGTAAGATGGGCAACTGCAAATATAAACATAAGAATTTCGCCCGCCAATCGATCGCAGAGCGAGCGAGCGCAAATCGCCGAGGCTGCGGGTGATCGCGGCCCGCGCGATTCTACTAGTCGCCCGCCAGTGCAGCGACACCCGCAAACAATCGCGCACGCCGTGGGCGCATTAAATCGCGTCGTAAGTTTTGCTTTAATTTTTTACATATTATTTGCATTCAACAGAGAGTAACTTCGGCGGAGCTGCGGAGTTCGCTCCGTGAGTTCTTAGCCTTAGATTTGCAGTCGCCCGTCTTGCGATTTTCGCAATCGAAAAATCGCAACCGCGGCGACTTGTAATCCCGCAAATAACCGGTCTCGTGAGTTTTGAAATAAAATCGCAGTTCCACGATCGCGTCGGGCGCGACTGCAAATCGCTCCGTGAGTTAGAAGCCTCAATGTTGAAATGTGTAGAAATCGTTTAAGTAGATATATTTTCAATACAAGCCACGGTTCTGTACATGTAGATTTATATTTGATTTATCTGGGTTTACGTACTTACATAAACCCACACAACTCAAATAGAAATGTAACAAAAGCTAAGCTTTGCAATCTCTGGTTCAGAGTGTAAGGGATAAGGGTCAATACATACTAGCCCCGAGTCGAAGCGCAGCAAAGCCTTCTGAAATAAAAATTGCGCTAATTTCTTTCCGACTACGACCGAGCCAAAAAGCAGGGTAATGATTTTAGCAATCTGTGTACATATTAAGTATGTATGTATGTTTGCTTGTTCCAATGTAGCGCCGAAACTACTGATCCGATTTTAATGTATGAGGTGTCAATAGATTCGTAACAATTTCCCGGGTAACATTACAGAGCGTCGGTTATAGAATTTGCGTAGTCGGGGTAAAGTTTTTTTTTATCTCAGAAGGAATATGTTCGTTACGCTGTGGATATAAGAGTGAATTCGCTGTAATATTATGTTTTCAGAATTTCACTTCGCTGCGCTTCGTCTCAGCGCTAGTGTGAATTGACCCTAAGCCATCCCTAAGTTGTATTGAGCGCACAAAAACTCAACAAAAGCTTACTACTACGTTGTTATTCTGTATTAGAGTGCCAAATTCTCAAACGCTGGTTAAAGTAAGACGATCTCAAGTTACACGCTGTCATTGTCCGTTTCCCGAGCAGAGACATCATTTAAGCAGCCCTTAACTTTAAGAAACGCTTGGGAAAATAAATCACATTTAAGTACAAAACTTCTCTTCTTTTGGGTTTATCTATATTAAGGCACGTCTCCTGCTTATATTTTTTCGAAACGTTACACAGAAAACATGAAACAAAAACATTTGTTTTCATACACAAGCCGTTTCCAGCAATAGAAAATGTTTTTGATGGAAACAAAACATTTTGTGTAGACAAGATCATGAGTTCCGATGAGGAAGACGCAAGCACTCGCAGTTTTAGCGATATAAAATACAGGGAGTCTAAAAAGGCCACTTTTCATATATTTTTTAAACTCATACTATGTGCGCCATTTTGCGCATTTCTATTGAAAACTGTCAAAATTGGTGTTTTCTAATATAATAAAATCAGATTAATCATGTTGCCATTTTACCATTTCACGATTTTTGGAATTTAATTATGGAAAAAAATATATGAAACATAATATGAAACATAATATGAAACATCTAAAGTGGCCTTTTTAGACCCCTAGATTTCGAGTTAAGCCATATTTACGGACCCGTAATTTTAGTAGCATTATTAGGAGTTACGAATAGAAGAACGATTTGGGTTCAAATTTTATCCAAATTTAAAAGGGGAATTATGTAGAAAATAAGTTTTATTTCATACTTTTATGTGCATTTTTACTTTGGAGTCGGGTTTAATTTTTTGTTTATAAATAATATTTTTTTTCCCTTTCAGTGCTATTTGTTAAATTATTATTATTACATTTTAAGAACGTTTAAAATAAACGATAGAATGTATAATTGAATACGCGCCAAGCTTCCATTAGGTATTGTAAATAAGATGATGATGATGACGATTACTGTATGTCACATAATGGAATATGCTTGCAGTTCTATAAACAATGCCGAAATTTCGAAACGCGTATCTATAAAGATAGTATAGTACAGAAACACTGTTAGTATAAAAAAAATGTATAAGTACCTTGAAACATAATAAAATAAATCGTTTTTGCACTAAATATTTAGGTAGGTACATTTTTATAAAACATTACATGGATCAATATTACTAACAAATAACAATATAATATTTTATGGACTACTACATATTTTCCACGACTTCGTACGCGCAAAAGGAAATCCCGCAGGAACCGGACATTTTTGTCCTTCCCCGTGATCTACTTTATATCTCTGTGTCAAATTTCAAGATGATCGGTTTAGTAGTTTTTACGTGAAAGCGTAACGACCAAACAACAAACTCACATACACATTTATAATATTATATAGTAAGGATGGTCTATGGAATATACATAAAGCTACGGATTAAACATGAGGAATGCAGTTAGAAACATTTATTTACAAACTTATTTCTACAGACGGATTTAAAAATACTTGGTAAACGATAACCCAGCGGACGGCTGCCACGAGCTGTGGGGTATGTAGGGGGACATGGACTTGCTGGCGCCAGCGGAGAAGTCCAGGGTGGATGTGGGGTTCCGGAACAGGTTGAGCTTGCCCATCGCGGAGTAATCCGTCTGCTTGAACAGATCCGTGTGTGACATGCCCAGGGAGCCGCCCAATTTGTTCCTGCAAAGAGAGGGAGATATTTTTAATTATGCGTGATCGTCCATAAAAAAATATACGCGTTGACTTAAGAACCTCCTCCTCTGAAATGAAGGATAGGTAAATTTGTAGATGACCATGGTGACACGTTTGCCGGGATAAAAACAACTTTGAGTTTATCCAGAACCCCAATTCTCGAAGTTCACTTACACTTTTAATTTACTTTCAATGAATTACAAATGAATCGTCTTCATATCATAAACTGATTTTGGAGTTTGGACCAATAATAACGCGTTTGACGATGTTTTGACGTTTATGAGAATACCATTTTGCTGTTTTAAAATATTGAGACTGTATCGTAACTGTATTATTTACAGCTTGACCAAAAAGAGTGTAACGCGGTGACACCAGGAACTATCATATTTGTGTAATATATATTAATACATTTAAATTAAATATGTTATTTAAATCTAATACGGATAAAACGTCATGTTAAAGTCGAAAATGTTTTTAGTTCCTGCTGTCACCGCGTCATACTCTTTTTTGCGAAGCTGTAATTATGTACAGAATCGACCTTCTGATCTAATTAATAAAAAACATACTTGTACATATAGTCCATGCTGCCGCCCACGGTGTTGAAGTTAGGTATCGCCGGGTTGCTGGGGAAGGTGCGGGTCGCGAAGGCGTTGGCGGTGAGGTCGTGGTTGTCGTTGTGGAACATGTTCACCTTGCCCGCGCCCGTCAGCTGGTTGCCGACGTTGGGGAGGTGGGTGCCGGTTACGGAAAGACCGTGGCCGTTGCTGAAAATTGGAGAATATGGTGTAAAAATAGTTACCACACGAGTGAAGGAGTTTATGTGTAAAAATACAGATAGCAAAAAAGGCTAAGGCCCACTTGTGCAGATCTGGGTTAAAATGAACCGTGCGTTAAATATCATGTTATCTCTCTCGTTGTTCGTATTTATGAAAGAGAAGGCATAACATTTTAACCAAGGGTTAACTATAACCCAGATCTGCGCAAGTGGGCCTTAGTGGCACATGTAAAACAACTAACGTTTGCGGGGCGATACGTCACTCACATCACTAGAGTGAAGATTCACAATGTGTTTTATTTCCGAGTTGAACTTAATCTTTTGGAATGTCAAAAGAAATCTGAAGTAAGAGTTTATGTGTAATACATAAATACATAAGTATAAATAGCAAACAATGTGTATTAGCAGATGCAATCATCCAGATTCTAGACTCTTCACAACAAAATCGCCACCAATTCAAAAATAATCTGCCTTCTCTTTCATTAATAAGAAGAACGATCGAGAGGTAACATGATATGGAATCAACGATTAGCTATAAATGGGTTTGGTGAATTGGCACTAAGTCTCTAAATGGCTTGGTCAATCCCATGCATTTAATTATATTCTAACTTCGTTATCGTTTCGATATTGTACTTTGTTTAAGCCCACTGTACCAACACTGGACCCAAGTTACATGAATCCAGTGTTGGTGCAGTGGGCTCAATGTTGACATGACTTTGGACATAATCTTCCGCCAGTAAAAATAAACTTACACATTATCCAAAGCCAATCCCGCCGATCCGGCTTTGAAGCCACCATCTTTCGCACCGTTTATCGCACCAATTGCACTCAGGATATTCTTGTCGTTACCCGCAATGGGGAATTTACCCATCACGTTGGCTGATCCATCGGGGTTGGTATTCATCATTACATGAGCTTGTCTTCTGTGACGATTTAAATACACTGGCTTGACGCTGTCGAAGTCCTGCTCGGAAAACATATCTTCTAGATCGTTCTGTTCTATGAGACCACTGTCTATGATGTATTTTGGCGCCATCGTATCCACAATTAGGTACCTGCAGTTCGCACCGACCAGGATTACAGCAAGGCTAATCAGTTTGGTGAACATCTTGATTTAGCGTCTATTTCTCCGTTTCTTTCTTGTATTATTTTGTTTCTTTCTTCTTCTGGTTCTATTGTTTTGTCCGTTTTGAAGTTGATGCTTCTTGAAATACGTTGATTTAGCTCAAAGTATTCCTGAACAGTGATACTAATCTGTATCGAGCTTGTCATTATATATTGGCCGAGACGTCCAGAAGACTTCACCAGAGGTGGTTCCCCGCGTAACATAGATATACACTAACTAGATGTATCATTTAAAAAAAAGTGGTAATAAAAGAAATATATTTAAGTGTGGCTGTTTGTAAATTGTGATATACTATGAATGAATCATAGTCTTAGTGGAAGAGATAAATAATTGCATTATGATTTACGTCATTTTCGAAAAATATAAAAATAGAAAACCTGCTCAGTCGGAACTCAGAAGGAATGTTTGCGTGACGACGTAATTCGTGGATTTTTGTTCCGGATCCGTTTAGTAATTGTTGCGTGAAAGTGTAACAAACATCAATCCATCCATTCGTTCTATCCATCCATTCTCACAAACTTTCACTTATTTATAATAGTAGAAGGATTTGCGTAAAGAATGCAGTGATTTATCAGTGACAACTGCCAATGTCAAAATGGCTTCCTTCAATTGGTGTTACAAATACGACTTAAGCGTCATATGGTCAATTTTGACATTTCTACCGGATGGTTCACTGCATTCTTAACGAGAATATATACAGTTTTATAATTTCGACTTTGATGCACAGCGCACAAAACTCGTGCGATATCCAGCGCGCGTACATCGGTGTACGTCAGAGGTTATCGTCTGGCGAGCTGACATCCTGACCTTTTTCACATATTTAGAAGTGAATCCCCGGACCCGGTGAGTTG